>CM038142.1:576240394-576840394 GCA_021437245.1 Aegilops speltoides
ACCCAGAACGGTCAACGAAATGGATGGGGAGACCCGGCAATGAACGGATGAATGTTTTGGAAAGTATGACGACGCGAGTGCTGATGCAAGTGCATGATGCGGTGATGAATGCAACAAACAAATGAAATACATGGCGACAATGTAATAAATGAAAGACATCTGAAGCATCTGTCTCGGGGTGTCACAAGTAGAGCTAATTAACAAGAAAAAAAAAATGCTTAGGTGATCTAATTATCTTCCAAGAGAGGTTTGGTTCCATCTGTGCCGGCCCACTTTTGCACACGACTTGAAGCTAGGGCGGCCTACAATTGTGGACAATGAAATCAGAAAGGTGGAAAGCTCAATATTCTCGATATTAATAACAGTAAAGTGACATACAGTATGCCTGAAATTATAAAAAGAAAGACAGAAGTCATATGTGGTTACTGAAGATTGGAAATGTTTTATGACATCTGTTTCTATATCCAGAGTTGTTAAATAGGTGCATAATGAACAGTTAGCTATTATAAGGATGAGCAAATATTCTCCAGTTGGCTCTTTTAAAGTCGTGTAGATAAAGTTTTGACAAAAAAAAGGTGAAAACTGGAAGGGCGATGTGAATTTATACCTCTGCGTTCCAATCTACTCTCCACACTATGAAGAGTAAGATCACTGTCTGAAGTGCAATCCCGCAAAGCATGCCAGCCCAAATGCCCTGAAATTAGAACCAATGTGACAAAATCTCAAGTGATGTTGAAGAATGATACTACTTTACATGTATTTTATTTTATTTTGCAATTTGCAGTAAGTTAAAATATCATAATGAATTACCCCAACTCCATAGTTTAACTTGTAGCCGAGAAGATAGCCCAAGGGCAATCCAAAAATGTAGAAGCAGCCTAGGTTGATGTATGCAACAAGGCCTTGCCATCCTCCCCCAATAGCAACCCCTGAAGCATCATCATCAAATCATTGTGGTCATCAATTCTAGAGATGAGGTTGAGATGACATGAACAAAATAAAATTATCATGCTGTGACTGTGAGAGGGAGAATGATATATACCTGAAAGCACCGGCTGCACACTGTTGATCACCATGGTCAAACCAAGCAGTCCGGCAATCTTGGAGACGGCGTGCTGGAGCTCCAAATCGCTAGTGAAGATGATGGAGAAGTTATTTCTGAACATCAACACGAGCGCCATGCATAGTAGCCCAATGAGCAATGACTCGACGACGACAACGATGACGGCGTACATAGCTGCCCTTGGACGGTTAGAGCCCAGCTCATTGGAGACTCGAACACTGAATACGTAAACATGTAATTAACAGTTCAGAATTTTTTTTTTGGACTAATAATTGTTTACTTATACCGTTCATATTTTTGAGCTGTATAAGTAAACAAGAATTTCCCTCAAAATAATTGTTTACTTGGACAGCTGTTTCAATTAAGCTAGCTGACCTGATAGCAGCATTTAGGCCAATGAAGGTCATAAACTCCCACCCGTTTATATTCATGCTGGAAAAGCACAATTATTAATTCTGTCAGCTGAGGTATACATATAATTAGTAGCAAGTATTCGGAAGTATGGGAGTGGTATCTTTGAGAACGTTTTCTTCCAAAGAGAGAGGTAATAAGTACCAGATGCCAAGCGAGTCCACGGCAATCTGAGCGTCCTGGAGGTGGCCGGTGAGGACGGTGATCATGCTGAGGTACCAAACCTCAAGGCAGAGCATGACGGCGGACTCGAGCGAGAGCTTGACAAACGCCCACATGTCGCTGAATGCCGCCATGGACCAGCCCCTCCAGCCGTCCTTGCACCAGCCGATGATATAGGCCGCCTGGCCCAGCGCGATGGCCCAGAGCGAGAGGTCGTAGGCGGCGGCGGCGCCCGGGAAGCCCCACCCGAAGACGGTGACGAGGAGGTAGGTGAGCGCGACGTGGAAGCAGAGGCCCGTGACGCCGATCCAGGCGAGCACGAGGACCTTGCTCTGCGCCTGGAGGAACTTGGCGGTGGGGAAGTTGACGGCCAAGGAGAATGCGCCGGGGAGCATGTAGAGCGCGAAGCGTGCCGCCTCGCGCGCCACGGCGGGGTCCTGGCCGATTGCGAGCAGGAGCGGCTCGGCCAAGACGTAGAAGGGCACCATGAGGAACGCGGCGGCGATGAGGACGATCCAGGAGCGCTGCAGGTAGACTCCGAGCATGGCCACCTGGCCGGCGCCGAACGCCTGCCCGCACAGCGTCTCCAGAGCGCTACCCATGCCAAGCTGCATGGTCATTGGCAATTGGCATCAGCAGTCAGTGAGTGCTCAGGAATGGTTTGTGAGCAACCGAGCAAGCATATAGTGCTGAGTACCAAGAATCCGAAGGAGCAGGTGAAGAAGACGGAGAGCCCGATGGAGGCGGCCGCGAGGGGCAGGTTGCCGAGGTGGCCGACGAAGATGGTGGTGACGGAGCCGAGGACGTACATGCTGACCGTGGCCACGACGATGGGCGTGCCGATGCCCCAGATGCGCCTGGACTCCTCCCACACCATGACCGCAGCCTCCCGAAGGGTGCTTACCACCGCCGCGTCGTGGTCGCCGCCGAAACCCATCGCCCTCCTCCCTCGATCAGCAGGCTAGCTTGCAGGGTCAATGGTTTGGGTTGAGACTCGGCTACAATCTCCGACGAGTAAAGCGCGACATTATTACTCCTAGTAGCGCGCGAGACGTGCGGACTTGGCACAAACTAAAGTACTCCTTAATTTGCATATGTGCGAGGACGTGCACCTGCATGCGTTTGTCCAGAGAGTGACAGGGGCGGAGCTGGAGCAAATGTTACCCGATGCACCACTTTACCAAGGCATAATTTTTTCAAGCAACAATGTATTGAATGAAGATGTGTTTCGTAGCTTCTAGCACACATTATCCTCTTCCAAATTTGTTTCTTCCCAAACAACCTATGATTGTGCTTTCCGTTTGAGAAGAAACATATCCATAGTATCTGTATTTGACAAATACTCCCTCCGTTTTTATTTACTCTGCATATTAGAGTTGACTGAAGTCAAACTTCGTAAACTTTGACCAAGTTTGCAGAAAACAATATAGACATTTATCATTATAAATGTATACGATGTGAAAGTACATTCATTAATAAATCTAATGTTGTTGATTTGTTATTGTATATCTTAATATTTTTATTTATAAACTTGGTCAAAGTTGATAAAGCTTGACTTTGACCAAAGCTAATATGCGAACTAAATAAAAACAGAGGGAGTACAAACAGTTTTGGTCTCAGTCAACTTAGACTTTTTTATTTCTCAGTCGATAGTATTTTCCTTTGATTTTTCATGGAGATTCATGCAAAATATTATTTTCAGTTTCTCTTTTTTCTTCTTACATGCTATATCACTTGACTTAGACTTGGTTAAGTCACAGTCGACTGAGACCTAGCCACACCCAAATACAAATTATAAATGAGACATGAAGACTTGTATAGACAAATAAAATACACCATAATAGAAGTTATAACCCTAGAAAATTCACCATGCCTTGCCCAAACATATTGATTTATTACATTCGCAACAACTTTATGCATGATTGTTATTGTTTGTAAAATAAATTAGGATAAGCAAGACAAAGGGTCAACGGCGCTACCCTAATTGTGTAGACTTTGTCATCTTTGGAGGCACGGAGACGAAGATTCAAGATTGGAAAGATTGCAAAATTACCGAGCGCCGGACGGGGCGACCGCAAGTAGGGTCGCTCGCGTAGTCCCGTCATCGCTGTGTGAGAGGGTCCAGGCTGCGTGGTCTGCGGCGGCCGGCGGCCATCGCGGTGCCGCTGCCGCCTGTGTACGCGACCGGGACGCGTTTAGTATTATGGTAGGCTGGCTTTCTTTTTTGAAGAAACCAAAGCTTTATTCATTTGAAATAAGTAGTACATCGTTTGTGAGGAGTGTTACAATTTCATTTAAAGGTTCCTCAAACCAATCAGAAGTCAAAGAAAATCTAGCTAATCTAGCAAGCTCATGAGCAACTTTATTTGCTTCTCTATAACAATGCTCAAAACTAGTAGCAACGAAATCATAGGCATAGTGAAAACAATCATCGAAGATTGCTGCCGCTGCACCCATCGACTGCCCTCCATCATGCATAGTATCAATCACCTCCAGATTATCCGAGTTGATAATGAGGCGATTACATCCCGCTCTTTGTGCCATTGTTAGACCAAATTTGAGGGCTAAGGCTTCCGCCATCAACGTATCCGCGCAATAGTCTATCTTCCCATTTCTTCCAGCAATAAACCTTCCTCTGTCGTCTCTCAGTACCGCCCCCATCGTGCCCCTCAGCAGGTCGTAGTCAAAAGAAGCATCAACATTAAGTTTCACGAAACCTTTAGGGGGACAAGACCAACCCCCCCTTCTTCATAGAAGCCTTGGGGGATAACACATTGACGAAGTTTGTGGTAAGGGCTAGAACCCATTGATATGTGGAGTGCATTTTGGGTTTTCTCTTACGCACCAACTTCCGTCTTTCCCACCACAGATACCATGCTGATATAGCAATCATCTCACGCACATTGTGATAGCCCATTATCCGCAAATTTGGGTCTGGGAGTAGTAATAAGTACTCCAACACCGCCTCTCCAGCTCGATCAATCTCGCAAGCTTTATCAATAATCACTAGTAGAAAACGGAGCTTTAGCGCCGGTTCGTAAGGGCCTTTAGTGCCGGTTCCATAACCGGCACTAAAGGGTGGTCACTAAAGGCCCCCCCCTTTAGTACCGGTTCGGCACGAACCGGCGCTAAAGTGCCACCACGTGGCGTGAGCTCGCTCCCCGGTATGGGGGGACCTTTAGTACCGGTTGGTGTTACCAACCGGTACTAAAGGTTTTTTTTGAATTTTTTTTTGAAAATTTTGGAAATTTTTTTTTATTTTTTTTTGATTTTTAATTTTTCTGAATTATTTGATGATTTAGTCTCTAATCCCCTCTCTTAACTGCTCAAGTGTGGATCACTCATTCCAAATCATCTATCTTCCCATTTCTTCCAGCAATAAACCTTCCTCTGTCGTCTCTCAGTACCGCCCCCATCGTGCCCCTCAGCAGGTCGTAGTCAAAAGAAGCATCAGCATTAAGTTTCACGAAACCTTTAGGGGGACAAGACCACCCCCCCCCTTCTTCATAGAAGCCTTGGGGGATAACACATTGACGAAGTTTGTGGTAAGGGCTAGAACCCATTGATATGTGGAGTGCATTTTGGGTTTTCTCCTTACGCACCAACTTCCGTCTTTCCCACCACAGATACCATGCTGATATAGCAATCATCTCACGCACATTGTGATAGCCCATTATCCGCAAATTTGGGTGCAGGAGTAGTAATAAGTACTCAAAGCACCGCCTCTCCACTCGATCAATCTCGCAAGCTTTATCAATAATCACTAGTAGAAAACGGAGCTTTAGCGCCGGTTCGTAAGGGCCTTTAGTGCCGGTTCCATAACCGGCACTAAAGGGTGGTCACTAAAGCCCCCCCCCCCTTTAGTACCGGTTCGGCACGAACCAGCGCTAAAGTGCCACCACGTGGCGTGAGCTCGCGCCCCGGTATGGGGGACCTTTAGTACCGGTTGGTGTTACCAACCGGTACTAAAGGTTTTTTTTTTGAATTTTTTTTGAACATTTTGGAAAAAAATTTAATTTTTTTTCGATTTTAATTTTTCTGAATTATTTGATGATTTAGTCTCTAATCCCCTCTCTTAACTGCTCAAGTGTGGATCACTCATTCCAAATCATCTAACTTCCCGACCGGTCACCCATCCCTCTCACTACTCTAGCCCGAGCACGCTTAACTTTCGGGTTCTATTCTCCTTCGTTTCCGAGTCTGCACTTGTTGTTTTCCTGACAATAGTAAGATGTTAATCCTATTAACCCTCAGGAGTTTAGCTTGAGCATGAAGTCACACATTTCACCGTCTGAGTTTGAAACAATTATTCTAAAAAACAGTAATTATTTAGTAACGCTAATATTTCTTGAATAAGTTTGACCATAGTTTGACCACGGTTTGACCATAGTTTGACCAGATTTGACCAAAATTCAAAAAATTGAAATAATTATTTAGTAACACTAATATTCTTGAATAATTATGTAGTAACATTAATACTTCTTGAATAAGTAGTTTGACCAGATTTAACCAATTTTTTTTAAAAAAACTGAAATTATTTGACCATATCTTTTTTCCTTTTGGAATTTGAGGATTCTAAATAATTCCAAAGAGGCCGTAGGCTGTCTCCATCGGATCACGGATTTTCGTGCTGAATTTTTGATATATTATCGTTTTTCCGACA
Source organism: Aegilops speltoides (assembly GCA_021437245.1). Classification (NCBI taxonomy): domain Eukaryota; kingdom Viridiplantae; phylum Streptophyta; class Magnoliopsida; order Poales; family Poaceae; genus Aegilops; species Aegilops speltoides. The sequence goes on from CM038142.1 coordinate 576,246,694, forward strand.
TCGTATGCAAAAGTTATAGCCGTTTACATTTTCCCTACACTTTTAGTGCGGTTTGTGTCACAAACCGGTACTATTGTCGAACCCTTTAGTACCGGTTCGTGGCACGAACCGGTACTAAAGGTGAACCTAATACCGGTTAGTGCCACGAACCGGTACTAAAAATGATCGTGAAACCCGGCCCGACGCCAGCCTGCCACCACCCCTTTAGTACGGTTCGTGGCACGAAGCGGTACTAAAGGTTCAACACGAACCGGCACTAATGCAAATCCGTTCGAACCGGCACTAATGGTACCATTAGTACCGGGCCAAAATCAAACCGGCACTAATGTGCTTCACGTTTGACCCTTTTTCTACTAGTGAATGTCATCCATCCCCAGTCTTTTCCAGACCTATTTTGCTTTACTACACCGGAAAAGCAAATGATTTGTATATTCTAAACCCTCAGAGCAAGTGGGGCATATGGTCTGGACCTTCATATGTCTATTGGCGAGCGTAACCCGGCACGGGAGTGTTCCATGTAGTGTGCGCCATATAATTTTTATTACTTTTGCCGGGCAAGATAACTTCCAAATATTACTCCAAATAGGATTAACCGTGGTTCTCCCCATCCCATTAGAGTGTTTTAATTTGTTCCCATACTGGTGGTCCCACTCCATAGAATAAGCTGACCGAACTGAGAACATACCATTTTTCGTATAACTCCAAGCAATAAAGTCTGGCAGATTACGTTGCGGGGGAGTGGAATTGATAGAATCGTTTGAACACCAATTGGCCACATAGTTTGTCTAATCAGGTCTTCATCCCAACTGTTGGAAACAGGGTCAATGAGATCACCTACCTTTGTTAACAGATTCCCCCCCTTAGGCGTGACAATTTTCCTAGTGGTGTGGTTTGGTATCCAGGCATCTTCCCACATATTGATATTATGTCCATTCCCCACTCGTCAGATGTAACCACGTTTCAGAGTGTTTGTTCCTGCCATAATACTCTGCCAAGTAAAAGAGGAGCCTTCCCTTAACTTAGCATTTAACAAATCACCGTCGGGGTAGTACTTTGCCCATAGGATAGAAGCACACAGGGAATCAGGATTATTCAGAAGACGCCATGCCTGTTTAGCGAGCAACCCTAAGTTGAAACGATGAATATCACGGAATCCCATCCCTCCTTGATTTTTAAGTACGCGCATTTCTACCAGGACATCCAGTGCATCCTCTTCTGATTCTCCTAGTCTCCCCACAAGAAATGCGCTATAGCGTCAATGATTCCTTTACAATTTTTTTAGGAATTTTAAAGACCGGCATTGCATAGGTGGGTATGGCTTGGATCACAGCCTTGAGCAGGATCTCCTTTCCCCGGCAGACAATTATTTCTCCTTCCAACCGCTAATTTTCTTAACAATTCGCTCAATCAGAAATTGGAAACAATCTATTTTATCTATTCCCAAATTTGCTGGCAAGACCCAGTACTTATCACCGAGGGTCTCTATCATTATATTTAGAGTTGTACACATTTGTTCTTTTATCTCCACCTTCGTGTTAGGACAAAAGAAAATACTGGAATTTTCAACGCTTACTGATGTCTACTACACAACCTTCTTCTTGTAGACGTTGTTGGGCTTGCAAGTGCACAGGTTTGTAGGACAGTAGCAAATTTCCCTCAAGTGGATGACCTAAGGTTTATCAATCCGTAGGAGGCATAGGATGAAGATGGTCTCTCTCAAGCAACCCTGCAACCAAATAACAAAGAGTCTCTTGTGTCCCCAACACACCCAATACAATGGTAAATTGTATAGGTTCACTAGTTCGGCGAAGAGATGATGATACAAGTGCAATATGGATAGTAGATAAAGGTATTTGTAATCTGAAATAATAAAAACAGCAACGTGACTAGTGATAAACGTGAGCATAAACGGTATTGCAATGATAGGAAACAAGGCCTAGGGTTCATACTTTCACTAGTGCAAGTTCTCTCAACAATAATAACATAAATAGATCATATAACAAGCCCTCAACATGCAACAAAGAGTCACTCCGAAGCCACTAATAGTGGAGAACAAACGTAGAGATTATGGTAGGGTATGAGACCACCTCAAAGTTATTCTTTCGGATCAATCTATAAAAGAGTTCGTACTAGAATAACACCTTAAGACACAAATCAACCAAAACCCTAATGTCACCTAGATACTCCATTGTCACCTCAAGTATCCATGGGCATGATTATACGATATGCATCACACAATCTCAGATTCATCCAACCAACACAAAGTACTTCAAAGAGTGCCCCAAAGTTTCTATCGGAGAGTCAAGAACGTGTGCCAACTCCTATGCATAGGTTCCCAGTGTCACGAAACCCGCAAGTTGATCACCAAAACATACATCAAGTGGCACATGATATCCCATTGTCACCACAGATAATCACGGCAAGACATACATCAAGTGTTCTCATAAAAGACTCAATCCGATAAGATAACTTCAAAGGGAAACTCAATTCATCGGAAGAGAGTAGGCGGGAGAAACATCATAAGATCCAACTACAATAGCAAAGATCGGGATACATCAAGATCGTGCCATAGAGGAAACACGAGAGAACACGAGAGAGAGAGAGATCAAACACATAGCTCTTGGTACATACCCTCAGCCCCGAGGGTATACTACTCCCTCCTCGTCATGGATAGCGCCGGGATGATGAAGATGGCCACCGGTGATGGGTTCCCCCTCCGACAGGGGCCGGAGCAGGCTCCGGGAGGTTTTGGTGGCTCTGAGAGGCTTGCGGCGGAACTCCCGATCTATCTTCATTCGGAAGTTTTAGGTGCGTGAGGTATATATGGGTGCAAGGGGTACGTCGGTGGAGCTACGGGGGCCCCACGAGGTAGGGGGCGCGCACAGGGGGGGCACCCTCGTGGGCAGCCCGTATCTCCCCTGACGTGCACTCCAAGTTCCCTGGGTTGCTTTCCTTCCAAAAATAACTTCTCCAGTTGATTTCGTTCCGTTTTGACTCCGTCTGATATTCCTTTTCCTCGAAACACTGAAATAGGCATAAAACAGCAAATCTGGGCTGGGCCTCCGGTTAATAGGTTAGTCCCAAAAATAATACTCCCTCTGTTCCTTGATATAAGGTGTATAGATTTTTGAGAAAAAAAATCCGAAATATAAGGTGTATTGCGTTGCACCACTCGTTTGGATAATTTTTTAGGGATTTGATTACATTTCCTTATATTAGGCAAGCTCCTTTATTTTCTCATGTCAATTAGTCAGGCGTAATCTCACCCAAAACTTGTGAAATTATCCCTCCATGTGCGTTCTTTAATATTCGTGCCAAAAACTATACACCCTATATCTAGGAATGGAGGGAGTATAAAAGTGGATAATAAAGCCCAATATTTCCCAAAACAGTAGATAAAGTAGCATGGAGCAATCAAAAATTGTAGATACGTTGAAGACGTATCACTTACCAATTGTCCAGATGCCTCACAGTATAGATCTAGCACTACTTTTCAGAGCTTCTGCATTTGTTGGTTGGCTTTCATCAGGATCAAAGAATCATCCGCAAAAGAAGATTTGTGATAGGTGGGGCGTCTTTACATACTCTTACACCTGAGATCTTACCATTTTCCTCCGCATGTGTAAGAAGGGCATTCAACTCCTCGGTACACAAAATGAAAAGGTAAGGAGACAACGGGTCTCTCTGTGTCAAGCCCCTTGTAGGCTTGAAACTCTCGGTCTCCTCCGCATTAATGCTAACTCTATATACCATTGTTGAGACACATTGCATAACAAAATTCACCCAATCTTGACGGAAACCTAATCTCAACATAATCGCTTTCAAGAAAGGCCACTCGACTCTGTCATAAGCTTTGTGCGTATCAAGTTTTATAGCACACAAGCCTTCTCTACCTTCTCTTTTATTTTTGATTGTGTGGAAGCATTCATAGGCCACTAAAATATTATCTGTTATCAGTCTACCAGGCACGAAGGCACTTTGGGTTGGGCTAATGATATCTGGCACGAATACCTTCAAACGAGAAGCCACCATTTTTGTAATTACTTTGTATACGAGATTACATAAGCTGATCGGCCTAAATTGGATTAGTTTTTCCGGTGAATTAACCTTTGGAATCATCACAATTGCAGTATCGTTCCAACCGGCTGTGATAGTGCATGTGTTGATTGCTTGCAAAACCTCTTCTATTAGATCGTCCCCCAGCATGGGCCAAAATCTTTTATAGAAGATAGCATGAAGTCCACCTGGCCTGGCGCTTTTAGATCCCTGATGTCGAACAACGCCTTACGGACATCTTCAGCAGTATAAGGGGCAAGCAGAGCATTGTTCATCAGTAGAAACTCTTCTACGAACAAGGGATAATACCTCTTGATTTGGATAGTGAACTTCCGAAGTAAAAAGTTTTGAAAAATAATCAGTGATGTGATCCCTCAGCTCCTTATCTTCTCTCCAAATACCCGAGTCATCTAAGGTTCTCAATTACCACAATTATCTTCTTCTGTCGGCACTGGGACTCTATACTCATTGGACCGCACCTCAGCTTCTCTAATTCTTTCTTTAATTTATTAATTCTCCGCTTAGGGCCCTTAAGAGTTTTACGATCCCAATTGTTTAAATCAGCATGGACGGCTCTTGTTCGATCGGCCAGCAAAGGGCCAATACCCGCTAACTTAGCTTTTTCCCAAGATGTCTTGACGATTTCATTAACGGTGTCTTCTTTTAGCCATCTACCTTCAAATTGTTTTACACGTCCCGTTGGTCGTCTGAAAATATTATCATCCAGATAGTCCGTGTCTAGGACTAGCTGGCGATGGTCAGAATGAATATGTTCTTTGTTAATCACTGTTGCACGAGGAAATTTATGAGCCCATTGTACATTGCACACTGCGCGATCAAAACGCTCTTGAATATCACCTCTGCTCCAAGTAAGGATCGACGATGTAACCTAAATCCTCCAGCCGACAGTCCATGAGGCATTCACGGAACTACCTCATCATACTATTTGGTCTCGCCTTACCGCCCTCTTTTTCCGATGAATATAAAATTTCATTAAAATCCCCCAAAATTACCCAAGGGTGGTCCCCTTTACAATGCAAATTGTGAATGTCCTCCTAGGATAAGCTGCGTTCATTCCAATTTGGGTGATCATGGAAGCCCGTGAATCGCCATTGTACAGAATTTTCATTCATAAACAGAACATTAATAAAATAAGGCGATACATAGTTCAACTCGATTTTATTCAACAATTGATAAAACATAACAAGACCCCCGGCCCGACCATCACTCTCCACTACAAACATGGAATCAAAATTTAAAACAGGACGTAGCTCATCGGCTTTACATTTATTCAAATGAGACTCCGAAAGAAAAACTAAATCTGCCCTTATTCGCCCATGTAGGTCCAGGAGCTCGCGAACTGCCGTGTTTTGGAGAGCATGCCATGGCAGTTCCACCCTAAGATTTTCATTTGGTCCGGCGGACCTCCTCCTCGGAGGCCGCCGTTGCGCCATTCTCATCTTTCTCTTCGCCCACTGACTCCACACCTTGCGGAGTATATTCTTCCTCCTCATCTATCTCCTTTGTCACGTGTGTCACTCCCCCTCCTTGTCCTGGATTACCTCAACTCTACGAGTACACACCCGTTTGGATGAGGCGGTTACATCGCCATATAATAAATGCTCATAGTTGTCCATCTCTTTCTCAAAACACAACTCTATGTCACTACCGGTCGGATAGACCCCAAAAGAAAATCCCCTTTTTTCCCTAATACTTTCTTGCGAGCATCCTCAGCTCTGTTTGCTCCCCCTTTCTTTTTTTCTCTCTTTTTTGAGGTGCCCTTCATATGATTTTTTTCCTGCACTGAATTTAAAACATAGGGCATTATTCTCTGGATCACCACCTGCCGCACCCATTCTTTCAGCAATAGCATTTGTTAATGCCTCCAGCACACCCGGCTGGAAAAGCAAACCATCTGCACTAGCCACATGAGTTGGGACTGGACTGGGCCTTCCCAGCGCCTGAAAAAGCTTGGGCTTGGACCCCCAGGAGAGACTGGTCCAGGCCAGTAGTATAGCGCACCTGATCCTCCTGGTCGTGCGCTCCTCCATGGTGCGGATCCACCAGAGGCACTTTGCCCCGCCCGTCTTGCTCGCCAGAACCAGCCGGCGCACCTGCCTGGTCCTCCCGACCAAGTAATGCGCCAGCCGTAGCAGGCTCCATGAGCCCCCAGTCCTGGCCCTCGTGGCCGAGTGTTAACTTGATGGATGAGGCGGCCCCTTTGTCCGAGACCGTAAGTCCTCTCATGGTAGTGGCCACCTTGACGACGTCCATGGGCTTGGCGGTGTTCATGTTGACTGTGCTTGAAGAAAAATTCTTTACCTCGTGAGGGAAGTTCCCGAAGGGGAGACCCCTCTTACTAGCACCTTGGCTCTTCCAGTAGGGTTCTACACTCAGGTTTCTAGGATAAAAAACTACCCTCTTATCAGGAGGGATTTTACAAAACCTCTCAGAAGTGTGGCCAACAATGCCACAACACTCACAATACAGGGGAAGCTTTTCATACTTTACATCATACTTAAAAACCTTAGAACTACCTAGAGGTGTAAACTCTACAGAACTCTTTAGAGGTTCATGCAGTAATATCTTGGCACGCACCCGCAAATGCTTTTCAACAATTAGATGATTTTGGTGAGAAACCTCCAACACCTCTCCTAGTTGATCCTCGAGAGACCACCCTATGCTCTCAGTCTTAAGCTCGAACGGAAGATCGGGTACCTGGACCCATATGGCCATGACACCAAGGTTGACCTCCGCCGGGTCACCCTTGCTGTCGAACTCGGCGAAGATGAGGCCATCTCACTTAAAGTGCCAAGGTTGCGCCTTTAGCACAAAGCGACGGTCACTCTCAGCAGTGAGATTGAGGATAAACATCTCGTCCGCACTGTCCACCTCTTGGACGGTGACCACCCCTTGGTTCTTCCAGGCCGTGTTCCGGAGGACGTCGACAACGACCCGGGTTGACCTGGAAAGGGGAGAGAAGGCGCCCCACTACAAGGTATCCGCTGACGGCCTTGCGGGCAGCCTCCACGTCAATGACAAGAGGACGGTCCTCACCCCGTCCGCGCCCCAGGATCATCGTGCCTGGCTGGTTATGCGACCCTAGGTGGGAGGAGGAGCCAGCTTGGACGAGCGCCGGCGGGGAGCACGAACCCGTCGATGCATCCATCGCCCCCCCCCCCCCGAACCCAACAGTCACAGGTTTCTTCCCCATCTCGCTACTCACAAGCTCTCCCTGTCCCGTCATCGTACAGACTAGGCCACGGCAAGAGGTGGTATGGACAGAGGCCACGGCGCGCGCAGCAGCTCAGGCTCCCGCCGAGGCCACCGGCCCGCGCCAGCCACCTCTGGACGGAAGGGGAAAGGGGCCCTGCCGGCTCAGCCCGGCGACCGCTGCCGGCGGCGGCGAGGGGAGGAGAGGATGGTGGGTGGGTTGCTGCTGGCGGCGGCTAGGGTTTGCTCCCGAGCCGCCCGCGGGAGCGACGCGAGAGCCGCAGCTGCAAAATTCCTCCTGGCTGCATGTAATGGAATATCCACTGAAAAAAGGTAGATGGGGCAACGATGCTGACCATGCAGAAAGCTCGGCTACCCTCACGATATTGTTGGAATTGATGCGGTCTCGATCTGCATGCGGCGCACGCCGGCCGGCCTGCCCATACATGGACGGTTGCGGTGCACTCATGCGTGCAGCACCCGAGCTGGTCATCTAGCATGTGGTAGAAAGAGCCCTTGGTATACCTTGGCATCGAGGGGTTGCCGGGATAGGGTGGCGATGAGGCGCAGGGATTGAGATATAATTGAGGTGGTTTTGTAATCAGCTTGGTCCGCCCATGTGATTTTCTTGGCTTCAAGCTTCAAACAAATCCTTGCCAAAATCGACGCCAGGGAGGCTTGGCACCGGCCGCCTCTATGACTTCCTCATGAGGTTCCGGCTTGATCGTGGCCATAAGGTACGGTAGCTATTCATGTGACCATGGTTCCTCATGTCTTCCCGCCAGATTGAGGTCAGATGCTTCGGCCTGATCCTCTTCAGTCAGCGCCGCCAAGCCGGTGGCTCCAGCTTCGGGTGGCACCCGCCTGATCATGTCGAAGATGTCAGCGGCAGCGACAAACGCTCTTTGGAAGCTGAAGATGTCGCCTAGCCAAAGTAGCATTCTCACCACTGCCTCGCTGCCCGACCCTTCCGAGAAGCCGCGCGCGCCCAAGTATGTTCCTCTCCACTCCAGTTTACCGTCTCTCGCCACTGCTCTTTTCTGTATGCTCACACATGCAGCTCATCTTTTTCTTTGTTTAAACTCTTAACACAAGCTTCCAGAAATAAAATTCCCATCAGTGAGCCAGTCAAGCCCACGTAAAGTGATAATGTGAACATGCATGGAGCCTTGTGTTTCTTAGCTTATAACAAGATGTTCTTTGCCTGGTGCTTGGTTTTGGTAAATTGGCATCATAGTGCTATTACTTGGCAATCCACCAATGGCCAGGTTTAACTTGTGTTTTGATAATATAAAAGCTCTATAGTCGTCGAAGTAAAAGTTGACTGATTTGTTGACTGCCTGACCCTCTACTTTTACACTCTTCATTTGTAATTTTAGTGTTATGTACGTCTGTTGCACTGGCTGGGTACAGTATGTACACTTTGGAAGCGCAAGCCATCTGTACTACTATTATGTTGTATTAACAAATCTAGCATCAGTTTTGATGATATAACGAAAGTAAACAGAGATGCTGATGTTTTTACTTAATACAAAAAAATTGTTCTTCATTTTTGTTTCTAGATGAAGTAATACCTAATACCTAATAATAAAGTGATTAGTGCTTCTGACGGTACATCACATAAATTGCCCTCAAAATTGCAAAATATTACCCACTGATGCCACCTATAAGTGACAAAAAAATTTCACACAGGGGAATCCCCTGCCTTAGCCAGCCCACATAGTAGGGGTCTCCTATACTGCAAGCTAGAAGAAGATGAGCGCGGCCGTTTGGGCCGGTCCATGTGCGGGCGGCCTATTTTTAATTTTTTTTTCCTTTTTTTGTTTTTTCTCCTTGTGGTACTTCAAAAAAGTTCCTAAAATTTAAATAAATGATATTCTTAAATAAAATATTCATTAAATCATAAAATGTTTGTAGATTCAAAAAAATTATATTTTTTAAAAATGTTAGCATATTAAAAAAAGGTTCGAAATTTTGAAAACAAATGTTTGGGAAATTAAAAAAGTTCATGATTTTTAAAAAATGTTTTATAAAATGTTAATGATATTGAACAAATTGTTCGCCAAAGTGTTATTATTGGTGATGCAGCAAAATGTTGTCATGGCCATTGGAGATTATGTTCTTTTTCTCCCGTTGCAACGCATGGGCCCTTTTGCTATCATTAAAAACTATGCTCACATATGAACCCAAAGATATAATTGTTTTCACATGTATTAATATTTTGTTAGTTAACTCTACGTCAAAATTTGGTAAAGGAGACCAATAAACCAGGACCGAAGTAGTAGCTTGGAATAGATGAACGCTTAGTGCTTTATAATTTACTTTTCTGTTTAAGCAAATAATATACCATTAATTTTATAACCATGACATCCCTCCCTCTCTGTATTAACTACTACTATATGACACATCAGCAAATTAATTTCATATGAAACCATGCTAAGAATTCTACGTTGGGGTAGCCCTTCGGCCAAATTTGCTAATGTAGTGGGAGGCGCTTGACCGAAACCTTTCATTCCGGATGCGAGGACCTCACTAAAGTCATCTTCAAGGCGGACTCGCGAACCTACCACAATCTTCCGGACAGCACTGTCTGGACCGCGGAAATCATCTAACGCGGTCCTATTAAGGATGGCAATGGGTCGGGTTTGGATCGGGTTGAACAATATCAAATCCATGTCCATATCCATTCAGACAGTCTTTGCCCACCCATGAAAAAATCCATGGATGAAAAATTATGTCCATGTCCAAACCCGATGGATATCCATACCCACTGGATATCCATTGGGTCCTCTCAAGACATATAAATAAGACATATCAAATTGTTAACATAAGGAGATAAGCTCTTCCATTCTTCACCTCGCGGCAAGCTAAGCATCACTTGTAGTAAATCAAAGTCCGCTAACAACCTACTATCATTTAGTATTTTTCTGAAAGATGAGAATGATGAGGAGATGAAAATAAGGGAAGGGGGCGCTGGAGTACATTACTGTGGGGATTGAATGTCAACTAATAAAAGTTACGACGGGGATTGCCCAATTTATTTTCCATGCTTTAGATAACAAAGTGTTATATTGCAGTGGAACATGTGACATTGGGGTAGGGATAGCAGATTTTTTTCCATTAACTAATACTATCGGGTCGGGTTTGGGTATACCCATGGGTACAAGATTATATCCATGCTCTATCCACGAGTATTCGGGTCAGGTTTGGGCATCGCCCATGGGCACAAAAGCATATCCAAACCCTATCTATTCGGGTCGGATATCCACGGGTATCCATGTCCATGGGTAAAATTGCCATCCTTAGGTCCTATATTGGTATGTATAATGGTCCGGACGAGATTTCTCCCGTAAACTGAAGACAAACGTGGGGAGGTTTGAGGGAGTCCGGACCGATTCAACGCCCACTTTTGACCTCCGTTGCCGACCGAAACCCCTCCTCCCTCGCCCTCGCGCGTTCCCCCTTCCCCCCCTCCCGTGCCAGCTGTACACATTCATGCCGACTTAGAGCACGCCGCTCAACATTAAAGACGGCTCAGGAGCGGTCGCGACCTCTCACTGCCTCTGCCATTGAAGCGGTGCGCCGGCTGAGTGTGCCGCCTGTGACGCGTCTCCGGCGTCAGCGCTTGTTCAATGCTAGAGACACGTGACTAGATGGGACGGGACGGATATCTACCATGCCGGTTCAGTGCCGCTGTCCGTCTGTGTGTCGTGATTAAGAAGGCTCGCCCGCCGAGAAACCCACTCGGGCACCGCGCATTGATGCACCCGGGCTCCTCACCTCATTGGAATCCACTATATAAAGGCAACCACACTTGGGTAATTCCACAGCACAAAACAAGCCCCTCCATATCCTCCTCCCTTGCACTGCATCTACAATGACCACCAGCGGGAAAGCACTGTGGTACCGTTTGTTGTCGGAGATGAACCACGTGGTAGCTGTCCTTGCCACCGTCTGGCATAGCCGCCATGCCAGGCGGATCGAGGCCGGCTTGAGGGCCAGCTCGCCCGATGTCTTTGATGACGAGGACGACACCACGAGGGAGACGGGCTCCGATGTCTTCGCACCGGCTCCCATGCCTACTGTGCACGCCGGCTTCACCATGGACCAGGCGCACTTCAACGGCGCATTGGTGAAGGTGCATCCTGCGCCGGCGCCTTTGTAGGTGTTCCAGTAGGCGCATGTAGAACAGTGGTACAACATGTTTCTCTTGGACCAACATCGGCTAGCGGAGGGTCAGATCTACGGCGAGCGCGTGAGCGAGGAGGCCGTGGCGGCCATGGCCGCAACGAATCCAAATTTCGTCGTGGAGGAGCATGCAATCTATGATGCCGTCCGTGCTCAAACCGCCTCTCGCCAGGAAGCGATAGCCATGGAGGCGCAACTGCAGGCGATCAGATAGGTGAACGCGCAGCCAACGAACCATCAGTCGGCCCAAGTGGGATGACGACTGCGTTGGCGCCATCATTTACCTCGTGGACCTCACGTGCACCGGCGACAGACAAGGTGCGGACTCGTCCGAGGATGAGTAGGCCATGGGAGGCGGCAGGGCCTGGTATGCCATGTGGGGCGGTCCATCTCCCGTGTTCGAGCCCTCGCTGTTGACCGCACCTTCACTTCACCACTCTTATCACTGGTGCTCATGGAGACGGCGGAAGGACGACACCTGCTTGGATGCCGGCCGCCGCCGCCGTAGTATAGGCTTATGTGCGGGTCTTTTTTTGTTTTAAATGTTCAAAATGTAATTAAATCCGTCGTGTTTGTATGAAATCCGTCATGTTTGTATGAAATCCGGCTGTGTTTGCATGAATTTCATCATGTTTGCTGAAACATAGTTTGAAATGTATGCGGCTAGCATTGGACGTCGCCCTCCCGCATTTGTGTCTGTGATCTGATCCCTCTTGTCGACGGACGGATGTGGGATGATTTTTATGGATTGCCGTTGGAGATGCCCTGACACTGCCCCATGATCCTTTGTCGTTACGCCATCTTTTAGTTCTAATAACTGGTGTCAGCTGCAAGTTGTTACCCAATTACTATCTGTCATGTTGTAATACATGACAACTGGCATGTGTCAGCTGCAAGTTGCTATTTCTACCATCTTTTGATGCTAGCTAGCAGAGTACTATACATCAGACGTCAGTCAATCGAATAAAATCAGATGTCAGTTGTAATGTTGTGCAGAACATACGTTGATCCCATCAATTATCTGTCGTACTACACGACTACTTGCGGGTGTCAGCTCGATCTGTATTTCTTAATTGGGTGATTCTGCAGTAGCCAGTGCCTTGGATCACACAAAGTCTTGGTACCTCTTCCTGATTTGTGTACTTTCATTTCTGCCATGTTATGCGTGCAGTTTTCTTCTTTAAGAAAACATAAAGTGAAACTTCTAAAGTAAAACTCTCGCAAACTGAATATGAAGAAAACCCTCTAAAGTAAAACCCTCAATGCCATTAAAGACCGGTAACATTTATTCTTCTTAGAAAAAGGCTTGGCCCTGTACAGGTAAACAATGACAACACAAAGCGTACAAGTCGACGTCACAACAAACAGACCCAGTGCAGCAAAAATGCTAGAGATTGTTCCATCTAATCAAACTAGCGCCTCCCTGATTTTCAGGAGGGGCAGGCCCCTTCCCACCCTTTAACCCAATCCTAATCCTCCACGTTTGCTACGCCGTGAAGTCCCTAAAAATCCTGCCCGTGAATGTAGCATTGCCACCCAATGCAGTATACAACGGTGCGCAACAACAACAACATTACTCAAACCCACTCCAAGCCAACAAAAGAGTATTACAACAAAAATCTCGTTTGAAGCGGTTGGAGTATCCACCGTAAGAGCATCTCTCATAGAAGCTGTAGATCCATAAAAACTGTAGGGGGTAAAAATAACTAACTTTTGCATATTTGAGGCTCAAAAATTCCTATCCAACAAATATGATGCAGATTTCAAAACAAAATACATCATGTAAAATACAACACATCGTGATGTAAATTCACATCTTCACCTACCGGAGATGTAAAATTGGCGGCCGCGCGCCAACTCCCCAACCGGTTTCATTTTCCTTCCTTCCACCCGCCAGTCACACGCCCGCCACACGGGCCATGGCCGACTCAAATGACCCCGCCGCCTACAACACTACAGCCGCCCATCCAGCCGGGGCCTTCGCCGGCGCGGCCACCATCCCCAATCCTGCCTTCGCCTTCATGCCGCCGCCTCCCTAGTTTTGCCCCACTCCGGTCGGTCGCCGTCGTGGCTACCACCTCATGGCCAGATCCGGCCGCTCCCCCGCCCCTGCCTCGGGGTCCGTCGCTGCTCCCGCACCTCCCACCTCCAAATCAGCCGAATTGGCCGCTTCTCCACCGCCGAATCACCTTTGCACTGCCGTATGATTCGGGCTACCCCACTGCCCTGCCGCTGTCGGATTTCAGCCACACACCTACCGCCATGGCACTGCAGCTTTTCCACCGCCGTACTCGACCTTGTCACGGCGCACGACCGTCGCCCCGTCACCCCGCCGCAACAAATTTGACACTCGATTCACAATCGTGCAGCCGACCATTCGAGCTCCCATCTGCTCATTTGACCTGCTGGCTGGCGTCGCTTGGTAGCCGGTGCACCTACTGCCGCCACTCGGTCCGCCGGTGCTCCTCCCGGCTCTCAGAACACGGCCGCTGACGCTCATGCCGACTAGTTTTGCATCTTCATTTGCATCATCTATGGTTGTTGCACTTTTACATCTCCAATATACATCATCTCTTGTAGTTGCGTCTTTTTTGGAGATGTAAAATGCAAATTTTAGAGATGTAAATTTTTACATCTCCTTGTTTACATATCCAAATTTGCATCTACTATAGGAGATGCTCTAGGAGAGGTTTCATGATGAAGCTGCGCCCGATGAACCATGGGTTCCAAGGTGGCACCTTCGGCCAGGGCACGGAACTGGAGCGCCACCACCACCCGATCCTGAAGTATTATGGTTTTCACTTGGAGTAAATGAATGATGAGAGTGACCGCGTGGGCTCCTTCACAATGGGAATGACGCCCGAAAACGCCACCACCGTCGGCTTGGATGAAGCCGGATATGTACTACACCCAGCATGCTCTTCGCCTCCAAAACAACCAAGCTCATCGAGAGCCGGCCACCAAGCCACCCATAGTTCACTGGGGACAAGTCCACACCATCCCCACAAGTCCCGCCCAAGAGCATCATGGCTGCTATCCTGGGATCCTACACCACCCCCCTGCCACTACAACATGGGGAGAAGACGAGCTGGTGCAGGGTAGATGGCTCCTCTTTCCAACCACAGAATAAACCCTTGGTCTGGAGGTGGACCAACCGGTCTGAATTGGGCATGGGAAGGTCTGCAGCCGACGGCTCCGCTACAGCTACCCGACCACCACAAAGGACCAGTGCTGCTAACATGACCCATCTGGCTCCTTCAGATATCAGCGTTAGCAAAGCCAGGAGGCACCTACCTGCCTCCTCGGTTCACCCTGCCACCAAGATACAGACCACAATGCATCCCGCGCTGGGCCGGACACACAACACCGCCGGACGGCACCTACCATCATGCCAGGCCGCATGAGCAGAAGAAGGGGGAGTTGACAACCGGTGCCACGTCCATACCCACACCAGCCTCCCGCCATGGCAATGTGGCGGCCCACAACCATCTCTGCCAGAGATCGGATCTGGCCTGGTTGCCGTAGCCAACAAAGCTCCCGACCCTGAGCGAGCACCACACCTCCTCATGCCAGTCCCACCGGCGCCAGGACATTCTCGCCAACCGCCCTCGTGCGTTGATTAATCACTTTGTTTGTCGCCCATTGCAGTGCCCCGGCACATCAAATCTAGCCTGTTCAGGATCTCCCTCGCAGGGGGCGATAGAGACATCGCCGCCGCTGGGGCAGACCTGGCTTTGCCCGACGCACTCTCTAGTGGCGGTGAGGGAATGGGGAGAGCAATAAGGGACCTCCATAGGCAGCATTATGTTTCACCTCCCAGTTGCGGCCAAATTTAGTGTTTTGCTCCTTTTGCATAAGTTCGGCAAGATTTGACTTTGACCCTGCTTTGCTATAATTTCGGAATCTGACTTTTTTCTGTTGCTAGGGTCGATGGCGGTATTGGTAACACAGCCTACTGTCACGGTCTCTGGCGATAAGACTTAACAGCATTGTCATGTCTGTTTGACATAAAGATACCCTACCGCCAACAGGCTTGGCGGTAGACCCCACCGCCAAAGAGCTTGGCGGTAGCCATGCTACAGACCGGCCACTGTTTCTCAAACATTGAAGGATTTAAAAAGGGGCTGCATGCATCTCCTCCTATTCTTCTCTCGCAACGCATGGGCTTAACTAGCATGCATCCATCCATCCTGCAAAAAGTGCAACCTTCTGTGTACTAAGCATGCATGTAGCGACCTATCTCTCCATCCATCCATCATGTACTGCACCATGACACACACAAACAAAAACTAGGAAAAGTACCTAGGGTACCACGGGAGATGTGGTTGCATGCTTACCGCCAAGCTCTTTGGTTATTGAGTTGCCCAGCCTATTGCAAGGGGCGATAAGGTATTTTTCATGTTAAATAGTTGTGACAGCACAGTTAAGTTCTACCGCCAAGACCCCTGATGATAGGTATTATACCCTACCGCCAGACATTACGGCGGTCAGAAAATGGGTCAGATTCTGAAATTTTATCAAAGTAGGGTCAAATCTTCTGACTATACTTTTACAAAATGGTCAATATACCAAATTTGGCTCCCAGTTGTCCCTTGGTCGTCCGCAGGAGAGATACAGGAGCAAGGAGGGTGGGTTGTGTGGTCAAAAGACAATTTCATAAACAATTGTTTTCCCAACAACGACGGAGCAAAGTATCTGCCATCCTGCCCTGCTGCTCAACAAGTGTGTGTTGCATGACAATTCGGCCACCGTGCATGCACCTCTGGACTGCCCAACGCCTTACGCCAATAGTCATAATTCTATGGAAAATTTGGGATATACACAATACAAATGTGCTTCGTAACGTAGATCTTGACGGTGCTAGAACTATCACAAAAATTATCACTGATCTCACAACTTGGAATCACTGACCGACGTCGAGCAAGCTCGGGAAGCACATCCGTATGCGGTGTGACTCCCTTCCCTCGCAATCATCGTGATTATGTAAAATTTAAACTTAAAAAATAGATGAGTAGTAACCCTCTGTAAACTAATATAAGAGCGTTTAGATCACTATTTTAATGATTTAAACGCTCTTATATTAGTTTACCGAGCGAGTAATATAATAGATAGATAGATCTATTTGGACTTAGTGAATTTAACCTCTAATTTATTGATAGCTGTAACCGCATGATCCGCTCGACCTGGCTATAGCGACGTTCTCCGCATGCGATTATAGGTGTATTCAGGCGGGCCATGCATGGCTGATGAGGAAAGCATATTGTATAAAGAAAAAATACACTGATATCTTGAAGCATAATCAAGTACTCACTCCGTCCAAAAATATTTGTCGAAGAAATAGGTAAAAATGGATATATCTAGAACTAAAATACGTCTAAATACATCAATTTCTTCAACACTACATCCATTCCTTCGACAAGTATTTCCGAACGGATGGAGTGTAATAATGGCAGTCTCCTATGGTACAATTTATATAGGGTAACTAATTAAAAGGTTTCACTATAGGGAAGAAGTTCCAGTTGCACAAGGGAAGTACATACATTAGATAGAATCATACTTGCACAAGTTTGACCCTGGACTTTGCATGAAAATGGACAGAAGAGAAACTAATAAACATGTGACAAAATAAATGCTCCTCCATGTATGTCCTTACGACTAAGTTCACTTCACCTTAATAAGACAATAGTTCTGATAGATTTCTTTGTGTGTGGACAATTTTTAACAAGATGGTCCTTGGACCCATATAAATAATCAAATCCCACTTAATCTCTAAGGCCCATGTGGTGTGTCATGACATGGTGGGAAGTTCAGTACCACCACGCTAGTGGACGAAAGTTGAGGGAGTGATGCAAGCGCGCTCATCCTCGGTTGCTCATGAACTTTGTGTTTCGTGAATGAACTGAGGCGAGCTCAAACATATGTCATGTGTGCGCCGTAAAAAAGAACTATGTTTACCTTAGAAAAAAGTAAACCGTAGTCTGTACAATGCTCGAGTAGAACACATCGGTTTGAAGATAATATTAGAATCTACAGACTAAAGAAGCATTATCCCTTTGCCACCATTCCACGTATATTGTTTTCATAGAAGAGAAGCATGCCACTTCAATTCAAAACCATCTAGAAACAGGTTATTGTTTTAGAACATAAATTTTAACTGTTCATAATCCAATGCGCCCATTTTGCCTAAAAAACATAAAGCTCATCAATGAAAGAATAGGATGGATATTGTCAGACTTCCCTAAGGCACTCACTACAATTTTGATGACATTAACAATGTATTAGTTTATGACACCCTGCAACAATAGATGCTTAACCATAAACAAAGCCTGAGGAAGTGTCTGCCTAAACTACTCATACAGTCAATAATATTTTCCATTTTTACCACTACATCACATTGTTGCGATCATGCATAGAAATGGAGAAACGTATATATGGTTGCCAGTTTGACCTTACAAACTCCAAACATAAACGACCACTCATGGGTTAGAGCATCTTGAATAGAAGATGTAGATGCAAAACTAACTAACTTTTACATCTCCGAGGACCAAAAACTCTTCTCCCACAGAAGATGTAGATGCAAAAAAAAAATACATCTCTGCCTCCTGGAGATGTAAACTATAACACTTCGCAGTGCAAATATACATCTCCACCTACAGGAGATGTATATTTGCCAGTGCGCGCCAACCGCCAACTGCCGTTCACTTCACTTCCACGCGACCGGCCGCACCACACCCAATTCTTCCGCAGGCCGAATTCGCCCAAATTCGCAGCCGCCGCCCGCCCACCCGACCCCTTCGGCACTCCGCCGCCGGTTTCGTGCACCAGATGCCCCAACATGCTATGAATCAGGTGGTTTTCTCTCACCGATCGATTCCACAGCCACCACTTGATTCCATCGTCGCCGCCACCCCGCCCGCATCACCTGACGCATCCCCGCACCACCGACGCCCCACCAGCATCACCGGCCGCATCCCCACACCGCTACCCCCTCCCCCGCCCGCTTCAATGGGTGCATCCCCGCACTGCCGCCGCTCGATTCCACTACCGCCGTCGCCCCGCAGCCCCGCGCTCCCGTTGCCGCTTGATCCGACCGCCGCCCCACCCGCAGCCCCGCAACGCCGCCTGCAGCCCCGCCTGCCGCCCTGCACCGCCGCCTCGCCCACCACCACTACCCCGCCGCCGCCTGAGCATTAGTTGGAGTATAATTTGACATCTCCATTTGCATCATCTGTTGGATTTTCTCTTTTGCATCTCAGTTTTGCATCATCTGTTGGAGTTGGTACTTTTTTGGAGATGCAAAAAACACTTTTTGGAGATATAAATCTCATGTTTTACATCTCCAAATTTGCATCTTCTATTGGAGATGCTCTTATCTCCATGCATGGGCCAGCACAAATTAGTACTCCCTCCGTCCCATAATGTAAGACGTTTTTTGACACTAGTGTAGTGTCAAAAAACGTCTTACATTATGGGACGGAGGGAGTAGCATATTCATATGAAAAATCATTTGAATCTGTGCAGTTCAATGGAACTGGTCTATATATAGCACACATTTCTTTGTAATGTTACGTATTTGTGATGTGCAGGATCACAGAAATGGAAACAAAAATACTGGGCATCCACAGTTCCACAGAAAATCGATGGAGCTATTTTGTTCTTTGTCTTTTCCATGTATAATTCACAAAAACACAAAGTAACTAGAGAAAAGCATGAAAGGAAGCACCAGAGGGTTCATATTTGTTTATTCTACTTTTGTCTCTTCCAATAAGTGGGATCTACGACTGAGAAGGTTGGTGGCTGCACTGGGCGAGGAATCTGTTGTATTTGTACAAGAAGGCTGCGTGGGAGCAGCTAAAAAGAAACGCAGCTTTAACAAAATTCCTGCTCCATGCCCACCATTCCCCACCTATATATTCCGCCCAGACCACACCAGTACAAGCATCTTGGCTCCTGCCGCCTCCCACTGCACCCCGAAGTCTTTAGGTGCAGAGATCGATGGTGGCCGCGACGATGACGGTGGAGGAGGTGAGGAAGGCGCAGCGGGCGGAGGGACCGGCGACGGTGCTCGCAATCGGGACAGCAACGCCGGCCAACTGCGTGTACCAGGCAGACTACCCGGACTACTACTTCAGGATCACCAAGAGCGAGCACCTCGCCGACCTCAAGGAAAAGTTCAAGAGGATGTGTAAGTATCTGTTATTATTATTGTGCTATATATGAATACTTTAATACACCCACTGTAAACTCATATAACATGGTCTAGATCAGTACTGAGACAGTAACAGATTACTGTACTACTACGTACCCATACATATCGTGTACGTGCTGGGGGCTTGCTTGTGCACACTTGATATGCATCCCACTAATTGGTTGTAGAGAAAAAAAACGGACATTTATTGGAAAGATCTTAGATCATCTACAGTCAACTAGACAAATATGGCCCCTCAAACATCTGTGGAGGCGTTCGCTTCGTGTAAGCCGTGTCCATTTTCAAGTCCCTTTATGCATTCATGCAACCATGCATCCACTTTGTCCCCAAGTTGTCGGGTCAAATGCATGTTATTGATAGGATATATATATAGAGAGAGAGAATGAGAAAAAACGTGGTCGGTGATGGGCCAAATCTACTCGGAGGACTGACTGGACACACCCGACCTCCCATGCCCTCCCATATAAGGAACTAGGTGATACCCCGCGCGTTGCTGCGGAAACTTGTTGTGATTTTCTTACCGGTATATAGCAAAAAGTTTGAACAATGTCATGGTACATTAGCATGCCAAACTACCTAAAGAGACAATATTATATTAAAGTTTGAGGAGGCAAGGAGAAGAAAGCATAAACCAGAGGGTGCATTGCAAATGCTTTTGAACTTGTCCATACAATTAACTTTTTTGTTGAGCGACAAACAAATTACAAATTCTATTTCAAATTCATCACTCGATTTAGGATCCCTTCTATTTACTATGAATGGCGATACTATCAAGAAGGCCTTCGACTTGTCAACTCCCCGGAACAACAACAAATGTGAAATGACTAAAAATATATTAACTTAGTTATGGAGCAAAGTCAC
Source organism: Aegilops speltoides (assembly GCA_021437245.1). Classification (NCBI taxonomy): domain Eukaryota; kingdom Viridiplantae; phylum Streptophyta; class Magnoliopsida; order Poales; family Poaceae; genus Aegilops; species Aegilops speltoides. The sequence continues at coordinate 576,267,221 of CM038142.1, forward strand.
GCTCAAACACCATGTGGAAACCATAAATATGCAATCTTGAGTAAACCCCAAAATAGAATGTTTTGACGACAGTCTCTAACAAAGTAGTTGACACACTGTTATTCAATTGCATAAATTCTTTGTTATTCAATTGCATAAATTCCGATGAGATAAATATGTTTACTTTTACATATGAGAAGATGGCATTAGGGTCAGTCAGAAGTTATTAGTTGCTTCGGTGCAATTTTTTAAAGGTATATGATGCAATACCTTTTGGATGCAGATTGTGCAATCATGATAAAAAACATGTTGTATGCATACTTCTCCCAAATATCTCCAAAGTGAGTAATTTTATTCACATCAACTGAAACAGTAATGTTAATGAAAAATAACATCATAACCTGGGATTACCTGGCTCGGTGACTTGAGAATCAATAATGTAAAAATCTTAGAATAAACAACCTTACATCAGATAAATTGATAACCTAAACTGTTGAATGCCGATGTATTTTCTTTTCTTGTTGAATCCAGAAGAGATCAAGATGGACTGCAATACTTTGGATAACCTGCTATCAAGATAAACATGGTTTAAACTATGCACTTTTTTCCATGTCCAAAATCCTACAGTGAAAATTCTGAACACATGTCCATCAGAAAAAAAAACACAGGATCTGTCACCTTCTCAAACTGTATATGATCACGATTTTACAACACTACACAAAATTGGAAGGGGATCATCGCAGCTCCTTGCCATTGATTCTGGCAATCGCGAGGGCTGGTGAGGTCGGATGCGGAGCCATAGCCATCAGGTAGAGAAAATCTAAAGGCATCCACCGATTCATAGAGGAGAGGGAGAGATGAACTGCAGACGAAGAACATCGATCAGACAAAGATATAGTTGGAAAGATTTTCAGTCACGGCAAACGATGGCGATTACCTTGGGATGAGACGGCGATGATCCACTCGATCTCAATTAGAGAGGAATGCGTAGCTGGTGCCCACCGTGGAAGAGATATGTAGGAGGGGGAGAGAAAGAACCCCTTTGCGCATCTTCCTCACCGCCTTCTGCATGATCTGGACGTCACATCTGCGACGACGTGGCTACCAGTGTCGTCCATGGCCTCTCCGGCCCCTGAACATGCCCTACCCCAATGCCGCCACGCACCACCGCTGAGTCCTCTAGAGCGGGGAGTTCACAAACACTATCGGGTAGGATATGAGGGCGATGGCGCAGGCGATTACTGCCCCATTTATTTGGTGGAGAAGAAGAAACGACAGAGGTATAGAGATGGAGAGATTAATGGGAAATCAATCGACTGAGGAATTAATTAGCACTCGCGCTGGTTCGATTCGAGTGGCCGAATGCCAATGAGTTAGTATCTGCTAATTTGGAAGATAATAGTTGTGTGGGGTCGTGGCAATCACCAATGGATGGGAAGGCTGGAAGGCTGGACTTTAGCGATGGGCTTCCGATGGGCGTTTTAGGCTGCAATAGGATGAAACGTTATCTTGACTTGGCGGTGGCAGCTCTTAGTAATTTGCCCAATCTTTGATCAGACGGCTACACACACCTCATCTTTACTAAATCAACGGCTATAACAATTGGAGTGACGTGGCTTCATGAGAAGGCAGGAAAATCATCTAGTGGGGTGCCCCTATTTAGATATAGAAGATGTACACGAGGGACGGTTTGGAAATTTAGAAGTAAAATGAGGAGTCTGATTGGGTCATTTTTCTTTCTTTCTTCCTGTTTGATCATTAACCGGATTGATTGTCATTCCGGACGTTTGAGGAGGGCGATTGTAGATGCTCTTACCATATACATGGAGGATGTGGGCATGCTGTCACGTGCATGTGTGTCAACATTTAATTGATTGTGAAAAATAAGCTATTAGAACAAAAATTAATCACTAGCAGTAAGCCATATTTCTAGAGTAAATAGCACAAAACTACTACTTTACAGGCTAAGGTTTCAAAAAACTACCGAATAATTTTTTTCTCTGATAACTACCAAGTCAGAGGTCATCTGTTTCAAAAAACTCTAATCGTCCAGTGCTTTACTGTTGATCGTGATTATGACAGCTGGGGCCCGCATGTAAGACAACTGATTGTTTGACCGTTTGTTTGACCGACAATTTAATAAAAATTCAATAAAGCAATCGGGTCCCTGCAAAATTTTAATAAAAGCAATCAGGTCCCTACAGACTTAAAGAAAAAGCAATCGGGTCCCTCCCATGCGCGGTCTTTCTCTCTCTCCTCCCTCTTCCTAGGCGCGGCCGCCCGAGCCCGAGCCCCTGGCCATGGCACTCGGCTTGCGGCAGCGCATGCTTTGGGCGCGTCGGCCTGAACCCCGGCCATGGCGTGCGGCGGCCGTTGCTCTTTGCTCCTGGGCACGGCTCCGGCTCTCTGGTGCGTGGTGGACCGTGCGTGCCAGCGGCCGCCTCCTCCGGTCGCCGAGCCGCGCCCGCAGCTGCGGTGTGCTCCCCGTGCGACTTCTCCCTCTTCCCTCCTCGCGCCAGCTCAAGGGTGGGTGGAGCATCCGAGCAGCTCGACGTCTTGGTATAGGCTCGGTAGCGGCGGCCATGGCGGAGCCCATGGCGCTGCTGGCGGCGACCACGGCGAAGCCCCATGGCGTGGTGACTGCGGCGGAACCCATGGCGGCGGCGGTGGGGACCACCATGGCGGCGTCGTGGCGACCACAGGCTGAGCCCCATGGGCAAGCTGGCGACCACAGGCGAGCCCTTTGGGCTGGCGGCGGCGGTCGAAGGACCCGATTGCTTTTTTAAAATGATTCCAGGGACCCGATTGCTTTTTGAAAATATTTGTAGGGGTTAATCCATAAAAAAATCTGTGGATGAGGTGCTGACATGCGGCCCCCACAAGTAAGTTAACGGTCAAACAAACGGTCAACCAAACGGTGCGTTTAGTGGTGGGCCCGGCCTATCAAAAACATGTTTAATTTTTTAACAAAGAGGATTTGGGGTTTTTTGAAATAGCCAACCCCTGACTTGGTAGTTATCAGAGAAAAATTATTCGGTAGTTTTATGAAACCCTAATCCGTAAAGTAGTAGTTTTATGCTATTTACTCCATATTTCTACTAGCTAGCTAGGGATGTACTCCCTCTTTAAACTAATGAAATATAAGACTTTTTAGTTAAATGTTGATGACGTGTGTGGGACCGTGTATTGATGACGTGTACGTTATGGCTAATAGCACACTATAGTGATCCAAAAAAAAAGGAGTATTTCTCTACTGAGGGACTAGTGAACAGGTATATATGTGAAACGGACACAAGGAGCATGGCCATGATCGGCTGCTCGACAAAATGATAGCGAGTACTAGCGGAACCATGGGTGGGCAAATAATTTAGAGCTAATTACGTGTCTCCTGTACGTCTCTTTTTTGCCTGCCTTTCTCGGATGAACAGACACATGGGAACGTACGAACGCTAACTAACACGTACCTCGGCCGGTGCAGGTGAGAAGTCCCAGATCAGGAAGAGGCACATGCATCTAACGGAGGAGATCCTCCAGGAGAACCCTGGCATGTGCGCCTACATGGCGCCGTCTCTGGACGCGCGTCAGGACATCGTCCTCGCGGAGGTCCCCAAGCTCGGCAAGGCGGCAGCACACAAGGCGATTAAGGAGTGGGGCCAGCCGCTGTCCAAGATCACCCACCTCATCTTCTGCACCACCTCCGGTGTGGACATGCCGGGCGCCGACTACCAGCTCACCAAGATGCTTGGCCTCCGCCCGTCCGTGAAACGCTTCATGATGTACCAGCAGGGCTGCTTCGCCGGCGGCACGGTGCTCCGCCTCGCCAAGGACCTCGCCGAGAACAACCGCGGCGCGCGCGTGCTTGTGGTCTGTTCCGAGATCACTGCAGTGACCTTCCGCGGCCCGGACGAGTCCCACCTCGACTCGCTGGTCGGCCAGGCGCTCTTCGCCGACGGTGCAGCCGCGGTGATCATCGGCGCTGACCCCGACGAGTCCGTTGAGCGTCCTCTATTCCAACTGGTGTCGGCGAGCCAGACCATTCTGCCGGACTCGGAGGGCGCCATCGAAGGACACCTCCGGGAGGTTGGCCTCACCTTCCATCTCCTCAAGGACGTACCCGGACTCATCTCCAAGAACATCGAGCGCGTCCTCGAAGACGCCTTCAAGCCACTGGGCATCGATGATTGGAACTCTATCTTTTGGGTGGCACACCCTGGCGGGCCAGCGATCCTTGACATGGTCGAGGCCAAGGCAAACCTCAACAAGGAGAGGATGCGCGCCACTAGGCATGTCCTCTCTGAATACGGCAACATGTCGAGCGCCTGCGTGCTCTTCATCATGGATGAGATGCGTAAACGTTCTGCTGAGGATGGCCACACAACAACAGGTGAGGGAATGGACTGGGGCGTCCTCTTCGGCTTTGGCCCCGGTCTCACCGTGGAGACCGTCGTCCTCCACAGCGTCTCCATCAATGCCCATACAATCGCATGATCGCTCCTTCCCCGTTTAACTTTTCCTCGGAATAATGTACACCCTCCATTCCTAATTGAACTATCAAAAGGTCGTATATTTAAGAACAGAGGGAGTATTAGCAATTAAAAATAAGGCGTTATAGCGTGTAGAAAATTATCTCGTTAAATAAATCAATGTATAATGTTTCGCTAATAGCACGCTATAGCATGCTAATAGCATAATTTAAGAGGTGACGCTATTTTGTATAACGTGCTATATTTTCCTTGAGTATTACTCCTGCTTGCCTCAAGTTTGTACTGTATCTTTACTTTAGGGAAAAGTTTGTACTGTATTTTACCGTATCTGTTGTGCAATTGGCTGTTGGCTGTAGCATGGCTTAGAGAGATTTCTGGGACCGGTTACGTGTCAATCAACTGAAGATGCAATTTCGTTTTGTCGACTGATTCAAATTTGTTTAGTCGAGCGTACATGCGCGATTACGATTAACACTCGTTTTCTGATGTTACCTTTTCTATCTGCTGGAATTTAGTCTATATTGGGCAGCCCAATAACTATTTCAGAAATTCCTAATAAATCCTAGAGGCCCACTTAGCCCATTTGTGCAAGGCAAGGGATACTACTAAAGTTTAGTCCCACATTGCTAGTCTAGTGGGAGTTGGACCTCCTTATAAGGGAGGTTCTTTCTCTACTTGTACGAGCATGAGAACAAGAGGGACATCCACGCGCGCTCCTCCTCCGCCCGCCTCGCCTCGGCCTTGGTGTGGCCTTGGCCTGTGTGGCTTGGTTGAGTTCTTGAGAATGAGCCGAGCCGATATGCTTTTCATAGCATCGGCTATAGATTCTTGGTATGATCATGCATGTCGGTACGATCATGGAGTCGAATGATGCGACTTTCTTTGAAGATATCTTTCCCATGAAGGATATGGCTACCTCATCTAATCAGGAGATGCCTAGTTCATCGAATCGGGAACCGATTACAATTCTGAACCTGCTATTTCGATGGAACACTTTGAAAGTCTGTGGAGAAAACAATGAAGTTCCTACTAGGAGCAAGAGACAGAGGACTGCAAAGTCCTTTGGTGATGATTTTCTTGTGTATCTCATAGATGATACTCCCAGTTCTATTTCAGAGGCCTATGCATCTGAAGATGCTGACTACTGGAAGGAAGCAGTTCGTAGGGAGATAACTGATCGTCCTTATGGGTGCAAACCTATAGGATGCAAATGGGTATTCAAGAAGAAGCTTAGGCCTGATGGTACTATTGAAAAGTACAAGGCTCGGCTCGTGGCTAAGGGCTATACCCAAAAGGAAGGTGAAGACTTCTTTGATACTTACTCACCTGTGGCTCGACTGACCACTATTCGAGTTCTACTTTCACTAGCTGCCTCACATGGTCTTCTCGTTCATCAAATGGATGTTAAGACTGCTTTCCTAAATGGAGAGTTGGATGAGGAAATTTATATGGAACAACCAGATGGGTTTGTAATAGATGGTCGGGGAAGGAAAGTGTGCAAGTTCTTGAAGTCTTTGTATGGATGAAGCAAGCACCAAACAGTGGCATGAGAAGTTGAAAGAACTTTAACAGCCCTTGAGCTTTGTTGTGAACGAAGTTGACAAATGTGTGTACTATCGCCATGGTGGGGTGAGGGAGTTATGCTTTGCTTGTATGTTGATGACATACTGATTTTCGGAACAAATCTGAATGTTATTAAGGAGGTCAAGGATTTCCTATCTCGTTGTTTTGAGATGAAGGATTTAGGGGTGGCTCATGTCATTCTGAACATCAAGTTGTTGAGAGATGATGATGGTGGGATTACATTGCTTCAATCTCACTATGTGGAAAAGATCTTGAGTCGCTTTGGCTATAGTGACTGCAAGCCCTCTCCAACACCATATGATGCTAGCGTGCTGCTTCGAAAGAATCGAAGAATTGCTAGAGACCAATTGAAGTATTCTCAGATTATTGGCTCGCTTATGTACTTAGCCAGTGCTACAAGACCTGACATCTCTTTTGCTGTTAGCAAGCTGAGGCAGTTTGTCTCAAAACCAGGAGATGTGCATTGGAAAGCTCTAGAGAGTTTTGCGTTATTTGAAAACCTTGTAAATTATGGAATTCACTACTGGGCACCCAAAGGTGCTTGAAGGGTATAGTGACTCAAAGCTGGATCTCGAGATCTTGATGAGATAAAGGCCACGAGCGGATATGTATTCACTCATGGAGGTGGCGCTGTTTCTTGGAAGTCTTGCAAGCAGACCATCTTAATGAGGTCAACTATGGAAGCAGAACTCACAGCACTAGATACAGCTACGGTCGAAGCAGATTGGCTTCGCCGGCTCTTGAATGACTTGCCGGTTGTTGAGAAACCTGTACCGGGTATCCTTATGAACTGTGATAATCAAACTGTGATCACGAAAGTGAACAGCTCTAAGGATAACATGAAGTCATCAAGACACGTTCAGAGAAGGTTAAAGTCTGTCAGAAAAATGAGAAACTCCGGAGTTATTGCATTGGATTATATCCAAATGTCTAAAAATCTGGCAGATCCTTTTACTAAGGGTTTATCACGTAATGTGATAGATAATGCATCGAGGGAGATGGGTATGAGACCCACAATATGAGTTGTTCACAGTGGTAACCTATTCTTTGTGATCGGAGATCCGTGAATTAGATGTGGAAGACAAGCTGTTGGTCGGTGAGAGGAGAGTATCCTTACTATTCACAATACCACTCCATGAAGATGCAATACTCTCCTAAACTGCATGGCAGGTTGATGTATATCTTAATGTGTTCTAAGTGGCTTATTTAAGCGAGAGATGTTATCTGCGAACATCTTTTGAAGAACACACCTATATGAGTCTGATTGTCAAACGTCGCAATCTATGAGAGTAGGGTTCTCTCTAGTAAACTCATGAAAGGTCACGGAGTATGGCGCATAAGCTCCACCCATGGGAAGACCCACGGTAGCCACGTATCGGTCAAGGCTTTATGTGAAGCTAGATTCGCGAGAAAACTTGCAGTTCAAGGCCCGATCCTTTGTTCAAGTTGCTTACTAGTGTAGCATAGAGTTCTAGGTGGAAGTTCAACTTAACAGTCTCCACTGCTGATACCGGTATATAAAAGCAGTGTTTTGGAACCAAAGGCAAATTTACGTGTGCCTCGGGATCTGGTGGGGATTGCTGGAATTTAGTCTATATTGGGCAGCCCAATAACTATTTCAGAAATTCCTAATAAATCCTAGAGGCCCACTTAGCCCATTTGTGCAAGGCAAGGGATACTACTAAAGTTTAGTCCCACATTGCTAGTCTAGTGGGAGTTGGACCTCCTTATAAGGGAGGTTCTTTCTCTACTTGTACGAGCATGAGAACAAGAGGGACATCCACGCGCGCTCCTCCTCCGCCGCCCGCCTCGCCACGCCACGCCTCGCCTCGTCACGTCACGTCACGTCACGACGCGCCGCGTCGCGCCGCGGGTTGTGGGAATGAGCCGAGCCGATGTCTAATTTTGCCACGCGCCGGGTATCTGAAAGGTCACTTGGGAGCTGGAAAGTTTTGCGGTAGTGGACAATTAATATGAGCGGCGCACCCTTGGCGTGCCGCCTGTTCACTCGCCTCCCTCCGTTGCTTCAGCTCGGCGCAACCTCTCGCCTCCTTCTCTTGCGCCTATAAAGAGAGGTCGCTCCTCTCGAGAGACGCGCAGAATCTCTACCACCTCTCGCCACAAGTTCCATTCTCTGCCTGCTGTTATCTTCCTCATCCCGGCTTGCGGCGTGCACCATGATCGGGACGATAAACCTCGAACCGCACCTTTTGAGTCTGTACGGGAGAAGGGTGATAAGGTTTTTGGGGCGCTCTGCTGCGACTCTTGGCTGCTTCATCACGGACGATCCGGTCGCCGACGACTACTTCCCGGACGGCGACTTCTTCCCGGCGTCCACGACCTCCTCAACGACATGGCGGCGAGGACACCGACCCCAAGTCCAGCGCTTCTGCTGCTGCTGTGTGTGTCGCACGTGTTCTTCTCCTTTACTGTTACAAGTCCTACTACAGTTCATGCCTCTAGGTTACATCCTATATACATTAGGTTCTATGTCGTATAAACAACTTCATCTAGTGTCTACATTCTAGATGTGTTTACTTCAAACTCATATATCTGAGGCGATGTTTACCATCTCTACTATGCATCTTGATCTCTGTATGCATTCTAGAGATGATCGGTTCTAGATTACATATGCAAATGTTATTTACCTTCTCTTTGTCAAATTGCATGATTTGTTTCATCACTGCTATACTAGTCATGCTTTATCTAGTATTTACATTAATAAAATCATTACGTAAATTGCTCATATTTCCAACAATCCAAAAACCTTATTATAGGCAATTTACCTCGAATGGTTTTGCTGCTTCCATGAGACCTCCTATGTTTGAGGTATCCACTATAAGAGGTGGCGCGTGAGAGCAGTCTTATGGTTTCAAACCATGAGTTGCTATGGCCACGCTTGGTAAACTGAAGGAGAGCTTGATGCTCAACAAGCACAAGCTTTTGAAAATGGATACTCTGTTTAAGGCTGCTCTCTTGAGTGTTCTTGGAGAGAACATAGTTGATGCTTATCGTCAATTGATAATGGAAAAGATATGTGGGAGGCACTCGAGGCCAAGTTTGGGGTCTCGGATCTTGGCACCGAGCTGTACATCATGGAGCAATTCTATGATTACTGGGATGGTGAAAAGCGCTCCGTGGTTGAGCAGGCTCACGAGATACAATCATTTGCTAGAGAACTTGAGCACTTCAATTGTATCCTACGGACAAGTTTGTTGCGGGGTATCATCAATAAGCTTCCTCCTTCGTGGAGGAACTTTGCTACCTTCTTTGAAGCATAAGAGGCGGGAGTTTTCCGTCCGGATCTCATTGGCACTCTTGATGTGGAAGAAAAGGCGAGAGCAAAGGACACACGTGCTCGAGGTATTGAGGAGGATCTAGTGCCAATGTGGTGCGAAGCGAACTTCCAGCCCCACAAGTTCAAGAACAAGGGCAAGTTTGATGGTAAAGCAAAGTTTGATGGGAAGAACAAGGCTGTGCAACACACGAACTTCAAGAAGAAGAATGGCAAGAAGAAAGGTGCTTGTCATGTGTGTGGAGATCTGATCATTGGGCTCCTAGTTGCCCCAATCGCTATGACAAGCGTAATCACAGGAAAGGCGGCAAGACCGCTAATGTTGTCATTGGAGACATTGACATGACGGATCTTGGGTATGGTGTATTTCCCACTATTCTTTCAGTATGTCATTCTCCTGATTGGTTGATTGACACGGGTGCTAATGTGCATGTATGCGGTGATATTTCCATGTTTTCGTCTTATCAGACGGCAGGGACTTCAACCGTGCTGATGGGCAACGGTTCAAGTGCTTCTGTTCGTGGTGTTGGCACGGTCGATCTGAAGTTTACTTCGGGGAAGATCGTGCGGCTGAAGAACGTGCATTATGTCCCCTCCGTCAATAAAAATCTTGTTAGCGGATCTCTTCTGTGTAGAGATGGCTACAAGCTTGTCTTTGAGTCGAATAAATTTGTAATATCCAAGTATGGAACCTGTGTTGGTAAAGGCTATGAGTCGGGAGGCCTGTTTGATTATCCTTATCGGATGTTTGCAATAAAGTTGTTAATCATATTTGCAACAATAGTGAATCAAATGTGTGGCATTCACGACTTTGTCATATTAACTTTGGTTGCATGGCGCGACTAGCGAAATTGAACTTAATCCTAGTTTCACCACCGTTAAGGGATCTAAGTGTCAAGTGTGTGTGCAAGCTAAGCAACCTCGTAAATCTCACGTGATCTGCGAGACGCGAAATCTTGCACCACTAGAACTTATACATTCAGATCTATGTGAAATGAATGGTGTTACGACAAAAGGTGGAAAGAAATATTTCATGGCGTTAATTGGCGACTCCACTAGATCTGCTGTGTGTATCTTCGAAATCTAAGGATGAGGCTTTGAACTTTTCAAGATCTATAGAGCTGAAGTGGAAAACCAACTTGATCGGAAAATCAAGAGGCTTAGGTCCGACCGTGGTGGAAGTATTTTTCCAATGAATTTGATGCTTTTTATGCGGAACATGGTATAATCCATGAAAGGGCGCCTCCCTACTCACCTCGGTCAAATGGGGTGGCGAAAGAAAGAACCGTACTCTAACTGATTTGGTTAACGCCATGTTAGACACATCGGGTCTCTCCAAGGCATGGTGGGGGAGGCGATATTGACAGCATGTCATGTCTAAATCGAGTCCCCACAAAGAACAAAGAAATAACTCCATTCGAGGAATGGGAGAAGAAAAGGTTAAAACTCTCTTATCTGCGAACATGGGGTTGTTTGGCGAAAGTCAATGTTCCAATTCAAAGAAGCGGAAGCTTGGACCAAAGGCGTGGATTGTGTTTTCTGGGATATGCTTTTCATAGCATCGGCTATAGATTCTTGGTTGTAAAATCTGAGGTACGACATGCATGTCGATGCGATCATGGAGTCGAATGATCGACTTTCTTTGAAGATATCTTTCCCATGAAGGATATGGCTACCTCATCTAATCGGGAGATGCCTAGTTCATCGAATCGGGAACCGATTACAATTCTGAACCTGCTATTTCGATGGAACACTTTGAAAGTCCCGTGGAGGAAAACAATGAAGTTCCTACTAGGAGCAAGAGCGAGAGGACTGCAAAGTCCTTTGGTGATGATTTTCTTGTGTATCTCATAGATGATACTCCGGTTCTATTTCAGAGGCCTATGCATCGAAGATCTTGACTCTTGGAAGGAAGCGGTTAAATGGCGAGATGGATTCCATCTTGGCGAATGAAACTTGGGAGATAACTGATCGTCCTTATGGGTGCAAACCTATAGGATGCAAATGGGTATTCAAGAAGAAGCTTAGGCCTGATGGTACTATTGAAAAGTACAAGGCTCGGCTCGTGGCTAAGGGCTATACCCAAAAGGAAGGTGAAGACTTCTTTGATACTTACTCACACGTGGCTCATTGACCACTATTCGAGTTCTACTTTCACTAGCTGCCTCACATGGTCTTCTCGTTCATCAAATGGATGTTAAGACTGCTTTCCTAAATGGAGAGTTGGATGAGAAATTTATATGAAACAACCGGATGGGTTTGTAATAGATGGTCGGGAAGGAAAGTGTGCAAGTTCTTTGAAGTCTTTGTATGGACTGAAGCAAGCACTAAACGATGGCATGAGAAGTTGAAAGAACTTTAACAGCCATGAGCTTTGTTGTGAACGAAGTTGACAAATGTGTACTAAGCGCCATGGTGGGGCGAGGGAGTTATGCTTTGCTTGTATGTTGATGACATCTGATTTTGGAACAAATCTGAATGTTATTAAGGAGGTCAAGGATTTCCTATCTCGTTGTTTTGAGATGAAGGATTTAGGAGTGGCTGATGTCATTACAGAACATCAAGTTGTTGAGAGATGATGATGGTGGGATTACATTGCTTCAATCTCACTATGTGGAAAAGATCTTGAGTCGCTTTGGCTATAGTGATTGCAAGCCCTCTCCAACACCATATGATGCTAGCGTCTTGCTTGAAAGAATCGAAGAATTGCTAGAGACCAATTGAAGTATTCTCAGATTATTGGCTCGCTTATGTACTTAGCCGGTGCTACAAGACGACATCTCTTTTGCTGTTAGCAAGCTGAGGCAGTTTGTCTCAAAACCAGGAGATGCGCATTGGAAAGCTCTAGAGAGTTTTGCGTTATTTGAAAACCTTGTAAATTATGGAATTCACTACACTGGGCACCCAAAGGTGCTTGAAGGGTATAGTGACTCAAAGCTGGATCTCGAGATCTTGATGAGATAAAGGCCACAGCGGATATGTATTCACTCATGGAGGTGGCGCTGTTTCTTGGAAGTCTTGCAAGCAGACCATCTTAACGAGGTCAACTATGGGCAGAACTCACGGCACTAGATACAGCTACGGTCGAAGCAGATTGGCCGCCGGCTCTTGAATGACTTGCGGTTGTTGAGAAAACTGTGCGGGTATCCTTATGAACTGTGATAATCAAGCTGTGATCACGAAAGTGAACAGCTCTAAGGATAACATGAAGTCATCAAGACACGTCGAGAGAAGGTTAAAATCTGTCGGAAAATGAGAAACTCCGGAGTTATTGCATTGGATTATATCCAAGCGTCTAAAAATCTGGCGAGATCCTTTTACTAAGGGTTTATCACGTAATGTGATAGATAATGCATCGAGGAGATGGGTATGAGACCCACAATATGAGTTGTTCACAGTGGTAACCTATTCTTTGTGATCGGAGATCCCGTGAATTAGATGTGGAAGACAAGCTGTTGGTCGTTGAGAGGAGAGTATCCTTACTATTCACAATACCACTCCATGAAGATGCAATACTCTCCTAAACTGCATGGCAGGTTGATGTATATCTTAATGTGTTCTAAGTGGCTTATTTAAGCGGAGATGTTATCCGAGAACATCTTTTGAAGAACACACCTATATGAGTCTCGATTGTCAAGCGTCGCAATCTATGAGAGTAGGGTTCTCTCTAGTAAACTCATGAAAGGTCACGGAGTATGGCGCATAAGCTCCACCAGCAGGGAAGACCCACGGTAGCCACGTATCGGTCAAGGCTTTATGTGAAGCTAGATTCGCAGAAAACTTGCAGTTCAAGGCCCGATCCTTTGTTCAAGTTGCTTACTAGTGTAGCATAGAGTTCTAGGTGGAAGTTCAACTTAACAGTCTCCACTGCGATACCGGTATATAAAAGCAGTGTTTTGGAACCAAAGGCAAATTTCTGTGTGCCTCACGGGATCTGGTGGGGATTGCTGGAATTTAGTCTATATTGGGCAGCCCAATAACTATTTCAGAAATTCCTAATAAATCCTAGAGGCCCACTTAGCCCATTTGTGCAAGGCAAGGGATACTACTAAAGTTTAGTCCCACATTGCTAGTCTAGTGGGAGTTGGACCTCCTTATAAGGGAGGTTCTTTCTCTACTTGTCGAGCATGAGAACAAGAGGGACATCCACGCGCTCCTCCTCCCGCCCGCCTCGCCACGCCACGCCTCGCCTCGTCACGTCACGGCCGCGTCGCGCCTGGAGTTGCGGGAATGAGCCGAGCCGATGTCTAATTTTGCCACGCACGCCGGGTATCTGAAAGGTCACTTGGGAGCTGGAAAGTTTTGCGGTAGTGGACAATTAATATGAACGGCGCACCCTTCGCGTGCCGCCTGTTCACTTCGCCTCCCTCCGTTGCTTCAGCTCCCGACGCAACCTCTCGCCTCCTTCTCTTGCGCCTATAAAAGAGAGGTCGCTCCTCTCAGAGAGACGCACCAGAATCTCTACCACCTCTCGCCACAAGTTCCATTCTCTGCGCTGCTGTTATCTTCCTCATCCCGGCTTGCGGCGTGCACCGCGAGTCGGGACAGTAGGCCTCCGGAACCGCACCTTTTGAGTCCTGTACGGGAGAAGGGTGATAAGGTTTTTGGGGAGCGCTCTGCGCGACTACTGGCTGCTTCATCACGGACGATCCGGTCGCCGACGACTACTTCCCGGACGACGACTTCTTCCCCGACGTCCACGACCTCCTCAACGACATGGCAGGCGAGGACACCGACCCCAAGTCCAGCGCTTCTGCTGCTGCTGTGCCGTACGTGTTCTTCTCCTTTCTGTTACAAGTCCTACTACAGTTCATGCCTCTAGTTTCTGTCCTATGTCTGTTAGGTTCTATGTCGTATAAACAACTTCATCTAGTGTCTGTTCTAGATGTGTTTACTTCAAACTCATATATGCAGACGATGTTTACCATCTCTACTATGCATCTTGATCTACTGTCTGTTCTAGAGATGATCGGTTCTAGATTACATATGCAAATGTTATTTACCTTCTCTTTGTCAAATTGCATGATTTGTTTCATCACTGCTATACTAGTCATGCTTTATCTAGTATTTCTGTTAATAAAATCATTCTGTAAATTGCTCATATTTCCAACACTATCCTTTGTTCAAATTGAAATTTCTACTAGTATCGTGCACGGGACACATGCTTACACATATACTCGCGAACTGTGCTCCGAGACGTTCCTGCTCAGAAGCACATTTGCACGTAAGCTAGCTTGGCATGTTAGCAGACTAGCTACCTGCATGCGCGATTACACACCAACCGGCACTCATGCAAACACTGTAGAGAGATGTTTTGCAATATAATGAATCGTTGTATTGATGGGGTGCTGGTGCACGTATATATAATACAAGGGAAATCCTTTACCTCAACTATATAAGACTAGGAGGTGGGCCACAACCTCAATACACGTGGAATACAAAATACATACTCAACACCCCCCGCAGTCGAAGCGTCGCCGGAGACACAGAGACTGGACCGAAACTCCTCGAAGACGGGAGTAGGCAATCCCTTAGTCATCACATCAGCAAACTGTTGCGTCGTCGGCACATGGAGAACCCGAACATGACCTAGGGAAACCTGCTCGCACACGAAGTGAATATCGAGCTCAATATGCTTCGTCCGTCGATGGTGCACCGGGTTGGCGGAGAGGTAGACCGCGCTGACGTTATCGCAGTAGACAAGAGTGGCCTTGTGAACATCACAAAGCAACTCCTGGAGCAGCTGACGTATCCAAGAGCACTCGGCCACGGCAATAGCCACGTCGCGATACTCTGTCTCAGCGCTAGAGCGGGAGACCGTGGGCTGCAGCTTCGATGACCAAGAGATCAACAAGGGTCCAAGGTAGACACAGTAGCCTGACGTAGAGCGTCGCGTGTCGGGGAAGCCAGCCCAGTCGGTATCGGAGTAGGCCACGAGGTCGGTGGAGGCGGAGGCAGTCAGGGTGAGTCCCAAGGACATGGTGCCGCATATGTAACGGAGAATACGCTTCACCAGGGTCCAGGTAGAGTCACGCGGGGCATGCATATGGAGGCACACCTGCTGGACAGCGTACCGCAGGTCGGGGCGAGTCAGCGTCAGGTACCGTAAAGCACCGACAATAGAGCGATAAAACGCTCCATCGGACGCAAAAGACCCCTCGAGAGCAGAGACCTTCGCCTTCTTGTCGACGGGGGTGGGTGCCGGCTTGCAGTTAAGCATACCGGCACGCTCCAGGAGCTCGTGGGCATACTTCTGCTGATGCAGAAAGAAGCCGTTAGTTCGTCGGACCACCTCGGTGCTGAGGAAGTAGTGCGGAGGCCCCAAGTCCTTGAGGGCGAACTCATCACGAAGACGAGCTAGCAGTCAGCCGCTGAAGGAGGTCGGGGGCGGACGCCGTGAGGATGATGTCGTCGACATAGAGCAGCAGATATGCAGTGTCAACTCCCTGATGATACACGAAGAGTGAAGCATCGGAGCGAGTGGACCAAAATCCGAGAGACTGCAGGAAGGCTGCGATACGCTGGTACCAAGCCCGAGGCGCCTACTTCAACCCGTAAAGAGAACGGGAGAGCAAGCACACGAAGTCGGGGTGCTCGGCGTCGACGAAACCAGTGGGCTGCTCACAGAACACCTGCTCGGCAAGATGGCCGTGCAAGAAGGTGTGGGAGGCATCCAGCTGGTGCACCGGCCAGGCGCACGAGACCGCCAGCTGAAGCACGGCGCGAATCATGCCCGGTTACACAACTAGGGCAAAGGTGTCGGTGAAGTCCACACCCGCGCGCTGCCGAAAACCATGAACCACCCACCGAGCCTTGTAGCGCTCGTGAGAACCGTCCGGGCGAGTCTTGTGGCGAAACACCCACTTGCCAGAGATGATGTTGGCACGAGGGGGTCGCGGAACAAGCTGCCACATGCGGTTGCGCTGTAAGGCGTCGAACTCCTCCTGCATCGCAGCTAGCCAGTGGGGATCCCGAAGGGCAGCGCGAGCGGAGGTGGGGACGGGTGATGGCGTCGACGTCGAGGCGATGCACACATACTTCTCGGCGAGTAGCGCGTGCTAGGCCAAAGCACTCCTGCTCGGGCACGGGCCCCGTCACGCCGAGTGACGGGACAACAGGGCCGGCGGGTGCAGCGGCGGCAGGGGCACCTGGTGCGGCGGCGGGGCACCAGTCTTGGTGGCGGGGCAGCTGGCGGCCGCAGCATCGGCCGAGCCGACGGCGGAAGAGGCGACGAGTGAGGGTGACGTCGAGCCCGGCGCAGGGGTGGCGGGCGGGGTGCCAGGCTCAACCTCGTATAAGGGAGACAGGGACCCGGGGGCCCGCTCGGACTCGACCTCGGGGGAGGGAGTCATGAAGCCGGGTGGTGGCGGCAGAGGGCGCCGTGCCGGGAGGGCCGCCGAGGGGTGCCGCCGCGCATCGCTCCACGAAGGGGGCGCGGGGGCTGGCGCCAAAGGGGCCGAAGCCGGAGGAACCTGAAAAAACGGAACACCGTCTTGACGAAGTACATGTGCCTTGAGGTGTACACACAATGAGTGACAGGATCATAGCACCGGTAACCTTTGGTGTTAGGAGGGTAGCCAAGGAAGATGCATGGGACGGATCGTGGTGCGAGCTTGTGTGGCGTGGTGGATGCGGTGCTAGGATAACAGAGACACCCGAAGATGCGGAGACCATCATAGGACGGTGGTGTGCTGAAGAGAAGGTGGTGAGGGGCGTAG
Organism: Aegilops speltoides; assembly: GCA_021437245.1. NCBI lineage: Eukaryota > Viridiplantae > Streptophyta > Magnoliopsida > Poales > Poaceae > Aegilops > Aegilops speltoides. The sequence continues at coordinate 576,284,281 of CM038142.1, forward strand.
TTCCACCGAGGGCGACACAGACGAATGTTAACTACAAGAGTGGCGGTAGCGAGGGCATCGGGCCAAAACCGAGTGGGCATGTTAGAGTGAAAGAGTAACGTGCGAACGCAGTCATTAAGAGTGCGGAGAATGCGCTCGGCGCGGCCGTTCTGCTGTGAAGTGTAAGGGCAAGTCAGACGGAAGATGGTGCCGTGAGAGGCGAGAAGTGTGCGAAGAGCGACATTGTCAAACTCTTTTCCGTTATAAGTTTGGAGTGCGAGTATGGGGCGACCGAACTGGGAGGTGACATAGGAATAAAAGGCGGTGAGTGTGGCTAAAGCATCGGATTTACGACGAAGAGAAAAAGTCCACACATAATGAGAATAATCATCTAAGATCACCAAGTAGTTTAGATAGCCCGTGTTACTCGCAACGGGAGACGTCCAAACATCACAGTGAAGAAGTTGAAATGGAAAAGTGGATACTAAGGTAGACGCACTAAAAGGAAGACGAACGTGCTTGCCTAAGCGATAGGCCTCACAAGAGTGCTCGTCGATCTTGTTACATGAGAAAGAGAAACTCCTAAGAATTTGACATAACACGGTGGGGTTGGGGTGGCCCAAGCGAGCATGCCAGAGGTCAACGCCGGCGGCAAGGGCGACTGGTGTGGAGGTGGCGGCACCCTGCGTGCACGGGGTAGAGCTGATCGGGACTGTCACATCGGTGAAGGATCAGCCGGGTACGGGCGTCTTTCACAGAAAAGCCAACACCATCAAATTCAACAGTAAGTGGGTTCTCACGAATAAGACGATGAATGGAAACTAGGTTTGTGACTAATGCAGGTGAAACAAGAACATTATACATAGTAATGGGTGTGGAAGTGGAGGAAAAACTAGTGTTACCGATATGAGTAATAGGTAAGTTGGAGCCGTTGCCGACGGTGATACGAGTGGGTGTGCGAACAGGAGTGGAGGAGGTTAGGTTACCGGAATGAGCTGTCATGTGCGCAATAGCACCTAAGTCCATGTACCAGTCGCCTCCACCACAGAGCTACTCGGCGATGATGCGGAGTGCTGGGTGGCGCGGAGGGTGGGGTCCCATGACACAGGTACCAGCTGCAGGAGGAGGCCCTCGTAGGGCGGCGCCGGGACGGCTGGACCATAACCGCCGATGGGCGGCGGCGCAAGGAGGGCGCCGTAGCCGGCGCCAAGCGACAACAAGGGCTCGACGGGTGGAGTCGGCGCTGGTGACGGGATGCTGACGGACTGACCAGAGAGCGCCGACGGTGGGAGGCGGCGTACAATAGCGGAGCCGGGAGCGGGGCGCCGTACGCAGTCCAGGGAGCCGCAGCGCACGCGTCATGTACGTCGTACGCGCCATGCACGCCTGCATGTACGCCCGTAATGGATGGGTTTTGCCATGCCCCTGCATGCCATGTGCCATGCATACTTGCATGTACGCCCGCGAATGGATGGCGCGGCTACGTGAGGCGTTGGCTGGCGCGCCTCCAGCAAGATGCTCGCGGGGCTGGATGCCATCGGGGACTTGGGCGCGTCGTGCGGGTGAGCAGCAGCAACTTGGCAGCGAGCACTTAGGAGTAACATCACACACTCCAATACAATTTTGCTTATGTGGCACGTATTTAATGAAGAGAGAGGTGCTTGTGGTAACTAGCTAAGGGCATCTCCAACAGTTGTAAGATAGGTGTTGGTAAATTTGCCACCTAGGACATAGTGATGATGTGGCATGTATTAAATGTGGAGAGAGAGCAAAGTTGTATGTAGATTAACCAACAACCTTTGCACAAGCTCCAAGGTGAAATAGAGAGCAACCACATTTATTGTCCCACCATCTATTGGATAGCTTACATACAACCCATTGGAGTAGTTGTATGATAGATTGTTGGTTGATGACATGGACATTTTACCAACAAGACTAACATACAACCTGTTGGAGATGCCCTAAGTTACCGAAACATCACACACTCCAAGAAACAATGAGTCTATAACCTAATAAATACATCGTTGCATGTCACTACCTAGATGTTCCTACCCACTATGGAGGTAGTAACATAGTCTAGAAAAGTGTGTAAGTTACTAGCTTATGTTCTTGCCCATTGTGACCAGCCGTACGGCGCGCGGTACATCTAGTGAGCGGGAGATCGTACGGCGCGGCAAGGCAGCGGTGGCGGCGGCGGGGTGGTGGCGGCGGCGGCGCGGTAGGAGCGCGGTGGCGGCGGCGGCAGTGGAAGACGAGGATTAAAACCTAAAAACTGATACCATGTAGAGAGATGTTCTGCAATACAATGAATTGTTGTATTGATGGGGTGCTGGTGCACGTATATACAATACAAGGGAAGGCCTCTACCTCAATTATATAAGACTAGGAGGTGATTCACAACTCCAATACACGTGCAATACAAAATACATACTCAACAAACAGCTCCTATCTCGTTGGTAAAAAATATCACCATGGTCGAGAGTGCTTCTCTAATATTGCTACACCTACTGGGATATTGGTATAGATTACGTTTACAGTGAGACGTGACATCCAACAAAGCACACAACTCCACCCATCAGTTAAATAAGAGAAAAGTATACTTTTAGTCCATTGATTAGGGAAATGTTTGGGGCCGGGGCGCCGACAGAACGCTCGGCCGGTCCCACGCGGCTCGTTCGATTGCCCACATCGTACGTTTCCAACAAGTCGATCAGTCGATTGCGCCTCACGTGCCTGGGTGGGACCAAGCATCGCTCAGCGATCTTATCCCCATCTCTCTCATCGTCTTCAACGCCCAACCACTCATGACCGCGTTTTCCACCTTCCTCTCCCCCGCTACCCCTTGCCATTTGCGGCGACAAGCCGGCCGCGGCGCCATGAATCTAATTAACTGCTAAGGCAGCCTATCCTCTGTCTCTCTCCCCACCTCCCCCTTCCCCCGCCTCGGCGCAGCATCAAGGTCCTGCAGGGTGGACGCTCGCAACAGGGACGTGTGCTGCTTGCTACGTTGGTTGTGCAGCCGGGGAGAGACGCCCACGATGGCATGTTTCTTTTCTGCCGCGATGCCGGTTGTAGCTTTTTGGATTGACGGATGTAGCTTTTTCAGTAGCTGGTTGCATCTTTTTTGAATTGTTTTGTTCCAACACCCAATGGCTTTGTTTTTGCCAGAAGTAGGCATCATTGTTTTGCTACGACCGGCCAGGACTTTGGCTGGAACCGGCACCTGCGGTTGCTGCAACCGGCAAGACGACGTGCCCACTGGAGCTGGAACTGTAGCGCGCCTCACCGGCAATGTGATTTTTGCTGGAACCAGAATAAAAATTTTGCTGGAACTGACTAGTTACTTTGCTACAATTAAACTTTGGGGACTTTTGCTACTCCCAAAAATGCTGGGTTCAAGTTACTAATTAGCAGCTATTAAAGTTCTCAAGACCCCCACGTCGCCCTCCCGCTAGGGCGGCTCGGGTGGAAACCCTAGCCCCCGCCGCCAGGCGCGTCCATCCTCCCCCTCCCCTCCGTCGGCGCTAGAGGAGGTCGCCGGGCGGAGCCCCATGCGACTAATGGCGGCGGAGGAGGCCCTCTTCCCTCCCGCGCCATCAGGTGCGGCGGGTCACCCATGGCGCCGGGGCGCTTCCTTCCCCGATCTGTGTCGTGGCGGCGCGACTGTTCATCTTGGGCGACGGCGCAAGGTGGCGGCGTGGTGCTGGGTGGAGGAGGCGGAGCTGCTAGGCTTCAAGGAAGATCTGGTGGCGCCGGTCGTTCGGTGGGCTCGCGGGGTCATGGCGGCCTTGGTTGTGGTGGCCGGCGGCTCGGCACAGCGGCGTCGGCCTTTGGAAGGTGGTGGCGGGTGAAGCTCGGGCTTCCTGCGGCGGCATGGCGTGCTGCATTCCATATCCAAGGCGGATCTGCATCGGTGATCTCGTGGTTTTGCCACTTGATTGGTTCCGATCAGAGACGGGATGAGCATGCGGGGTCCATCTCGGTGGCTCTCGTGGTTTGCCGAGGTGGGGTGGGAGGCCTCCTCCCAGACTCCAGTGGTGGCGCATTCAAGCAGTGGCCGGTGCGCCAGGGCTCCTACGTTGGCACTGCTATTGCGGTTGGTCGCCGGATATAGGCGGCTACAATACAGGAATCAGGCACTTTGCCATCCGCCATGACAGAATTTCATAGATATATATATAGACACACACACACACACACACACACACACATATGCATACCAACAATAAGTTTCCAACATACAAGTTTCCAACTACATATCCAACATACAATGGTTTCCAACAACTTATCCAAAACAAGTTTCCAACATATCTGCAAATTAGAAGAAGACTACCGTTTCTTAAGATCTTCACTCCTCCTCCTTCTTCTTCTCCTTCATCATCTTTATGCGCTTAGAGCGGCCAGGCAGTGGGATGTACTCCTCTACCACAATTGGTGTGGTCCTGTCGTCTGCCAGCTGTGGGATCGCCGACGCCACCACCATCGCGTGGTCATCGTCAGGCACCTCCACCATCGCGAGCCCATCTTCAGGTACCACCGCCGCTAGCTCATCATCAGTCGCCACCATCGCGAGGCCATCGTTAGCCACCACCATCGCGTGGCCATCGTCAGCCACCACCATCGCGAGGTCATCCCCGCTCCGCTCCTATTCTTCCCACTCCGTTCCTCCTCATCCTCGCTACTGCTTTTACTGTAGCCAGAGTCACTGCTGCTTTGGCTATAGCCAGAGTCGCTGCTGCTGCTCCTATATTGCCTGACCAAATGCAACAAAGATTTTTTAATAATATGTGTGAGACAAAGTGTACTGGCATCGTCGTCCTGGTAGCACATGCAGCACATTGTCATGTTGAACACCTTCACGGTGAGCATGGCGTCACACTACTAGGGAAAAGCCTATACACAGAATCTTACCAGCAGCGCTCTTCAAAATACCACGCTACTGCTACTTAGCAGCAGCGCGTGTCTGCCAAATACGCTACTGACTTGTAAGTAGCAGTAGCGCGTTTGTAGCCTACAGCGCTACTGCTATAGGTTCCATGACCTTCCCCCCCCCCCGCTAGCTATAGCAGTAGCGCCCCTTACTGTAGAGCACTAGTGCTACTTAGGTTAGCTGTAGCGCGTTTTGTCAAACGCGCTACAACTATCCCTACCTTATCCCCACGGAGGACCGGCCCTACTCACTCACACTCTCACTCTGCTTGCGTCGGCCGTCGTAAATCGTCGCCGCCGCCCGCCGCCGCCGCCGTTAAATCGCCGAGGTACTCCCTCCTTCCGTCCCTCCTCCATCCTCCTCGCACATCCTCCCTCCGCTGCGCCGCCCTCCCTCCTCCTTGCCGCCCTCCTCCCTCCTCCTGCTGCCGCCCTCCTCCTCCTCCATGGCAGCCCTCCTCCCACCGCCCTCGACCTCGCCCCCTAGCTACCTCTCCGCCCCCCCACCCCTGCCACTAGTTAGTACTAGATTTAGTAGTAGTAGATGTTAATTTAGGGTTAGCTAGTACTAGATGTTAATTTAGTAGTAGTAGATGTTAATTTAGCTTAGTTAGTACTAGATTTTTAGTAGTAGTAGTGGTAGTTGAACTACTTTAGTTGTAGTTGAACTAGTTTAGTAAGTAAATTAATAAACTAGTTGAACTAGTTGAATTAACAGAACTAATCTATTTTTAGTAAGATAATTCATATAACTAGTTGAACTACTTTATTTTTAGAAAGAACTAGTTTTTTTCTATTTATAGTAAGTATATATTTAGTAAGAACTAGTTGAATTAATAAAACTAGTTGAACATGTTTTGTTGCTAGTGATAACTTATATGGTTTGGTGACCTCCGTCGTCCCGTCACCGACCCCTCGGCATCCCGCCGTCATCCCGATCCAGCGTACGCCCCTCCGACATCGAGGTGAGACCAGGCAAATATCCTTGTATATCTTGTGTTGTTTCTCAAATAGGATATGTGGTTGCCCAAGTGGCCGTTCATGTTCAGTTTACATCTCCGAGTGGCCTATATTTTGCCGGAGTGTTGATTAATTTCCGTTTCGGCAAATTTCAGGCGCTCGATATGTCCTTTTTTAGCAAAGGTCATGCCGGATTTTGTCGTGAATTCTGACATGACTTGTGCTAGAATATGTACAAGTTTAATATTTGAATTATGATTGTAGGAAATGTCGTACTCGGACGACGACGGTCTCCCGAGGGAGTGTAGCTGGTGCCACGACGATCGAGGTATGTGCGACAGGTTCGTTCGGCTGGACGACGATCGGCGCTTCAGCATTAAGCTCGAAGAGACCTGCGATGTTCATACGGTACGCAACGACGACAATAGTTTTTTTCTCCATTAAGCATGACTTCAACTATTTCAACGTCTAATTTTCATATTTTAAAATTCGACTAGCTTATCGCATGCCATGCAAGACGCTATGTCTTGGAGAGGATGGGTTTTGAAGACCATGAAAATTTTGAAACAAAGAAAATACACTTAAGGACCCATCATGATATGGATTTTGAAGTAAATCTGTACAATGCTCAGAACGTAACCCATTTTGGTTGCCAAAATTGGGAAGCACTTTGCAAAATGTATGATTTTGATGAGGGTATGATTATCACCATGGATCTTGGTGATCCTGACAGCGAGGAAGACAATATGGACATTTGGGTCCTTGTTGATACGCTTCCGATTGTACCGCTATGTGAGTTTCTCAAACATAGTTATTAACTAATTTTTTTTTCAAAATAGTTGATAGCTTATTTCCATTGACAGCTTATTTTGATTCTTCAAAGACTGTGCGGAAGATGGTAGATAAAACCCACTACACCGAAGGCACCCAATTAACCTATAAGGAGAAAAATCATCTGATCGCATTTTGTACTCTTCTTAAGATTTACAATGCCTATTATCGAACTCCTCCAAATTATGGTGAATACGTGCCACTAGTGCATGTGTTGAACAACGATAACTTCTCTGGAGATACCCTGGTAAGATTTGTTACTATTACGACATTCATGCATTTTTTGCATACTTCTAAAACTAGTACATCATTGCTAACTACGAAGTTATTATTATGTTTTTCAACGAAACTCCCGATGGATTGTGTGCCTCATCGATGTCTCTGCATGGTCGCCTCTCGATTCTGAACATACTGCCGAGTAAATCTCACGGAGCTCACTGTGCATATCGGATTTCTAAAACCCGTGAACACATGATCATCGAGAGAATGGAAGAAATGTATGGACATTCGCAAGGAGGTTCTTGGAAGTAACATTCAGCTTAAAGGCAAGAATGGGAGACAGGCTAATCTCCATTCTCCATAATGGAGAGTCGGGGGCTATCTTGTTTTTGTTATTTTACCTTAGAAAATGTAGTAGGTCTTAATCGAATGTAATAGGTCCTATGAGGTACAATATGTTTATTATGTGGTAATGTGTTAGAGTTGATAATGATGATCTTGAGGAGGTGTTATGTGATGTCAATGATGAAAACGATGATATTGAGGAGGTGTTATATGACAATGATGTATTATGATGCTAAGTTGTTAATGATATGATGATGATGATGATATTATTATATCATTGGGTGAAAGAACCGCGGATTAGTTTCAAGTGGATGGACATCCACTTGAAACTAGTCCACGATTCTTTCACCCCATGATGTAATAACTCATTATGATGTAAAACAATTTCTAAATTCCTGTTGTATGAAAACTTGTGTAAAGGTGTATGAATACAACATGAAAAGAAAAGAAATATAATACTAAATAATAGTAGTAGCGGGTTAGGAGAAGCGCTACTACTAATTAACGATAACAATGTTCTAAAGAACCGCTGCTACTAAGTCAATTTAGCGATGGCGTGGGTCAAGACAGCGCTATTGCTAAGCATTAGTCTATGGCGCTTATCGATAGCGCTCCTGCCCGCGCTACTGATAGGCCCAAAACCCGCGCTGCTGCTAGGCTTTTCCCTAGTAGTGTCACCGTCGTACCTGAAGACAAGGAAGTGCGTATGTTGCAGGTCGTAGGCATGGACGAACTGCTCCCAGCCACGACACAGGAACATGTGGTCGTACCTGATCACCACCTCCACTCCCACAGCCTACGAAGCCCGATGTCGGCCTGTCGCAGCTTCACATTCTTTGGCTGATGGTCGTCCTGCATCTTCATAAAAGTGTCAGGCAACCTCTGCTGCATGGGTCAAGGAGTGATGTAGAAAACAACAGAGTTACGATAAAGAGATGGGTGAAGGGGAGAACTCCCCTTTGATATACCTGCCTCCTGGAGGAATTCGTAAGTATGATCATGAAGAACTCGAAACCTTCCAAGTTGTAGTCCGGTGTGGCAGAGCACAGCCTACGGAGGCGGCATCCCCCCATCTACGATAAGGAGTAGAAGAGACCAATTAGTATATAGAACCATATCTTTATCAGCAAAACAAAACCTAAAGAAATAAGCATATGCCAGCCAGACAAATTGATCATAGATATGAAACTATGTAATGCTCATGTTACAACTAATAGGGATTCTAAAACTACCAAGACTCAGGCATCTCATCGACAAATAAACTTGAGGTACATTAGCAGTAATAAAATTTGATTACAAGCCAGGTGAAATGTTAACATACTCATTTACTACACAAATGTATCAGATTCAGTTCCATGAAAGAGTTGGTTCATGTCTAGAAGAGTAAATGAATGCAATTCTATATAGACAAAAATGAAGGAAATATGCCCTAGAGGCAATAATAACGTTATTATTTATTTCCTTATATCATGATAAATGTTCATTATTCATGCTAGAATTGTATTAACCGGAAACATAATACATGTATGAATACATAGACAAACATAGTGTCACTAGTATGCCTCTACTTGAATAGCTCGTTAATCAAAGATGGTTGAGTTTCCAAGCCATAGACATGAGTTGCCATTTGATTAACGGGATCATATCATTAGGAGAATGATGTGATTGACTTGACCCATTCCGTTAGCTTAGCACTCGATCGTTTAGTATGTCGCTATTGCTTTCTTCATGACTTATACATGTTCCTATGACTATGAGATTATGCAACTCCTGTTTACCGGAGGAACACTTTGTGTGCTACCAAACTTCACAACGTAACTAGGTGATTATAAAGGAGCTCTACAGGTGTCTCCGAAGGTACGTGTTGAGTTGGCGTATTTCGAGAGTAGGATTTGTCACTCCGATTGTCGGAGAGGTATTTCTTGTCCCTCTCGGTAATGCACATCACTATAAGACTTGCAATCAATGTAGCAAATGAGTTAGTTGCAGGATGATGCATTACATAACGAGTAAAGAGACTTGCCGGTAACGAGATTGAACTAGGTATTGAGATACCGACGATCGAATCTCGGGCAAGTAACATACTGATGACAAAGGGAACAACGTATGTTTTTATGCGGTTTGACCGATAAAGATCTTCATAGAATATGTAGGAGCCAATATGGGCATCCAGGTTCCGCTATTGATTATTGACCAGAGACATTTCTCGGTCATGTCTACATAGTTCTTGAACCCGTAGGGTCCGCACGCTTAATGTTCGGTGACGATCGGTATTATGAGTTTTTGTGTTTTGATGTACCGAAGGTAGTTCAGAGTCCTAGATATGATCACGAACATGACAAGGAGTCTCAAAATGGTCGAGACATAAAGATCGATATATTGGATGACTATGTTCGGACACCGAAATAGTTTCGGATGGTTTCGGGCATATACCGGAGTACCGGGGGGTTACCGGAACCCCCCCGGGGGGGTAATGGGCCTCATGGGCCCTAAGTGGAGAAGAGGAGGGGCGGCGAGGGCAGGCCGCGTGCCCCCTCCCCCTCTAGTCTGAATAGGACAAGGAGGGGGGTGGCGCCCCCCTTTCCTTCCTATTCTCTCTCCCTTCCTTCCCCTCTCCTACTTGGACTAGGAAAGGAGGGAGTCCTACTCCCCGTTCGAGTAGGACTCCTCCCTGGAGCGCCTCCTTCTGGCCGGCCGCCCCTTGATCCTTTATTTACGGGGGCAGGGGGGCACCTCTAGACACAACAATTGATCTCTTGATCTCTTAGCCGTGTGCGGTGCCCACCTCCACCATATTCCACCTCGGTAATATCATAGCGGTGCTTAGGAGAAGTCCTGCGTCGGTAGCATCATCAACACCGTCATCACGCCGTCGTGCTGACGGAACTCTCCTGCAAAGCTCTGCTGGATTGGAGTTCGTCGGACGTCATCGAGTTGAACGTGTGCTGAACTCGGAGGTGCCGTACGTACGGTACTTGATCGGTCAGATCATGAAGACGTACGACTACATCAACCGCGTTGTGGTAACGGTTCCGCTTTCGGTCTACGAGGGTACGTGGACAACACTCTCCCCTCCCGTTGCTATGCATCACCATGATCTTGCGTGTGCGTAGGAATTTTTTTGAAATTACTATGTTCCCTAACAGTGGCATCCGAGCCTGGTTTTATGCGTAGATGTTATATGCACGAGTAGAATACAAGTGAGTTGTGGGCGATACAAGTCATACTGCTTACCAGCATGTCATACTTTGGTTTGACGTTATTGTTGGATGAAACGGCCCGGACAGACATTACGCGTACGCTTACGCGAGACTGGTTCTACCGACGTGCTTTGCACATAGGTGGCTGGCGGGTGTCAGTTTCTCCAACTTTAGTTGAACCAAGTGTGGCTACGCCCGGTCCTTGAGAAGGTTAAAACATCACTAACTTGACGAACTACCGTTGTGATTTCAATGCGTAGGTAAGAATGGTTCTTGCTCAGCCCGTAGCAGCCACGTAAAACTTGCAACAACAAAGTAGAGGATGCCTAACTTGTTTTTGCAGAGCATGTTGTGATGTGATATGGTCCAGACGTGATGCTATATTTTATTGTATGAGATGATCATGTTTTGTAACCAGGTTATTGGCAACTGGAAGGAGCCATATGGTTGTCACTTTATTGTATACAATGCAATCGCCCTATAATTGCTTTACTTTATCACTAAGCGGTAGCGATAGTCGTAGAAGCAATAGGTGGCGAAACAACAATGATGCTTCGATGGAGATCAAGGTGTCACGCCAGTGACGATGGTGATCATGACGGTGCTTTGGAGATGGTGATCACAAGCACAAGATGATGATGGCCATATCATATCACTTATATTGACTGCATGTGATGTTTATCCTTTATGCATCTTATTTTGCTTTGATTGATGGTAGCATTATAAGATGATTGTCGGTGTCAAAACCGGCGGATCTCGGGTAGGGGGTCCCGAACTGTGCGTCTAGGCAGATGGTAACAGGAGACGAGGGACACGATGTTTTACCCAGGTTCGGGCCCTCTTGATGGAGGTAAAACCCTACGTCCTGCTTGATTAATATTGATGATATGGGTAGTACAAGAGTGGATCTACCACGAGATCAAGGAGGCTAAACCCTAGAAGCTAGCCTATGGTATGATTGTTGTAATGGAGGTTATGTCCTACGGACTAAAGCCCTCCGGTTTATATAGACACTGGAGAGGGCTAGGGTTACACAGAGTCGGTTACAATGGTAGGAGATCTACATATCCGTATCGCCAAGGTTGCCTTCCACGCCGAGGAAAGTCCCATCCGGACACGAGACGGAGTATTCAATCTTGTATCTTCGTAGTCTTGGAGTCCGGCGGACGATGATAGTCCGGCTGTCCGGACACCCCCTAGTCCAGGACTCCCTCAGTAGCCCGTGAACCTGGCTTCAATGACGATGAGTCCGGCGCGCATAATGTTCGGCATTGCAAGGCGGGTTCCTCCTCGGAATAATCCAAAGAACGTTGCGAACACCAGGATAGTGTCCGGCTCTGCAAAATAAATTCCACATCCCACCGTAGAGAGGATAAAATGTACACAAGCTCAATCTGCCGACGTATTTTGCGGCATGACGTCACCATTACCAAGCCTTTACTTGAATCGTTCTTTATTATACTGCCTCAGCGCGTTTAGCGAAGCGGTTTCCTTGGCACGTCTTGTCGAAGCAGAGATCGTGTTCCCCTTATTCCGGGATTCTCATCAATACGGACGTGGGTAACCCAACCGCGCCGGTCGCCACGCCTCCTCTATCGAAGGTGAATCCCGAACGGTCACGGAGACGGCTCTTGGTATTCCCCCTCTTTATTACTGGACCAAGGCTCGTTTCTTTTCTTCAATCTTCCATCGAATCCTCTCCTTGATCCAAGTTCCAACACCCAGAGCCCCAGATTCGAGTGCTTCGGACCTTCAACAATGTCCCGCTCCGACCTTCAGGGCCGGAGGAGGACGTGCTAAAGCTGTGTGAGGCCAAGTACCTGTCTTACGAGATTTCGCACAGGTTGCCCGCCCAAGGGCAGGCCATACCCACTCCCGAGCCCGGTGAGTACGTCGTCTTCGTATCCCACCTCCGTCGGGGTTTAGGCTTCTTGACGGATCCCTTCGTGAGAGGGCTCATGTTCTACTACGGGCTGGATTTTCATGACTTGGCTCTGGAGTCCATCCTCCATATTTCCGCATTTATTATCGTCCGTGAAGCCTTCCTCCGCGTCACCCCTCACTTCGGCCTGTGGCTGAAGACCTTCAATGTGGAGCTGAAGATGATTGGGGGGCGTCAAGCAGAGTGCGGCGGGGCGGTCATAAGCAGGAGGACCGACGCCCCGTGGCCCGAGGGCTCCTTCCAAGAGGAGCTCAGCTTGTGGCAGCAGGAGTGGTTCTATATCACCGCTCCGAAGGGCAGCGGGCAAAAGCCGCCGCCTTCATTCCGCCCGGGACCTCCATGACGGTTGATGTCATGGGTCAACCAAGGGCTCAATTTGGGGCCGTCAAAAGATGTGCCCCTATTGCAGGGCCAGATTCAAGACCTCCAAGCGAGGGAGATCGATCTGGTCGTGGTGATGCAGGTCATGCTAATCAGGCGTCTTCTGCCCTGCAAACGCCGTCCTCTCTGGTTATGGGAGTTCAACCCGGAGGTACCACGAATTCTCCAACACTTCATGGGTACGACACTCATGGAGATGTACAAGTTGTTCTTCGGACCGCAGGTGGCGTGTCCGGAATTGACCGAGGATGCAGGCCTAAGCTGCAATCGCCCGGATACTCAGGTAAGTAGCTCAGTGTCCGGACGTACTGTTTGTTTGCTTTTCTATAATTCGCCTTTTAACCCGTTATCCTTCATCAGGAGTGGGTAGCGCGAGCAAAGCTGATAAGGTGTCCGGCCCCCCGAGAGACCGCACGGAGCCCGTCTTTGGTCGAATGTTGGAGGTTGCGCTTTGTAGAAGAAGCGAAGGGAAAATAGAGGAGCTATCACCTCGCCTAAGGGGCGCTTGAAGAAGGGGGATCGAGAATCCCTCCCTCCAGGGGGAGAAGAGGACCGCCTCTGAAGACCCGGAGGCCAAAGTCTCTAAGCGGGGGAGAAATCTTCACCAGAGGGTCCTGCGTCCAGGGAGACCCCGACCGTACAATCTTCTCTAAAGGATCAGCCCTCCAGCGAGCCGTGAGCAGGAAAAGGGGAGTTCATTAATAAAAAAACATCCCTATTTGTGATTCTGAGGATAACCGAAATTTTTACCTTACAGTTCGGACCTGCAACCTTCTCAGATGAGCTCATCTTCGGTGGATCTTCGTCCGGAGATGATGGAGAGCGAGACGCCTCCGTCTGCTGCGCCGTCGGATAGGGCGGACGAGCCTGAAGTGTCGTCGCGGAGGGTATCCCCAAGTCCGGCAGAGCCGAAGAGTTCGGCGCCGACTAGTGTTCGGCCGGGGGAGCTGAAGGATCTGCTTGAGAGGGCGTCCGTCTCAGAAGATCACCGTGCATTGATGAGCATGGTGATAGGTAGGATTTCGTCCGCCGAAAGCGGATTGCATAATGCCGTCAGAAGTTTGCTGGCGGGGTTTGAGGTACGTAAAAACAACGCACCTTTTGAAAGTTTTGCACATGAAAGTGCGCCCTGTATAGATAGTAGCCCCTGAGACTCGGTAGGTTGTCGAAAGCGACAGCGTGCCGAGGATCAAAATCGCAGGTATTGAGTGTCACCTTTCCTATGCAGGTGGCGGATAGTCCGGGGGCTAGCCGGACTGATGGAGTTGCCGAATTAATGCTGCAGCTCGATGTGGCGGATGTGGACATCACGCTAGTCAACAAGCAGCTTGACGAGTCGCAAGGTAAGTTGTCTCTCCGCAGTCACCTGTTTAAGCGAGTCAAAGCCCACCTCTTACAATATTTATGCTTGACGCAGATGGTGCTGCTGCTGTGGAGAGCCCTCGCGCAGAACTTCCTCAAGCCAAGGAGCGAGCCAGAAGGAGTGATGCGGCTGCCTTGAGGGCGGCCGAAGAGTTAGAAGCCGAAAGGGCTGCACACTGCCGAAGCAGGGAAGAGATGGCCAAATTGGCCGTAAAATTGAAGGATGCTACAGACCACAATGAGGCTCTTGAAAAGGAGCGCCTATCGGAGCGGGAAGACCTGGGGAAGGCCACCGCCGAGGCCAAGGATGCCCGTTCTGCAATGCGGGCTATGAAGGAGGAGCTGCGTCAGGCCGGAGACATTGTGGCTGGCAAGCCTTTTCTGCTGCGTCGCCGGTTTACGGATCCAAATTATGCCCAGCTTGGCCAGCTGTGGGGTCCGGAGGATCCATATATGGACTTAGCGGCAAGTGCGGCGGATGCCATTGTGCACTTCCGGAATCAGAAGGATCACAAGACGGAAGAGCTATTTTGGTCTCAATTCCATAGTCCGGATCGTTCACTTCCGCTGACCGATCGGTTGGCCGAATGGGCTGAGCTGAACAGGTTGTCCGGACTTGCCATGACGGATATCGTCGCTCATGTCTGGCCAGAGAGGCCCAAAGCGACGAGCTATTTTGGCTTATTGCAGCAATTTCTTGGGGCGGTGCCGCATATCAAGGAGAAGCTTGCATAGAAGGTGCGCGGATGGCCCTTGCCCGTGTGAAGACACATTGGACGGAGATGGATGCCACCGCTGTTGCAACCCAGGGTTCGGACGAAAGCCGGTTACCCGCCGAGCACTATTTTGGGAAGTTATGCGTGGTGCTCGTGTAATAGACTCGCAGTGCTCGAAAAATGTCGCGTTCAAATGAACGTTGTATTTTGTAAAACAATGGTTATGATGTAATCGCTTTTTATACTTGTGTGTTCCAAGTAGCGGAATATCTCCTATGCGACCGTTTATGTATACGTGTGTATAACCTGAAAGATGGCAGTCTTTGGCTTCAGCCCCCACGCACAAGGTGCGGGGGTGTTCGCAAAAATAGCGCATTGTCACTCTTAATCCGATGTCTCGGTCCTGTTGAGGAGGTGGTAGCGTAGCAAACAAGGCAACCGGACTATAATGCTTTATCACTTTCACTTAGCCATTGGAGTTCGAGGTGGGGCTACGATATAGCCCACTGGGCACCGCGCTCTCCAATTCAGGCGGCGTGTGTGCCTGACCGGAAGCGGTCCTTCGTCCATGGTGAATTCTAAACATTCCGGTGGTTGATCGAGTGGTTGACGGTCTCTCATTGTATCATGATGATCAGTTTTCAGCTTTCTCTCGAGGTGCTTCGCCAAATTAACCGGGGCACAATCGCAGATAGTTCTCCTGGTGCCGCGTTAGCCGATGATACGGAACGTAAGGCAGCAAAACACTGGAGCCGGGCAAACCCAACATTTGACCAAAGGCATGATTCGGAGCTGATGCATATAAGGCCTAACTCGAGACGCCGAACACTCCCTAAGGTGTTCGGTCTTTATAATGATGGGCAGAACAATACCCTAAGCCCCTAGTGTCCAGGTACGGGCAAGGTCCTCTGACGCGGCCGATGCCAAAACGTCAGGCTCCACTCTGGTTATAATGAGAAACCAGGGGATTATGACAACAAGAGAAAGTAAAAAAGGTTTACGCAGGGTCTTAATCTGAAAAGAATCCTTGCGACGGGTCCCTACTGCACGTCTGCGCCTGTGTCTCCGTTGTGCCGTTATCCTGGATGGGTGTGCACGTTGTTCATCTGTAAAAAGAGAGGAACTTAGTTTGAAAGGAAATCATGCGAAAAGAGGTATATGAAAAATATTAATAAATAAGTAAGGCAGAGTCTATATGAGCTCGTTGTTGCTTATATGCACAGCCCCTTGTGAAGGGGTGTGCGGCTAGGGAGCCCCTAGCTTATTTATGCCGGACTCGTCTAGCCGTGTCCGGGGTCTTTAAATGACCCTTGCAATGAAATGATGCCACGTGGACCGGGCATTTTAAGTGTAAGAGACGCGTAATGTGGTATGGCGTTGAAGCGGACAAAAGCTTCACGTCCCAATAGTGCTTGATAGCTACTTTTGAATGGGGCGACATGAAAGATTAATTTTTCGCGTCAGAAGTTGTTCGGTGACCCGAACACAACTTCTAGTAATAAGGAGCCTGCACATTTGGCGTAAGGGCCTGGCGTCACTCCTTTAAAGGAAGTGCGGCTATGTCGAATTTTAGTACGGTCTATCCCCAACTTGCAGATTGTGTTTGGATATAGCAGGTTTAGATCGCTGCCTCCGTCCATCAGGACTTGTGTAAATTGTAGTCCGTCGATTATAGGATCCAATATCAGAGCAGTCCATCCTGCATTCCGGACAGTTCTGGAATAATCCAGGTGGTCAAAAGTTATTGGTTTTGACATCCAATCTCGAGGTTCTGCAGGGGTGGACCGTGCGGGACCCGTCTTAGCGGGTGCCGCATTTTTCCGTATTATCACATGAAGTGAGTTTACTGCTTTGACTTCTTGTGGGAAAGTCTTTTGTTTTCCGGTGCTCTGCTGGTGGGGTTTATCATCATCCTCGCTTGATGCGTCGAGCCCCTTGTGTTTGGCGTTTAATCGGCCGGACTGTTTGAAAACCCAACAATCTCGGTCGGTGTGGTTTGCAGGCCTTCCGGGGGTACTGTGGATTTGACATATCCGACCCAAAATTTTATTTAAGTTGGATAGCTCATCACTGTTATCCTTAAGAGGCAGTGTTTTGTTGTTTGGCCGCGAGCTTTTGAATCCGGCGTTGACCGCCGTGTTCTTTGGGCTTTTCTCTTTATTCCGGCACTGATCTTTTCTCCGCCGTGATTTTTCGTTTCCATCTCTGATCCCGGATGTACTTGGGTCGCTGGTGCTGCATCTTGCCAGCCAGCTATCTTCCCCCACGCAAAAGCGGGTCATGAGGCTTGTTAGCGCGGACATTGTCCTCGGCTTCTCTTGGCCGAGGTGCCTGGCGAGCCATTCGTCTCGGACGTTGTGTTTAAAAGCTGCTAAGGCTTCGGCATCCGCACAGTCGACTATTTGGTTCTTTTTAGTAAGGAACCTGTTCCAGAATTTGTGCGCTGACTCTCCGGGCTGTTGAGTTATATGACTTAGATCATCTGCATCCGGAGGGCGAACATAAGTCCCTTGAAAATTTTCTCTAAACGCATCCTCAAGCTCTTCCCAACTTCCAACAGTGTTTTCTGGGAGGCTTTTGAGCCAATGACGGGCTGGCCCTTTGAGCTTGAGGGGTAAATATTTTATGGCGTGGAGATCGTCTCCTCTAGCCATGTGTATGTGTAGTATATAATTCTCTATCCAGACTCCAGGGTCTGTTGTTCCGTCGTAAGCCTCTATGTTTATGGGTTTAAACCCTGCTGGGAATTCATGATCCAGCACCTTATTGGTGAAACATAGTGGGTGTGCGGCGCCCCTGTATTTGGGTGTACCGCTATCTTCGGACACTTGGCGTATTGCGTTGCTTCCTGGGGCCCTCTTCTTTGGCCCGTAAATGGACCTGGCTGGGCCATCTGTTTTTCCAGGGTCATTAGTCGGCTTGTGTGCGGCGCCGTTTTTAGATTTTGGCCTATCATCTCGCCGTCTATCCGACCAGCGGCCTCTTTGTTTTTTTTGTGGGGCTCTATGGCCTCCTCGTCAATTCCGCAGCAGCGATTGCCGGGTAGCTCTTTGATTGATGGCCATTGCCGTATTTGTCTGCGGTTTTGAGCACTTTGCTCCACCTCATTCTGAGTATATCTTCCGCTGTTTTGAGCTTCCATTTTTCCTTCTTCAAACTTCTTGCAGTGGCGACAAGTCTTTTCCGAAGGTTTTTATTCTCCGGGGTGTGTCCGGCGTGAGGTCGTCTGGACTGTTGGTTTTGCCTGGCATGGATTGATTATCCGATTCGTCCTGTTCGGACGGTTGCTTGTCTGCATGTTCGTCGTCCACTAGTTTGCCCTGCTCTATTGCTAGGTCATGAGGAGCGCTGTTGTTGTCGAGGCGGGACATAGGGCGGCGTCTACGTCGCTGTTTTGGTTGTTTATCAGCGGGATTATCCTTTGCCGCACCCCGTTGGTCCTCGTTATCGCTTCCTTTTGGGGTATCCACCATGTATACGTCATGTGTTGGGGTGGTCTTCCAGTGCCCTGTAGGCGCTGGTTCTTGATCGTCTCCGGCATCGTCGTCCATACCGTCGATGTCTTCGGAGTGATAGTCTAGCATGTTTGTTAGATCGTCGACAGTGGCTACAAAGTGGGTGGTGGGTGGGATTTGAATTTCTTCGTCATCCGCATCCCAACCATCCTGGTCGTAATCCGGCCAGGTCTCTCCGGATAGCGAGAGATGTTTTAGCGAATTTAGGATGTCGCCAAAGGGCGAGTGTTGGAAGATGTCCGCGGCGGTGAACTCCATGACCGGTGCCCAATCAGATTCGATTGGCGGGCGAGGAGGTTCGAGTCCGCAGGAGTCGGCACCTCTGGAGTTCTGAGCCGCAAGGACAAGGTTAGTGTTTGGCTCCATCGCCGTGGAAGTTGCAGCCCTCAAGGCGGTGTCTAGCCACCGGTCCTCGATCTGGGCGATCGGCTCCGAACTAAGGGCCGGAGCGGATTCGTGTGCGGCCACCAAGGCACTGTCCGGCGGCAGAGCTAGATCATGCCCATCGTGACAGTGCGGCAAGCTCGGCTGCGGCTCGAGCCCGTCGAAGATCAAGTCCCCGTGGATGTCGGCCGTGAAGTTTAGGCTTCCGAACCTGACCTGACGGCCAGGGGCGTAGCTTTCGATCTGCTCCAGATGGCCAAGTGAATTAGCCCGCAGTGCAAAGCCGCCGAATACGAAGATCTGTCCAGGGAGAAAAGTCTCACCCTGGACAGCGTTGTTGTTGATTGAAGAAGCCATCGAGCCTATCGATGACGACACACAGGAACTCTCAATGAAAGCACCAATGTCGATGTCAAAACCGGCGGATCTCGGGTAGGGGGTCCCGAACTGTGCGTCTAGGCGGATGGTAACAGGAGACGAGGGACACGATGTTTTACCCAGGTTCGGGCCCTCTTGATGGAGGTAAAACCCTACGTCCTGCTTGATTAATATTGATGATATGGGTAGTACAAGAGTGGATCTACCACGAGATCAAGGAGGCTAAACCTTAGAAACTAGCCTATGGTATGATTGTTGTAATGGAGGTTATGTCCTACGGACTAAAGCCCTCCGGTTTATATAGACACCGGAGAGGGCTAGGGTTACACAGAGTCGGTTACAATGGTAGGAGATCTACATATCCAGACGCCAAGCTTGCCTTCCACGCCAAGGAAAGTCCCATCCGGACACGGGACGGAGTCTTCAATCTTGTATCTTCCTAGTCTTGGAGTCCGGCGGACGATGATAGTCCGGCTGTCCGGACACCCCCTAGTCCAGGACTCCCTCAATGATCTCTCACTAAATTTCAAGGTATAAATGTTCTCCCTGAGTATGCACCGTTGCGAAAGTTCTTCGTGCTGAGACACCACGTGATGATCAGGTGTGATAGGCTCTATGTTCAAATACAACGGGTGCAAAACAGTTGCACACGCGGAATACTCAGGTTCAACTTGACGAGCCTAGCATATACAGATATGGCCTCGGAACACTGAGACCGAAAGGTTGATCGTGAATCATATAGTAGATATGATCAACATAGTGATGTTCAGCATTGAAAACTACTCCATCTCACGTGATGATCGGACATGGTTTAGTTGATTTGGATCACGTGATCACTTAGATGATTAGAGGGATGTCTATAGAAGTGGGAGTTCTTAAGTAATATGATTAATTAAACTTTAATTTATCATGAACTTAGTACCTGATAGTATTTTGCTTGTCTATGTTTGTTGTAGATAGATGGCTCGTGCTGTTGTTCCATTGAATTTTATTGCGTTCCTTGAGAAAGCTAAGTTGAAAGATGATGGTAGCAATTACACGGAATGGGCCCTTAACTTGAGGATTATCCTAATTGCTGCATAGAAGAATTACGTCCTGGAAGCACCGCTAGGTGCCAAGCCTGCTGCAGATGCAACTGACGACGTTAAGAACGTCTGGCAGAGCAAAGCTGATGACTACTCGATAGTTCAGTGTGCCATGCTTTACGGCTTAGAACCGGGACTTCAACGACGTTTTGAACGTCATGGAGCATATGAGATGTTCCAGGGGTTGAATTTAATATTTCAAGCAAATGCCCAGATGGAGAGATATGAAGTCTCCAATAAGTTCTATAGCTGCAGGATGGAGGTGAATAGTTCTGTCAGTGAACATATACTCAAAATGTCTGGGTATAATAATCACTTTATTCAACTAGGAGTTAATCTTCCTGATGATAGTGTCATTGACAGAATTCTTCAATCACTGCCACCAAGCTACAAGAGCTTCGTGATGAAATATAATATGCATGGGATGAACAAGACTATTCCCGAGCTATTCGCAATGCTAAAGGCTACGGAGGTCGAAATCAAAAAAGGAGCATCAAGTGTTGATGGTCAACAAGACCACCAGTTTCAAGAAAAAGGGTAAAGGGAAGAAGAAGGGGAACTTCAAGAAGAACGGCAAACAAGTTGTTGCTCAAGAGAAGAAACCCAAGTCTGGACCTAAGCCTGAGACTGAGTGCTTCTATTGCAAATAGACTGGTCACTGGAAATGGAACTGCCCCAAGTATTTGGCAGATAAGAAGGATGGCAAGGTGAATATAGGTATATGTGATATACATGTTATTGATGTGTACCTTACTAATGCTCGCAGTAGCACCTGGGTATTTAATACTGGTTCTATTGCTAATATTTGCAACTCAAAACAGGGACTACGGATTAGCGAAGATTAGCTAAGGACGAGGTGACGATCGCGCTGTGGAAATGGTTCCAAAGTCGATGTGATCGCGGTCGGCACGCTACCTCTACATCTACCTTCGGGATTATTTTTAGACCTGAATAATTGTTATTTGGTGCCAGCGTTAAGCATGAACATTATATCTGGATCTTGTTTGATGCGAGACGGTTATTCATTTAAATCAGAGAATAATGATTATTCTATTTCTATGAGTAATATCTTTTATGGTCATGCACCCTTGAAGAGTGGTCCATTTTTATTGAATCTCGATAGTAGTGATACACATATTCATAATGTTGAAGCCAAAAGATGCAGAGTTGATAATGATAGTGCAACTTATTTGTGGCACTGCCGTTTGGGTCATATTGGTGTAAAGCGCATGAAGAAACTCCATACTGATGGACTTCTGTAATCACTTGATTATGAATCACTTGGTACTTGCGAACCGTGCCTCATGGGCAAGATGACTAAAACGCCGTTCTCCGGAACTATGGAGCGAGCAACAGACTTATTGGAAATCATACATACTGATGTATGTGGTCCAATGAACATTGAGGCTCGCGGTGGGTATCGTTATTTTCTCACCTTCACAGATGATTTGAGCAGATACGGGTATATCTACTTAATGAAACATAAGTCTGAAACATTTGAGAAGTTCAAAGAATTTCAGAGTGAAGTGGAAAATCATCGTAACAAGAAAATAAAGTTTCTACGATCTGATCGTGTAGGAGAATATTTGAGTTACGAGTTTGGTCTACATTTGAAACAATGCGGAATAGTTTCGCAACTCACGCCACCTGGAACACCACAACGTAATGGTGTGTCCGAATGTCATAATCGTAGTTTACTAGATATGGTGCGATCTGTGATGTCACTTACTGATTTACCGCTATCGTCTGTGGGTTATGCTTTAGAGACGGCTGCATTCACGTTAAATAGGGCACCATCAAAATCCATTGAGATGACGCCTTATGAACTGTGGTTTTTGGCAAGAAACCAAAGTTGTTGTTTCTTAAAGTTTGTGTTGCGATGCTTATGTGAAAAAACTTCAACCTGATAAGCTCGAACCCAAATCGGAGAAATGTGTCTTCATAGGATACCCAAAGGAGACTATTGGGTACACCTTCTATCAAATATCTGAAGGCAAGACTTTTGTTGCTAAATTTGGATCCTTTCTAGAGAAGGAGTTTGTCTCGAAAAAAGTGAGTGGGAGGAAAGTAGAACTTGATGAGGTAACTGTACCTGCTCCCTTATTGGAAAGTAGTTCATCACAGAAACCGGTTCCTGTGACAACTACACCAATTAGTGAGGAAGCTAATGATATTGATCAGGAAACTTCAGATCAAGTTACTACCAAACCTCGTAGGTCAACCAGAGTAAGATCCGCAGCAGAGTGGTACGGTAATCCTATTCGGGAGGTCATGTTACTTGACCATGGTGAACCTACGAACTATGAGGAAGCGATGATGAGCCCAGATTCCGCAAAATGGCTTGAGGCCATGAAATCTGAGATGGGATCCATGTATGAGAACAAACTATGGACTTTAGTTGACTTGCCCGATGATCGGCAAGCCATCGAAAATAAATGGATCTTCAAGAAGAAGACTGACGCTGATGGTAATGTTACCGTCTACAAAACTCGACTTGTTGCGAAATGCTTTCGACAAGTTCAAGGGGTTGACTACGATGAGACTTTCTCACCCGTAGCGATGCTTAAGTCTGTCCGAATCATGTTAGCAATTGCCACATTTTATGATTATGAAATATGGCAAATGGATGTCAAAACTGCATTCCTGAATGGATTTCTAGAAGAAGAGTTGTATATGATGCAACCTGAAGGTTTTGTCGATCCAAAAGGTGCTAACAAAGTGTGCAAGCTCTAGTGATCCATTTATGGACTGGTGCAAGCCTCTCGGAGTTGGAATAAACGCTTTGATAGAGTGATCAAAGCATATGGTTTTATACAGACTTTTGGAGAAGCCTGTATTTACAAGAAAGTGAGTGGGAGCTCTTTGGCATTTCTGATATTATATATAGACAACATATTGTTGATTGGAAATGATATAGAATTTCTGGATAGCATAAAAGGATACTTGAATAAAAAAAATTCAATGAAAGACCTCGGTGAAGCTGCTTATATATTGGGCATCAAGATCTATAGAGATAGATCAAGACGCTTAATTGGACTTTGACAAAGCACATACCTTGATAAAGTTTTGAAAAAGTTCAAAATGGATCAAGCGAAGAAAGGGTTCTTGCCTGTATTACAAGGTGTGAAGTTGAGTTAGACTCAATGCCCGACCACCGCAGAAGATAGAGAGAAAATGAAAGATGTTCCCTATGCTTCAGCCATATGCTCTATAATGTATGCAATGCTGTGTACCAGACCTGATGTATGCTTAGCAATAAATTTAGGAGGGAGGTACCAAAGTAATCCAGGAGTGGATCACTGGACAGCGGTCAAGAATATCCTTAAATACCTTAAAAGGACTAAGGATATGTTTCTCGTTTATGGAGGTGACAAAGAGCTACTCGTAAATGGTTACGTTGATGCAAGCATTGACACTGATCCGGACGATTCTAAATCGCAAACTAGATACGTGTTTATATTGAACGGTGGAGCTGTCAGTTGGTGCAGTTCTAAAAGAAGTGTCGTGGCGGGATCTACATGTGAAGCGTAGTACATAGCTGCTTCGGAAGCAGCAAATGAAGGAGTCTGGATGAAGGAGTTCATATCCAATCTAGGTGTCATACCTAGTGCATCGGTCCAATGAAAATCTTTTGTGACAATACTGGTGCTATTGCCTTGACAAAGGAATCCAGATGTAATAAGAGAACCAAGCACATCAAGAGACGCTTCAATTCCATCCGGGACCAAGTCCAGGAGGGAGACATAGAGATTTGCAAAATACATACAGACATGAATGTTGCAGACCCGTTGACTAAGCCTCTTCCACGAGCAAAACATGATCAGCACCAAGGCTCCATAGGTGTTAGAATCATTACTGTGTAATCTAGATTATTGACTCTAGTGCAAGTGGGAGACTGAAGGAAATATGCCCTAGAGGCAATAATAAAGTTATTATTTATTTCCTTATATCATGATAAATGTTTATTATTCATGCTAGAATTGTATTAACCGGAAACATAATACATGTGTGAATACATAGACAAACATAGTGTCACTAGTATGCCTCTACTTGACTAGCTCGTTAATCAAAGATGGTTGAGTTTCCATGCCATAGACATGAGTTGTCATTTGATTAACAGGATCACATCATTAGGAGAATGATGTGATTGACTTGACCCATTTCGTTAGCTTAGCACTTGATCGTTTAGTATGTTGTTATTGCTTTCTTCATGACTTATACATGTTCCTATGACTATGAGATTATGTAACTCCTGTTTACCGGAGGAACGCTTTGTGTGCTACCAAACGTCAAAACATAACTGGTGATTATAAAGGAGCTCTACAGGTGTCTCCGAAGGTACATGTTGAGTTGGTGTATTTCGAGATTAGGATTTGTCACTCCGACTGTCGGAGAGGTATCTCTGGGCCTCTCAGTAATGCACATCACTATAAGCCTTGCAAGCAATGTAGCTAATGAGTTAGTTCCGGGATGATGCATTACATAACGAGTAAAGAGACTTGCCGGTAACCAGAGTTAACTAGGTATTGAGATACCGACGATCGAATCTCGGGCAAGTAACATACCGATCACAAAAGGAACAACGTATGTTGTTATGCGATTTGACCGATAAAGATCTTCGTAGAATATGTAGGAGACAATATGGGCATCCAGGTTCTGCTATTGGTAACTGTCCGGAGACTTGTCTCGGTCATGTCTACATAGTTCTGGAACCCGTAGGGTCCGCACGCTTAAAGTTTGGTGACTATCGGTATTATGAGTTTTTGTGTTTTGATCTACCAAAGGTAGTTCGGAGTCCCGGATATGATCACGGACATGACGAGGAGTCTCGATTGGTCGAGACGTAAAGATCGATATATTGGATGACTATGTTTGGACACCGGAATAGTTTCAGATGGTTTCGGGCATATACCGGAGTACCAGGTGGTTACCGGAACCCCCCTGGGGGGTTAATAGGCCTCATGGGCCCTATGTGGAGAAAAGGAGTGGCGGCCAGGGCAGGCCGTGCGCCCCCTCCCCCTCTAGTCCGAATAGGACAAGGAGGGGGGTGATGACCCACAAGTCTAGGGGATCTATCGTAGTCCTTTCGATATGTAAAAGTGTCGAACCCAACGAGGAGCAGAGGGAAATGTCAAGCCGTTTTCAGTAAGGTATTCTCTGCAAGCACCGAAATTGTAGGTAACAGATAGTTTTGTGATAAGATAATTTGTAACGGGTAACAAGCAATGAAAGTAAATAAAGTGCAGTGATACGTCTCCGTCGTATCTATAATTTCTGATTGTTCCATGCCAATATTATTCAACTTTTTTATAATTTTGGCAACTTTTTATACTATTTTTTGGGACTAATATATTGATCCAGTGCCAGTGCCAGTTCCTGTTTGTTGCATGTTTTTTGTTCCGCAGTCAATATATGCTCGTCCTATTTACAACTGACATCGATCTGAAACGTACCCAATTTTTTTAGTAGTAGTTTTGTCTTACGACAGTACAGATGATTTACAGAAGAGATCGTAGATGGCATCGTAAATGTTCGCCAATTAGATGATACAGTATTGCATGACGTGTAAGATCATGCCATCGTAGTAGTAATTAACGAGTAGGCGCGACTCTTCACGGCAACCAACTACAAAAAATAAAGGGCAATTTACAACTGGCAGCTGACACCAATTTGTATGTCTCAGTGCGATCTGTTAATTAGGGCATGGCATGTGGTAGGGCGGCCAACCAAGTTTGTCACACGCCAAAAAAAAGGTTTATAATTCATACACATAACACATCCAAGCGCCCTGCCAAATCCCGCTTCCGACAACTTACAAAAATTAAAAAGAATCCAGATCCCCCTCCGCCGTTTGTGCTGATTGTCAAACTATCGGTTGCCTAGGCTCTGCCAGTTCCTTCTTTCTTTTTGAGTGGTCGCTCTGTCAGTTCCTGCTACCCCCTCCCATGTCGGTCACCCACACGCTCCTCCCCTTTTTCTCCTGTTTTTTTTTTCTTTCCCACTGTAATTTGAAAGGTTCTACAAGGTTCTTTTACCTATTTTTTCCTCTGGTGATTTCATTTGTTATTTAATTTTTAGAACTTTTCGTTTTTAATTTTCATTTTTGTTTCTTACTTTTTTTTAAAAAAAAACCTTTCTGTAAACTCGTGAATATTTTACAAATTCATGGTTTGCTTTTCAATTAGAACATGTTTTAATTAAAAATAGTGTTTAAGTGCGCTAACATTTAGAAATTTAGAATCATATTTTAGTCCGTCACATTATAAAAACAATAATAAATATCCTTCAAATTTCAAAAACATGATTAATAGGCTAACTTTTACTCCGTCCTTCCCAAAATATAAGGCCCGCTTTGACTTCTATGTTTTTCATCGTACAACTTTGACTTTAATTTTTAGTTATTGTATGTGCACTAAATTATTGTAAATATACATTAAATAAAATTGTTTTGCTAGATAAATACAACTAGCGGTCAAAGTTGTGCCTCAAAGACCGTACAAAGTCAAGCACGGCTTAAGGAGGGCACATTATTTTCTGGGAACTTTTTGTCAAAGGTTATTTTACCTATTTTTCCTATGTTGGTTTTACCATTTAATTAATTTGTACTTACTATGTTTATTATTTACTTATTTTCATGTTATATTATAATTCTTCATGTTTCTCCATATTTTAATTCACAAACATTTTCTAAGTTCGTGAACATTTTCTAAGTTTATGAACATTCCTTTTTTGAATGTCGGCAGGAGATGGCCAAATTCATTAATCTGAAGAACGTGTTACAAGAACACCCAATGGAGGAAAGCACATAAAAAAGGTAACACAAAAAGAAAAGAAAGAAAAAGGACCCGTCGATCAGCACCAGAGGCCCAGGCTCTACCATCAATCGTGAACATCACTGGAATTCAACATCGGGATCTCCAAGGTGACGCCTCCATGGAGGAAAACGATGTTGAGGACACTGCCCCGACGGTAAGTTCAATCCGCTACTCCCTCGTCCTCCTAGCTTCTCTGTCAAACTGACTTGGTGAAACTGGCCCACCTACCGCGCAGAAAAAGCCCCGCCCTCTACTTTTAAATATATTTTTCTGTCAATGGATTGTGCCATGGAGCAAAACCAACAAGTTTAAAAGAAATGGGTGGTACATATCTAACACGCATGTCGTGTCTGCGTCACACCCCACACGGTCGGTCTGGCACGCACGTCGTCTTGCGTTTGCACTCACATGTGTGACCACAACTACGTGACCGACCATAGGCAGACTCCCAAGCCCCCGCGCGTTGGTCGAGTTAGTAGAAGAACGAGACGAGGGATAGTACTAACATGTCGGTTCAAGATTTGTTGAGAAATCTAATAAAACAAGAAAAGATGGAGCACCTGGTACATTACAGTACCAATAAAATTTGTATCCATTTTCGGTATGAATAAAAATCAACTCTCTAACCCTAGGAGGCTAGGGAAACCTCTCCCCTCCACGCTTCACTGTTGAGCCGATGGATTCACCTGCCCTGTTCCTACTGCTCCACTCGCCGGTGGTGGGGAGGGGAACCCCGGTGCCTCCGCTCTAGTTAGTAGTTTGTGTTAAGGTTTTTCAGTCCTCGCACGCACATCGCTCGGGCGGATGGAGGCACTTCTTCTGCAAGTTTGACTTTTGGTTTTCAATCCTCCTCGAGTTTGTTCGTCTACTCGCTATAGTCGATGGAAATCTATTGTAGAGTCATGTAGTGTCCTTTGGGGCGGTGAGGTTAAATTTCTTGTCACGTGGTGACATTTGGTGTCATGTGCTTGTGATCAATGTAAGGGTTTGTTCGCACATGAACACATCACCGTGTATCCTCGACGTCAGGGGTGATGCACCGCAGCTCACGTCGAAGGAGACCCGACCGAAAGCCCGGTACGCAAGACAATCCGGAAAGGACCACGTCAGGGCGCGCGAAGGCAATGGGCTGCCCTAGGTTGACCTGATCGCCCATAGGCCCTTGATGTTCGCTGCCCTGCAACAAGAAGAACGAGCGAAGAACGAGGAAGAAGAAGAACAAGGGAGCAAATATAAATAAAGGTAAAAAATGGTAGATAGATTTGATCGATTGTCTCTTGTTTTAATCGGTCGTCACCCTCATGTATATAAGAGGCGACTGGACTTCCCGTGCAAGAAAATGTTATAATTCACGTCGAAAACCCTAATTTGGGTCCAATTTGGATTGTTTGGTAACTTTCCAAAACTGTTTGGCCTTAAAATTGGTTGCACCTTGCGGGTAATTTTTGGGGTAGTGAACAACCTAAGATCAAAATCACGTACAAAGGAAATTTAACCATTTCGTTGAGACGAACAACTTTTATGTTAAACGTTTTTTGATTCGAGGCCATCTTCAGTGCTGAATCGCTCGTGCAGAACAGTCTGTTACTCGCGCTACCCATCAGACATCATGTCTAACGGGGCGCGCCACTTTTAGCTCATGATAGTGCTGTATTCAGGTGGCTCTAACTTTTACATATGAACTTAGGTTGAGACGATTTTTGTATCAAAATCGACCGTTTCAACGAGACGAAGACAATCCATGTAGAAACTTTTCTGATATGAGGCCGTCTTGGAGGCTTAATTTGGCAGAAGAATACTCTGAACACAAAATATGAGTACTTTGAGCATAGTTTCGGCCCTTGAGATGAGATCAAATGGTGATGGCCCAAACTTCAAAGTGTTCATATCGATATTACGGAACTCTTTCATGTAGATCACTTCTCCATTTCAGGTCATCTTAAATAAGTTCTTGACCGTGCCAAAATCTGGCGTCAACACATGCCCCCCTATTTTTGGGCAAAGCTTGGGTGCCGAAAAATAACTTGCACATAACTTGTTCTAAGGATGATGTTAACACTCCGTTGGACATTTTGCATGTTCTTGGGACCATAAGTTTATATTGGTCATTGCTTGTTTGAACATCTTGATGCAAACTTGGGTGAAAACTTCTCAACTTCTATAACAATCGATGATAAGGTTCCATAGATATGTATCTCAAAGCCATCCTCTGCACCATATTATTCACCGTCTCGCTAGGATTTTGAAGATAATCAACAATGAACTTCATCCAATCCTTGCTTCGCCTCCAGATAAATTATAAGGTATTTGTCAAAACATTGATAACCCTTGGATGTTTGTCGCACTTCCATAACGAATCACCAAACGCCTCAATATGTGTATCACCTATGCAACCAAAGGCTCTCAAACCAAATAACATCAAATATTCAACTTTGATTATTGTGCAAGAAATATTTTAGGCAGCATGAGGCTTCACAAAATTGTACCATAAGGAGATATATAGACCACACCAACACCTTGGCCATTGTTGTGAATTTAACCATCAAAATATAATATCCATAGTACTTGTCTTGCTTTCCAATCGAACTAAGGATGATGTTAGAATACTACACCGGCCATGCTTTGACATATTCTTAGGGCAATAGGTAAATATCGGCCATTAACATAAGGTCCATGTAAACTTTATCCACCAAAGCAAGTATAGCCGAAATAAACAAATGAAATGACTAATTAAATATTTTGGCCCTTTGGATCAGTAGTAAACTTGTAGCTAATCCAATATAGTGATTTGGTCACACCCTTTCATGATATAAGAAGTTATATTGCATCCGCGGATCTAAATAAGCCCATGGAGGGTGACCAATCGTACTTGGGGATAAATTCCACGGCAAAGACATCAATGTCATGTTTGGCGAATATGGATGACCACTGGTACGCATCGGTGCTATATAAACAGTTTTTAACCCCTTTCCATGGCGGCATTTGGAACCGTCGCCATGTAAGTGTGGGCGATAGGGGGGTCCTTCCCACACGACCCAAAAACCGTCGGGGATAGGGAGCGAAGATGCATATACAGTACTCCTATACATTTGTGCTCTCATTGCCATCACAGTAGGTATTATGTGGTGCTACGTTTATGATGCGTGGCCCATCACAAACGGTTCACTATTATAGAACGTGTATGATAAGCATACAATCACACACATTCGCTTTTCCCAAACCGTATGCGATGACTAATTAAGAAGATTAGATAATCGTCGTACGAGTGTCGGATAGGATTACGAAATGTCGGACCGTCTTAACATCGTCGTACACGATAACTATTGAACACGTTATTTTTTGTGCAACATTTACGATGAATACTTCATCAGAAACAGTTCATGGTTGCGAATCATGTACGATAAGGCAACTATCACAAATGTTTAGTTTGCCCGCACCATTTGTGATATTGTCTGACATGACACATGCTTTGCAAACGACAACCGTGTGGAGGCTTGCATACGTTTCCTCTCTGTGAACCGTCTCAGATTATGGTGTATATCGCAAACATTTGTGTTTTACCAACTGTGTGTGCCGTAACGACATGGAGAGCGTAATTTCACCATAACTTTATTGTTGCTATATCAAATTGTACCATATTTGAATTTGAATTTGAATTTGGATTTGAATTTGAATTTGAATTCGAATGTATGCTATAGCTTTATTCATATCCATCAGGTTCAGACAACCAATGCATTATTCGATTCATAGGTGCATATCAAGAATTACATAAGAACCAAATAAAGAATGATGAACCACATTTGTATACTTGTACTATTAAAGACGATAAAGAAAGAGGCGAAATACATTCTGGTTGCTGCACAAGGTGAAGCGGAATGTCCGTATTGTGCCCTCCTCCATGCAGAAGGCACACACGACTCTAGTCCAACCCCATGTGATGGCCGACCGCCCATCTTTCACGGTCTTCATGAAAACATCTAGATAATCATCGTGTTCTGGTGGAAATACTTTAACCTTTGCATGCCCACCAATCATGTAGTTTGAGAGGTAATCTTGAGTAAACTGATTTGGGAACCACTTCAAAGGAAAAAAGATTCAGACATTGTCATCTAACACAGTTCATTATGGGCATTAAAAAGAAGGCTGCAGAGTTTTTGCTTACCATCCCGCAGTTCGCTGTTGTATTGGATAAAGTGTAAACAAATAGTTTAATTGCCATCTTTTGACCCATTTTACTAACAATCTTTATCAGCTTCCTCACTTGATGTTGGTTCATCGATATCTCATTTCCCCATACGCAGAAAGGGTCGAAGCATGGATCATTACCAATTACATATGTACCTAAAAGCACCAAGCTAATATTAGATGCTAAACACCAATTGCACAATGATGTAGTTCAACAGTCTTTTATAATATCATATAACATCCAATATACTCACATATTAGATGAATTAACATCTTATATTATGGGCCAGAAGGAGTTTATTGCATTCTTACAAATTATCGGCTGATTAACTGCTGCTATATCCATGGGTTAGAGTTAGTTTGAGCTAGTTCGGGCTCAAATAGCCCTAAAGCATGTCTAAACATGAGGGCTAATTTTAGCTAGTTGTATCTATAACCCACCCACCCCCCCCCCCCCAAAAAAAACTATCCAACCCAAGAGGTGCTAATTGGAGCTAGTTCTCCTAGTGCACTTATTGTCAATCAAAGTATCTAACCCTGTCATCCAAACACCTCTTTGGATGAGTTAGTTCAGGGTTAGTCATGAGCTAGAAACTAACTCTAACCTCTAGCTAATTTGAGTATCCAAACAAGGCTGTGTTGTTGTTGTTGTTGTTGTTGTTGTTGTTGTTGTTGTTGCTGTTGTCCTTCTACTTATATCAATACCTCATCAGAACAGTAAGGTAACATTCTTCCTTGTTGCTATGTAGCCTAGAATTGCATATGTAGACATTAAGTACAGTGCATGTTGCTATGTAGCCTCAGATATATTACATATGGCTCTAGTTAACCTAACGATAAATGGGTTGCAGATATATTCAGCTAAATGTCCGATTCATCGATTACTCCCTTATCAACCCCCGACCTATATGGTACCAGCTACTGATATCCTGAACAGTGACCATTGAGGGAGTCCTGGATTAGGGGGTATCCGGACAGCCGGACTATATAATTTGTCCAGACTGTTGGAGCGTGAAGATAGAAGACTCAAGAGTCCGTCCCGTGTCCGGATGGGACTCTCCTTTGCATGGAAGACAAGCTTGGCGATCCGGATATTGTGTTTCGTTCCTTGTAACCGACTCCATGTAAACCCTAGCCCTCTCCGATGTCTATATAAACCGGAGAGGTTGGTCCTTAGACGGGCGATCACAATTACAATCATACCATCATAGGCTAGCTCCTAAGGTTTAGCCTCTACGATCTCGTGGTAGATCTACTCTTGTACTACCCATATCTTCAATATTAATCAAGCAAGAAGTAGGGTTTTACCCCCATCGAGAGGGCCCGAACCTGGGTAAACATCTGTGCCCCTTGCTTCCTGTTACCATCAGCCTTGACGCACAGATCGGGACCCCCTACCCGAGATCCGCCGGTTTTGACACCGACATTGGTGCTTTCATTGAGAGTTCCTCTATGTTGTCGCTGTGGGGCTTGATGGCGCCTTCGATTGCCAACAACACGGTCAAGGGGGAGACTTTTCTCCCTGGATAGATGTTCGTGTTCGGCGGCTTCGCACTGCGGGCCAATTCGTTTGGCCATCTTGAGCAGATCGACAGCTGTGCTCCCGGCCACCAGGTCAGGTTCGGAAACTTGAACTACATGGCGGATATTCGCGGAGACTTGATCTTTGACAGATTTGGGCCTGCTCTAGGAGCATCGAATAGTTATGGCACGGCTTAGACCCGCTGTCGGAAGATGCACGGGATATCACCCCTGCACTAGCCCCGGATCTAAATTCGGAGCAGGTTGCGTTGCCTGAGGACGGAGGGGTGGACCCCACCTCACAAGCCGCACACTCATCGGTGGTGGAGCCGAACACATGCCTCACTTCTGAGGAAGCCTGTGACTCCGGACCCCGGATTCAGATCCAGCCAGGGTCCCGATCCGACGTTCGAGCCCGCCGAGCCTGGTTGGGCTCCGGTAATGGAGTTCACCGCTGCGGACATCTTTCAGCACTCGCCCTTTGGCGACATGCTGAACTCATTAAAGTCTCTCTCTTTCTCAGGAGGCTCTGGGCCGAACTATGTCCGGCTTGAGTGGGAAGTAGGCGACGAAGGAATTCGCTGCCCACCCACCACCCACTTCATTGCCACGGTCGATGATTTAACCGACGTGCTTGACTTCGACTCCGAAGACATCGATGGTATGGGCGATGATGCAGGAGAATTATAGGAGCCACCACTCACAGGACGGTTGACGATCACCTCCTCATACGACATATATATGGTGGACACTGCGAAGGAAACCAATGGCGATAAGGCAACGGAGGACAACCCCTCAGGGAGAAAAGCAAAGCATGGGCGTCATCGGCGCCGCTCCAAGCCCCGCCATAGTAATACTGGCCCTGAAGAGGAAGACAATTCGGATGGCACCGAAGAAGAATACAACCCTGATCAGCCCGCCTTCGAACAGGCCGAACAGGAAGATGAGCAGGTTAGCCCAGAAGAACAGGCGACGGACGGATATCCGGAGGAAGACAACAACATGCCCCCTTCCGAGGATGAGATTAGCCTCAGCGACGACGAGTTCGGCGTGCCTGAGGATCCCGTGGAGCAGGAGCGCTTCAAGCGTCGGCTTATAGCCACTGCGAGGAGCCTGAAAAAGAAGCAGCAACAACTCTAAGCTGATCAAGACCTGCTCACAGATAGATGGACTGAAGTCCTGGCAGCCAAAGAATACGGACTCGAGCGCCAAATGGCTGACCGGCCACCCCGTAGCCGGGATAAAACGGGATATAAGCCCGAATACCAGCCCGCACCCCCACGCCAATACCCTACGGCCTGGGGCAACAGGGAAGACCTGCATGATATTCTAGAAAACAAAGCAGGACAGCCAAGATCGATCTACAGATCACGGGAGCGCGCCCCAGCGCGCGACGATGACCGTCACGCCGAATACATCATCAACAAGTCCGGCCGGGCCGAACACAGCAACCCAGAACAATTGACTGCGTAGCTACATAGCCCGACAGAGGCGCCAAGACACCCCTCTCGCTTCAGCGACGAAGTGATGGATCATGAATTCGTAAGAGTTCAAACCAAGAACATCGAATCATACGATGGCACAACAGACCCCGCAGTATGGATTGAAGATTTCCTTCTCCACATTCACATGGCCCGCGGAGATGATCTACACGCCATCAAATACCTTCCCCTTAAGCTCTAAGGACCAGCCGACACTGGCTAAACAACCTGCTAGCAAATTCCATAGGCAGTTGGGAAAACCTAGAAGACGCATTCCTCGACAACTTCCAGGGCACGTATGTGCGACCACCAGACTCTGATGACCTGAGCCACATTACTCAACAGCCTGGAGAGTCAGCCAGGAAATTCTGGACTCGGGTCCTAACTAAAAAGAACCAAATAGTTGATTGTCCGGACGCTGAAGCCCCGACGGCTTTTAAGCATAATATCCATGACGAATGGCTCGCTCGACACCTTGGCCAGGAAAAACCCAAGTCCATGGCAGGTCTCACAACACTAATGACCCGCTTTTGCACGGGTGAGGAAAGCTGGTTGGCTCACAGCGACACCACGCCACATTCCGGCACCTCGGACGTCCGCGATACTAACGGCAAGCCACGGCGTAACAGACATAAGCCACGGAACAACGGCGACTGTACTGAAGACACGGCAGTCAACGCCGGATTCAGCGGATCCAAGTCCGGTCAGCGGAAGAAGCTGTTCAAAAGAAATAATCAGGGACCGTCCAATCCGGACCGCATACTGGAGTGCTCGTGCCAAATTCATGGCACCCCGGACAAGCCAGCCAACCACACCAACAGAGACTGCTGGGTGTTTGAAGGAAATATGCCCTAGAGGCAATAATAAAGTTATTATTTATTTCCTTATTTCATGATAAATGTTTATTATTCATGCTAGAATTGTATTAACCGGAAACATAATACATGTGTGAATACATAGACAAACATAGTGTCACTAGTATGCCTCTACTTGACTAGCTTATTTATCGGAGATGGTTATGTTTCCTAGCCATGGACAAAAGAGTTGTCATTTGATTAACGGGATCACATCATTAGGGGAATGATGTGATTGACTTGACCCATTCCGTTAGCTTAGCACTTGATCGTTTAGTATGTTGCTATTGCTTTCCTCATGGCTTATACATGTTCTCGTAACTATGAGATTATGCAACTCCGTTTACGGAGGAACACTTTGGTACTACCAAACGTCACAAGCGTGATGGGTGATTATAAAGGAGTACTACAGGTGTCTCCGAAGGTACATGTTGAGTTGGCGATTTCGAGATTAGGTTTTGTCACTCCGATTGTCGGAGAGGTATCTCTGGCCCTCTCGGTAATGCACATCATTATAAGCCTTGCAAGCAATGTGACCAATGAGTTGGTTACGGATGATGCATTACCAAAACGAGTAAAGAGACTTACCGAAAAACGAGATTGAACTAGGTATTAGATACCGACGATCAAATCTCGGGAAAGTAACATACCGATGACAAAGGGAACAACGTATGTTGTTGTTCGGTTTGACCGATAAAGATCTTCGTAGAATATGTAGGAACCAATATGGGAATCCAGGTCCCGCTATTGGTTATTGAACAGAGACGTGTCTCGGTCATGTGTACATTGTTCTCGAACCGTAGGGTCCGCACGCTTAAGGTTTCGATGACAGTTATATTATGAGTTTATGTATTTTGATGTACCGAAGTTCGTTCGGAGTCCTGGATGTGATCACGGACATGACGAGGAGTCTCGAAATGGTCGAGACATAAAGATTGATATATTGGACGGATATATTTGGACACCGGAAAGGTTCCGGGAGAGTTTGGGAATATACCGGAGCTCCGGGAGGTTACCGGAACCCCCCGGTAAGTATATGGGCCTTATTGGGCCCTATTGGAAGGGAGGGAGAAGGAGCAAGGGAAGGGGCGCGCCCCCCCAAGCCCAATCCGAATTGGGAGGGGGCCCGGCCCCCCCTTTCCTTCTCTCCTTCCCCCTCTTCCTTCCTACTACTACTCCTTCCTTCCCCCTCCAACTTGGATTAGGAAAAGGAGGGGAAACCTACTTGGAGTAGGTTTCCCCCTCCCTATGGCGCGCCCCCCTTGGGCCGGCCACCTACTCCCTCCCTCCTTTATATACGGGGGTAGGGGGGCACCCCATAGACACACAAGTTGATCATTGAGATCGTTCCTTAGCCGTGTGCGGTGCCCCCCTCCACGATATTACACCTCGGTCATATTGTAGCGGTGCTTAGGCGAAGCCCTGCGATAGGAGAACATCAAGATCGTCACCACGCCGTCGTGCTGATGGAACTCCCCCCTGCGCCTCTGCTGGATCGGAGATCGGGGGTGCGTCATCGAGCTGTACGTGTGTCAAGAACTCGGAGGTGTCGGAGTAACGGTGCTTGGATCGGTTGAACCGGGAGGACGTACGACTACTTCCTCTACGTTGCGTCAACGCTTCCGCTTCGGGGTCACGAGGGTACGAGACAACACTCTCCCTCTCGTTGCTATGCATCACTATGATCTTGCTGTGCGTAGGAATTTTTTGAAATTACTACGTTCCCCAACAAATGGCATCGAGCCTAGGTTTTATGCGTTGATGTTATATGCACGAGTAGAACACAAATGAGTTGTGGACGATATAAGTCATACCGCCTACCAGCATGTCATACTTTGGTTCAGCGGTATTGTTGGATGAAGCGCCCGGACCGACATTACGCAGACGCTTACACGAGACTGGTTTTACCGCCGTGCTTTGCACACAGGTGACTAGCGGGTGTCAGTTTCTCCAACTTTAGTTGAACTGAGTGTGGCTACGCCCGTCCTTGTGAAGGTTAAACGAGTCTATTTGACAAACTATCGCTGTGGTTTTGATGCGAGGTAAGAACGGTTCTTGCTAAGCCCGTAGCAGCCACGTAAAATTTGCAACAACAAAGTAGAGGACGCCTAACTTGTTTTTGCAGGGCATGTTGTGATGTGATATGGTCAAGACGTGATGCTATATTTTATTGTATGAGATGATCATGTTTTGTAACCGGTTATCGGCAACTGGCTGGAGCCATATGGTTGTCGCTTATTGTATGAAATGCAACGCCTGTAATTGCTTTACTTTATCACTAAGCGGTAGCGATAGTCGAGAAGCAATAGATGGCGAAACGACAACGATGCTACGATGGAGATCAAGGTGTCGCGCCGGTGACGATGGTGATCACGACGGTGCTTCGGAGATGGAGATCACAAGCACAAGATGATGATGGCCATATCATATCACTTATATTGATTGCATATGATGTTTATCCTTTATGCATCTTATCTTGCTTTGATTGACGGTAGCATTTTAAGATGGTCTCTCACTAATTATCAAGAAGTGTTCTCCCGAGTATGCACCGCGAAAGTTCTTGGTGCCTGAGACACCACGTGATGATCGGGTGTGATAGGCTCTACGCTCAAATACAACGGTGCAAAACAGTTGCACACGCGAATACTCAAGTTATACTTGACGAGCCTAGCATATACATATATGGCCTCGGAACACGGAGACCGAAAGGTCGAACGTGAATCATATAGTAGATATGATCAACATAGTGATGTTCACCATTGAAACTACTCCATCTCACGTGATGATCGGACATGGTTTAGTTGATTTGGATCATGTGATCACTTAGATGACTAGAGAGATGTCTGTCTAAGTGGGAGTTCTTAAGTAATATGATTAATTGAACTTAAATTTATCATGAACTTAGTCCTGGTAGTATTTTGCAAAATATGTTGTAGATCAATAGCTTGCGTTGTTGCTTTCATATGTTTATTTTGATATGTTCCTAGAGAAAACTGTGTTGAAAAATGTTAGTAGCAATGATGCGGATTGGATCCGTGATCCGAGGTTTATCCTCATTGCTGCGCAGAAGAATTATGTCCTTAATGCACCGCTAGGTGACAGACCTATTGCAGGAGCAGATGCAGACATTATGAACGGTTGGCTAGCTCAATATGATGACTACTTGATAGTTTTGTGCACCATGCTTTATGGCTTAGAATCGGGACTTCAAAGATGTTTTGAACATCATGGATCATATGAGATGTTCCAGGAATTGAAGTTAATATTTCAAGAAAATACCCGAGTTGAGAGATATAAAGTCTCCAACAAGTTCTATAGCTAAAAGATGGAGGAGAATCGCTCAACTAGTGAGCATGTGCTCAGACTGTCTGGGTACTTCAATCGCTTGAATCAAGTGGGAGTTAATCTTCCAGATAAGATAGTGATTGACAGAATTCTCTAGTCACCATCACTAAGTTACTAGAACTTCGTGATGAACTATAGTATGCAAGGGATGACGAAAACGATTCCCGAGCTCTTCGTGATGTTGAAATCGACGAAGGTAGAAATCAAGAAAGAGCATCAAGTGTTGATGATTGACAAGACCACTAGTTTCAAGAAAAAGGGCAAAGGGAAAAGAAGGGGAACTTCAAGAAGAACGGCAAGCAAGTTGCTGCTCAAGTGAAGAAACCCAAGTCTGGCCCTAAGCCTGAGACTAAGTGCTTCTACTGCAAAGAGACTGGTCACTGGAAGCGGAATTACCCCAAGTGATTGGCGGATAAGAAGGATGGCAAAATGAACATAAGTATATTTGTTATACATGTTATTGATGTGTACTTTACTAGTGTTTATAGCAACCCCTCAGTATTTGATACTAGTTCAGTTGCTAAGACTAGTAACTCGAAACGGGAGTTGCAGAATAAACAGAGACTAGTTAAAGGGTGAAGTGACGATGTGTGTTGGAAATAGTTCCAAGATTGATATGATCATCATCGCACACTCCCTATACTTTCGGGATTAGTGTTAAACCTAAATAAGTGTTATTTCGTGTTTACGTTGAGCATGAATATGATTTGATCATGTTTATTGCAATACGGTTATTCATGTAAGTTAGAGAATAATTGTTGTTCTGTTTACATGAATAAAACCTTCAATGTTCATACACCCAATGAAAATAGTTTGTTGGATCTCGATCGTAGTGATACACATATTCATAATATTGAGGCCAAAAGATGCAAAGTTAATAATGATAGTGCAACTTATTTGTGGCATCGCCGCTTGGGTCATATCGGTGTAAAGCGATGAAGAAACTCCATAAAGATGGATTTTCAGAATCACTTGGTTATGAATCATTTGATGCTTGCGAACCGTGCCTTTTGGGCAAGATGACTAAAACTCCGTTCTTCGGAACAATGGAACGAGCTACTGAGTTATTGGAAATAATACATACTGATGTATGCAGACCAATGAGTATGAAGGCTCGTGGCAAGTATCGTTATTTTCTGACCTTCACAAGATGATTTGAGCAGATATGGGTATATCTTCTTGATGAAACATAAATCTGAAATAGTTGAAAGGTTCAAAGAATTTCAGAGTGAAGTGGAAAAAATCATCGTAACAAGAAAATAAAGTTTCTGCGATCTGATCGCGGAGATGAATATTTGAGTTACGAGTTTGGTCTTCAATTAAAACAATGTGGAATAGTTTCACAGCTCACGCCACCTGGAACACCACAATGTTATGGTGTGTCCGAACGTCGTAACCACACTTTATTGGATATGGTGCGATCTATGATGTCTCTTACTGATTTACCAATATTGTTTTGGGGTGATGCATTAGAGACAGTTGCATTCACATTAAAAGGGCACCATCTAAATCCGTTGAGACGACAACATATGAACTGTGGTTTAGCAAGAAACCCAAGTTGTCATTTCTTAAAGTTTGGGGTTGCAATGCTTATATGAAAAAGGTTTTCAACTTGATAAGCTCGAACCCAAATCGGTGAAGTGCGTCTTCATAGAATACCCAAAGAAAACTTTTGGGTACACCTTCTATCACAGATCCGAAGGCAAAACATTCGTTGCTAAGAATGGATCCTTTCTAGAGAAGGAGTTTCTCTCGAAAGAAGTGAGTGGAAGGAAAGTAGAGCTTGATAAGGTAATTTGTACCTTCTCTAGAATTGGAAAGTAGTTCATCACAGAAATCAGTTCCAGTGATTCCTACACCAATTAGTGAGGAAGCTAATGATGATGATCATGAAGCTTCAGATCAAGTTACTACAAAACCCCGTAGGTCTTCCAAAGTACAGTCCGCAACAGAGTGGTATGGTAATCCTGATCTGGAAGTCATGTTACTGGACCATGATGAACCTACGAACTATGAGGAAGCGATGATGAGCCCAGATTCCGCGAAATGGCTTGAGGCCATGAAATCTGAGATGGGATCCATGTATGAGAACAAAGTGTGGACTTTGGTGGAGTTGCCCGATCGGCAAGCCATATTGTATAAATGGATCTTCAAGAGGAAGACAGATGCTGATAGTAGTGTCACTATCTACAAAGCTCGACTTGTCGCAAAAAGGTTTTCAACAAGTTCAAGGTGTTGACTACAATGAGATTTTCTCAACTGTAGCGATGCTTAAGTCTGTCTGAATCATGTTAGCAATTGCCACATTTTATGAAATCTGGCAAATGGATGTCAAAACTGCATTCCTTAATGGATTTATTAAAGAAGAGTTGTATATGATGCAACCAGAAGGTTTTGTCAATCCTAAAGGTGCTAACAAAATGTGCAAGCTCCAGCGATCCATCTATGGACTGGTGCAAGCATCTCGGAGTTGGAATATACACTTTGATAAGTTGATCAAAGCATATAGTTTTATATGGACTTACGATGAAGCCTGTATTTACAATAAAGTGAGTGGGAGCACTACAGCCTTTCTGATTAGTATATGTGAGTGACATATTGTTGATCAGAAATGATGTAGAATTTTTCTGCAAAGCATAAAGGAGTCTTTAAATAGAAAAGACCTCAGCAAAAGCTACTTACATATTGAGCATCAAGATCTATTGAGATAGATCAAGACGCTTGATAAGATTTTCAATGAGTACATACCTTGGCAAGATTTTGAAATAGTTCAAAATGGAACAGTCAAAGAAAGAGTTCTTGCCTGTGTTGCAAAGGTATGAAATTGAGTAAGACTCAAATCTAGACCACAGCAGAAAATAGAAAAAGAATGAAAAGTCATTCCCTATGCCTCAGTCATAGGTTCTATAAAGTATGCTATGCTATGTACCAGACCTACTGTATACCTTGCTCTGAATTTGGCAAGGGAGTACAATAGTGATCTAGGAGTAGATCACTTGACATTGGTCAAGAATATCCTTAGTAAGGACTAAGGAGATGTTTCTCGATTATGGAGGTGATAAAAGAGTTTGTTGTAAAAGTTACATCAGTGCAAACTTTTACGCTGATCCAGATGACTCTAAGTCTCAACCTGGATACATATTGAAAGTGGGAGCAATTAGCTAGAGTAGCTCCGTGCAGAGCATTGTGGACATAAAGTATTTGCAAAATACATACGGCTCTGAATGTGACAGACCGTTGACTAAGCTTCTCTCACGAGCAAAACATGATCACCCCTTAGTACTCTTTGGGTGTTAATCACATAGCGATGTGAACTAGATTATTGACTCTAGTAAACCCTTTGGATGTTGTTCACATGATGATGTGAGCTATGGGTGTTAATCATATACAGATATGAATATTGGTGTTAAATCACATGGCGATGTGAACTAGAT
Source organism: Aegilops speltoides (assembly GCA_021437245.1). Lineage (NCBI taxonomy): Eukaryota > Viridiplantae > Streptophyta > Magnoliopsida > Poales > Poaceae > Aegilops > Aegilops speltoides. The sequence continues at coordinate 576,326,142 of CM038142.1, forward strand.
TATTGACTCTAGTGCAAGTGGGAGACTGAAGGAAATATGCCCTAGAGGCAATAATAAAGTTATTATTTATTTCCTTATTTCATGATCAATGTTTATTATTCATGCTAGAATTGTATTAACCGGAAACATAATACATGTGTGAATACATAGACAAACATAGTGTCACTAGTATGCCTCTACTTGACTAGCTCGCTTATCGAGATGGTTATGTTTCTAGCCATGGACAAAAGAGTTGTCATTTGATTAACGGATCACATCATTAGGGAATGATGTGATTGACTTGACCCATTCCGTTAGCTTAGCACTTGATCGCTTAGTATGTTGCTATTGCTTTCTTCATGACTTATACATGTTCCTATAACTATGAGATTATGCAACTCCCGTTTACCGGAGGAACACTTTGGGTACAACAAACGTCACAACGTAACTGGGTGATTATAAAGGAGTACTACAGGTGTCTCCGAAGGTACATGTCGAGTTGGCCTATTTCGAGATTAGGTTTTGTCACTCCGATTGTCAGAGAGGTATCTCTGGGCCCTCTCGGTAATGCACATCATTATAAGCCTTGCAAGCAATGTGACCAATGAGTTGGTTACGGGATGATGCATAACAGAACGAGTAAAGAGACTTACCGGTAACGAGATTGAACTAGGTATTGGATACCGATGATCAAATCTCGGGCAAGTAAAATACCGGTGACAAAGGGAACAACATATGTTGTTGTGCGGTTTGACCGATAAAGATCTTCGTAGAATATGTAGGAACCAATATGGGCATCCAGGTCCCGCTATTGGTTATTGACCAGAGACGTGTCTCGGTCATGTCTACATTGTTCTCGAACCGTAGGGTCCACACGCTTAAGGTTTCGATGACAGTTATATTATGAGTTTATGTATTTTGATGTACCAAAGTTTGTTCGGAGTCCCGGATGTGATCACGGACATGACGAGGAGTCTCGAAATGGTCGAGACATAAAGATTGATATATTGAACGGATATATTTGGACACCGGAAAGGTTCCGGGAGAGTTTGGGAATATACCGGAGCTCCGGGAGGTTACCGGAACCCCCCGGTAAGTATATGGGCCTTATTGGGCCCTATTGGAAGGGAGGGAGAAGGAGCAAGGGAAGGGGCGCCCCCAAGCCCAATCCGATTGGGAGGGGGCCGCCCCCTTCCTTCTCTCCTTCCCCCTCTTCCTTCCTACTACTACTACTCCTTCCTTCCCCCTCCAACTTGGATTAGGAAAAGGAGGGGAAACCTACTTGGAGTAGGTTTCCCCCTCCCTATGGCGCCCCTTGGGCTGGCCACCTCCTCCCTCCCTCCTTTATATACGGGGGTAGGGGGCACCCCATAGACACACAAGTTGATCATTGAGATCGTTCCTTAGCCGTGTGCGGTGCCCCCCTCCACGATATTACACCTTGGTCATATTGTAGCGGTGCTTAGGCGAAGCCTCGCGACAGAGAACATCAAGATCGCCACCACGCCGTCAGGCCGACGGAACTCCCCGCGCCTCGCTGGATCGGAGATCGGGGTGCGCCATCGAGCTGTACGTGTGTCAAGAACTTGGAGGTGCCGGAGTAACGGTGCTTGGATCGGTTGAACCGGGAGGACGTATGACTACTTCCTCTACGTTGCGTCAAAGCTTCCGCTTCGGTCTACGAGGGTACGTAGACAACACTCTCCCCTCTTGTTGCTATGCATCACCATGATCTTGCGTGTGCATAGGAATTTTTTTGAAATTACTACGTTCCCCAACTGTGTTCAAACAGGACGCTAAAATAAATGCCAAAAACAAGGACAAGGGGCTGCACAGCAACGACGACGGAGAGCCCCGGCATCCGAACACGGGGGGACAAAAGACATCCCCCCCAGGTGAAAACGGTCAACATGATCCACGCCACTCACATCCCCAAGCAGGAACGGAAGCGGGCATTACGGGACGTCTACGCGATGGAGCCAGTCGCCCCCAAGTTCAACCCATGGTCAGCTTGTCCGATCACGTTTGATCGTAGGGATCATCCTACTAGCATCCGTCACGGCGGCTCAGCCGCATTGGTCTTCGACCCAATTATAGATGGATTTCACCTCACGCGAGTCCTTATGGATGGTGGCAGCAGCCTGAACCTGCTTTATCAGGACACATTGCGCAAAATAGGCATTGACCCTTCAAGGATCAAGCCCATCAAAACCACCTTTAAAGGCGTGATTCCTGGAGTAGAGGCCCATTGTACGGGCTCTATAACATTGGAAGTGATCTTCGGATCCCTGGATAACTTCCGAAACGAAGAGTTAATCTTCGATATCGTCCCTTTCCGCAGTGGTTACCATGCACTGCTCTGACGAACCGCATTTGCTTGATTCAATGCGGTACCACACTACGCATACCTCAAGCTCAAGATGTCAGGACCACGCGAGGTCATAACAGTCAACGGAAACATGGACTGCTCTCTCCATACAGAAGAGCATACTGCAGCCCTCGCGGCACAAGTACAATGCGGCCTCCTACGACAAACCACCAATCCGGCGATGACAACCTCAGGCACCATCAAGCGAGTCCGAAGCACCCCACAGCAGGATCATCAGGCACGCCAAGAGCGCGATTAGCAGTCCGGCCTCCGCTCAAGCCCCATTAAAGCAGCATTCGTGCCACGCGTACACAATTACGCACTCAAGATACCAAGGGCGTATGCGGAGGCGTAACAACGACTCAGTCAATAGTGCAGGTAACCGCTACATACCTTCATAATATTTCCTTTTTACCTTTCAGGACATTGCTTTAGTGCAGCCTCTTCGGAAGAGCCGGATTGACGGACTGACAAAGGAGAGAAAACCAAGGAGGCAATGGGCGTTGAGCACAGAAGGAAATGCCCAGGTGGAATCTATTTACGATCGTTATACCTGTGTTATTTATCTGTCCACGGCCTGCCCCTGGATAGGACATGTCAAATAGTCATATTTATCTCCGCTTAACGCACCCATTGTAAACATACGCTTAAATGTATTATTCATCAATGGGAGATTACATATAGCGTCAGCTTATTATTCTTATTTGAGCATTTTTTTCTTATAAATGTTTATTTGATATTGCAACCGTGCACCTTGGTACGGTCAATTTGCCAGGGGCTTCTCATGGCACCCCGTAATATGGCAAGTAAAGTCCGAACACTTTCAACAGTGCGGCACCCCGAACTTATAGCACTATATGCATGAACTCCGAATCATGTCTTGGCTCTACAGTTGGGATAGCCTGGCTCCCTTGTTTTGGTGCCTTACGTTCCGTTATATCGTCTAAGGTAGCGCAGGGAGAACTACTGCGATTGTGTCCCGGTTCTTCCGGACGAGCACCTCAGTAGAGAAAGCCGAAAACTGACCAGCATGATGTGGCGAGAGCTCGTCGCTGTTCGAGAGGTCTTAAAATCCTTAAATATTTCCCTCTTTAGGCGATAAATCAGCTTCGTCCGGTCTAGGCGTGTATAGCGCCCCAATTCGGCCTTCCGGATTCTAGGGGCTTCGCCAAAATTTAAAATTGTAGACTTCTATGGCTAAGTGAAAGTTATAAAGCCGCATAGTCTGATGCCTTGTTCGCTGCACCGGAAACCTCCTTAAGGGACCAAAACAATTGGATAAAGAGTGTCCGGGTTTTCCACGAACACCCCAGTACTAGTTACATGGGGGCGGAAGCCGACGACTGGCCTACTTTCAGAATTTTATAAACAACCGCACAGAAGATAATATTTTAAATCAAACAATGCTACATAGCACAAGTAAATTCGTCTTTAAATTACAACAGCGGCAGAGGTACATTTAATCAAAGATCTTGTCCTTGGTACACTCATCGGCCACGAGACGGGCGCCCTTCATAACACCATCATAGTACTTCTCGGGATGGCGATGCTCCTTGCCCTCTGGCGGACTGTCCCTCACCAGCTTCTCAGCATCCAGCTTGCCCCAATGCACCTTTGCGCGGGCAAAGGCCCGGCAGGCACCCTCAATACAAACAGATCGCTTGGTGACTTCAAGCCGCGGACAAGCATTCACCATCCGCTTGATCAGGCCGAAGTAGCTCGCGGGCAGAGGCTCACCAGGCCACAGTCGGACTATGAAATCCTTCATAGCCAATTCGGCCACCCTGTGGAGTTCGGCCAACTGCTTCAGTTGGTCACTCAGAGGCATTGGATGTTCGGCCCCAGCATACTGGGACCAGAACAGCTTCTCCATTGAGCTCCCCTCCTAGGAATTAGGGGATAGATCATGAAAATCAATCCCATAATAATACATGATGCTGTGAACGAATGGGTGGAGGGGAAACCCTAGCCCACGGACAAAATGAGGGAGGAATATAACCCTTTCGTGGGGTTCCGGAGTAGGGACGATCTGTCCCACAGTTGGTAGACAATGGCCGATTTTCTTGGCCAGATACCCGGCCTCCCGAAGCTTTTTGACATCCTTCTCCCAGACGGTAGAGGCCATCCACTTGCCTCCTGCTCCGGACCTGGACATTTTCAAAAGACCTTTTTGGGCAGAGAAGACAAACGCTTGGGCGCTAGGGCTCAAGCGAGGGGGAATGGATGAGCAGAGGAAGAAGAAGGTGTGGGTGAAAGAGGGGAGTCCTTATCCCTTTATAAAGGCAGCACGGATCCTGCGCCTCCCCACTTGCCCGGTAAACTCGCTTATTCCCCAAGCACCGTGTTAATGGCGCGGTTGGGTTACCCACACCCGTATTGATGAGAATCCCGTGATAAGGGGACACGATCTCTGCTTCGGCAAGACGTGCCAATAAAACTACCTCGCTATATGTGCAGTGGCAGATTGAGAAAAATGATTCGCATAATGACCGGGCCGCGACATGATGTCACGCTATGAAAAGTTGTCAGTGGATTAGATGTGGAAAATATTGTGCTCTCTATGGTGGCATGTGGAAATTATCTTGCAGAGCCGGACACGATCCTCATATTCTATATCTTCCATGGAGTATTCGGAGAAGGAACGCGCCTTGCAATGCCGAAGACAATCTGCGCGTCGGACTCATCGTAATTGAAGCCTGGTTCAGGGGCTACTGAGGGAGTCCTGGATTAAGGGGTCCTCGGACAGCCGGACTATATACTTTGGCCGGACTATTGGACTATGAAGATACAAGATTGAAGACTTTGTCCTGTGTCCGAATGGGACTCTCCTTTGCATGGAAGGCAAGCCTGGCGATTCGGATATGTAGATCTCCTTCTCTGTAACCGACTGTGTGTAACCCTAGCCCCCTCTGGTGTCTATATAAACAGGAGGGTTTAGTCCGTAGGATAACAACAATCATAATCATAGGCTAGCTTCTAGGGTTTAGCCTCTACGATCTCGGGTAGATCAACTCTTGTAATACTCATATCATCAAGATCAATCAAGCAGGAAGTAGGGTATTACCTCCATCAAGAGGGCCCGAACCTGGGTAAACATCGTGTCCCCCGCCTCCTGTTACCATTAGCCTTAGACACACAGTTCGGGACCCCCTACCCGAGATACGCCGGTTTTGATACCGACAATGGGCATGAGCCTAAAATACCAATTTCAGCTCTTGCCATGGCGTTCAAAACGTTTTTGAAGTCCCGGTTCTAACCCGTAAAGCATGGTGCACTATACTATCAAGTATTCATCATATCGAGTTTCCCAAATGTTCATAATGTCTACATCTGCTCCTGCAATAGGCCTATCACCTAGCGGTGCATTAAGGACATAATTCTTCTGTGCAGCAATGAGGATAATCCTCAGATCACGGACCCAATCCACATCATTGCTACTATCATCATCCAACTTAGTTTTCTCTAGGAACATATCAAAAATAGGGGAGCTACAATGCGAGCTATTGATCTACAACATAATTTGCAAATACTATCAGGACTAAGTTCATGATAAATTAAAGTTCATTAATCATATTACTTAAGAACTCCCACTTAGATAGACATCCCTCAAGTCATCTAAATGATACATGATCCAAATCAACTAAACCATGTCCAATCATCACGTGAGATGGTGTAGTCGTCAATGGTGAACATCTCTATGTTGATCATATCTACTATATGATTCAGGTTCGACCTTTTGGTCTCCAGTGTTCTAAGGCCATGTCTGTACATGCTAGGGTCGTCGAGTTTAACCTGAGTATTCCACATGTGAAAAACTGTCTTGCACCCATTGTATTTGAACGTACAGCCTATCACACCTGATCATCACATAGTGTCTCAACACAAAGAACTGTTGCAGCGGTGCATACTCAGGGAGAACACTTAGGGCATCTCCAGCCGTTGAGCCCCCCAGGAGACATTTTTTTCGCCTCTCGTGGGGCTGCCGGCGACAACTTTGGCTTGGGGGCGAGAATTTTTCCACTCGTTCCGCCCCCAGGAGGCGAGAAGCAGGGGCCGACGAGGAGGGAGGAGAAGGACCGGCGTGCACCTCCCCTGCCTGGCCGTCGCGCGCGCCCTTGGCCTGGTGTTGCTGTCCGCGTGCGCCCCTACCTCGCTCCCAGGCCACGCCCGTCCGCGCCCTCCTGCGCCAAAGCCGCTGCCCAGCCTCGTCGGCGCGCGCGCGCCCAGCCTCGACTTCGGCTCCGCGTGCAGGAGGCCCGCTCGCCATGCTCGGGCCGGGCTGTCCATGCAGCTCGAGGCCTAGCTCCTCCACCGCCGCTGGAGGATCCACCGCATTGCCGTCGCGTGGCGCGAGCACGGGCGCAGCGGGCGCGGCACGGGCGCGGCACGACTGGCGGTGGCGGCTGGACAACGACGGCTTCGAGGCGAGTAGGGACTGTCCCCCGCGGCGCGAGGAGGAGCAGGCGGGCAGGGAGCGAGCCGTCCCCCGCAGCCGCGGGTCCGAGGCGGCGGAGGACCGTGCGGGCGAGCGGGAGGAGGCGGCAACAGGGACGGGAGCACCTCGACGAGCGTCTCCATGAGGATGGAGCCCATGGTTCGGGGCGCCGGCCGGCGCGGGTGGAGGCGCGGCGAGGCGTACCAGAGGGCGGGGCTAGGCAGGAGGAGGGGTCGGAGGAGAGGAGGGCGGCGGGGTCGGGGCCTCGTCGGCTTCGAGAGAGCTGCAGCTGGTGCACTTTGAGGGAGAGAGAGAGGAGGAAGCACGTGGGTGGGCCAGCGAGGAAAAGTCAGGGGACAGGAGGGAGACGCTGGCAGGTGGGGCCAACGCCTAAAACAGCGAAATTAGGCCTCCCGGGAGCCCCCCGGTGCGCTGGGTGTCACATGCGAGTGCCGGCGCTGTTTTTTTCCTTTTCCCGGCGAAAAATGAGCACTTGGGGGCGTGAGTGGGGCGTTTTTTACCCGCCGGCGCTAAAAAAGTGGCTTGGGGAGGCTTCTTGGGGGCCCTAGTGCAGATGCCCTTATACCTTGAAATTTTAGTTAAGGGATCATCTTATAATGCTACCATCGTACTAAGCAAAATAAGATGCATATAAAAGATAAACATCGCATGTAATCAAAATATGTGACATGATATGGCCATCATCATCTCGTGCTTTTGATCTCCATCTCCAAAGCATCGGCATGATCTCCATCGTCACCGGCTCGACACCTTGACCTCCATCGTTGCGTCGTGGTCGTCTCGTCAACTATTGCTTCGACAACTATCTCTACCGCTTAGTGATAAATTAAAGCAATTACATGGAGTTTGCATTTCATACAATAAAGCGACAACCATAAGGCTGCTGCCAGTTGCCGATAACTTTTACAAAACATGATCATCGCATATAATAACATGTATCACATCATGTCTTGACCATATCACATCACAACATGCCCTGCAAAAACAAGTGAGACGTCCTCTACTTTGTTGTTGCAATTTTTACGTGGCTGCTATGGGCTTCTAGCAAGAACTGTTCTTACCTACGCATCAAAACCACAACAGTGATTTATCAAGTTTGTTGTTTTAACCTTTAACAAAGATCGGCCACAATCAAATTCGATTGAACTAAAGTTGGAAAACAGACAACTGCCAGCCACATTTATGCAAAACTAGTTGCATGTCTGTCGGTGGAACCGGTCTCATGAACGTGGTCATGTAAGGTTGGTCTGGGCCGCTTCATCCAACAATACCGCCAAATCAAAATAAGACATTGGTGGTAAGCAGTATGACGATCATCACCCACAACTCTTTGTGTTCTACTTCTGCATATCATCTACGCATAGACCTGGCTCGGATGACACTGTTGGGAAACGCACCATCCAATTTCAAAAAAAATCCTATGCTCACGCAAGATCTATCTAGGAGATGCATAACAACTAGAGGGCGAGATTGTGTCCACGTACCCTCGTAGAACGAAAGCGAAAGCGTTTGACTACGCGGTTGATGTAGTCGAACGTCTTCTTGATTCAACCTATCAGGCACCGAACGTACGGTACCTTCGAGTTATGCAACATGTTCAGCACGATGACGTCCCTCGAGCTCTTGATCCAGTTGAGGGTTGAAGGAGTAGATGAGTTTCGTCAGCACGACAGCGTGGTGATGGTGATGGTGATGTGATCCGCGCAGGGCTTCGCCTAAGCACTACGACAATATGACTAGAGGATTAAACTGTGGAGGGGGGCGCCGCACAAGGCTAACAATTGATGTTGTGTGTTCTAGGCGCCTCCTCCCCACAAATATATAGGTTGGAGGGGAGGAGAGGCAGCCAAGGGGCGCCCTAAGGTTGGCCGCCGCCCCCTAGGCGCCCTACCTTGCCATGCGCACCCCTTTCCATGTATGCCTGAAGGGGAAGGAAAGAGGGGCGGTGAGGGAAGGAAGTGGGAATCCTAATCCACACTTTCCTTGCACTTCCGCCCTTTCCTTCTCCTCCTCCTATAGCCTTATGGGGTGCACCAGCCCCTTGTGGGCTGGTGTGTTCCTTCACAAGGCCCATATGGCCCATAGGATTGCCGGGGGTACCCGAAACACCTTCCGGTGACCTAATAAGTTCCCGATACCCTCCGGAACACTTCTGGTGTCTGAATACTATTGACCTATATATCAATATTGACGTCTTGACCATTTCTAGACTCCTCGTCATGTCCATGATCTCATCCGAGACTCCGAACAACATTCGGTCACCAAATCACATAACTCATATAATACAAAATCGTCATTGAACGTTAAGCGTGCTGACCCTACGGGTTCGAGAACTATGTAGACATGACCGAGAAACCTCTACGGTCAATAACCAATAGCTGAACCTGGATGCTCATATTGGCTCTCACATATTCTACGAAGATCTTTATCGGTCGAACCGTTATGACAACATACGTTACTCCCTTTGTCATCGGTATCTTCATACCTAGTTCAATCTCATTTCCCGCAAGTGTCTTTACTCATTCCGTAATGTATCATCCTGCAACTAACTCATTGGTCACATTGCTTGAAAGGCTTCTTATGATGTGCATTACTGAGAGGGACCAGAGATACCTCTCTGATACTCAGAGTGACAAATCCTAATCTCGATCCATGTCAACCCAACAAACACCTTCGAAGATACTTGTAGAGCATCTTTATAATCACCCAGTTATGTTGTGATGTTTGATAGCACACAAGGCATTCCTTCGGTATCCGGGTGTTGCATAATCTCATAGTCGGAGGAATATGTATTTGACATGAAGAAACAGTAGCAATAAAACTGAATGATCATTATGCTAAGATAACGGATGGGTTTGGTCCATCACATCATTCTCTAATGATGTGATCCCGTTCATCAAATGACTATGGTTAGGAAACTTAACCATCTTTGATCAACGAGCTAGTCTAGTAGAGGATTACTAGGGACACGGTGTTTTGTCTATGTATCCACACATGTATCAAGTTTCCGGTTAATACAATTCTAGCATGAATAATAAACATTTATCATGAAATTAGGAAATATAAAATAACAACTTTATTGTTGCCTCTAGGGCATATTTCCTTCATTAACCATCGCATGATCCCAACCTCCACACAAAGGATGACAATTAATAAATAAATCATTCTTATACTTCGTTACATAATGGTTCACCATACGTGCATTCTACGGGAATCACAAACTTTAACACAAGTATTCTTACCAATCCACAATTCCTCACTAGCATGACTCTAATACCACCATCTTGCAAACTAAGGCATAGCCTAGTGGTAGGAAGGGGCTGAGGTCTTCCCACCCACCCAGGTTCAAGGCACGACACTTGCAATTTGAGTTTGTTGCACCAATTATACTGTAGGGGTTTCCCTTATAGTCTTTCTGTCAAAAAAATAATAGCACCATCTTTATATCTCAAAACAATCATAAGGAATCAAACTTCTCATAGTATTCAATGCACTTAATATGAAAGGTTTTATTATATCCCTCTTGGATGCCAATCATATTAGCACTAAATTCATAACCAAAGCAAATTACCATGTTGTTTAAGACTCTCAAAATAATATAAGTGAAGTATGAGAGTTCATCAATTTCTTCAAAATAAAACCACCACCGTGCTCTAAAAACATATAAGTGAAGCACTAGAGCAAACGACAAACTACTCCAAAAGATATAAGTGAAGATCAATGAGCAGTCGAATAATTGTGTAACTATGTGAAGACTCTCTAGCATTTAAGAATTTCAGATCTTGGGATATTATTCAAACAGAAAGAAAAAAATGATGCTCCAAGGAAAACACATATCATGTGGTGAATAAAAATATAGGTCCAATTAAGGTTACCGATGAACGAAGACGAAAGAGGGGATGCCATCCGGGACATCCCCAAGCTTAGATGCTTGGTTGTACTTGAATATTACCTTGGGGTGCCTTGGGAATTTCCAAGATTAGGATCTTGCCACTCCTTATTCCGTAGCTCCTCGAAACTTCACCCAAAACATGAAAACTTCACAACACAAAACTCAACAGAAAATCTTATGAGATCTGTTAGTATAAGAAAGCAAATCACCACTTTATGGTACTATTGTGAACTCATTCTAAATTCATATTGGTGTTCTATCTACTGTATTACAACTTCTCCATGGTTCATACCATCCGATACTACTCATAGATTCATCAAAATAAGCAAACAACACATAGAAAACAGAATCTGTCAAAAACAGAACAGGCTGTAGTAATCAGAAAACTTTTCATACTTCTGTAACTCAAAAAATTCTGAAACATTACGAAAACCTGGGAAATTTGCATATCAATCCTGTTTAAAAAATTCAGATCAAAATCACGTTCCAGTGAATTTTCACAATTCCTGGACTCAGCGCAAAAGTTTCTGTTTTTGCACAGAATCAAGTCAACTATCATCCACACTATCCCAAAGGCTTTACTTGGCACTTTATGGAAACAAAAGCTATGAACCATGATTACTACAGTATCTTAATCATGTGAACACACAAAACAGTAAGTGTAAATATTGGGTTGTCTCCCAACAAGCGCTTTTCTATAATGCCTTTTTAGCTAGGCGTGGTGCTTTCAATGATGCTCACATATAAGATAAGAATTGGAACATAGTGGGAGCATCATGGAGCATATGATAGCACATATAAGTCTAACCAACTTCCTATGCCTAGGGATTTTGTGAGCAAACAACTTAGGGGAACAAGAATCAACTAGCATAGGAAGGCAAAACAAGCATAACTTCAAGAATTTCAACACATAGAGAGGAAACTTGATATTATTGCAATTCCAACAAGAATATATTCCTCCCTCATAATAATTTTCAGTAGCATCATGAATGAATTCAAAAATATAACCATCACATAAATCATTCTTTTCATGATCTACAAGCATAGAAATTTTATTACTCTCCACATAAGCAAAACTCTTCTCATTCAGAATAGTGAGAGTAACATAAGAAACTCGAATACTATAAATTGTTTCCACATTAAAATAGTAAGGTTCAGAAAAAGGGTAATCATAATAAAGACAAGTTTTATAAATACAATCATCACTACTTTTTATAACATAAGTGTCATCACAATAATCATCATAAGTAGCAACTTTGTTCTCATCAAAATCAATTGAAACCTCTTCCAAGATAGTGGGATCATTACTAAATAAAGTCATGACCTCTCCAAATCCACTTTCATAATTATAATCATCATAAATAGGAGGCATGCTATCTTCATAATAAATTTGCATATCAAAACTTGGGAGACTAAAAATATCATCTTCATTAATCTTGGGACAAACATTAATTGCAGCAAATAAATTCTCAAACATGTCATTCTCATCTAAGATAGCATCCCCAAGCTTGGGCCTTTGCATATCATAAGCATAATCACTCTCATCATTAATAGTACGGATAGCACCAATAGTATAGCCATTATTATCATCACAATTCTCTAAGTTGGTGCCAAGATGATTCTCAAGATTATAGCAAGTATCATTACTTTCCCGATCATAATCATCACAATGAGTAATAGGCATAACAATAATAGGAGCAAAATCATTTGGGAGGGATACCTTTTTACCTTTACTTATCTGTCTTTTCTTTTTCTTCTCCACATTATGTGTGGGTTTAATCCTCTTTTTGGAGCTCCTTATTAATGAGATTGGTTGAATAGAAAGCTCCTCCTCGTTACCTGAATCATCATAAGAAAGAATAGGAGGATATTCGGAAACCTCTTCACTTTCATTAGTATTATCTTTATATTCTATTTGTTTTCTTGTCTTTATGTAATTGGCAATATAAGGATTTTCAATGCAATTCACCGCACAATACATATAAATTTCCTCTAGATCAAAATCAAAAATTTCTTAAGGTTATATTCTAGTATATACTTAGTTATACATTTCATTCTTCATTACCCAAAAGCAAACTAAGTTCATTATGATGTGCAAGAGAAATCAAGTCACCACAAATTTTGGACACGATTCGATCATGAAACAATTTGCATTGGAGATTTAAATGACCACGTTCATTGCAAAGTTCACAAGGATGGCGAGTAAAATTAAACTTTTTAGCACAAACATCTAGCCTCTCTTGCAAACATTTAGTTTGTAAATACTTATGTCTCTTGCAAAATCTATCTTCCCTTTATGGTATGTAACTACAAAATCTGTGAACTCCACAAAGGTTGACATGCTTATAAGAAACATTTTTATCATTACTAGTGCAATCATCATTAGTACTATGAATATTCAAAGAGTTCATACTAACAACATTGCAATCATTCTCATCATTAAAATATTTAGTGCCAAACAATTTATTGACTTCTTCTTCTAGCACTTGAGCAGAATCTCCTTTCCATCATTTTCACGAAAAACATTAAAAAGATGAAGCCTATGAGGAAACCTCAATTCCCTTTTTTGTTGGTAGTTTTCTTTTACAAAGTAAACTAGTGATAAAATAAGAAACTAAAAGATTCAATTGCAATATCTAAAGATATACCTTCAAGCACCCACCTCCCCGGCAACGGCGCCAGAACAGAGCTTGATGTCTACTACGCAACCTTCTTCTTGTAGAATCGTGTTGGGCCTCCATGCGCAGAGTTTTGTAGGATAGTAGCAAATTTCCCTCAAGTGGATGACCTAAGGTTTATCAATCCGTGGGAGGCGTAGGATGAAGATGGTCTCTCTCAAACAACCCTGCAACCAAATAACAAAGAGTCTCTTGTGTCCCCAACACACCCAATACAATGGTAAATTGTATAGGTGCACTAGTTCGTCAAAGAGATGGTAATACAAATATAATATGGATGGTAGATATAGGTTTTTGTAATCTGAAAATATAAAAACAGCAAGGTAACTAGTAACAAAAGTTAGCGAAAACGGTATTGCAATGCTTAGAAACAAGGCTTAGGGTTCATACTTTCACTGGTGCAAGTTCTCTCAACAATGACAACATAATTAGATCGTGTAACAATCGCTGAACGTGCAACAAAGAGTCACTCCAAAGTCACTAATAGCGGAGAACAAACGAAGAGATTATTGTAGGTACGAAACCACCTCAAAGTTATTCTTTGTGATTGATCTATTGGGCTATTCCTATAAGTGTCACAAACAGCCCTAGAGTTCATACTAAAATACCACCTTAAGACACACATCAACCAAAACACTAATGTCACCTAGATACTCCAATGTCACCACAAGTATCCGCGGGTTTGATTATACTATATGCATCACACAATCTCAGATTCATCTATTCAAACAAACACAACGAACTTCAAAGAGTGCCCCAAAGTTTCTATCGGTGAGTCAAGAAGAAAACGTGTGCCAACCCCTATGCATAAGTTCACAAGGTCATAGAACCCGCAATTTGATCACCAAAACATACATCAAGTGGATCACGTGAATATCCCATTGTCACCACAGATAAGCACATGCAAGACATACATAAAGTGTTCTCAAATCCTTGAAGACGCAATCCGATAAGATAACCTCAAACGGAAAACTCAATCCATTACAAGAAGGTAGAGGGGGAGAAGCATCATAAGATCCAACTATAATAGCAAAGTTCGCCGTACATCAAGATCATTCCAAATCAAGAACAAGAGAGAGAGAGAGAGAGAGAGAGAGAGAGAGAGAGAGAGATCAAACACGTAGCTACTGGTGTTGGGGAACGTAGTAATTTTAACAGTTTTCCTACGCACACGCAAGATCATGGTGATGCATAGCAACGAGAGGGGAGAGTGTTGTCCACGTACCCTCGTAGACCGAAAGAAGAAGCGTTAGAACAACGTGGTTGATGTAGTCGTACGTCTTCATGATCTGACCGATCCAAGTACCGAACGTACGACACCTCCGAGTTCAGCACACGTTCAGCTCGATGACGATCCCCGGACTCCGATCCAGCAGGGTGTCAGGGATGAGTTCCGTCAGCACGACGGGGTGGTGACGGTGATGATGTTCTACCGATGCATGTCTTCGCCTAAGCACCGCTACGATATGACCGAGGTGGAATATGGTGGAGGGGGGCACCGCACACGGCTAAGGAACGATCACGAAGATCAACTTGTGTGTCTATGGGGTGCCCCCCTCCTCCGTATATAAACGGGGGAGGAGAAGGGGGCCGGCCAAGGGGGAGGGTCGCGCCCTAGGGGGGGCAATCCTACTCCAAGTAGGTTTGGCCCCCTTCCCTATTAGGAGTAGGAGAGGGAAGGAAGAGAGGGGAGGGAAGAAGGAAAGGGGGGGCCGGCCCCCTCCCAATTCGGATTGGGCTTGGGGGGGGGGCGCCCCCTCCTTTGCTCCTTCTCCCTCCTTTCCACTAAGGCCCAATAAGGCCCATATACCTACCGAGGGGTTCCGATAACATCCCGGAGCTCCGGTATAGTCCCAGTCTCACCCGGAACCTTTCCGGTGTCCAAATATAGTCATCCAATATATCGATCTTTATATCTTGACCATTTTGAGACTCCTCGTCATGTCCGTGATCACATCCGGGACTCCGAACAACCTTCGGTACATCAAAACTCATAAACTCATAATATAATTGTCATCGTAACATTAAGCGTGCGGACCCTTCGGGTTCGAGAACTATGTATACATGACCGAGACACGTTTCCGGTCAATAACCAATAGCGGAGCCTGGATGCTCATATTGGCTCCTACATATTCAACAAAGATCTTTATCGGTCAAACCGCATAACAACATACGTTGTTCCCTTTGTCATCGGTATGTTACTTGCCCGAGATTCGATCGTCGGTATCCTAATACCTAGTTCAATCTCGTTACCGGCAAGTCTCTTTACTCGTTATGTAATGCATCATTCCGTAACTAACTCATTAGCTACATTGCTTGCAAGGCCTATAGTGATGTGCATTACCGAGAGGGCTCAGAGATACCTCTCCGACAATCGGAGTGACAAATCCTAATCTCGAAATACGTCAACTCAACAAGTACCTTCGGAGACACCTGTAGAGCACTTTTATAATCACCCAGTTACGTTGTGACGTTTGGTAGCACACAAAGTGTTCCTCCGGTAAACGGGAGTTACATAATCTCACAGTCATTGGAACATGTATAAGTCATGAAGAAAGCAATAGCAACATACTAAACGATCAAGTGCTAAGCTAACGGAATGGGTCAAGTCAATCACATCATTCTCCTAATGATGTGATCCCGTTAATCAAATGACAACTCATGTCTATGGTTAGGAAACTTTACCATCTTTGATTCACGAGCTAGTCAAGTAGAGGCATACTAGTGACACTCTGTTTGTCTATGTATTCACACATGTATTATGTTTCCGGTTAATAAAATTCTAGCATGAATAATAAAAATTTATCATGATATAAGGAAATAAATAATAACTTTATTATTTCCTCTAGGGCATATTTCCTTCAGTCTCCCACTTGCACTAGAGTCAATAATCAAGTTCACATCGCCATGTGATTTAACACCAATATTCACATCTGTATGTGATTAATACACATAGTTCACATCATCATGTGATTAACACCCAAAGGGTTTACTAGAGTCAATAATCTAGTTCACATCGCTATGTGATTAACACCCAAAGAGTACTAAGGTATGATCATGTTTTGCTTGTGAGAGAAGTTTAGTCAACGGGTCTCTCACATTCAGAGCCGTATGTATTTTGCAAATATTCTATGTCTACAATGCTCTGCATGGAGCTACTCTAGATAATTGCTCCCACTTTCATTATGTATCCAGATTAAGACTTAGAGTCATCTGGATCAGTGCGAAAACTTGTATCGACGTAACCCTTTACGACGAACCTTTTGTCACCTCCATAATCGAGAAACATATCCTTATTCCACTAAGGATAATTTTTGACCAATGTCCAGTGATCTACTCCTAGATCACTATTGTACTCCCTTGTCAAACCAGGGCAAAGCATACAATAGGTCTGGTCCATAGCATGGCATACTTTTATAGAACCTATGACTGATGCACAGGGAATGACTTTCATTCTCTTTCTATTTTCTGCCGTGGTCAGGATTTGAGTCTTACTCAATTTCATACCTTTGCAACACAGGCAAGAACTCTTTCTTTGACTGTTCCATTTTGAACTACTTCGAAATCTTGTCTAGGTATGTACTCATTGAAAATCTTATCAAGCGTCTTGATCTATCTCAATAGATCTTGATGCTCAATATGTAAGTAGCTTTACTGAGGTCTTTCTTTTAAATAACTCCTTTCAAACACTTCTTTATGCTTTCCAGAAAAATTCTACATCATTTCTGATCAACAATATGTCACTCACATATACTTATCAGAAAGGCTGTAGTGCTCCCACTCACTTTATTGTAAGTACAGGCTTCACTGCAAGTCCGTATAAAACTATGTGCTTTGATCAACTTATCAAAGAGTATATTCCAATTCTGAGATGCTTGCACCAGTCCATAGATGGATTGCTGGAGCTTGCACATTTTGTTAGCACCTTTAGGATTGACAAAACCTTCTGGTTGCATCATATACAACTCTTCTTTAAGAAAACCATTAAGGAATGCAGTTTTGACATACATTTGCCAGATTTCATAAAATATGGCAATTGCTAACATGATTCGGACAGACTTAAGCATTGCTACGGGTGAGAAAGTCTCATCGTAGTCAACCCCTTGAACTTGTCGAAAACCTTTCGCAACAAGTCGAGCTTTGTAGACAGTAACATTACCATCAGCGTCAGTCTTGTTCCTAAAAATCCATTTATTCTAGATGGCTTGCCGATCATCGGGAAAGTCAACCAAAGTCCACACTTTGTTCTCATACATGGATCCCATCTCAGATTTCATGGCTTCAAGCCATTTTGCGGAATCTGGGCTCATCATCGCTTCCTCATAGTTCGTAGGTTTATCATGGTCTAGTAACATGACTTCCAGAACAAGATTACCATACCACTCTGGTGTGGACCGTACTCTGGAAGACCTACGAGGTTCTATAGTAAGTTGATCTAAAGTTTCATGATCATCATCATTAGCTTCCTCATTAATTGGTGTAGAAATCACTGGAACTAATTTCTGTGATGAACTACTTTCCAATTCGGGAGAAGGTACAATTACCTTATCAAGCTCTAGTTTCCTCCCACTCAATTCTTTCGAGAGAAACTCCTTCTCTAGAAAGGATCCGAATTTAGCAACAAAAGTCTTGCCTTCAGATCTGTGATAGAAGGTGTACCCAATAGTCTCTTTTGGGTATCCTATGAAGACACATTTCTCCGATTTGGGTTCGAGCTAATCTGGATGAAGTTTCTTCACATAAGCATCACAGCCCCAAACTCTAAGAAACAACAACTTTGGTTTCTTGCCGAACCAAAGTTCATAAGGTGTCATCTCAACGGATTTAGATGGTGCCCTATTAAAGTAAATGCAGCTATCTCTAATGCATAACCCCAAAACGATAGTGGTAAATCGGTAAGATACATCATAGATCACACCATATCCAATAAAGTGCGGTCACGACGTTCGGGCACACCATTATACTATGGTGTTCCACGTGGCATGAGCTGTGAAACTATTCCACATTGTTTAAAAATGTAGGCCAAACTTGTAACTCAAATATTCTTCTCTACGATTAGATTGTAGAAACTTTATTTTCTTGTTACGATGATTCTCCACTTCACTCTGAAAATCTTTGAACTTTTCAAATGCTTCAGACTTGTGCTTCATTAATTAGATATACGCATATATGCTCAAATCATCTGTGAAGGTCAGAAAATAACGATACCCGCCACGAGCCTTAATACTCATTGGTTTGCATACATCAGTATGTATTATTTCCAACAAGTCAGTAGCTCGTTCCATTGTTCTGTAGAACGGAGTTTTAGTCATCTTGCCCAAAAGGCACGGTTCGCAAGCATCAAATGATTCATAACCAAGTGATTCCGAAAATCCATCTTTTATGGAATTTCTTCATGCGCTTTACACCGATATGACCCAAACGGTAGTGCCACAAATAAGTTGCACTATCATTATTAACTTTGCATCTTTTGGCATCAATATTATGAATATGTGTATCACTACGATCGAGATCCAACAAACTATTTTCATTGGGTGTATGACCATTGAAGGTTTTATTCATGTAAACAGAACAACAATAATTCTCTGACTTTAAATGAATAACCGTATTGCAATAAACATGATCAAATCATATTCATGCTCAACGCAAATGCCAAATAACATTTATTTAGGTTTAACACTAATCCCGAAAGTATAGGGAGTGTGTGATGATGATCATATCAATCTTGGAACTATTTCCAACACTCATCGTCACTTCCCCTCAACTAGTCTCTGTTTATTATGTAACTCCTGTTTCGAGTTACTAATCTTAGCAACCGAACAAGTATCAAATACTCAGGGGCTACTATAAACACTAGTAAGGCACACATCAATAACTTGTATATCAAATATACCCTTGTTTACTTTGCCATCCTTCTTATCCACCAAATATTCAGGGCATTTCCGCTTCCAGTGACCATTTCCTTTGCAGTGTAAGCACTCAGTTTCAGGCTTTTGGTCCAGCTTTGAGCTTCTTCGCGGGAGTGACAACTTGCTTGTCATTCTACTTGAAGTTCCCTTTTTTCCCTTTGCCCTTTTGTTGAAACTAGTGGTCTTGTCAATCATCAACACTTGATGCTCTTTCCTGATTTCTACCTTCGTCGATTTCAATATCACGAAGAGCTCGGGAATCATTTTTGTCATCCCTTGCATACTATAGTTCATCACGAAGTTCCAGTAACTTGGTGATGGTGACTAGAGAAGTCTGTCAATCACTATCTTATCTGGAAGATTAACTCCCACTTGATTCAAGCGATTGTAGTACCTGCATAATCGAGCACATGCTCACTAGTTGAGCAATTCTCCTCCATCTTTTAGCTATAGAACTTGTTGGAGGCTTCATATCTCTCAAATCGGGTATTTGCTTGAAATATTAACTTCAACTCCTGGAACATCTCCTATGGCCCATGACGTTCAAAACATCTTTGAAGTCCCGATTCTAAGCCGTTAAGCATGGTGCACTTAACTATCAAGTAGTCATCATATTGAGCTAGCCAAACGTTCATAACGTCTGCATCTGCTCCTGCAATAGGTCCGTCACCTAGCAGTGCATCAAGGACATAATTCTTCTATGTAGCAATAAGGACAATCCTCAGACCACGATCCAATCCTCATCATTGCTACTAACATCTTTCAACACATTTTCTCTAGGAACATATCAAAATTAACATATGAAAACAACAACGCGAGCTATTGATCAACAACATAATTTGCAAAATACTACCAGGACTAAGTTCATGATAAATTTAAGTTCAATTAATCATATTACTTAAGAACTCCCACTCAGATTGACATCCCTCTAATCATCTAAGTGATCACGTGATCCAAATCACCTAAACCATAACCGATCATCACGTGAAATGGAGTAGTTTTCAATGGTGAACATCACTATGTTGATCATATCTACTATATGATTCACGCTCGACCTTTCAGTCTCAGTGTTCAGAGGCCATATATGCATATGCTAGGCTCGTCAAGTTTAACCTGAGTATTCTGCGTGTGCAAAAACTGGCTTGCACCTGTTGTAGATGGACGTAGAGCTTATCACACCCGATCATCACGTGGTGTCTGGGCACGACGAACTTTGGCAACGGTGCATACTCAGGGAGAACACTTTTTATCTTGAAATTTAGTGAGAGATCATCTTATAATGCTACCGTCAATCAAAGCAAGGTAAGATGCATAAAAGATAAACATCACATGCAATCAATATAAGTGATATGATATGGCCATCATCATCTTGTGCTTGTGATCTCCATCTCCGAAGGACCGTCATGACCACATTGGTCACCGGCGCGACACCTTGAACTCCATCGTAGCATCGTTGTCGTCTCGCCAACTATTGCTTCTACGACTATCGCTACCGCTTAGTGATAAAGTAAAGCAATTACAGCGCGATTGCATTTCATACAATAAAGCGACAACCATATGGCTCCTGCCAGTTGCCGATAACTCGGTTACAAAACATGATCATCTCATACAATAAAATATAGCATGACGTCTTGACCATATCACATCACAACATGCCCCTGCAAAAACAAGTTAGACGTCCTCTACTTTGTTGTTGCAAGTTTTACGTGGCTGCTATGGGCTGAGCAAGAACCGTTCTTACCTACGCATCAAAACCACAATGATAGTTTGTCAAGTTAGTGCTGTTTTAGCCTTCGCAAGGACCGGGCGTAGCCACACTCAGTTCAACTAAAGTTGGAGAAACAGACACCCGCTAGTCACCTGTGTGCAAAGCACGACGGTAAAACCAGTCTCGCGTAAGCATACGCGTAATGTCGGTCCGGGCCGCCTCATCCAACAATACCGCTGAACCAAAGTATGACATGCTGTTAAGCAGTATGACTTGTATCGTCCACAACTCACTTGTGTTCTGCTCGTGCATATAACATCAACGCATAAAACCTAGGCTCGGATGCCACTGTTGGGGAACGTAGTAATTTCAACAGTTTCCTACGCACACGCAAGATCATGGTGATGCATAGCAACGAGAGGGGAGAGTGTTGTCCACGTACCCTCGTAGACTGAAAGCGGGAGCATTAGAACAACGCGGTTGATGTAGTCGTACGTCTTCACAATCCGACCGATCCAAGTACCGAACGTACGGCACCTCCGAGTTCAGCACACGTTCAGCTCGATGACGATCCCCGGACTCCGATCCAGCAGGGTGTTGGGGATGAGTTCCGTCAGCACGACAGCGTGGTGACGGTGATGACGTTCAACCAACGCAGGGCTTCGCCTAAGCACCGCTACGATTTGACCGAGGCGGAATATGGTGGAGGGGGGCACCGCACACCGCTAAGGAACGATCACGAAGATCAACTTGTGTGTCTATGGGGTGCCCCCCTCCTCCGTATATAAAGGGGGGAGGAGGAGGGGACAGCAAAGGGGGAGAGGTGCGCCCTAGGGGGGGCAATCCTACTCCAAGTAGGTTTGGCCCCCCTTTCCTATTAGGAGTAGGAGAGGGAAGGAAGAGAGGGGAGGGAAGAAGGAAAGGGGGGCGGCCCCCCTCCTAATTCGGATTGGGCTTGGGGGTGCGCCCTCTCCTTTGTACCTTCTCCCTCCTTTCCACTAAGGCCCAATAAGGCCCATATACCTACCGGGGAGTTCCGATAACCTCCCGGAGCTCCGGTATAGTCCCAATCTCACTCGGAACCTTTCCGGTGTCCAAATATAGTCGTCCAATATATCGATCTTTATGTCTCGACCATTTTGAGACTTCTCATCATGTCCGTGATCACATCCGGGACTCCGAACAACCTTCGGTACATCAAAACTCATAAACTCATAATATAATTGTCATCGTAACGTTTAGCGTGCGGACCCTTCGGGTTCGAGAACTATGTAGACATGACCGAGACACGTTTCCGGTCAATAACCAATAGCGGAGCCTGGATGCTCATATTGGCTCCTACATATTCTACAAAGATCTTTATCGGTCAAACCGCATAACAACATACGTTGTTCCCTTTGTCATCGGTATGTTACTTGCCCAAGATTCGATCGTCGGTATCCTAATACCTAGTTCAATCTCGTTACCGGCAAGTCTCTTTACTCGTTATGTAATGCATCATTCCGTAACTAACTCATTAGCTACATTGCTTGCAAGGCTTATAGTGATGTGCATTACCAAGAGGGCCCAGAGATACCTCTCCGACAATCGGAGTGACAAATCCTAATCTCGAAATACGTCAACTCAACAAGTACCTTCGGAGACACCTGTAGAGCACTTTTATAATCACCTAGTTACGTTGTGACGTTTGGTAGCACACAAAGTGTTCCTCCGGTAAACGGGAGTTACATAATCTCACAGTCATAGGAACATGTATAAGTCATGAAGAAAGCAATAGCAATATACGAAACGATCAAGTGCTAAGCTAGCGGAATGGGTCTCTCACATTCAGAGCCGTATGTATTTTGCAAATATTCTATGTCTACAATGCTCAGCATGGAGCTACTCTAGATAATTGCTCCCACTTTCATTATGTATCCAGATTAAGACTTAGAGTCATCTGGATCAGTGCGAAAACTTGTATCCACGTAACCCTTTACGACGAACCTTTTGTCACCTCCATAATCGAGAAACATATCCTTATTCCACTAAGGATAATTTTTGACCAATGTCCAGTGATCTACTCCTAGATCACTATTGTACTCCCTTGCCAAACCAGGGCAGAGCATACAATAGGTCTGGTCCATAGCATGGCATACTTTTATAGAACCTATGACTGATGCACAGGGAATGACTTTCATTCTCTTTCTATTTTCTGCCGTGGTCATGATTTGAGTCTTACTCAATTTCATACCTTTGCAACACAGGCAAGAACTCTTTCTTTGACTGTTCCATTTTGAACTACTTCGAAATCTTGTCAAGGTATGTACTCATTGAAAATCTTATCAAGCATCTTGATCTATCTCAATAGATCTTGATGCTCAATATGTAAGTAGCTTTACTGAGGTCTTTCTTTTAAATAACTCCTTTCAAACACTTCTTTATGCTTTTCAGAAAAATTCTACATCATTTCTGATCAACAATATGTCACTCACATATACTTATCAGAAAGGCTGTAGTGCTCCCATTCACTTTATTGTAAATACAGGCTTCACTGCAAGTCCGTATAAAACTATGTGCTTTGATCAACTTATCAAAGCGTATATTCCAACTCTGAGATGCTTGCACCAGTCCATAGATGAATCGCTGGAGCTTGCACATTTTGTTAGCACCTTTAGGATTGACAAAACCTTCTGGTTGCATCATATACAACTCTTCTTTAAGAAAACCATTAAGGAATGTAGTTTTGACATACATTTGCCAGATTTCATAAAATGTGGCAATTGCTAACATGATTCGGACAGACTTAAGCATCGCTACGGGTGAGAAAGTCTCATCGTAGTCAACCCCTTGAAATTGTCGAAAACCTTTCGCAACAAGTCGAGCTTCGTAGACAGTAACATTACCATCAGCGTCAGTCTTGTTCCTAAAAATCCATTTATTCTCGATGGCTTGCCGATCATCGGGCAAGTCAACCAAAGTCCAGACTTTGTTCTCATAAATGGATCCCATCTCAGATTTCATGGCTTCAAGCCATTTTGCGGAATCTGGGCTCATCATCGCTTACTCATAGTTCGTATGTTTATCATGGTCTAGTAACATGACTTCCAGAACAAGATTACCATACCACTCTGGTGTGGACCGTACTCTGGAAGACCTACGAGGTTCTATAGTAAGTTGATCTAAAGTTTCATGATCATCATCATTAGCTTCCTCATTAATTGGTGTAGAAATCACTGGAACTAATTTCTGTGATGAACTACTTTCCAATTTGGGAGAAGGTACAATTACCTTATCAAGCTCTAGTTTCCTCCCACTCACTTCTTTCGAGAGAAACTCCTTCTCTAGAAAGGATACGAATTTAGCAACAAAAGTCTTGCCTTCAGATCTGTGATAGAAGGTGTACCCAATAGTCTCTTTTGGGTATCCTATGAAGACACATTTCTCCGATTTGGGTTCGAGCTAATCTGGATGAAGTTTCTTCACATAAGCATCACAGCCCCAAACTTTAAGAAACGACAACTTTGGTTTCTTGCCGAACCAAAGTTCATAAGGTGTCGTCTCAACGGATTTAGATGGTGCCCTATTAAAGTAAATGCAGCTATCTCTAATGCATAACCCCAAAACGATAGTGGTAAATCGGTAAGATACATCATAGATCACACCATATCCAATAAAGTGCGGTCACGACGTTCGGGCACACCATTATACTATGGTGTTCCACGTGGCATGAGCTGTGAAACTATTCCACATTGTTTGAAATTGTAGGCCAAACTTGTAACTCAAATATTCTTCTCTACGATTAGATTGTAGAAACTTTATTTTCTTGTTACGATGATTCTCCACTTCACTAAAGTTGGAGAAACAGACACCCGCTAGTCACCTGTGTGCAAAGCACGACGGTAAAATCAGTCTCGCGTAAGCATACGCGTAATGTCGGTCCGGGCCGCTTCATCCAGCAATACCGCTGAACCAAAGTATGACATGCTGGTAAGCAGTATGACTTGTATCGCCCACAACTCACTTGTGTTCTACTCGTGCATATAACATCAACGCATAAAACCTAGGCTCGGATGCCACTGTTGGGGAACGTAGTAATTTCAACAGTTTCCTACACACACGCCAGATCATGGTGATGCATAGCAACGAGAGGGGAGAGTGTTGTCCACGTACCCTCGTAGACTGAAAGCGGAAGCATTAGAACAATGCGGTAGATGTAGTCGTACGTCTTCACAATCCTACCGATCCAAGTTCCGAACGTACGGCACCTCCAAGTTCAGCACACGTTCAGCTCGATGACGATCCCCGAACTCCGATCCAGCAGGGTGTTGGGGATGAGTTCCGTCAGCACGATGGCGTGGTGACGGTGATGATGTTCTACCGACGTAGGGCTTCGCCTAAGCACCGCTACGATTTGATCGAGGTGGAATATGGTGGAGGGGGGCACCGCACACGGCTAAGGAACGATCACGAAGATCAACTTGTGTGTCTATGGGGTGCCCCCCTCCTCCGTATATAAAGGGGGAGGAGGAGGGGCCAGCCAAGGGGGAGAGGCGCGCCCTAGGGGGGGCAATCCTACTCCAAGTAGGTTTGGCCCCCCTTTCCTATTAGGAGTAGGAGAGGGAAGGAAGAGAGGGGAGGGAAGAAGGAAAGGGGGGCGGGCCCCCTCACAATTCGGATTGGGCTTGGGGGGCGCCCCCTCCTTTGCACCTTCTCCCTCCTTTCCACTAAGGCCCAATAAGGCCCGTATACCTACCGGGGGGTTTCGATAACCTCCCGGAGCTCCGGTATAGTCCCAATCTCACTGGGAACCTTTCCGGTGTCCAAATATAGTCGTCCAATATATCGATCTTTATGTCTCGACCATTTCGAGACTCCTCGTCATGTCCGTGATCACATCCGGGACTCCGAACAACCTTCGGTACATCAAAACTCATAAACTCATAATATAATTGTCATCGTAACGTTAAGCGTGCGGACCCTTCGGGTTCGAGAACTATGTAGACATGACCGAGACACGTTTCCGATCAATAACCAATAGTGGAGCCTGGATGCTCATATTGGCTCCTACATATTCTACAAAGATCTTTATCGGTCAAACCGCATAACAACATACGTTGTTCCCTTTGTCATCGGTATGTTACTTGCCCGAGATTCGATCATCGGTATCCTAATACCTAGTTAAATCTCGTTACTGGCAAGTCTCTTTACTCGTTATGTAATGCATCATTCCGTAACTAACTCATTAGCTACATTGCTTGCAAGGCTTGTAGTGATTTTCATTACCGAGAGGGCCCAGAGATACCTCTCCGACAATCAGAGTGACAAATCCTAATATCGAAATACGTCAACTCAACAAGTACCTTCGGAGACACCTGTAGAGCACCTTTATAATCACCCAGTTACGTTGTGACGTTTGGTAGCACACAAAGTGTTCCTCCGGTAAACGGGAGTTACATAATCTCATAGTCATAGGAACATGTATATGTCATGAAGAAAGCAATAGCAACATATTAAACAATCAAGTGCTAAGCTAACGGAATGGGTCAAGTCAATCACATCATTCTCCTAATGATGTGATCCCGTTAATCAAATGACAACTCATGTCTATGGTTAGGAAACTTAACCATCTTTGATTCACGAGCTAGTCAAGTAGAGGCATACAAGTGACACTCTGTTTGTCTATGTATTCACACATGTATTATGTCTCCGGTTAATACAATTCTAGCATGAATAATAAACATTTATCATGATATAAGGAAATAAATAATAACTTTATTATTGCCTCTAGGGCATATTTCCTTCAACTGGTACATATGCTCAGCCCCGATGGTGAACTACTCCCTCCTCGTCATGGAGAGCGCTGGGATGATGAAGATTGCCATCGGTGATGGATTCCCCCACCAGCAAGGTGCCGGAACGGGCTCCCGATTGGTTTTTCGTGGCTACAGAAGCTTGCGGCGGCGGAACTCCCAATCTCGGTTAATTTCTGGGGGTTTCTATATTTATAGAAATTTTTGGCGTCGAGAACAAGTCAGGGGGGTCCATGAGGAGCCCACAAGACAGGAGGGTGCGCCCTAAGGGGGGCGCCCTCCACCCTTGTGGAGGTCTCGTGGCTCTTCTGGCCCAACTCTTTTGCTTCGGGGGCTTCTTCTGGTCCATAAAAAATCACCGTAAATTTTCACGTCATTTGGACTCCATTTGGTATTCCTTTTCTGTAATACTCAAAAACAAAGAAAAAACAGAAACTGGCACTGGGCTCTAGGTTAATAGGTTACTCCCAAAAAACATATAAAATAGCATATAAATGCATATAAGACATCCAAAATGGATAATACAATAGCGTGGAACAATCAAAATTATAGATACGTCGGAGACATATCAATCATGCGGGGGGTGCACTTCACACTAGGCTGATGCATGCATGAGAGGGCTCGTTGCTGGGCAACAATGGGAAATCGTTGCAGACCATCGATCTGTAAACATGCTACCGGCTTCATAGGTTTGTTTCAGATGAACACAAGAAATAACTATTTGTTTTTTTAATAACCACGTGTCATATTAAATAGACAGAGTACAATCAGTACAAACACATGTGCAGACAGCTAGACAAATTCGACGAAGACATATGTCCCAAAACTTATGCAGCAAGGATCCATATGAGAGGACTGACGAGGAAAACAATAACATCGTGTCTGCCTAAGTGAAGGCCCATTTTGAACGGAAACGTCCACCTCCGAAGGAAATAATAGATCTGGTGAAAGCGAAGTGCGCTCTGGATGTCCTTAAGCAAACACTACCGCCTCCGCCGCAATCACACTTTGACTGCTGTATTGAAAAGACATTTGAGAAAGCGCAACATCGGGAAGTACTACCAGTGCTGCAAGATGAAGTGGGAAAAAAAATCCCCGGCTCGGCGAACAGGAGAAGCAATCATGCCCCCCGCTCAAGGTGTCTAGCGATATCGCTAATCATCCGGGGCTATCACCCGGTACCACTCTTGGTGATTACGTGGGCGATGATGTACAGTTTGAAATGGTGAGGTCGTAGCGCCCTTTATGTACAAGCACGGGAAGCCTCTCGCCAAACTGAAGGAAATATGCCCTAGAGGCAATAATAAAGTTATTATTTATTTCCTCATATCATGATAAATGTTTATTATTCATGCTAGAATTGTATTAACCGAAAACATGATACATGTGTGAATACATAGACAAACATAAAGTCACTAGTATGCCTCTACTTGACTAGCTCATTAATCGAAGATGGTTATGTTTCCTGACCATAGACATGTGTTGTCATTTGATTAATGGAGGTGACAAAGAGCTAGTCATAAACGGTTACGTCGATGCAAGCTTTGACACTGATCCGGACAATTCTAAATCACAAACCGGATACGTATTTTTATTAAACGGTGCAGCTGTAAGTTGGTGCAGTTCTAAACAAAGCGTCGTGGTGGGATCTACATGTGAAGCGGAGTACATAGCTGCTTTGGAAGCAGCAAATGAAGGAGTCTGGATGAAGGAGTTCATTTCCGATCTAGGTGTCATACCTAGTGCATCGGGACCAATGAAGATCTTCTGTGACAATACTGGTGCAATTGCCTTGGCAAAGGAATCCAGATTTCACAAGAGGACCAAGCACATCAAGAAACGCTTCAATTCCATTCGGGACCAAGTCCAAGTGGGAGACATAGAGATTTGCAAGATACAAACAGATCTGAATGTTGCAGACCCGTTGACTAAGCCTCTCTCACGAGCAAAACATGATCAGCACGAAGACTCTATGGGTGTTAGAATCATTACTATGTAATCTAGATTATTGACTCTAGTGCAAGTGGGAGACTGAAGGAAATATACCCTAGAGGCAATAATAAAGTTATTATTTATTTCCTCATATCATGATAAATGTTTATTATTCATGCTAGAATTGTATTAACCGGAAACATGATACATGTGCGAATACATAGACAAACATAAAGTCACTAGTATGCCTCTACTTGACTAGCTCATTAATCAAAGATGGTTATGTTTCCTGACCATAGACATGTGTTGTCATTTGATTAATGGGATCACATCATTAGGAGAATGATGTGATTGACATGACCCATTCCGTTAGCCTAGCACTTGATCGTTTAGTATGTTGCTATTGCTTTCTTCATGACTTATACAAGGTTCCTGCAACTATGAGATTGTGCAACTCCCATTTACCGGAAGAACACTTTGTGTGCTACCAAACGTCACAACGTAACTGGGTGATTATAAAGGTGCTCTACAGGTGTTTCCAAAGGTACATGTTGGGTTGGCATAATTCTAGATTAGGTTTTGTCACTCCGATTGCCGGAGAGGTATCTCTGGGCCCTCTCGGTAATACTCATCACCTAAGCCTTGCAAGCATTGTAACTAATGAGTTAGTTATAAGATGATGTATTACAGAACGAGTAAAGAGACTTGCCGGTAACGAGATTGAACTTGGTATTGGATACCGACGATCAAATCTCGGGCAAGTAAGATACCGATGACAAAGGGAACAACGTATGTTGTTATGCGGTTTGACCGATAAAGATCTTCGTAGAATATGTAGGAACCAATATGGGCATCTAGGTGCCGCTATTGGTTATTGACCGAGAATGGTTCTAGGTCATGTCTACATAGTTCTCGAACCCGTAGGGTCCGCACGCTTAACGTTACGATGACAATTTTATTATGAGTTTATAAGGTTTGATGTACCGAAGTTTGTTCGGAGTCCCGGATGTGATCACGGACATGACGAGGAGTCTCGAAATGGTCGAGACATATAGAATGATATATTGGAAGCCTATGTTTGGACATCGGAATGGTTCCGGGTGAAATCGGCATTATACCGGAGTACCGGGAGGTTACCGGAACCACCCCGGGGGTTATTGGGCCTACATGGGCCTCGAGGGAGAAGAGGGAAGGAACCAGGAGGGGGCCGCGTGCCCCTCCCCTTCCTAGTCCGAATAGGACAAGGGAAGGGGGGCGGCGCCCCCCCTTTCCTTCTCCTCTTCCTCCTCTTTCCCCCTTCTCCTACTCCTACTTGGAAAGAAGGGAGTCCTGAGTAGGACTCCCCCCTTGGTGCGCCCTCCTTGGCCGGCCGCCTCCCCCCTGGCTCCTTTATATACGGGGGGGGCACCCCATAGACACACAAGTTGATCTACGGATCGTTCCTTAGCCGTGTGCGGTGCCCCCCTCCACCATATTCCACCTCAGTCATATCGTCAGCAGAGTTTAGGCGATGCCTCGCGCCGTAGAACATCATCATCGCCACCACGCTGTCGCATCTTGTGGAACTCATCTTCGGAGCTTCGCTGGATCGGAGGCCGGAGATCGTCATCGAGCTGAACGTGTGCTGAACTCGGAGGCCCGTGCTTTCGGTGCTTGGATCGGTCGATCGTGAAGACGTCGACTACATCAACCGCGTTGTGCTAACGCTTCGCCACGGTCTCACGAGGGTGCGTGGGCGAACACTCTCCCTCTCGTTGCTATGCCATCACCATGATCTTGCGTGTGCGAGGAAATTTTTGAAATTGTCGTTCCCCAACAGTGGCATCCGAGCCTAGGTTTTATGCGTTGATGTTATATGCACGAGTAGAACACAAG
Organism: Aegilops speltoides; assembly: GCA_021437245.1. NCBI lineage: Eukaryota > Viridiplantae > Streptophyta > Magnoliopsida > Poales > Poaceae > Aegilops > Aegilops speltoides. Next base: position 576,356,731 of record CM038142.1, read on the forward strand.
TGAGTTGTGGGCGATACAAGTCATACTGCTTACCAGCATCTTATACTTTGGTTCGGCGGTATTGTGAGATGAAGCGGCCTGGACCGACATTACGCATACGCTTAAGCGAGACTGGTTTCACCGTTACGAGCACTCGTGCTTAAAGGTGGCTGGCGGGTTTCTGTCTCTCTCACTTTAGTTGAATCGAGTGTGGCTATGCCCAGTCTTTGTGAAGGTTAAAACAGCACCAACTTGACGAACTATCATTGTGGTTTTTGATGCGTAGGTAAGAATGGCTCTTGCTAAACCCGTAGCAGCCACGTAAAATTTGCAACAACAAAGTAGAGGACGTCTAACTTGTTTTTGCAGGGCATGTTGTGATGTGATATGGTCAAGACGTGATGCTATATTTTATTGTATGAGATGATCATGTTTTGTAACCAAAGTTATCGACAACTGGTAGGAGCCATATGGTTGTCGCTTTATTGTACGAAATGCAAACGCCCTGTAATTGCTTTACTTTATCACTAAGCGGTAGCGATTGTCGTAGAAGCAATAGATGGCGTAACGCCAACGATGCTACGATGGAGATCAAGGTGTCGCGCCGGTGACGATGGTGATCACGATGGTGCTTCGGAGATGGAGATCACAAGCACAAGATGATGATGTCCATATCATATAACTTATATTGATTGCATGTGATGTTTATCCTTTATGCATCTTATCTTGCTTTGATTGACGGTAGCATTTTAAGCCTCTCACTAAAATTACTGTCGTGGATTTGTCACGACAGATGTCCTAGCGTAAGGACTTAGTCGTGGAGCCATCGCGACGGGTTTACTTGCAGGGGTTAAAGCGGACACAAAGACACAAGGGTTTATACTAGTTCGGCCCCTTCGATGAAGGTAAAAGCCTACGTCTAGTTGTGATGGAATTGATGTAGTCTCGATGGCTAGGGAGCAAACAAGCTTCGCCTAGGCTCGAGTTGTGATCGTCTCTCCTTGAACCATCGCCGGGTCGTCCCCTTATATACATGAGTGACGCCCGTCGGTTCATAGAGTCCCAACCGGTTCATACTCGTATCCCGGTTGGTATCTCTCTATCCCTAACTTACAATACAAGTTATACATCAGGCCGGTTTACGGCTACAAGCTCTAAACCGACTATAGGCCTTGGGCCTTTCTCTGATTACACCACTAACGGAGCTAATCCGGCCCAAGCTGGCCGGTTTACACCTAGTGGTAATATCCCCAACATTAGGCCCCAAGATTGATTTGAACTGGTTCATGTCAATCCTTCACAAAGCCTGTATCTTGGACATCTTCTTTTGTTTGGTAAATCGCCACGTCGTCGTCACTTCTGATTACTGTAAACCGGCATGACGTCGTTGCTTCTGGTCATTGTAAACCGGCATGACGTCATCTTGAAATTTGATCCTTTATAACGCCTTCTTTAATAGCAGCCCTGGATCACGCTTGACCTAGCTTTTACCGCCTTATAAATAGGACCGAAGGGTCATTCTCTTCCTCCCTTCGCTTCCTCTTCTTCGTCTTCCTCGCGCCGCTGCCCTTGGAGCTCCGCCATCGTCATCGACTTCTGCTTCATCCTAGGCCGCTGCATCGACCTGAACGTTCCAGAACACTGCGGCCTCTCTCCGCATCTTCTCCATTCCCGGTAAGCTTCTTCCCCTTCTTGAATCTGTTTCTGTACTTAGATCTGTTTTTAGGGTTCGAGCTTCATACCATGTTCTTCGTGCGTTTTTATCCTTTTAGCTTTGAACCATGCTGTGAATCTTGTTCTGTACCAATGATGACTCCTGCGTATCCGCTGTACTTTATCCTTTTAATCCCATGAATCTTCTGCATATATACATGCCTTATGGTCCACTTCTGTTTCTTCTTTACTTCCGCGAAATATTTCCTGTTTTCTGAAAACCCGCGTTTGATCCGTAGTAATCATGAGATCTTGTGAAACTTGTTTCTGTAAACTGTCCATGACTTCAATTATCTCCAAGGCCTAGATTAGGCGGTTTAACTCACCATAATAAAAAATGCTAAACCGGCATAGGTACACCATTAGTCCCCTTGTTGAACCGCCAGAACGCATCTGACAACATATCACAATGAACTGATTTATAGAAACTCTCTCCGGTTTATCATAACTTAGATCAATCACTCTGTAACAAGCACGCTCTTAAACCGGATCCTTGTCTTTGTAGATCTTATCATGGCCAAACAGGTGTATGAATGCAACTGGGTTCCTTCCCGCGTCTCCGAGACACAGTTGAATGAACCGGTATCGATTGGTGCTTTAGATGACAAAAATACAGTCCATTGGAGGGTTCCTGGAGAGGAATGTCCTCCCACTCCTCAGGAAGGGGAAGTTGTGGTTTTCGCAGATCACCTGGCTCGGGGCTTCAAACCGCCCAGTTCAAAATTTTACCGGGACGTGTTGGCCAATTTTCAGCTCCGTCCCCAAGACATTGGCCCCAACTCTGTCACCAACCTATGCCACTTTCAAGTGCTATCTGAAGCATATCTGCAAGAGGAGCCTTCTGTTGAATTGTTTAGAGATCTCTTCCATCTAAACCGTCGTACTGAATTTACCGACGGCCCCAATACAGAATTGGGCGGTATGGCTATCCAGAAAAGGAAGGAGATCACCTATCCCCACGTCAAACTCCATACTCACCCCAAAGAATGGAATGCGACTTGGTTTTACTGCAAAGATACTTCTCCGGAAGGTGAAAATCCTTTACCTGGCTTTCGTCCAGAGCGGCTAAGCAATACTCATCCCTTTCCTCAAAGATTGACTGCCAAAGAGAGAAGCAAATATGCCCCACAACTGTCCAAGATCCGAGCCTTTATGGCCAACGGTTTGACTGGAATTGATCTTGCACGCTGCTGGTTATCTTGGGGCATACTGCCCTTGAGCCGGCGTTCCGGTTTAATGTGCCAGTATACCGGCAGCATCGACGACCCACTCCGACACACCAAACTTGAACTTTCTGATGATGAAGTTACGGATTCAGTGAGAAGAATGCTGAATGAACCGGAGCATCTCTGTGCTCAAACCGGCTTGGCTCCCTACTGCACCACCAACACGCCACTGCGGTAAGTCTCGATCGCATCATCATTGAAACCTGTTATTACTTTCATATATCCAACTTTTAATTATTTCTGATCCAGGGTGATATTCCGTTTTGGAGCAAGAAACTTTCCCAAGACAAAGCGGACAAAGCTGGGCGGCCAAACCGGCCCAGAACCAAAGTTGTCAAGAAATCAGCCCACAAGAGAAAGACCACTGCTTCATCTGATCCGGCCATTGACGATGATGTGGGTAATCCGGAACTTGATTCTCTTGGCTTGCTTTTTACACGCCTTATTGACGATGATGCTTGTCAGGATGATGCTGAAGCCAGCAACGCAGGATTTGCTGAGGTAACCATTCTTTCTTCCGATTCAACAAATTTGCCTTCACCAAAATTTCGCCGGGCAAACCGGAAAGTTAACTTTTCTCACCCCCTTGCTTACTTGGATCCCAAACTTCTTATGAAGACACAGCAACATGAAGCTCGCCGCACAACCCGGCACAGCGGACAGGTAGTTACCTCTGCCGGTTTACCAAACAGCCCGGTTCGAAAGCGCCGCACCGAGGTTTCCGACCCTTTTATTGCTTTAAATTCCAAAGCGGGTTTCTTCAGTCAACCTCTTAATCCGTCCGACTCCGATTATCGGTTACTTCCCATTCATCCTCTGGCGAATCCTCGGCCACTCAGCTACCGCCGTTGAAAATAGCCGCCGGGTACGTCAATACGGCCATATACTTTCTGATACCTTCTGTAATGGATATGCTTTTTTTCTGACTTTTGTCTCTTCAGAACCAAACCGAAACCCAGCAAGAAGGCCCGCTTGGATAAAACAGTTGAAGAGGCTGCCGCTTCAGATCATGAGCAAGCACCGGATCGCGAAAACGTTGCCTCTGAAAATATTCCCAATGACCCTCCGGTTCAAGAGGAGGTTATTCCTGAAGAGAGGCCTGTCAATACTTCAATCTCTGCTGATCCACCTGTCAGCACTGTCCGGTTTGAGAAGCCTCGCAGTCCTACTGAAACAGCCGTGCCCACACAATCCGTCGAGTCAAGAGATGATGACGTTGTGATTACTGGTATGGGCCGCTCTGAGCCGGGGAATCCTGCAACTTTAACCCGGCATACTGTGAAAGAGGATTCCTCCACCTTTAATAAAGGAAAATGGGATGTGGAGTTGGAAACATATGCCGCTTTAAGCACCCAAGACCTTCATTTTGGATACTTGAACCGGCTTTACAGTAGCCGTGACTATGAAGCTGGCTTGGTGAAATTAATGAGGGACAAGTTTGAGGTAACACTCCTTTCCTTATTACCAGTATATTAGTCCTTGTAGCCCCCAAGGGCCGGTTTGTAATCTTGATCAAACCGGGACTTGATTATTTTCTTTGATCCATTTTGCAATCTACCCGCATAACCACCAGGGCCGGTTTAACTCTGCATACTTAAACCGGTACTTCAATAAAAATTGCCTGACAAAACATTGGTAGGATCAAATAGTCATTAGCCCCCAAGTGCCAAGTTGAATACTCGTATTGAGCTTGGGACTTTGCCATGTATTAGCAGTAGAAAAATTGAAGGTACATTAGCCCCCAAGTGTCAAGCATATAACTGTGTTGTGTGGTTGAGACTTTGACTTGAATGGCTGGCTGAACGTACTATCAATGCGCAGGCTGAGGTGAAAATCAAGGATGATCGGATTGCCGATTTACAAGCGGCTTTGAAAACCCAGCAGGCCGAAACGAAGAAGGCCAAGAAAGAATTAACCAGCGCCTTGACCGCTGCTGAACAGGTGAAAGAAGGCCTGAAGAAAGAGCAGGCAGTCTGGGCCACTGAAAAGGCCAATTTGATCAAACGGGCAGAAAATGCTGAAGCTGCCCTTAAACCGGTGGTGGATGATCTGACAGCCGTAAAGCGGCAAGTACATTCTATGACTGCAGCAATCTTTGGTAAGCTCCTTGTGAATAATTTTGATATGTTGCACCAGCTGCATCATTAGTCCGGTTTAGAACTAATCATTTATCGTTTGTAGGCACGCGCGTTGGGCACTTGGGAAACGATGTGCGGAAGAAACTGAAGGCTGTCTACACTTTAGTTGAGCAGCTATATACCGGAGCCCAGCGCATCATCACCACAATGTCACATAACAATCCAGCGCCTTCCCTGATTCAAGATACCCTGAACCGGCTATCAATGCTTCCGTCCCGGGTTGAAGAGGTGAAGAAGTCTGCTGCACGAACCGGAGCCATCAATGCCTTGATCCGAGCCAAGGCATGGGTACCAGACTTTGATCCCGTGGAAGCAGCTCAAGGCTATCCCAGTGTGAAAGAAGATGGCTCTGACTTCAGTGAAGAGGACTTACGGGCGATAAACCGTGCAGTACGCCCACTGGCTTGTCAATTGGCCGAAGAAGCCGACTTGGAGCATTACCAAGCACAATACAATGATCAAAACAAGCGAGTGTCTGCCCCAACCTTTGAACCGAAAAACCTGATCCCTCCAATCCGTAAGCATACTTACGCACCCGATATTGAACCGTCTTCTTTGATCCACGAAGAGGCTGTTTTCCAAGCGCTAATGGGAATCGACTGGACCACTGTGGATTTCCAGCCAATGGGTAGGGATGAAGAGGCTGAAGCGGCAGAAGATGAAGAGCAGCCTTGAACCGGTAGCCGGGTTAAATATCTGCTGCGGGCGGTTTGCCCAGAAAACAATGATCTCATTTGGGCACTATGTTGCCTTGTAATAACTTTTAGTTAAAACTTTTGCGCTTGACTATGCCTTCGTGCATAAGTTGTAAAACCTTTGCATGATTTCTTTATCCTGCAACCAGAAAAAATCGAAACTTGGCGGTGGTGATACTACCAGCCGGTTTATGGTATTCAAATAGATATATAAGAATTCCAATAAATATGTGATACAAATACCTGCCGTATCTGGACATGAAGCTGGCGTAGCCAAACTTGAAGCGGAGGCCTTTTTTTTAAAAAAAAACCATGACCGTCTAGGGAGATAATAACTCCCATATAACCGTGCTGAATCAACACAAGCCCCTTTGTTATTCCGTGATGATGAACAGGAAGAAGATAAACCGGGCAGAGAAAACTCCGGCGTAAACCGTGTCCTGTCAGTTTGTGACTGACCGTTGAACTGGATAAAAATATTTGTGGGCGTAAAAAACGCAACAACAACAAAAAAATCGAATACCAATTATGTGAAAATATGGCAACAAAGGCAATAACTCTTTGCAAAAGAAAAGCTTCATGGAGCTGGTCAGATGGCATTACCATGGTCAGACGCAACCAAGCCCCCCGAAGGTGTAGCGATGGTGCTAGTCGGCCAGGTCCCCAAAAGACTCTTGGCGAGTACGCCGGCCAAGTGGCATGACATTGGTTCGGGTTCGACCAAGCCCCCAAATGACTCGCCCTATTGGCCGACCAAGAGGCGTGACGGTTCAGACGTGACCATGTCCCCAAATGATCTGGTGGCTTTTCCTATCAAGAGGTGTTGCATTGGTTCGGACACCGACCAAGCCCCCAAGTGATAAATATAAATGTCAAGGGTAAACCGGAGGCGCTTTAGAAATGTAAACGCCCATGTAACCACGCATGATAAGAAAGACAGAGACCCCGCTTTAGCTGAGGCTCCGGTTTTTATTATATCGAAGATAATATATACATTGTCATGATATGTACATAAACTGAGTCGATGACTCAAGTGTAGTAAGGTCGAAGATGAGCTATATTCCACGGCTGTTGGTCTCCTCCTCGACGACGTGAGTCTTGACGCTCTCGAATATCAATCAGATAGTATGATCCGTTGTGTAGATTTTTGCTGACCACAAAAGGTCCTTCCCAAGGTGGGGATAACTTGTGCATATCTGTCTGGTCTTGGATGAGACGAAGCACCAAATCTCCTTCTTGAAAGGTTCTGGTTCTAACCCGCGATCGTGGTAACGACGAAGATCTTGCCGGTAAATCGCCGAGCAGCGGCTGCCATATCACGCTCCTCATCCAATAGATCCAGCGCCCCTGCGCGCCATCTAGTTGTCCGCTTCAACATAGGCCGTTACACGGGCGAATCGTGCGGATATCATCGGGGAGAAGCGCCTCCGCTCCGTAGACCATGAAGAAAGGTGTATATCCAATGGATCGGTTTGGCGAGTATTGATACTCCATAGCACCGATGGGAGCTCTTCAACCCAGCACCCGGTGTTCTCGTAATGGAACCGAAGCCGGGTTTGATGCCTCGTAAGATTTCTTGATTAGCGTTCGCCTGCCCGTTGGATGGGGATGCGCCATCGACGACACGTCAAGCGGATGTGCTCACGCTCACGTAATTCTTTCATAACCCCTTGGACAGATTAGTGCCATTGTCGAATGATCTTGTGGAAAGCCAAACCGAAAATCACCTTTTTGATGAACTGCACCTCTGTTGCTGCATCACACTTGCTGACAGGCTCTGCTTCGACCCACTTGGTAAATTTGTCCACTGCCACCAATAGGTGGGTCTTCTTATCCTTGGACCGCTTAAAGGGTCCAACCATATCCAGCCCCCAAGTCGCAAACGGCCATGTTATTGGGATCATCCTCAACTCTTGTGCCGGTACATGAGCGCGCCTGGAGAATTTCTGACATCCATCACACCGTTTGACCAAGTCCTCCGCATCGGCATGAGCAGTTAACGGTAAAATCCGTGGACGGAACGCTTCGCCACTGTGGACTTTGAACCGGCGTGATGCCCGCAATCCCCTTCATGGATTTCTCTTAAAATTTCACAGCCTTCCTCAGGGGAAACACAGCGTTGAAACACCCCTGATACACTGCAATGATGCAACTCACCATTAAGAATCGTCATAGATTTAGAGCGCCGGATTATCTGCCTGGCCAGAACCTCATCTTCTGGCAACTCCCAAGGAAAGGGATCGTCCAATCCGGAACAGCGTGTAATGCTGCCACCAACTGAGCCTCCGGATCAGGAATAGCCAAATCCGCTTCACCAGGGAGCTGGACTGACGGGTTATGCAAGACGTCCAAAAAGACATTAGGCGGGACCGGTTTACGCTGTGAACCCAAATGGCTTAAAGCGTCTGCCGCTTCGTTCCTCCGGCGATCCACATGATCCACTTGATAGCCCTTGAAGCAACCTGCGATATTATCCACTTCTCGACGATATGCGGCCATGAGCGGGTCCTTAGAATCCCAAGTGCCAGATACTTGCTGAGCCACCAGGTCCGAGTCACCAAAGCACTTAACCCGGCTTAAGTTCATCTCCTTAGCCATCCGGAGACCATGGAGCAAGGCTTCGTACTCAGCTGCATTATTAGTACAAGGGAACATTAAACGGAGAACGTAACAAAACTTATCACCTCGTGGGGAAGTTAAACGACTCCAGCCCCGAGCCTTCCAACCGCTGGATCCGTCGAAATGAATAGTCCAAGCGTGTGATCCGGCTTCTCCTCTGGCGCTTGTAACTCCGTCCGGTCATTAATGAAATCAACAAGTGCTTGTGACTTCACCGCTGCGTGGTATATACTTTAGTCCATGCGCCCAAACTCGATGGCCCATTTTGCAATCCGCCCGTCGCCTCCGGTTTTGTATGATATCACCCAAAGGAGCTGAACTAACCATCGTGATAGGGTGCCCTTGGAAATATTGCTTCAGCTTCCGACCGCCATAAAAACACCATATACGAAGCTTACGCCAATGCGGATACCTTTGTTTGGACTCAATGAGCACCTCATCGATATAATAAACCGCCGTTGAACGGATACTCCTTGCCTGCCTCCTTGCGCTCTACCACAATGGCCACGCTTACTGCTCGAGCATTGGCTGCCACATATAACAACAGCGGTTCCTTGTCAACCGGAGCCGCAAGAACAGGCGGGTTGGCCAATTGCCGCTTTAGATCCTCAAATGCTTCGTCAGCAGCTGGACTCCAGACGAAGTTATCCGTCTTCCACAGCATCTGGTACAAGGGAATGGCCTTCTCTCCGAGGCGGCTGATAAACCGGCTCAACGCAGCGATCCTGCCCGCCAGACGCTGAACATCATTGATACACTTCGGTTTAGCCAAGGAAGTGATAGCTTTAATTTTCTCCGGATTAGCCTCAATTCCTCTATTAGACACCAGAAACCCAAGTAACTTGCCTGCCGGAACACCAAAAACACACTTGGCCGGATTAAGCATCATCTTATAAATGCGCAAGTTGTCGAAGGTTTCCTTTAAATCTTCCACTAGTGTCTCCTTTTGTCTTGATTTTACCACAATATCATCTACATAAGCATGCACATTGCGGCCAATCTGTGTATGCAAGCAATTCTGTACACACCGCTGATAAGTAGCCTGGGCACTTTTGAGCCCAAAAGGCATAGATACATAGCAGAAGGCTCCAAAGGGAGTTATAAACGCTGTCTTCTCCTGGTCCTTAACCGCCATTTTGATCTGATGATATCCAGAGTATGCATCCAAAAAACTTAAACGCTCACATCCTGCCATGGCATCAATAATCTGATCAATGCGGGAGGGCAAAGGATCTGCCGGACAAGCCTTGTTGAGATCTGTAGTCCACACACATACGCCGGTGCCATTTTCTTAAGGACCAGCACCGGATTAGCAAGCCACCGATGAAACACCTCAATGATAAAACCAGCCGCCAACAGCTGGCTACTTCCTCTCCAATGGCCTTGCGCCTTTCTTCGTTAAACCGCGGAGGAACTGTTTCACCGGTTTATACTTGGGATCCACATTAGTGTGTGCTCAGCGAGTTCCTCGGGACACGGCATGTCGATGGCTTCCATGCAAAGATATCCGGTTCTCACGGATGAACTCGATGAGCGCGCTTCCTATTTGGGATCCAGTTGGCACCGACAAATGAACTGCTTGGACGAATCGCCTGGCACAAAGTCAACAAGCTTGGTCTCAGCTGCCGATTTAAACTTCAGATCCGATTCATGCTCCGTAGTTGGTTTCTTCAAAGGGGTCATATCTGCCGGATCAACATTGTCCTTATAGAACTTCAACTCTTCCGTGGCACAGACCGCCTCTGCATAAGCTGCGTCGCCTTCCTCGCATTCCAAAGCAACTCGGCGGCTTCCATGCACCGTTATCGTTCCTTTGTAACCCGGCATTTTGAGCTGCAAGTAAATATAACAAGGTCGCGCCATGAATTTAGCATAAGCAGGCCGCCCAAACAAGGCATGATACGGACTCCGGATTTTCACCACTTCAAAAGTTAGCTTTTCAGACCGGGAATCATGCTCGTCTCCAAAAGCCACATCCAGGGCTATCTTACCAATAGGATAAGCAGATTTGCCTGGTACTACGCCATGGAACACCGTATTGGACGGTCTGAGATCCTTGTCTGTGAGACCCATGCGACGGAAAGTTTCATAGTATAATATATTAATCTCGCTTCCTCCGTCCATAAGCACCTTAGTGAACTTATAGCCCCCCACCTGAGGGTCTACCACCAATGCCACGGTGACCGGATTATCAACCCGGGGGGGATGGTCCTCTCTGCTCCACACAATAGGCTGCTCGAACCAGCGTAAATACCGCGGTAAGGCCGGTTCAACCGAGTTTACTGCCCGTTTGTGAAGCTTCCGATCCCGCTTATCCAAACTGGTTGTGAAAACATGATATCGCCCACTATTCAACTGCTTTGGTTGGCTCGATAGCTTTCGATCTGCTGCTGCTGCTGGCCACCCCGATTACTCGATTATTGTGATTGCCTGGTTAGGCCACGAACGAAGCTCCGTCTGACCCGCCCATGGAAACCGGATCTGAACCACCACCGACCCTGGTCATACCGAAAGCATTGGAGTTTTTGAACTCCTGCATAATATAACAGTCTTTCCAGAGATGGTTCGATGGGGACTCCTTCGTCCCGTGCTTGGGACAAGGCTGATTCAACAAGTAATTCAAACGGCTTGTATTAGGATTTGGACCCCGATTTGCCTTGCCTCTGCGCCGTGGGCCTCTGTCCTGTGCATTAGTGTTGGCTACGAAATCCGGGTTGCCATCGGCCTTGCGCTTGCCCCCGTTTCCATGACCCGCCGGTTTGTATTGCTGCCCTTGAGTTGCCGTTCTTCTTTCCTTCCTCGCTTCATCATCCTCGCTTCAGATCCTTGGTACTCGTCCGAATCGGCATACTTTACCAAAGCGGCCATGAGGGTTCCCATATCATTGCAGAACCGCTTCATGCGTCCCAATTTTAACTTCAAAGGCTCAAACCGGCAGTTGCCTTCTAATGTTAAGATCGCCGAGTCAGCGTTGATCCGGTCAGAAGAGTGCAGAATCTCAGACACACGGCGTACCCAACGGGTTGTTGACTCCCCTTCTTCCTGGACGCAAGCCGCCAAGTCTACGATGGATTTTGGCTGCTTACACGTATCCTTGAAGTTCTGGATAAACGGGGCCCGCAACTGGGCCCATGAACTGATGGAATTGGCCGGTAAGCTCTTCAACCAAGTACGGGCTGTGCCTTCCAGCATCATGGTGAAGTACTTTGCACATGCAGTCTCATCCACATCTAGCATCTCCATGGCCATCTCATAACTTTCAACCCACGCTTCAGGGGACAGATCCGCGGTGTAATTTGGCACCTTGCGCGGGCCCTTAAAATCCTTAGGCAGACGCACATTGCGTAAAGCCGGGATTAAACAGGGCACCCCCAAAGCGGATGCGACTCGCCGGCGAAGGTGGTAGGCGAACGGTGTGTGTTGATCCGCATCATCTGCGCGCGCTAACTCGGCCTCCTGCATGCCCGGCCCGATCCACCACCTCCCGAGCATCACGAATGCCGCTTATCTGGTGATTGCCTCGGCCGCTTCACGGTCCAGCGTTACTTGATAGGGCCGGTTCATCCATATGTCCGCTGTAGCTCCGCTTGACGGCGCGAGTGAATCCGATCGCGGCTGTATGAATACGCTCGCTTTGGATCGGTGCAGTCCGAGAAGCTCCTTAACCGGCGTGTCTCAACCGCCAGGGGAATCTCCTTCGATCGATCGCCTCCAATCGTGCAGCGGCCGCAACAAGGTTGTCCATAGGGTTAGAATAATGGCACAGGGGTGTTCATGCGGCGGAGGAACCACCGTGTTCGCTGCGGAGGCTCCATCAGCGCGGTTGGACCGTCGCTCCGCTCTGGTGCCTCAATCCGGTTTACCTCCCTATGCCGGGCGGGTTATCGGGTCCGCCCGGGTCTCGAAAGAGATTTCTAGGATCAAACCGATGGCGGCGCGATCTGTACTTCCGCTTTAACACCTCCTGCGGCCTTTTCTGGTCAAGCATGAGTTTGTAAGCTTGTGCATCTAAAGCGCCCGCTCTGCAGCCATACGCTCCTTCTCTACCGCTAGATCCGCTTTGGCTTGCGTGATCTCGCTCTTTCACCTTGCAATTTCTGCGTTATGAGCCTCTGATCTCATGGATTGTCCTCCGCCATAAGCGCTGCTAGTGCATCAAACAGATTCGAGAACTTGAACCGGTGGGCGACCGGCCTCCTGCCCTCATCGCTGCCGCTGAACCGAAAGCATTGCTGCCGCGGTTGCAGAGTGATTCGCTGCTGCGCATCGCCATGAATACTCCAACCGGTTTAGCTGGCTTGGGGTCCGGAATCTCGTCACCGTCGGAACAGCCCCGATCATATCATCCGCGCAATGGTACAATGAGTCGGTCTCTCTGTTGAAGATTCATCGCTGTAATAAACGACGGTCTCGCTACCGTGTTACGAACGGCGTCGACTTCTCCATGGGTGACTCCAACGAAGACATGCTTCACGGCGGTTTAACTGGGCAGGTCGCGACGCTGAGCCGTCTCGATGAGGTCGGTGCAGATGTCCGCTCAGCCCAGCTCCCGATCTTGCCGATGAACACGTGTATGCCGCGAAGGGACCCGTATCCGTGCTCGATTGAATCGGCCTCGGGACCCCATTCGGCGTCGCCGATGTAGATCCGCCGCGACGACTCTTGGTCATCCGCCCACGACGTAGCCTTCGAGTCCTTTGAGCTTGCCCTCCAAGATCGTCAAACCATCGTGCGATAGCCCCACGGTGGGCGCCAACCGTCGAGATTTGTCACGGCAGATGTCCTAGCGTAAGGACTTAGTCGTGGAGCCATCGCGACGGGTTTACTTGCGGGGGTTAAAGCGGACACAAAGACACAAGGGTTTATACTAGTTCGCCCCTTCGATGAAGGTAAAAGCCACGCCTAGTTGTGATGGAATTGATGTAGTCTCGATAGCTAGGAGCAAACAAGCTTCGCCTTAGGCTCGAGTTGTGATCGCTCTCCTTGAACTGTCCGCCGGTCGCCCCTTATATACACGAGTGACGCCCGTCGGTTCATAGAGTCCCAACCGGTTCATACTCGTATCCCGGTTGGTATCTCTCTATCCCTAACTTACAATACAAGTTATACATCAGGCCAGTTTACGGCTACAATCTCTAAACCGACTATAGGCCTTGGGCCTTTCTCTGATTACACCACTAACGGAGCTAATCCGGCCCAAGCTGGCCGGTTTACACCTAGTGGTAATATCCCCAACAATTACCAAGAAGTGTTCTCCCTGAGTATGCACCGTTGCCAAAGTTCGTCGTGCCCAGACACCACGTGATGATCGGGTGTGATAAGCTCTACGTCCATCTACAACGGGTGCAAGACAGTTTTGCACATGCGGAATACTCAGGTTAAACTTGACGAGCCTAGCATATGCAGATATGGCCTTGGAACACGGAGACCGAAAGGTCGAGCGTGAATCATATAGTAGATATGATCAACATAGTGATGTTCACCATTGAAAACTACTCCATCTCACGTGATGATCGGTTATGGTTTAGTTGATTTGGATCACGTGATCACTTAGATGACTAGAGAGATGTCTGTCTAAGTGGGAGTTCTTAAGTAATATGATTAATTGAACTTAAATTTATCATGAACTTAGTACCTGATAGTATTTTGCTTGTCTATGTTTGTTTGTAGATAGATGGCTCGTCTTTGTTGTTCCGTTGAATTTTAATGCGTTCCTTGAGAAAGCAAAGTTGAAAGATGATGGTAGCAATTACACGATCGGGTCCATAACCCGAGGATTATCCTCATTGCTGCACGTAAAAGTTACGCCCTGGAAGCACCGCTGGGTGCCGAACTGCTGCTGATGTAACCGACGACGTTAAGAACGTCTGGCGAGCAAAGCTGATGACTACTCTATAGTTCAATGTGCCATGCTTTACGGCTTAGAACCGGTCTTCAACGACGTTTTGAATGTCATGGAGCATATGAGATGTTCCAGAGTTGAAGTTAATATTTCAAGCAAATGCCCGGATTGAGAGATATGAAGTCTCCAATAAGTTCTACAGCTGCAAGATGGAGGAGAATAGTTCGTTAGTGAGCATATACTCAAAATGTCCGGGTATAATAATCACTTGATTCAACGGGAGTTAATCTTTCGGATGATAGCGTCATTGATGTAATTCTCCAATCACGCCACCAAGCTACAAGAGCTTTGTGATGAACTATAATATGCAAGGGATGAACAAGACTATTCCCGAGCTCTTCGCAATGCTAAAAGCTGCGGAGGTAGAAATCAAGAAGGAGCATCAAGTGTTGATGGTCAACAAGACCACTAGTTTCAAGAAAAAGGGCAAAGGGAAGAAGAAGGGGAACTTCAAGAAGAACAGCAAGCAAGTTGCTGCTCAAGAGAAGAAACCCAAGTCTGGACCAAAGCCTCAAACTGAGTGCTTCTACCGCAAGCGATCGGTCCTTTGGAAGCGGAACTGCCCCAAGTATTTGGCGGATAAGAAGGATGGCAAAGTAAACAAAGGTATATGTGATATACATGTTATTGATGTGTACCTAACTAGAGCTCATAGTAGCACCTGGGTATTTGATACTGGTTCTGTTGCTAATATTTGCAACTCGAAACAGGGACTACGGAATAAGCGAGCACTGACCAAGGACGAGGTGATGATACGCGTGGGAAACGGTTCCAAAGTCGATGTGATCGCGGTCGGCATGCTACCTCTACATCTACCTTTGGGATTAGTTTTAGACCTGAATAATTGTTATTTGGTGCCACGTTGAGCATGAACATTATATCTGGATCTTGTTTGATGCGAGACGGTTATTCATTTAAATCAGAGAATAATGGTCGTTCTATTTATATGAGTAATATCTTTTATGGTCATGCACCCTTGAAGAGTGGTCTATTTTTATTAAATCTCGATAGTAGTGATACACATATTCATAGTGTTGAAACCAAAAGATGCAGAGTTGATAATGATAGTGCAACTTATTTGTGGCACTTGCCGTTTGGGTCATATCGGTGTAAACGCATGAAGAAACTCCATACTGATGGACTTTTGGAATCACTTGATTATGAATCACTTGGTACTTGCGAACTGTGCCTTATGGGCAAGATGACTAAAACGCCCTTCTCTGGAACTATGGAGCGAGTAACTGATTTGTTGAAAATCATACATACTGATGTTTGTGGCCCAATGAATGTTGAGGCTCGCGGCGGGTATCGTTATTTTCTCACCTTCACAGATGATTTGAGCAGATATGGGTATATCTACTTGATGAAACACAAGTCTGAAACATTTGAAAAGTTCAAAGAATTTCAGAGTGAAGTGGAAAATCATCATAACAAGAAAATAAAGTTTATATGATCTGATCGTGGAGGAGAATATTTGAGTTATGAGTTTGGCCTACACTTGAAACAATGTGGAATAGTTTCACAACTCACGCCACCTGGAACACCACATCGAAATGGTGTGTTCGAACGTCATAGTCGTACTTTACTTGATATGGTGCGATCTATGATGTCTCTTACTGATTTACCGCTATCGTTTTGGGGTTATGCTTTAGAGAAGGCCGCATTCACGTTAAATAGGGCACCATCAAAATCCGTTGAAACGACGCCTTATGAACTGTGGTTTGGCAAGAAACCAAAGTTGTCGTTTCTTAAAGTTTGGGGCTGCGATGCTTATGTGAAGAAACTTCAACCAGATAAGCTCAAACCTAAATCGGAGAGATGTGTCTTCATAGGATACCCAAAAGAGACTGTTGGGTACACCTTCTATCACAAATCCGAAGGCAAGACATTCGTTGCTAAGAATGGATCCTTTCTAGAGAAGGAGTTTCTCTCGAAAGAAGTGAGTGGGAGGAAAGTAGAACTTGATGAGATAACTGTATCTACTCCCTTATTGGAAAGTAGTTCATCACGAGAACCGGTTCCTGTGACAACTACACCAATTAGTGAGGAAGCTAATGATAATGATCATGAAACTTCAGATCAAGTTTCTACTGAACCTCGTAGGTCTACCAGAGTAAGATCCGCACCAGAGTGGTACGGTAATTCTATTCTAGAAGTCATGTTACTTGACCATGATGAACCTACGAACTATGAGGAAGCGGTGATGACCCCGGATTTCGCAAAATGGCTAGAAACCATGAAAGCTGAGATGGGATCCATGTATGAAAACAAAGTATGGACTTTGGTTGACTTGCCCGATGATCGGCAAGCCATTGAGAATAAATGGATCTTTAAGAAGAAGACTGACGCTGATGGTAATGTAACTATCTATAAAGCTCGACTTGTTGCAAAAGGTTTTCGACAAGTTCAAGGGGTTGACTACGATGAGACTTTCTCACCCGTAGCGATGCTTAAGTCTGTCCGAATCATGTTAGCTATTGCTGCATTTTATGATTATGAAATTTGGCAAATGGATGTCAAGACTGCATTCTTGAATGGATTTCTAGAAGAAGAGTTGTATATGATGCAGCCGGAAGGTTTTGTTGATCCAAGAGGTGCTGACAAAGTGTGCAAGCTCCAGCGTTCCATTTATGGACTGGTGCAAGCATCTCGGAGTTGGAATAAACGCTTTGATAGTGTGATCAAAGCATATGGTTTTATACAGACTTTTGGAGAAGCCTGTATTTTCAAGAAAGTGAGTGGGAGCTCTGTAGCATTTCTAATTTTATATGTAGATGACATATTGTTAATTGGAAATGGTATAGAATTTCTGGATAGCATAAAGGGATACTTGAATAAAAGTTTTTCAATGAAAGACCTCGGTGAAGCTGCTTACATATTGGGCATCAAGATCTATAGAGATAGATCAAGACGCTTAATTGGACTTTCACAAAGCACATACCTTGACAAAATTTTGAAAAAGTTCAAAATGGATCGTGCAAAGAAAGGATTCTTGCACGTGCTACAAGGTGTGAAGTTGAGTCAAACTCAATGCCCGACCACGAGAAGATAGAGAAAATGAAAATGTTCCTATGCTTCAGCCATAGGCTCTATCATGTATGCAATGTTGTGTACCGACCTGACGATGCTTAGCAATAAGTTGGCAGGAAGGTACCAAAGTAATCCAGAGTGGATCATGGACAGCGGTCAAGAACATCCTGAAATACACGAAAACTAAGGATATGTTTCTCGATATGGAGGTGACAAAGAGCTAGTAAACGGTTACGTCGATGCAAGCTTTGACACTGATCCGGACGATTCTAAATCGCAAACCGGATACGTATTTTTATTAAACGGTGGAGCTGTAAGTTGGTGCAGTTCTAAACAAAGCGTCGTGGCGGGATCTACATGTGAAGCGGAGTGCATAGCTGCTTCGGAAGCAGCAAATGAAGGAGTTCATTTTCGATCTAGGTGTCATACCTAGTGCATCGGGACCAATGAAGATCTTCTGTGACAATACTGGTGCAATTGCCTTGGCAAAGGAATCCAGATTTCACAAGAGGACCAAGCACATCAAGAAACGCTTCAATTCCATTCGGGACCAAGTCCAAGTGGGAGACATAGAGATTTGCAAAATACAAACAGATCTGAATGTTGCAGACCCGTTGACTAACCCTCTCTCACGAGCAAAACATGATCAGCACCAAGACTCTATGGGTGTTAGAATCATTACTATGTAATCTAGATTATTGACTCTAGTGCAAGTGGGAGACTGAAGGAAATATACCCTAGAGGCAATAATAAAGTTATTATTTATTTCCTCATATCATGATAAATGTTTATTATTCATGCTAGAATTGTATTAACCGGAAACATGATACATGTGCGAATACATAGACAAACATAAAGTCACTAGTATACCTCTACTTGACTAGCTCATTAATCAAAGATGGTTATGTTTCCTGACCATAGACATGTGTTGTCATTTGATTAATGGGATCACATCATTAGGAGAATGATGTGATTGACATGACCCATTCCGTTTGCCTAGCACTTGATCGTTTAGTATGTTGCTATTGCTTTCTTCATGACTTATACAAGGTTCCTGCAACTATGAGATTGTGCAACTCCCGTTTACCGGAAGAACACTTTGTGTGCTACCAAACGTCACAACGTAACTGGATGATTATAAAGATGCTCTACAGGTGTTTCCGAAGGTACATGTTGGGTTGGCATAATTCTAGATTAGGTTTTGTCACTCCGATTGTCGGAGAGGTATCTCTGGGCCCTCTCGGTAATACTCATCACCTAAGCCTTGCAAGCATTGTAACTAATGAGTTAGTTATAAGATGATGTATTACAGAACGATTAAAGAGACTTGCCGGTAATGAGATTGAACTAGGTATTGGATACCGACGATCAAATCTCGGGCAAGTAACATACCGATGACAAAGGGAACAACGTATGTTGTTATGCGGTTTGACCGATAAAGATCTTCGTAGAATATGTAGGAACCAATATGGGCATCCAGGTCCCGCTATTGGTTATTGACCGAGAATGGTTCTAGGTCATGTCTACATAGTTCTCGAACACGTAGGGTCCGCACGCTTAACGTTACGATGACAGTTTTATTATGAGTTTATAAGTTTTGATGTACCGAAGTTTGTTCGGAGTCCCGGATGTGATCACGGACATGACGAGGAGTCTCGAAATGGTCGAGACATAAAGAATGATATATTGGAAGCCTATGTTTGGACATCGGAATGGTTTCGGGTGAAATCGGCATTTTACCGAGTCTTGGGAGGTTACTGAACCCCCGGGGTTATTGGGCCTACATGGGCTGGAGGAGAAGAGGAAGGAACCAGGAGGGGCCGCGCCTCCCTTCCTAGTCCGAATAGGACAAGGGAAGGCGCGGCCCCCTTTCCTTCTCCTCTTCCTCCTCTTCCCCTTCTCCTACTTCTACTTGGAAAGAAGGAGTCCTACTCCGGTGGGAGTAGGACTCCCCCTTGGCGCGCCCTCCTTGGCGGCCGCCTCCTCCCCTAGCTCCTTTATATCGGGCGGGGCCCATTGACACACAAGTTGATCTACGGATCGTTCCTTAGCCGTGTGCGGTGCCCCCCTTCACCATATTCCACCTCGGTCATATCTTCGCAGAGTTTAGGCGAAGCCCTGCGCCGGTAGAATATCATCATCGTCACCACGCCATCGTGCTGACGGAACTCACCTCCGGAGCTTATCTGGATCAGAGGCCGGAGATCACCATCGAGCTGAACGTGTGCTGAACTCGGAGTCCCCGTACGTTCGGTGCTTGGATCGGTCGGATCGTGAAGACTACGACTACATCAACCGCGTTGTGCTAACACTTCCGCTTACGGTCTACGAGGGTACGTGGGCGAACACTCTCCCCTCTCGTTGCTATGCCATCACCATGATATTGCGTTTGCGTAGGAATTTTTTGAAATTAATACGTTCCCCAACACAAACCTGATCAGCTCTCGCATCTACCATCGATGATGCGAACATTGCATAACTGGTACTTGGATACCTGCAAGGATGGAACCGACAATCTTTTGCTGGGAATTAAAGATGGGCACGACTTCATTGGAGTCCACATGATGTACGTTGAATTGTGGAATTATTTCAGTTATTCAATCAAGACACCATCGACAAAACTCTCGTGACGTGCTACTGTCTGTAAGTATTATTTCTGTAATTAAGTCTCTAGCTCAGCTCGTTCATTGCATGCATATATAATTATCCTCACTATATTATGCAGAGTGAAGATCGCCGAATGCAAAAAAAGACAAATCTATGACATTGGGTTCATCAGCCCAAACACCGTAAATGAATGGGCGATACAAAATAGAGCCAAAGATACTGAGAAAAACTTGCTAAAGGCTTTCCCGTCGATATCAAAACAAAAAGGAAACACTCTTTCCTTACAACTTCATGTGAGTCTTACTATCTTGTGCATATTCGGTTTCGCTTACTCGAGGTTAAGTGTAATTGATGAGTAATGCATGCGCAGCTTCCACTTTATTCTGCTGTCCATTAAGCTTGACGCTGGAGTAGTAACTGTCTTGGACTCAAGACGTAAAGAGCCTAAGATGTGGGCGCACATGAGTGAAATGCTCCAGAAGTAAGTTGAATTATTATCGCACCATATCGGCAACTTTCATTCATTTTCTGATATCAAGTAATCATTTTCTTTGCCGGGAAGGGTTTGGAAAAAGTTCACCAGAATGATTCCGGGTCTAGAGAAGAAGGAGTTGTGATTTACACACCCCAAAGTAAGTAGTACTAGCTAGTTCCGCACATCTCTCATTGATTCTAGTTTCATCAATATCATTATCATGCTTGCTTATCAATTTGATTGAACTCTATTCTCGTAAAGTGCTTGTGGTAGGCACCCGGGAACCATTTATGTGGATACTACATTTGCAAGTTCATTCGCCGCTCGACCTCTGAGCGGGGCTTAACTGACCAACAATTTGAAGTATGTAAACAATATTCACAGTTTTATTTTATTACCATCAATTGTGTTGAGTTTCATTCATATATATATGTATTGATCCCCTTCTTCAAATTAGATCTGGCAGAAGCGGGACGAACTCCTACCACATGACCGCATACGAGCAATTCAAGAGAAATTGGCGGGATTCTTTGTTGACCACCTCATACCTAAAGACAGAGAATACCATCAGGAAATCCAAATGGATATTAGTGGATGATGTCAGGATCGTACGTAAGGGATGTTATATTACATATGTAGTAGCAACGGATAGATATACAAAAACTTGTTGTTCGACCCAAGCACGGAGAAAGAGAGGTCACTTCTCTCTATATATGTTCATCATGACGATCTTGTGTAATGGTTCATTCATTGCAATATGTAGTAGCTAGTGTAGAGTTGAATGGAAAACATTAAATAAAAATCAAATCCTAAATCTAAAAGAATCGAAGGCTAAACACAAAAATAAAAAGGGGAAACATAGTATGGAAACCCCTAAACCCTCCAAAACCCCTAAACCCTTCCTTTCGGGGAAAAACCAGCGTCTGGCAACTGCTGACGCGTGACTGCATTTTAGTCTCAATCGTTGTTACCAACTGGGACTAAAGGTCCTCCTGCCTGGGCGCACAGCGCCCACGTGGAGCACCTTTACTCCCGGTTCGTAAGCCAACCGGGACTAAAAGTGATGGGCATTAGTCCCGAACATTTTGTCCTGGTTGCAAAACCAGGACTAAAGACCCTCTGAAACCGGGACTGATGCCCTGTTTTCTATTAGTGCAAGAAAATAAAATTTACAAAACATTCCCAAGAGATATCTGCACACACCGAAACCAATAGCTGGCTCCACACTCAAGTGTCACCAAAGCGCTCACTAGAAGAGAAACACGACCTCCAACATCTCAAGATCCAGGGCAGTATCATCGTCAAAATGGGTTTCATAATCGATGAACTGGCCTGCTACATGCAGCAAGGCACTTGTAGCTGTGGCATGTCGGTCGGGGAACATCCCCATGCTGGCCTAGATCCGGATCCATCGATTCCCACCGATGAAGTCAGGGGAGAACATTGGAACCGCTGCCGTCGGACCACAAAACTCGTTTCTGGATCATCATCTTGTCCTGACCGATGGCACCTCTGCGAGAGACGGAGGCAACGAACAACACAAAAAACAATAGATCTCTCCGTCTGAAATAGCTGGCAAGAAGACGGGCTACCGGCTTCTCGACTTCGTCATAAAGATTGTCGTCATGAAGAGAAAGAAGCCGAAGCAGATTTATTCGATCTTCACTCCAGCTCCACCAAAAGCAACATAGACCCTATCTACATAACACCATGAAAGAGGAACGGGATCCTCCCCTTCATCCGCCGCCGGAGCAACGGAGAGAGGGGCGGAGGCCGTGGCTTCACCGTCGTCGTCCAGATCGCCCTTTTTTCTCTCGCGCGGTTGGGAAGAAGACGACACGGTCCGGACATGGCGCTACAAGTGATAATCGTTGATTCCGCAGAAAGGCACACTCATCGACCACGTGACGACTCTGGCAATCCCGATGAAAACGAGCGGCTAGGATATACGGAACGCACTCACTTCGTTGACATCTATACGCATCCCAATCCCATCCACAGTGAACGAACAAACAAACCAGCCATGGACCACGACTTACTCCTACTCCTCGCCTCCCTCGCCGCCGTGGCCGTCACTGCTGTCTGGCACCTCCGCAGCCATGGCAGCGGAGCGAAGCTGCCGCTACCGCCGGGGCCGAGGGGATGGCCGGTGCTGGGCAACCTGCCGCAGCTGGGGCCCAAGCCGCACCACACCATGGCGGCCCTCGCGCGCCAGCACGGGCCGCTGTTCCGCCTCCGCTTCGGCAGCGCCGAGGTCGTGGTGGCGGCCTCCGCCAAGGTCGCCGGCAGCTTCCTCCGCGCCCATGACGCCAACTTCAGCGACCGCCCGCCAAACTCCGGCGCGGAGCACGTTGCCTACAACTACCAAGACCTCGTCTTCGCGCCCTACGGCGCCCGCTGGCGCGCCCTCCGTATGCTCTGCGCGCTCCACCTCTTCTCTGCCCGCGCGCTCGACGCCCTCCGCTCCGTCCGTCAGGATGAGGCCCGACTCATGGTCACCCACCTGCTGTCAGCTTCCCCCTCGCCGGCTCAGGGGGTGGCCATCGGGCAGGAGGCCAACGTGTGCGCCACCAACGCGCTCGCGCGGGCGGCCGTGGGGCGGCGCGTCGTTGGCGACGGCGTTGGCGAGAGCGCCAGGGAATTCAAGGGCATGGTGGTCGAGCTCATGCAGCTCGCCGGCGCCTTTAACATCGGCGACTTCGTGCCCGCGCTCCGCTGGCTCGACCCTCAGGGCGTCGTGGCCAAGATGAAGCACCTCCACCGCCGGTACGACCGCATCATGGATGGATTCATCAGCGAGAGAGAACACCTTGCTGGCGAGGAGGAAGGGAAGGACCTGCTGAGCATCATGCTGGCCAAGATGCGACATCCGCTGCACGCTGACGCCGGGGAGGATGGGATCAAATTCACCGAGACCAACATCAAGGCTCTTCTCCTGGTAAGTGTAGAGAAACTGAATATTCGTTTCCATGTGTTCTATCTGTTTGTTTTCGTGGTTTTTGGATTTATATTACTGATTTACTAGGTCTCGTCTAAGTCTCATATAACTTCTTCACCATATAATTAAGGGATAAGTATATTTTTTGTCCTCGAACTCTTCCGAGAGTTTAGAAATCATCCATCAACTTTCGAGGACCAAAAATATACTTATCCCATTAATTAATATTTTTTTAAATCACAGGCATCTTCACATAAAATCTAATGATGATGTTCTAGTTAGATATGGCATAACTATATCGCATCTATATAAGCCCTTAGACAAACCTTAACCGAATGCACATGCTTACTATTTCAGAATTTGTTCACCGCCGGGACGGACACGACATCAAGCACAGTGGAGTGGGCGCTGGCGGAGTTGATACGGCACCCCGACGCCCTCAAGCAGCTCCAGCGTGAGGTTGACGACGTCGTGGGAACCTCCCGTCTCGTCACGGAAGCCGACCTGCCACGCCTCACCTTCCTCGCCGCTGTCATCAAGGAGACGTTCCGTCTGCACCCGTCGACACCGCTATCCCTTCCCCGTGTGGCCGCTGAGGACTGCAAGGTGGATGGCTATCACGTCCCCAAGGGCACCACCCTTCTCGTCAATGTGTGGGCCATCAGCCGTGATCCAGCCTCGTGGGGGGCTGATGCTCTGGAGTTTAGGCCCGCACGCTTCCTCCCTGGCGGGTCGCACGAGACGGTGGACGTCAAGGGGGGAGACTACGAGCTTATTCCGTTTGGGGCAGGGCGGAGGATGTGTGCGGGTCTTAGCTGGGGCCTTAGGATCGTCACGCTCATGACCGCCACGCTGGTGCATGCGTTCGACTTGTCCTTGGTTAATGGCATGACTCCCGACAAACTCGACATGGAGGAGGCCTACGGTCTCACCCTGCAGCGGGCTGTTCCCCTACTGGTTCAGCCCGTGCCCAGGTTGTTGCCATCGGCTTATGCAACGTGATGGTATATCATGGATCTTTGTCGTCTCTTAGTTTGTTTCGGTCCGATATACCTTGTGTTAAGTAATTCTTTGCAATAATAAGATCAGTTGTCTGTGCCGCCCCCTGAGCTACTATAGGTCGCTTACTACCACCGCTATCTAGCTATACTCTAACACCTCGTATCAGCCGCCAACCACCTCCCTTCCCCCCGATCCCGTGTCGGCGCAGTTCGTGGAGACGAGGGGCTTGCATCAAGCATGACACCAGCTCGAAACCAGGCCGTCAAGACCTACCTAGACAAGCTCTCGACCACGATGGAGGCCAACACCATGGTCTCCTACAAGGTTGACAATGACAATCTGGAGTGACGCGTCACCGATCTTGAGGAAGCAGTGGTGGCGCTCCAATAGGCACACCACACAACAAGCGTTCCTAAGACTAGCCACAATGGAGAGTAAGATATACTAGTAACATACACATTTCCCTAGACTATGTTACTACCTCAATAGTGGGTGGTAACATACAAAACTTCATTTATTAGATTCTAGACTCATATTGCATTGGGACATGTGATGTAATAGTAACCAGCTAAGTTACTAGTATTACATTTCTCCTCATTAACTCATTGCCACATAAGCAAATTTGCTGAGTTGGACTCGATGTTACTACCGAAGTTACTCCCACTGTGGCTAGTCGGCGTCCTCCCAGCGTTTGTTGGCCTTGCCCCAGGAAAGAAGGAACAAAGACGCACATGGACGCAAGGAAGAAGAAGATACACACACTTTGGCACACGCACATAGTGCCTTTTCTCATTATCTTCTTCACAACTCATATCACACAATGATGCAAATACATGGGCTTTAATAGCCGGACTCACACGACTATCACGCACCCACTAACCACCACATGCAATTTTCTTTGTACTTGGCTGACTAATGCATCTCTACGTGGCTATTACACAATGCAACAAATTAATCATGACCTAATCTTAAATGCTTAATACTAATAACAAGATTAGTTCCAACAATCACCTCCCTAATCTTGTTATGGTTTATTCCTCTCTTGAAGCCCATGGTCGTTGATGTCGTCGGCGCAACACGTAGACGACGGCCGATGCCGTCTTGTCACGTCGATTGCCGTCGTCGTCGTCGGCTTCAATGAGAGGCACACCTCCAATGCCTTCACCACATCATGGTCGCCGGCGACACACCTTGTCGACGACTCCGGCATGGATGGCGAACTCCTTGCCGCCGGTGGCGCAACTTACCGGGCAGCATGTCCTCCTTTGATCGTGACGCAGCTTGACCTCGACGGAGAATCGGACCTCCACACACAAAGGCCTCGCGGCAGCCACGCCGCATAGAATACCGCCCGCGCCGTATGGGCGAGGTTGAGCCCCTCCGGCGACCCGGCGAGCATGACGGAGTGCGCGGCCCTTCTCCGGCCATGGCTCTGAATACCAAATGTTGGCCTTGCCCCAGGAAAGAAGGAACAAAGACGCACATGGACGCAAGGAAGAAGAAGATACACACACTTTGGCACACGCACATAGTGCCTTTTCTCATTATCTTCTTCACAACTCATATCACACAATGATGCAAATACATGGGCTTTAATAGCCGGACTCACACGACTATCACGCACCCACTAACCACCACATGCAATTTTCTTTGTACTTGGCTGACTAATGCATCTCTACGTGGCTATTACACAATGCAACAAATTAATCATGACCTAATCTTAAATGCTTAATACTAATAACAAGATTAGTTCCAACAGCGTTGTGGCAATGCGACAAACGCTCTTCGTGGGCTTGCGGGCCACGGCCTCTACAATCTTCTGAAGTATACTGCCGACGGCCCCCTTCCGGACACCGCCGCGACTCCCGGCCAATGGTCAGCTCGAAATCCTGTCTCCCACCCTTCTAGTATTATTCTCTTTTGCCCACGCCAGTCAACTGCTTGCCGTGTTTGGTCAAGCATCCATCGATCTCATCTCCTCGGTTTTCTGGCAAGAACCCAAATATCTGGAAACTTCGTGTGAGCACTATTTTTAAATGTTTGGCATCCATGAATGTCTCTAGGTCCCTACGGCTGCAATTAATTTACCGGGGTCCGCTTTCATTTGGTTGCAATCAATCTAGCAAAAGCTAATGGTTTGATTGGGAATCCTTTTTCTTTGCTTTTCTACAATTGTTTCGATCTTGGACGCCACCAACTTTTAATCCATCAGTTTTACATAGGCTGACAAACGTCCACTTTCGCTGATTTCATAGAGTATTTTGAACTTATTTTTAACCATTTGACTTCCCATTCAGATTCAATTAACCAATTCTATTTTCTTATTCGTTTTGTGGAAGGACGGTAGGCGGGCATCCGAATTGTTGTCATGGTACAACGGTATCCGGACATGAACACAACTAATGCACCGGTGCTGCTCTAAGAGCATCTCCAACGGCCGCGCTATAGTGCCGCGCGCAAAAAACCAGTTAGCGCGCGCTGCGTCTGATTTGGCGCGGCGCGCTGCGCCCGCTCCAGCAGCCGCGCTAAAATGCAGCGCGCACGCGCCGCTCCAGCCGCGCCCAAAAATGCAGCGCGCACAAAACATTTTTTTTTAATTTTCGAACCCATAGATAAAATAAAAACTAGATAGATTGCATAAAATAAAAACGATACAAAGTTATTTTACATCGATGCAACTAGATAGATAAAATAAAAACTAGATAGATAGTTCGAAAGCATAGATAAACTACGGCGCAACTAGATAGAAACTACTCTACGTCGCTATCATCGCTATCATCCTCGGCGGTGTCGTCCGAGGTGTCTAGCCAGATGTCCAGCCACCGATCATCGTCCGCGCCAAGAACGATCGCCCACCTGCTGCAACGATGTCGGATCGCGATTCGCTAACGCCTTCGGCGACGCTTTTCCAACGCTTCTCGCGACGCTTTGCGTGTCCTCCGCGGCGCGCTTGCCCAAGAGGGCCTGCTCGTGGCGATGTCCTCCGGTGGCGCTGGCGCCATCCGCCATGACCTCTCGTCCTCTGAAGCGGAGGAGGCGGCGTGCCGCCGGCGTGCTCGCATGGTCTTCCGTTGTGTGCGAGCGCGCGAAGGGCGCGGTCGAGAGCTTGCTGGGCGCGTACACGTCTTGAAAATTCATCGCGCGCGGCCGCCTAGGGCGCCACGCAGCCGCGTCGTGCGACGCGGCGGGCTGGCGCGCCGTCTCAGATGTGCGAGGCCGAGCCGAGGCGCCGGAGCGTATCTCCGCGGTGTACGCGCGGTGGGCGCGGCGGACGCCACGGTAGCCGGACGCTCGGCGCGCGCGGCGGCATGGCGGCGCGGCGGTGGCGGAGCGCTGGAGCGGCGGACGCGCGTCGGTGGCGGAGCGCTGGAGCGGCGGAGGCGCGTCGGTGGCGGGGCGCGTGACAGAAAGACGAAGAGGAGAAGAGAAGGTGCGAGACAGGCGCGTGGCGCGCGCCGCATTTTATAGGCGCGCCGGAAGCGGTGCACAAAATATGGCGCGCGAGCTGGCGCTTTTTCGCGCGCGCGCAAGCGGTTCCCGCGCGCGTGATTTTCCCGCTGCCGCTGGAGCGCGGCAAAACGTCCCGCGCGCGCTAAAGCCTGCGTTTACCTCGCGCGCGCGTCGTTTCGTGCGGCCGTTGGAGATGCTCTAAGAGCAAGCCACGGACAGCATGTATACAAAGACGCCGCGGCAATATACATCACGGCCGCCCAAAGCCCAAGCATGCTCTGCCACAACCACCACCATGCCTGGCTCCATAGTTTGTAGCCGCAACACAAAAGTTGCTCGTGCCGACACCGTGAAACTCAAGAAACTGAGGCTGTGGTCTCTGTTTCATGTGCGGAGAGCATTGGGGCCACGAGCACATCTGCCGGACATCCGTCCAATTGCAAGTCATCGAGGACCTCTTGGAACTTTTTGGCATTGACACAATGATGAACCAACAAGCTACACCAACTTTAGAGGTCGTTGATGGTGCTGTAATGGATATCTCGTGATCGCCCTAACGGGCAGAGTTTCCTCCAAGACGTTCAAACTTCATGCCTCGATCCAAGGCTGGCGGGGAAGTGCTCATGCAGGTCAAGTCCAGTAGCTCTACCTCATTCATCAACCAGCAGATTGCGTAGACCATCACCCGCGTCAAACCTCTTCCATGCGAGTACAATGTATGTGTGATGGATGGTAGGTAACTCACGTGTTCGTCTAGTGTGCCGCACTCCGCGTGGTGCTCTCAAGGCCACCATTTCGTCAACGACTTGAAAGTGCTCGTGCTTGGCACCTGTGAGGCCATCCTAGGAATAGATTGGATCAAGGGGCACAACCCGATGATAGTCGACTAGCTAGCCAAGGCCAACGAAATCCCCACAACAGACATGCTGGTGTGCCTCCACGACCATGGCGCGACGTCCTAGACCTTGCTCATCATTAACGTCATTCAACTTCAAGGTATCTGTACCAAGGGCACGATCACACACAACGTCCACATGTGCACGATCACCATGGAGGATGACATCGTCACGGCACCGCCAGCATGCATCTATCATGTGCTTGACGCGTTCAGTGACGTCTTCAATGAACCAGTAAGCCTTCCCATGCAGCGCGCATGCGAATACGGCCCTACGGCCATAAGAGGGATCAGAAGGTCGAAATCAAGGCCAAGGTGGTAGAACTTCTAGGCACAGGCATCATTCAGCAAAGCACGAGCCATTTTTCTTTCTGGTCATCCTGCATCAACTATAGGCGTTTGGATGCCCTCTACATCGGCAAGTACCCAGTGTTAGTCATCCAAGAGTTGCTAGATGAGCTACATGGCGATGTGCGGTTCTCCATGCTCGATCTCCATGCTGGCTACCACCAGATTCGACTTGCCGAAGAAGAAGGGTTCGCCATAGTTTCAGGAATATTTTAGCTCCTACCTAAATTACTGGATTTCAGCTATGCCGGTTGCATTTGGGCCAGAGGACAGAACTGTCGACTTGAAATTCAAAAAAGTATTTGATATTTTTTGGAAATATTTTTTGAAAAAAAATGAATTCTTGCTTATAGCTGAAATGACCGAAATACTTTGACCGTCCAATTAATGAAATTATTGAAATTCCGGTAAATTCATCAAAATCTCAGTAAAAGCAAAAACCCGTCGTGATTGATGTACCCCCCCACGGCTGGGTTAAAACAGAAACCAGTAAATACGCTAGATTTCTGCACACTGCAAAACTCATGGGGCATCAATCAAATCGAATTATTTAACGGCACGCCGTCTGAATTAATGGTCTTTCTGCTGCTTAGTTCAGCTGGTCCTTGGCCTGCTTCTTGCGGCTTGCGCGGTCGAGGTCGCCCACCATCTTGCGGCGGTATATTTCCGCGAAGGTGATGGGATCCTCCAGTATGGTCTCCTCCCCCTCCTTAACCGCCAGCGGCCACACCCTCGCGTTGGGCGCCGGGTTCTGGAACGTCGCGATGGACAGCCTGCTGCTCTCCTCGTTCACCACCGCGCGGTGGTCCGCGTTCTTGAACCGCCCGTTGCTCAAGTACTGCATGCAAAAGAATTTTAAGCACATGCAATTACAGTCACAACCAAGAGTGCTGAACCGGTGCTAGATCAGCCAATGATAGATTGCTGTGCTACCGACATGGCCGTGGTCGCCGAGGTTGACGACGAATGCGCCGGAGACGGGCTGGACGGTGATCCAGGTCTTGCCACCGTCGCGGGTGGCCTGCAGGCCGCCGACGAGGTCCTGGAGGAGGAGGGTGATGGTGCCGGGGTCGGTGTGGCGCTTGACGCCCAGGGTGAGCTCGGGCTGGGGGCACCGCGGGTAGAAGTTGACCACCACCTTCTGGTCCATGTCCACGCACGCCTTGGCCAGGGACTCCGTCTCCAGGCCCATCGCCTCCGAGAGCACGCCCAGCAGCTTGCACGACAGCTCCATCAGCCGCTCGCTGTACCGCTCCACTACCGGGCGCCACCCCGCCGGCTTCTCCGGCCAACGCCCGTAGTCCCGGGCCTTCAACGGGTAGGAGAAGTAGGTCACTAGCTCCCTCCAGTCCTGCACCGCCTCACCCTGCTTGCGTCGCCGCACGAACCTGAGTTTTTCTGATCAATTTGTCGTGTATATTAGTACGTGGCATGCATGTACGCGTGTGTGTACCTGGAGGTGGCTGGAGACGATGAAGCCGCCCTTCTTGCCGCCGGACATGTCGTACCGGAGCTTGTCCTCGGCAGGCAGCGCGAAGAACTCGCGGGACAAACGCGCCATGTCAGCTGCGAGGTCGGCGTCCACGCCGTGGTCCACCACCTGGAAGAGACCCCAATCCTCGCAGGCAGCGGCCACGCGGTCCCGGATCTCGGCCCGGCACACGCCGTCGATGCCCTGGAGCGAGATGACCGGCACCGCGTCGCTGAAGTGGTCGTGCGCCACCTTAGGCCGCTCGTCCTCGTCGCGCACGAAGGATGGCCTCATCGTCGCCTCCCAGGACGCCGCCGTGGGCAGGAACATCGTGTTGCTCACGGGCGCCATCGCTATCTACCAGTTATCGATCTGTACGTCTGTCTCGTATGGTTATAGATGGACGGAGGGGGGTGCTTGTCTGTTCAACGCAGCATACATACATTTCTTCGGCTATAAACGCCTGAGCACCTTTCAAATACTGAACTGGCACAACAACTTTAAATTAGGGAGATGTCTCACACTGAACGAACATCACCGGACAGTCTGAAATAAATTCGAAAAAATGCATGCACCAGTGTCAAATTAGGCTTCTTTTGGTTCATATGATGTACCACTATCATAGGAATAGAAAACTTGTAGGAAATGAGATGACAAGGTTCTCAAATCCTATGAGTTTCACATAATATGAATTCTTTCCGGTGAGTCTAGATTCATATTTATTTTTCTTTGAAGTGTGAAGGATAGGAACCAATCCTATGTAGGAATAGAAATTCATTCCTATGAATCAAAAGGCTTTAAAGAAAAATTTCCTATAAGAATGCTATCGTATAAAATTCCTATGAAATTCCTCCATACCAAATAAGGCCTTAGTACTATGAACCATGATGGGCTAGTTCCACCACAAGAAAAATCTAACCATCTAAGCTCGCTTAGTTTGCAAATCTAGGTATTTTGCATTGCATGCATAAGCTAAGGACGATTTTATCAAATCACATATGTGTTCTTGCTACTGACTAGTACACATTTTTATCGCACGTGCTCCTTCTGTTTCTTTTTTACTTTGCATAAAAATATTTATGTGAAGTCATACTTTATAAATTTGATTAAATTTGTATTAAAAAAAAGAGAAAAGTATATTTTTCGTCCCTCAACTCTTGGTGGAGTCTAGATTTTGTCCTTCAACTGCGAAATGGGACAACTTGCAACTCGAACTTTTCATAATGTACAAATTTCGTCCCTTGTATCAGCCGACCCTGCTGACTTGGCTTGGTTTTTGACTAGTTTTGACCGGTCCACGCCAACCTGGCAAAGGAGACGGTAAAGCAAGCATGGGCACGTGGGTGGCTGAAACTTCGCTGGCGACGATGTCCCATGGATGCGATGGTCGGTGCTATGTGGGCAGCGAGCTAGATGACACGGGGAGGCTCGGGGAGAAGGGAGAAACGACCAGGGGCTCACATATAGCACGCAAGCGCGTGAGGCGGATAAGCACCGAAGCGACGGCTGCGTTGGGGCGGCGAAGCACGAGTTTTGACCCTGTTTGGATCCATAGGTTAGAGTTAGTTTGGACTCAACTAACCCAAAAATATCCAAACAGGGAGGGTTAGTTTGGGTTAGATGCATCTAACCCATCCAAAAAAACTGACCTATCCAAGAGGTGCTTATTTTGGTTAGTTCTCCTTGGGACCACTAAAAAAATACATTTTCTCTTGCTCTCCCCGTAGCAGCCCCACCCTATCCTCCCGTTCCAACCCCATCGTCTCCCTGCGGCCCGTCCGCCCGCCGGTAAGCACTCGCGGCTCCTTGCGCGGCACGCCCCTGTTGGCCTCGGCCAGAGCCTCCTTGCACAGCGATGGCGGATTCGGTCGGCGGGCTGCGCGAGAGGCCAGCGCAGCTCCTTGCCGGGCGCGTCCCCATCTGCCTCGGAGAGCGCAGCTCTCGGCCAAACGATTGAGAAAGAGCATTTATTGTCAATCTAACCCTGCCATCCAAACACCTCTTTAGTCAGAGTTAGTTCAGGGTTAGAATCTAACTCTAACCTCTAACTAAGTTAGAGTATCCAAACAGGGCCTTTGTCGTGCTCGTGGCTAGGTGAGCTCACGGACGAGGGGCTTCTTGGGGAGGACGTGTGAGGCTTCGATAGGACCACAGGGAGCTTAGGAAGCCGACAGGGAGAACAGAGCTTGCCGAAGGAGGAGATCGCGGTGCGGCCACTGTCACTGGAATTGAGAAAGTCGATTTGGGCGTCAACAATTTAGGGCCTCCCGCGTCGCTTCCTTTGGTGTGGTTTACTACGACGGCGAGGTGGAGCGCCTAGACATGGCGACACATGGAGGAGGCCTATGTCGCTGCTGGCAACCCGTGCTACTCCCGATGAGTTACAACACGATTCCCTTCGGCCAGCACAGCAACTGAGATGCGCGCGCTTCGGAGCCAGCGCTAGCTCGACGTCATCGCCGGCGCTTGTGCAGCCGGTGCACTCCAACTGCTCAATGAAATGCCCGTTAGAGAATAGAGAAATACTGCTACCTAGACCATTACCGGTCAAAAACATGCCAAGTTAGCTTAAAAACCGCTTCAGTTGTGTCAAGGGATGAAATTTGTCCGGTATTAAAAGTTCAAGTTGCAAGTTGTCCGGTTTATAGTTGAGGGACTAAATCTACACTTCGCCAACAATTGATGTACGAAAAGTATATTTTTCTCTAAAAATTATCAACATCTACAAAATTAAAGTTTTAGAATACAAAAATTAATTCCATGATGCATCTAATAATACTAATTTGGTATTGTGAATGTTGATACTTTTTTCCATAAACATGGTCAAACTTTATGAAATTTGATTTCAGACTAATCTTATATGCGAAGTTAAAAAAACGGAGGGTGTATGTACTTCCATGTATGTTCCATCTAATCTAGTACATGCAAGAATATATGACGCGTTTGTAATTACAATTACTGCATGTATGTGCATAATTTTTTTCGGAACGCACGGGCAATTGAGTCCATGCACGACGAGTTAATACCCGGCTCGCGATTTACGTTCGGCCAGAGATAGGGAAACAATCAGCAAGCGGACATACTGAGTACTGACTGAAATGAAATTGGTCCGATGGTGTGATACCGTGTAGCTCTTATTTCACCATCCGGACATCATTTTCCCCATTCTAATATGCGAAACAACACATATGCATGTTGTAAACAAAATAGGGGTCGTGTGACATTGTTACCAAGATGAGAGGGTTTTATGCAAAGCTTTTTATCTAGGCCTCTCAAGTGGACCGGGAATTGACATAGAGTTGAGCTTATGTGTTGTTGAGAGATCTTTATGGTTAGGCAGAGAAGTGCAATCACTTGATCTACAAATCCATTCAAATCTTAGTGCCAAAATCAGCGAATTGCAGACTCCCTCCTTGTTGACTTTCACCTTGTATTTGATTCATCTCTATACTGGATGATTGCTCGCTACTGTCCATGGTTTTCCACCGCAAAGGTTTCCACGTAAATCCTTGTATCACCCATTTGGAGTTTCTCTTGTCATACCGGTTGCTACTCAAGTGCTTGCTTGTTATTGGTTAAGTTTGGTATCATTTGGTTGTATTGACATTGGAGGCATGGCATACTTGGGTTCTTTGATATCGGGATGATTATGTTGGGGGTTTGATGATTTAGTGAGCTGCTCTTGCAAGTATATAGTTGTGGTGAACATTGAATAGCTTGGTGCTTGTGGATTTCGTGATATTGTTATGATTTTCTACATGCACACAAGGTGTTTGCTGAAATGCATTTGAAGAACTAGCTCACTGTTTTGGTTGTTGCCCCTCTACGCTCATAGATGAGGGCAGGACATCTACTTGGCCATCGTAGCTTAAGAAGATCCCATCTAGCTCTCCGCTTGCTATCTTCCGTTGTGTTGCGTTCCGTTTCCTGTGTGTGTGTGTGTGTGTGTGTGTGTGTGTGTGTTTTGCATAACTTCACGTCCACAGTCGCATGGAGCGGCACGCAGCTTCCACCGGCTGGTCCAGGCAGAATCCACCAGTCTCTCTCCGGGTCAATATCCAATTACTCCTTGGACTAAAAAGAATCTCCAATCATACTTACCTAATTTGACCCCTACAGACATTTCTGGACAGTGTCCGCTTCGAATCCCCATTTTATCTGTGCATGCAACAATATTTGTCTAGATAAATGCATATGATTGATGCAAATGGAGAGAGACAAAATAGAAAGATAGGAAGTGGTCGAGGATGGGTTGCGTCTGTAGCTGCATGTCCGAACATCCCATTTTCTTCCCACATACAAGCTGGATTTGGGTGTTTGCGGAAGTTGCAAATGGTCGCTTGCTTCGGCTGATCAAGGGAGCGGCTTTGTCTTCGACTCAGTTCTGGGATATAGGGTAGTATGTAGGTCTAGGGCTTTCCATGGCGACGGTTGTTATACGTTTTACAGCCTAGCCTATCCCGAACATTAATACACAATCGTTATAGGTTGCTTTAAATCGAATCAAGCAAACTATAGTAGTACGTAAACCAGGTCGTGGTTGTTGACAAAAGATACCACATAGTGACCTGACACCAGCAAGTAGCTCTAGCTTACGACAGATAATTGGCAGGACCAATATATGCTCATCACAATTTACAACTGATAGCTAATACCAGTTACTTACTACTTCCTCTGATTCTAAATATAAGTCTTTTTAAAGATTTTAATATGGACTACATGCTAAGGAAAGTGAGTGAATCTACACTTCAAAATATGTTTATACATCCATATATAGTGCGTCTTAAAATCTCTAAAAGAACTTATATTTAGAAACGAAGGGAGTAGCATGGAAGACGGTGATCCCTCTGCTTTCATTTAATCACCTATAATCCTTGACCAAAGTCAAACTTTCCGAGTTCATAGACAACAATATGAAGATTTACAATACCACATAGATATGATGTGAAAATATATCAAATCAGGAATCGAGTGTATGGATTCGGTATTGTGAATATTAACAACTTTTTTTATGAGTTTGGTCGATGTTAGCAAACTTTGACTTGAAGACAAAGCTAATGCCCAGAATAAACAAAAACATGAAAACAGGAGTACTGCACAGTAATCCAAGAGGCAGTTTTATGTGTCAGACCATGGCAGTAGTGGGCTACGTACCTTGGGTGTATCGCTGGCTCCTGGTTGGTTCGACGCGTTTTACAAAGCTAATGCTGACACCAATTAGCATCGGAAGATGCTACAGTAAAGCATGAGTCGGTGTGATGTTCATGGCATGGTGGCAGTAATTAACGAGTAGGTGCAACCAATGTACTAGCGCAATTTACAACTGGCAGCTGACACCAATTTGTCTGTGTCAGTCCGGTTTGTTAATTAGGGCACGGCATGTGGTAGGGCGACCAACCAAGTTTGTCTTGCGGTGAAAGTGAAACTGCACATCCAAGGTTCGTACACATCCAGAGGCTTGTCTTGATACGATTAGCACCTAGATAAACGCTTCACGGGCTGCGACCAGGCCCGGCCCTGGGGGCGAGCGGGGCGACCACCCCGGGCCCCAGAATCCAAGAGGGCCATCTCAGTCCGGTGCGAGGAACTGCCGGAGGGAATTTCCTATCTGCCGCTCGTTGCGGCAAGTGGCCGGAGAAACGCACAGGCGAGCGGCTGATCGACGCTACTGGGCCGGTCCATTTGAGTAGATCGCATTGGCACTAGCCCTCGGGTTTTGGGAATCTTCCAGAAGGTTTCCTGAACCCCCCTTTTTTTCTCTGGTTTTTTTCTTATTTTTCTTTTTCTTTGTGGTCGGTTTTTCTTTTTCATTTTTCATTTTATTTTTTTCTTTTTCCAGAAATATTCAATATTCTAAAAAAAGTTCAAATTTTAAAAACTGTTTCTTTTTTCAAATTTTGTTCCTAAATCTAAAAATGTTCCTTCCAGTTTTGTGGTTTCAAAAAATGTTTGTTGTCTCAAATTTTTGTTCACAATTTCAAAAAATGTGCTCTCTTTTACAATTTATTCACAAATTCAAAAATTGTTCAGGGAGTTTCAAATATTGTTCGGGCTTTCAAACTTTGTTCGGAATTTCAAACATGTTCCTGCTTTTTTTTAAAAAAATTGTTCACAAATTCAAAAAACTCATGTGGTTTCTAATTTTTGTTCATCTTTTTGATTTTTTTTGAAATTCCAAATTCTGTTCGTCTTTTTTAGTAGTGTTTGGAGGTTCAAATATTGTTCCTTTCTTTTATGAAAATTGTTTCAAAATCTAAAATTAATAGAACATTAAATTGTAAAACTGTTTGAATGTTATGTTTTTTTCACAAATTCAGAAAACGTTTACGATTTTCAAAAAATGTCCCTATATTGAAAATTTGTTCACAAATTTCATAAATGTTCATGTTCTTGAAATTTGTTTGCAAATTTAAAATCTGTATGGGCATATGAAAAAACGTTCACATTTTTTTATTTTTGTTCACAAATTCAAAAAAATTAATCAGGAATTTCAGAAAACGTGCAAGCTTTTCCAAATTGTTCTCCTTTCCAAAACAAATCAGGATTTTTCATTCGTTCTCATTTTATAAATTTCGTTCTGGATCTAAAATGTTGTCCCCGTTTTCAAATTTTGTTCACCAATTCAAAACATATTCATGTTTCAAAATTTGGTCACAAATTCAGAAAGTCTTCACGTTTTTAATTTATGTTCATGAATTAAAAAATGCTCTGGAATTTAAAAAATGTTCCTATTTTTGAAAAGTGTTCAAAAATGTAAATAATGTTCCCGTTATCAGAATTCTTCGCAAATTTAGAAAAATTTCACGTTTTCCATTTTTGTTCACATATTAAAATATATGGTAATTTTAGAAAACGTTCCTGTTTAAGAATTTTGTTCAGAAAATGTTCCTGTCATTTCAAAAGTTGTACATGTTTTCGAAATTTGTTCACCAATTTAAAAAATGTTTGCATTTTCTGGAAATGTTCAGGAATTCAAAATTTTGTTCGCATTTTACAAAAGATGTTTTGATTTGTTATTTTTGTTCACATGTTCAAATAATCTTAGGGATTTTAAAAAATTTCTCAGATTAAAAAATTGGTCTACTTTTGAAAAGTTGTACCTGCTTTCAAATTTGTTCACCATTTAAAAAAATGTTTCTGTTTTCAAAGTATGTTCTGGAATTTGGAAAATTATACACGTTTTACAAAAAAATCGGAAAATTGAAGAAATGTTTGTGCTATAGAAAATTGTTCAGATTTTCAAAAGATGTACAATTCTTCACTTTTTTGTACAAATTAAAAAAATATTCGGAAATTTGAAATATACTGACAGTTTCAAAGGATGTTCGGAAATGAAAATTTTGGTCACGTTTGTCAAACAGTATTCGTAATTTCAAAAAAGTGATAACAGTTTTGAAGTAAAGATCAATTTACGCCGCGGTTTTTATTTCATTTGAATTCGCGCCATAGATATGTCACAAAGGCTTATTAGGTGTCGTGGCTAGCTTGTCGGGTGCACAAACTGGAGGTCTGAATTTTGAATTCCAGTTGGCGCTTACTTTTCTTTTTAAGCATTTGTCGGCCGACCGCTCGCACGAGGTCAGTCCAAACGGGCCGGCCCAGTTGCGTGATTCCTATGCGAACGGACGTCTTTTTGACGCTGCAGGCGTCAAATAGTTGCTTCCCTGCCGGAGGAGCCACTAAAAGAGGCCAAATCCTATTCACGGCCCTTAGCGCCCGCTACATGTCTTTCTACACTAGTGCAGAATTGTGCAATTGTTCCGGTTCGTAATGACCTTTTGTACCAGTTCTGCAACCGGCACTAAAGGGTGGGGACTAAAGGTCCGCCGATGAACCGACACTAAAGGCCCACCACGTAGCACGAGCCCACGCCAGGGGGCAGGGGGCTACACCAAGCGGGACTAAAAGGTTTAGGGGGTTATTGGTTTATGATTTGTTTTTCTTTTTAATTTAGTGTTTTCCATTTAGTTTTTTTTCATTTCAAACATATTTTACGCTACTACATATTGTACCGTTATGCATATATATAAATAAAATTTCTCGTAGAACCGATCATATATATATCCTCGAATTTCTCGTACACACACACACAGATCAATGCACCGTAATTTTACGTTTCGTAAATTTTGTTTTATTTCAGACGTAAAAAGAGAACGTAAGAAAATATATAATTGCCGTAAAAAATATTTCATATTGGGTAAATTACAAATGTAAAAACATAGTGTAAAATGTACATAAATGTATTTTTTCTGGTATGCTGACCTTTTTTTATGCCAAATTATACACAATGAATCAATATGATTGTAACTATTTATATTTGAAACATAATTTATTTATGAAATGATCGTAAGATTACCTCGGGTGAAGAATAACTTTTTCTGCACCCTGCGTGATGAATAGTAACACTATATATATACCAGTCTATATAGACCAGTGAGCTTCGTGTCAAAAAAACTGCACGCGTTCTTTTTTCGGCACTGTTTTCGCTCAAATTTTTTAACCGTTTATCGGAATGAGGTGTGTAATATACCGTTGAAAAGCTATGAATTAGGCGCAATTTCGACATGTTGAACACTTTTCGAGATTCCACACGGTTTAAGAGCAGTTTTGAAAATTGTGCGGCGGATGATGAGTGGCAGCGAGCGTTTTTTCGGGTTTATTTCTAAACCGCTTGTCGGAATGAAATAAATGATACGCTTTTGGATAGATATCGTCGAGGCGCATCTTTTTCATATATAAATGTTTCTCTAATTCGTTACGTTTTAAGAGCAGTTTCAAATTTACTAAATCGCGGAACTCTGTTTTTGAATTTTTTTGAAATTTTCGGTACTGTTTTTGCTCCAGTTTTCTAACCGTTTGTCGAAACGAGACATATGATACGCTGTTGGAAAGCTACGGACAAGGCGCAACTTTCATATGTTGAAATGGTTTTGAGATTCCTTACAATTTTTAGTTAATTTTGAAAAACGTGCGGCTGACTTTGAGAGGCAGCGGCTGTTTTTCGCGAATTTTTTACGAACGGCTGGTCGGAATAATTCAAATCATACGCCATTGGAAAGATATCGATGAGACGCAACTTTTTCATGTAGAACACTTCCTCTAATTCCTTATGGTTTAAGAGCAGTTTTAAAATTACCGAAATGCGGACACTCTGTTTTTCGCGACACCCAATTATTCGTGTGTACTTCATCAGACAGAAGAACGCACTGCTTCGGACTGAAAACTACACTGCATCAAACGGGAAAGAGAACTGCATTTTTTTTAAAAATACATTTTTTGTTTTAAATGGAGTGTATTGAAAGTTCTTTGTAGTGGACTTCTTGTAAGACCAAAGTGCACTGAATTTTCATGTTTTTTTAAATGCATTCTGTTTTAAATGAATTGTACTGAAAGTTCTTTTGTAGTGGACTTTTTGTAAGGCCAAAGTGCACTGAATTTGCATTTTTCTTCTTAAATGTATCTTGCTCTAAATTGACTGTTGTAAAGAGTCCTTCGCAATGGACTTTTTTTAGACCAAAGTGCACCACATTTGCTTTTTTTAAATGTAGTTTGTTCTAAATGGAGTGTAGTGAAGTGCCCTTCGTAGTGCACCACAATGGCATGTTTTTTAAAATTTATTTTATTCTAAATGGAGTACTGAAAAGTCCTTCTTAGTGGACTTTTATGCAGACCAAAGTGCACTGCATTTGCATGCCGGCGTCATTTTTTGTAGCCGCACTGCACTGAAATGCAACCAAACTATACATCCAAATTCTGAAAATGGAAAAAAAGGAAGCTTTCTGGACTGCTTCAGGGAGGCTAGTTGATGGCCTTGTCGGATCACACATTGTTGCATTTTTGACTGAAACGGGCGTGCACTGCAAGGAAGCAAACCCA
Organism: Aegilops speltoides; assembly: GCA_021437245.1. Classification (NCBI taxonomy): domain Eukaryota; kingdom Viridiplantae; phylum Streptophyta; class Magnoliopsida; order Poales; family Poaceae; genus Aegilops; species Aegilops speltoides. The sequence continues at coordinate 576,397,095 of CM038142.1, forward strand.
ACACCAAACATCACAACACACACACACAACCAAACTGCAGATGCATCCAAAGTGGACCACATACATACAGAATTAGCTCTAGGCATAACCAAAGTGGACCACATACATACAGAATTAGCTCTGAGCATACATCCATCCATACATACATCAGAATTAGCTCTCGAGCACCTCCAGCAACTAACTGAACCACCTAGCGCACTGCACGCACACGCCTGTGCAGTGCACTTTTCTTTTTCACTGTGTTTGCCTCTTTGGCTTATATCCTGCAAAACAAATGGTACCGAAAAATAGCCACACCTCCCTGTTCGTCGAGAACCAAGCAAAGCAAGAGTACCGGAAACAACCACACCCCCCTTCTCTACTGCATTCACCCAAATGCTGCATTAATTTTTTTTGTTATATATGCATTTTTTGCTGAGTGAACCTCAACAAGCTCCAATTAGCATTGCGGCCATGGCCAGAGGGGACCACATCGACAAGATGCAGTTGAGGCAAGACGAAGGGAGAGGAGACGATGGGAGGAGCGCGGCGGAGGTGGTTTCGGCGGTGGAGCGCCGCGGAGGTGGCTGTGGAACCGTGACGAGCGGGCCGGCAGCGACGGTGTGTGTGGATCCGACAGTTGCAATGCAGCAGGAGGTCGACGGGGCAGCTGTGTGGATCCTGCCGTCGCGACACAAAGACGAGGTCGCCAGGCGGGGAGGTGGATTCGCCGTCGCGACACAACAGAGGTTGCGGGGAGGAGGTGGATCCGGTTGTCGTGGCACAAAAGAAGGTCACCGAGGGCGGGGAGAGGTAGGAGTAGGGGGGAGGGGTGAACTGCACGCGTGGCTGAGCCGCACCGCCGGTGGAGCTGCCGGACTGGTGGCCGGACCGCCCGCCCACGAGGACCGAATTGCAGGTCCACGACACCGGGTGGTGCCAGATGCGAGCTCGGTGTGGAGCAGGTCGCCGGCGTGGTGGTCGACCCGGACTGCGCCGGCTGGAGGTGGCAGCAGGTGGGGAGTCTCGGGGGGCCGCCGCAGCCTGGATCCGTCACCCCGTCCGTGGGATGTGGTCGGGTGCCGCCGTGGGGTGGGAGCTGGGGGCGCCGCCGCGGGGTGGGGGTGGTTGGCGCCGCCACAAGATGGGGTGGTCGGGGTGGGGCGCCCACCGCCGCGTGGGGTGGGAGGTGGTCGGGCGCCGCCGTGGGGTGGGAGCTGGGGCGCCGCCGCGGGGTGGGGGTGGTTGGCGCCGCCACGAGATGGGGGTGGTCGGGGGGTGGGGGCGCCACCGCAGGGTAGGAGGTGGTCGGGGATGAGAGGAGGCGCGGCGGCCTTGGCTAGCCGGCGCTGCGGGCCTCTGTGGTGCGGCACATTGCGTGGGGAAAGCGAGAGAGAAGTTGGGTGGATTTGACCGGAGGAAGAAAGTGGTTTAGGTGGGGTGGGGCTGTGGTGGATTTTTCCATTGCAGTTCGGTGGAGTTGACGCGGGGCTGGTTGGGTGTTATCAGAATAAGCTTTTTTGGTGTGCAGAATAAGGTCTTAAGGGGTGTTATCATAATAGACCCACCCTATATATATATATATATATATATATATATATATATATATATATATGAAATGATCGGAAGATATCTTACGATCATTTCATAAATAAATTATTTTTCAAATATAAATAGTTACGGTCATATTGATTCACTGTGTAAAATTTGGCATAAAAAAGTCAGAATACCAGAAAAAATACATTTATGTTCATTTTACACTGTTTTTACATTTGTAATTTATGTAATATAAAATATTTTTTACGGCAATTATACACACACACACACGCACACACAATTTGGTACATACAATTTCTCCTATAATTCGCAGACCATTACATTCATGCAGGCAGCTTGTAATATAATTCTCCTTCGGGATCTGTTGGGGATATGGCTATTAGGTATGACCCGCCCAGGAGGGGCCGGGTTATACCTATGGCGATTCATCAATATGAATCCCATAAGGATGTTGAAGATGGCGGTTCATGAAGCAAGGTCTCAAGGCCCAAGGGCAACTTAAGGCCCATAGGGGTAAACCGCAAATGTGTATTGTAAGGCAAGTATATTTAGTCACCGAGCCAGACACATTGTCTATGAGCCATCCGGGACTCCGTGAGCCACTAGGCGTCAACTTGTGTATATAAAGGGATGACCCGGCGGTGGTTCAGGGCAAGAAACAAGAGATCGAAAGTTAGGTCAAGCGTATTCACTCCATGGTAATCGAGACATAAGCAATACCACCTCAAACTGGATTAGGCATTTATCTTCACCGCTAGGGGCCGAACCAATATAAACTCTCTGTGTCCTTTGTCCCGTTTAACCCCTTTAAACTAACCTAGTTGCGATGGCTCCACGACTAAGTCCTCACACTAAGACATGTGTCGTAACAATTCCACGACAGTTGGCGCCCACCATGGGGCCAGCACACGGTGGTTTTGAGTTCTTGAAGGGCAGCTTCAAAGGGATCAAAGCATTTCACATCAAAAATTCTGTTTTTATCATTTACCTACTCGAGGACGAGCAGGAATTAAGCTTGGGGATGCTTGATACATCTCCAACGTATCTATAATTTTTGATTGTTTCATGCTATTATATTACTTGTTTTCGATGTTTAATGGGCTTTACTATACACTTTTATATTATTTTTGGGACTAACCTATTAACCGGAGGCCTAGCCCAAATTGCTGTTTTTTTGCCTATTTCAGTGTTTCGCAGAAAAGGAATATCAAACGGAGTGCAAACAGAATGAAACCTTCGAGAGAGTTATTTTTGGAACAAACGCAATCGAGGAGACTTTAAGTAGATGTCAAGAAAGAGACGAGGTGGCCACAAGGTAGGAGGGCGCGCCACCACCCTCATGGACCCCTCATGGCTCCCCTGATCAACTTCTTTCGCCTATACATATCCATACACCCTGAAAACATCCAGGAGCAACACGAAACCCTATTTCCACCGCCGCAACCTTCTGTACCCGTGAGATCCCATCTTGGGGCCTTTTCCGGCGCTCCGTCGGAGGGGGAATCGATCACGGAGGGCTTCTACATCAACACCATAGCCTCTCTGATGAAGTGTGAGTAGTTTACCTCAGATCTTTGGGTCCATAGTTATTAGCTTGATGGCTTCTTTTCTTTCTTTGGATCTCAATAGAAAGTTCTCCTCAATCCTCTTGGAGATCTATTCGATGTAACTCTTTTTGCGGTGTGTTTGTCGAGATCCGATGAATTGTGGGTTTATGATCAAGATTATCTATGAACAATATTTGAATCTCCTCTGAATTCTTTTATGTATGATTGGTTATCTTTGCAAGTCTCTTCGAATTATCAATTTAGTTTGGCCTACTAGATTGATATTTCTTGCAATGGGAGAAGTGCCTAGCTTTGGGTTCAATCTTGCGGTGTCCTTTCCCAGTGACAGCAGGGGCAGCAAGGCACGTATTGTATTGTTGCCATCGAGGATAAAAAGATGGGGTTTATATCAAATTGCTTGAGTGTATCTCTCTACATCATGTCATCTTGCCTAATGCGTTACTCTGTTCTTATGAACTTAGTACTCTAGATGCATGCTGGATAGCGGTCAATGTGTGGAGTAATAGTAGTAGATGCAGAATCGTTTCAATCTACTTGTAGCGGACGTGATGCATATATACATGATCATGCCTAGATATTCTCATAACTATGCACTTTTATATCAATTGCTCGACAGTAATTTGTTCACCCATCATAATACTTGAGAAGCCACTAGTGAAACCTATGGCCCCCAGGTCTATTTTCCATCATATAAGTTTCCAATCTACTTTATTTTGCAATCTTTACTTTTCAATCTATATCATAAAAATAACAAAAATATTTATCTTATTATTATCTCTATCAAATCTCACTTTTGCAAGTGGCCGTGAAGGGATTGACAACCCCTTTATCGCGTTGGTTGCAAGGTTCTTAATTGTTTGTGTAGGTACGAGGGATTTGCATGTAGCCTCCTACTGGATTGATTCCTTGGTTCTTAAAAACTAAGGGAAATACTTACGCTACTTTTCTGCATTACCCTTTCCTCTTCAAGGGAAAACCAATGCAGTGGTCATGAGGTAGCAGGGGTTGATGCATGTTCTTGTCTTTGTTTCTCCGGTACAAATCTTAGGGCACTCTTTGAGGTTCTTTGTGTTCGATTGAGTATTATGAATCTGAAATTGTTTGATGCATATCTTATAATCATCTCGCATATACTCGAGGTGACATTAGGGTATCTTGGTGACATTCGAGTTAGTTGATGTGTATCATATGGTGTTATTTTAGTATGAACTCTAGGTACCAGTGTTGTTGCTCATGGTGGTTCTAATGCAGTATCTACCGGATTAGTTGCTTAGTTTAATTTCAGGGTGCTTAGTTTTATTTCATGGGTGTATTGTGTTGAGCCCCCAGCAGAACTATGTTATGCTCTTTCTCGTTACTTTAACTCGTCGGTATGTACATACTTGTATTTCTTACAGTTCATCTTGTAGTTGGTAGTACTACCACTCATTTCTTCAGATTATATACGTATAGTATATGATATGGCCAACATCATATAGCAAGCAATTGGCTATACTATTTACCACGCTCTATGTTGGAAATATGCCCTAGAGGCAATAATAAAAGGATTATTATATTTCAATGTTCATGATAATTGTCTTTTGTTCATGCTATAAATGTATTATCCGGAAATCGTAATACACGTGTGAACACTTAGACCCAATGAGTCCCTAGTGAGCCTCTAGTTGACTAGCTCGTTGTGATCAATAGATAGTCATGGTTTCCTGACTATGGACATTGGATGTCGTTGATAACGGGATCACATCATTAGGAGAATGATGTGATGGACAAGACCCAATCATAAGCATAGCATAAAAGATCGGATAGTTCGTTTGCTAGAAGCTTTGCCAATGTCAAGTATCTATTCCTTCGACCATGAGATCGTGTAACTCCGGTTACCGTAGGAGTGCCTTTGGTGTATCAAACGTCACAACGAATCGGGTGACTATAAAGGTGCATTACGGTATCTCCGAAAGTATCTGTTGGGTTGACACGGATCGAGGCGGGATTTGTCACTCCGTATGACGGAGAGGTATCTCTGGGCCCACTCGGTAATGCATCATCATAATGAGCTCAATGTGACCAAGGTGTTGGCCACGGGATCATGCATTGCGGAACGAGTAAAGTGACTTGCCGTAACGAGACCGAACAAGGTATTGGGATACCGACGATCGAGTCTCGGGCAAGTAACGCATCGATTGACAAAGGAATTGCATACGTGGTTTGATCGAATCCTCGACATCGTGGTTCAACCGATGAAATCATCGAGGAGCATGTGGGAGCCAACATGGATATCCAGACCCCGCTGTTGGTTATTGCCCGAGAGTCGTCTCGGTCATGTCTGCGTGTCTCCCGAACCCGTAGGGTCTACACTTAAGGTTCGGTGACGCTAGGGTTTGTAGGAAGTCAAGTATGTGACCACCGAATGTTGTTCGGAGTCCGGATGAGATCCCGGACGTCACGAGGAGTTCGGAAGGGTCCGGAGGTAAAGAATAATATATAGGAAGTGGTGTTTCGCCATCGGGAAAGTTTGGGGTTTCGGTGAAAGCTGGGACCACCGGAAGGGTCCCGGGGTCCACCGGTGGGGCCACCTATCCGGAGGGCCCCATGGGCCGAGGGGAAGGAACCAGCCCACAGGGGCTGGTGCGCCCCTAGGCCCACCTCGCGCCTAGGGTTGAAACCCTAGGGGTGGCGCCCACCGGCTTGGGGGCACTCCACCCCTGGCCGCCACCCCCTTGGAGATTGGATCTCGGGGGGCCGCCACTGGGGCCTATATAAAGGGGGAGGGAGGGGGCTGCTGTACACAACTCCCAAGGCGCAGCCCTCCCTCCCAACACATCTCCTCCTCCGTAGAGCTCAGTGAAGCCCTGCCGAGATCTCGCTTCTCCACCATCATCACGCCGTCGTCTTTGCCGGTGGAGCTGTCTTCCTCAACCTCTCCTTCCCCTTGCTGGATCAAGAAGGAGGAGACGCCGATCGTCCCGCACGTGTGTTGAACGCGGAGGTGCTGTCCGCTCAGCACTTGGCATCGGTGATCTGAATCACGCTCGAGTACGACTCCATCACCACCTTGCAAGCTTCGCACGCGATCTACAAGTGGTATGTAGATGCAAACTCTCTCCGTTACTCGTTGCTTAGATGAACTCATAGATGGATCTTGGTGAAACCGTAGGAAAAATTTTAATTTTCGCAACGTTCCCCAACAAAGTGGTATCGAGCTAGGTCTATGCGTAGTTCTCTAATGCACGAGTAGAACACAAATTTGTTGTGGGCGCTGATCTTGTCATCTTACTTGCCTCTACTAGTCTTTTCTTGCTCAACGGTATTGTGGGATGAAGCGGCCGGACCAACCTTACACGACGCTTACGTGAGACCGGTTCCACCGATCGACATGCACTAGTTGCATAAGGTGGTCTGGCGGGTGTCTGTCTCTCCCACTTTAGTTGGAGCGGAATCGATGAACAGGGCCCTTATGAAGGGTAAATAGAAGTTGACAAAATCACGTTGTGGTGACTCGTAGGTAAGAAAACGTTCTTGCTAGAACCCAATCGCAGCCACGTAAAAGATGCAAACAACAACTAGAGGACGCCTAACTTGTTTTTGCAGCGATTGATCATGTGATGTGATATGGCCGAAGTTGTGATGAATGATGAATTGTGATGTATGAGATCATGTTCTTGTAATAGGATTCACGACTTGCATGTCGATGAGTATGACAACCGCAGGAGCCATAGGAGTTGTCTTTATTTTTGTATGACCTGCGAGTCATTGAAGAACGCCATGTAAACTACTTTACTTCATTACTAAACGCGTTAGTCATAGAAGTAGAAGTAGTCGTTGGCGTGACAACTTCATGAAGACACGATGATGGAGATCATGATGATGGAGATCATGGTGTCAAGCCGGTGACAAGATGATCATGGAGCCCCGAAGATGGAGATCAATGGAGCTTGATGATATTGGCCATATCATGTCACAACTATATAATTGCATGTGATGTTTATTATGTTTATGCATCTTGTTTACTTAGAACGACGGTAGTAAATAAGATGATCCTTACAAAATTTCAAGAAGTGTTCTCCCTAACGTGCACCGTTGCTACAGTTCGTCGTTTCTAAGCACCACGTGATGATCGGGTGTGATGGATCCTTACGCTCACATACAACGGGTGTAAGACAGATTTACACAGCGAAAACACTTAGGGTTAACTTGACGAGCCTAGCATGTGCGGACATGGCCTCGAACACGGAGACCGAAAGGTCGAACACGAGTCGTATGGAAGATACGATCAACATGAAGATGTTCACCGACGATGACTAGTCCGTCTCACGTGATGATCGGACACGGGCTAGTCGACTCGGATCATGTAACACTTAGATGACTAGAGGATGTCTAATCTAAGTGGGAGTTCATAATTTTGATTAAGAACTTTATTATCATGAACTTAGTCTAAAACCTTTGCAAATATGTCTTGTAGATCAATGGCCAACGCTAATGTCAACATGAACTTCAACGCGTTCCTAGAGAAAACCAAGCTGAAAGATGATGGCAGCAACTATACGGATCGGGTCCGAACACGAGGATCATCCTCATAGCTGCCAGAAGCAATATGTCCTAGAAGGACCGCTAGGTGCCGCTCCGTCCCGAAGAACCAAGACGTTATGAACGCTTGGCAAACTCGCGCCGATGATTACTCCCTCGTTCAAAGGCGGCATGCTCTACACTTAGAACCGGGCTCCAAAAGTGTTTTGAGCATCACGGAGCATATGAGATGTTCAAGAGCTGAAACTAGTTTTCCAAGCTCATGCCCGGTCGAGAGATATGATGTCTCCGACAAGTTCTACAGTTGTAAGATGGAGGAGAACAGTTACATCGGTGAGCACATCCGAAGATGTCCGGGTTGCACTTCGTATGACCCAGTTGAATATTAACCTCCCGATGAGGCGGTCATTGACAGAATCCTCCGATCGCTCCCACCAAGCTACAAGAGCTTTGTGATGAACTACAACATGCAGGGATGGTAAAGACCATTCTGAAGTGTTCTCAATGCTAAAGTCAGCAGAGGCTGAAATCAAGAAAGAACATCAAGTGTTGATGGTCAATAAGACCACTAAGTTCAAGAAGGGCAAGGGTAAGAAGAACTTCAAGAAGGACGGCAAGGATGTTGCCGCGCCCGTAAGCTTTGTTGCGGGAAGAAGTCAAAGAATGGACCCAAGCCACGAGACCGAGTGCTTTTATTGCAAGGGAAATGGCATCGAAGCGGAACTGCCCCAAATACTTAGCGGATAAGAAGGCCGCAACACCAAAGGTATATTTGATATACATGTAATTGATGTGTACCTTACCGATTACTCGTAGTAACTCCACGGTATTTGATACCGGTGCCGTTGCTCACATATGTAACTCACAGCAGAGCTGCGGAATAAACGGAGATCTGGCGAAGGGCGAGGTGACGATCTGGCGTCGGGAATGGTTCCAGGGTCGATGTGATCGCCGTCGGCACGCTGCCTCTACATTTACCTACGGGATTAGTTTTAAACCTCAATAATTGTTATTTAGTGCCAAGTTTGAGCATGAACATTGTATCTGGATCTCGTTTGATACGAGATGGCTACTCATTTAAGTCTGAGAATAATGGTTGTTCGATTTATATGAGAGATATGTTTTATGGTCATGCTCCGATGGTCAATGGTTTATTCTTGATGAATCTCGAGCGTAATATTACACATGTTCATAGTGTGGATGCCAAAAGATGTAAAGTTGATAACGATAGTCCCACATACTTGTGGCACTGCCGCCTTGGTCACATTGGTGTCAAGCGCATGAAGAAGCTCCATGCTGATGGACTTTTAGAGTCTCTTGATTATGAATCGTTTGACACATGCGAACCTTGCCTCTTAGGCAAAATGACCAAGACTCCGTTCTCGGAACAATGGAGCGAGCAACCAACTTGTTGGAAATCATACATACCGATGTGTGCGGTCCAATGAGCGTTGAGGCTCGTGGAGGATATCGTTATGTTCTCACTCTCACTGATGACTTAAGTAGATATGGGTATGTCTACTTAATGAAACACAAGTCTGAGACCTTTGAAAAGTTCAAGGAATTTCAGAGTGAGGTGGAGAATCAACGTGACCGAAAGATAAAGTTCCTACGATCAGATCGTGGAGGAGAATATTTAAGTCACGAATTTGGCACACACTTAAGGAAATGTGGAATCGTTTCACAACTCACGCCTACCGAACACCTCAAATAAACGGTGTGTCCGAACGTCGAATCGCACTCTATTGGATATGGTGCGGTCTATGATGTCTCTTACCGATTTACCGCTATCATTTTGGGGATACGCTCTAGAGACAGCTACATTCACTTTAAATAGGGCACCGCCTAAATCCGTTGAGACGACACCGTATGAATTATGGTTTGGGAAGAAACCTAAGCTGTCGTTTCTAAAAGTTTGGGGATGCGATGCTTATGTCAAGAAACTTCAACCAGAAAAGCTCGAACCCAAGTCGGAAAAATGCGTATTCATAGGATACCCTAAGGAAACTGTCGGGTATACCTTCTACTTAAGATCCGAAGGCAAGATCTTTGTTGCCAAGAACGGATGCTTTCTAGAGAAAGAGTTTCTCTCGAAAGAAGTAAGTGGGAGGAAAGTAGAACTCGATGAAGTACTACCTCTCGATCGGGAAAGTGGTGCAGCGCAGGAAACCGTTCCTGTAATGCCCACACCAACTGAAGAGGAAGACGATCAAGGTACTTCGGATCAAGTTACTGCTGAACTTCGAAGGTCCACGAGGACACGTTCCGCACCAGAGTGGTACGGCAACCCTGTCATGGAAATCATGTTGCTAGACAACAATGAACCTTCGAACTATGAAGAAGCAATGGCGGGCCCGGATTCCAACAAATGGCTTGAGGCCATGAAATCCGAGATAGAATCCATGTATGAAAACAAAGTATGGACTTTGACAGACTTGCCCGATGATCGGCGAGCGATAGAAAATAAATGGATTTTTAAGAAGAAGACGGACGCGGATGGTAATGTTACCATCTATAAAGCTCGACTTGTCGCTAAGGGTTATCGACAAGTTCAAGGGATTGACTACGACGAGACATTCTCTCCGTGAGCGAAGCTTAAGTCCGTCCAATCATGTTAGCAATTGCCGCATACTATGATTATGAGATATGGCGATGGACGTCAAAACGGCATTCCTTAATGGACATCTTAAGGAAGAGCTGTATATGATGCAGCCGGAAGGTTTTGTCGATCCTCGTAACGCTAACAAAGTATGCAAGCTCCAGCGATCCATTTATGGACTGGTGCAAGCATCTCGAGTTGGAACATTCGCTTTGATGAGATGATCAAAGCGTTTAGTTTATGAGACTTATGGAGAAGCTGCGTTTACAAGAAAGTGAGTGGGAGCTCTATAGCATTTCTCCTATTATATGTAGATGACATACTCTTGATGGGAAATGATCTGAAACTCTGGACAGCATTAAGGCCTACTTGAACAAGTGTTTTTCAATGAAGGACCTTGGAGAAGCTGCTTATATATTAGGCATCAAGATCTATAGAGATAGATCGAGACGCCTCATAGGTCTTTCACAAAGCACATACCTTGATAAGATTTTGAAGAGGTTCAAAATGGATCAGTCCAAGAAGGGTTCTTGCCTATGTTACAAGGTGTGGCTGAGCTCAGCTCGACCACCCACCACGGCAAAAGATAAAGAAGAGATGAGTGTCATCCCTATGCTTCAGCCATAGGATCTATTATGTATGCCATCTGTGTACTGACCGATGTAAACCTTGCCGTAAGTTTGGTTGCAAGATACCAAAGTAACCCCGCAAGGAACTTTGGACAGCGGTCAAGAATATCTGAAGTAACCGAAAAGGACAAAGGACATGTTTTCGTTTATGGAGGAGACGAAGAGCTCGTCGTAAAGGGTTACGCCGACGCTTAGCTTCGACTCAGATCCGATGACTCTAAGTCACAAACCGGATACGTGTATATGTTGAATGGTGGAGCGATGGCTGGTGCATTTTGCAAGCGAGCGTCGTGGCGGGATCTACGTGTGAAGCGGAGTACATGGCTGCCCTCGAGGCAGCGATGAAGCGATTTGGGTGAAGGAGTTCATCACCGACCTAGGAGTCATACCCAATGCGTCGGGGCCGATCAAACTCTTCTGTGACAACTTTGGAGCTATTGCCCTTGCCAAGGAGCCTGTGTTTCACAAGAAGACAAGGCACATCAAGCGTCGCTTCAACTCCATCCGTGAAAATGTTCAAGATGGAGACATAGAGATTTGCAAAGTGCACACGGATCTGAATGTCGCAGATCCGCTGACTAAACCTCTCGCGTGCAAAACATGATCAACACCGAACTCTATGGGTGTTCGATTCATCACAATGTAACTAGATTGGTGACTCTAGTGCAAGTGGGAGACTGTTGGAAATATGCCCTAGAGGCAATAATAAAAGGATTATTATATTTCAATGTTCATGATAATTGTCTTTTGTTCATGCTATAAATGTATTATCCGAAATCGTAATACGTGTGAACACTTAGACCCAATGAGTCCCTAGTGAGCCTCTAGTTGACTAGCTCGTTGTGATCAATAGATAGTCATGGTTTTCGACTATGGACATTGGATGTCGTTGATAACGGATCACATCATTAGGAGAATGATGTGATGGACAAGACCCAATCATAAGCATAGCATAAAAGATCGGATAGTTCGTTTGCTAGAAGCTTTGCCAATGTCAAGTATCTATTCCTTCGACCATGAGATCGTGTAACTCCGGTTACCGTAGGAGTGCCTTGGGTGTATCAAACGTCACAACGAATCGGGTGACTATAAAGGTGCATTACAGGTATCTCCGAAAGTATCTGTTGGGTTGACACGGATCGAGACTGGGATTTGTCACTCCGTATGACGGAGAGGTATCTCTGGGCCCACTCGGTAATGCATCATCATAATGAGCTCAATGTGACCAAGGTGTTGGCCACGGGATCATGCATTACGGAACGAGTAAAGTGACTTGCCAGGTAACGAGACTGAACAAGGTATTGGGATACCGACGATCGAGTCTCGGGCAAGTAACGTACCGATTGACAAAGGGAATTGCATACAGGGTTTGATCGAATCCTCGACATCGTGGTTCAACCGATGAAATCATCGAGGAGCATGTGGGAGCCAACATGGATATCCAGACCCCGCTGTTGGTTATTGCCCGAGAGTCGTCTCGGTCATGTCTGCGTGTCTCCCGAACCCGTAGGGTCTACACACTTAAGGTTCGGTGACGCTAGGGTTTGTAGGAAGTCAAGTATGTGACCACCGAATGTTGTTCGGAGTCCCGGATGAGATCCCGGACGTCACGAGGAGTTCCGGAAGGGTCCGGAGGTAAAGAATAATATATAGGAAGTGGTGTTTCGGCCATCGGGAAAGTTTCGGGGTTTCGGTAAAAGCACGGACCACCGGAAGGGTCCGAGGTCCACCGGTGGGGCCACCTATCCGGAGGGCCCCATGGGCCAGAGGGGAAGGAACCAGCCCACGGGGGCTGGTGCGCCCCAGGCCCACCCGCGCCTAGGGTTGAAACCCTAGGGGGGGGGCGCCCACGGCTTGGGGGCACTCCACCCCTTTGCCGCCCCCTTGGAGATTGGATCTCGGGGCCGCCACTGGGGCCTATATAAAGGGGGAGGGAGGGGGCTGCTGTACACAACTCCCAAGGCGCAGCCCTCCCTCCCAACACATCTCCTCCTCCGTAGAGCTCAGTGAAGCCCTGCTTGAGATCTTGCTTCTCCACCATCATCACGCCGTCGTCTTTGCCGGTGGAGCTGTCTTCCTCAACCTCTCCTTCCCCTTGCTGGATCAAGAAGGAGGAGACGCCGATCGTCCCGCGTGTGTTGAACGCGGAGGTGCTGTCCGTTCAGCACTTGGCATCGGTGATCTGAATCACGTTCGAGTACGACTCCATCACCACCTTGCAAGCTTCCGCACGCGATCTACAAGTGGTATGTAGATGCAAACTCTCTCCCCTTACTCGTTGCTTAGATGAACTCATAGATGGATCTTGGTGAAACCGTAGGAAAAATTTTAATTTTCTGCAACGTTCCCCAACACTCTAAGCATGCCACATATGCAAAACACTTAAATGAGATATGTAATTCTAAAAAAAACTTAAATGAGAGAAGTTTACCGAAAGCACGAAGGAGTTTAGTTGTCAAAGAATTAAATAGGTATGCTAATTTCTTTAATAGACTTTAGCACTGAAGGAAATATGCCCTAGAGGCAATAATAAAGTTATTATTTATTTCCTTATTTCATGATCAATGTCTATTATTCATGCTAGAATTGTATTAACCGGAAACATAATACATGTGTGAATATATAGACAAACAGAGTGTCACTAGTATGCCTCTACTTGACTAGCTTGTTAATCAAAGATGGTTATGTTTCCTAACCATGAACAAAGAGTTGTTATTTGATTAACGGGATCACATCATTAGTTGAATGATCTGATTGACATGACCCATTCCGTTAGCTTAGCACCGATCGCTTAGAATGTTGCTGTTGCTTTCTTCATGACTTATACATGTTCCTATGACTATGAGATTATGCAACTCCGCTTGCGGAGGAACACTTTGGGTACTACCAAACGTCACAACGAATCGGGTGATTATAAAGGAGTACTACAGGTGTCTCCAAAGGCAGATGTTGGGTTGGCGTATTTCGAGATTAGGATTTGTCACTCCAATTGTCGGAGAGGTATCTCTGGGCCCTCTCGGTAATGCACATCACTTAAGCCTTGCAAGCATTGCAACTAATGAGTTAGTTGTGAGATGATGTATTACGGAACGAGTAAAGAGACTTGCCGGTAACGAGATTGAACTAGGTATTGGATACCGACGATCGAATCTCGGGCAAGTAACATACCGATGACAAAGGAACAACGATGTTGTTATGCGGTTTGACCGATAAAGATCTTCGTAGAATATGTAGGAGCCAATATGGGCATCCAGGTCCCGCTATTGGTTATTGACCAAGAATAGTTCTAGGTCATGTCTACATAGTTCTCGAACCCGTAGGGTCCGCACGCTTAAGGTTTCGATGACAGTTATATTATGAGTTTATGAGTTTTGATGTACCGAAGGAGTTCGGAGTCCCGGATGAGATCGGGGACATGACGAGGAGTCTTGAAATGGTCGAGACGTAAAGATCGATATATTGGACGACTATATTCGGAGTTCGGAAAGGTTCCGAGTGATTCGGGTATTTTTCGGAGTACCGGGGAGTTACGGGAATACGGGGAAGAGTATTGGGCCTTAATGGGCTTTAGTGGGAAGGAGCCAGGAGGAGGCGCGCGCCCCTCCCAAGCCCAGTCCGAATTGGACAAAGGGTTTGGGGCGCGGCCCCCCTCTTCCTTCCTTCTCCACTTCCCCTCTTTCCCCCCTTGACCTAGTTGGACTAGGAAAGAAGGAATCCTACTCCCGGTGGGAGTAGGACTCCCTTGGCGTGCCCTCCTCCTAGGGCCGGCCTCCTCCTCCCTCCCTCCTTTATATACGGGGGCAGGGGGCACCCCATAGACACACAAGTTGATCTACGGATCGTTCCTTAGCCGTGTGCGGTGCCCCCTTCCACCATATTCCACCTCGGTCATATCGCCGCAAAGCTTAGGCGAAGCCCTACGCTGGTAGAACATCAAGATCGTCACCACGCCGTCGTGCTGACGAAACTCTCCCTCGACACTCGGCTGGATCGGAGTTCGAGGGACGTCATCGAGCTGTACGTGTGTCAAGAACTCGGGGGCGCCGGAGTAACGGCGCCGGGATCGGTCGGATCGCGAGGAGAACGTACGACTACTTCCTCTACGTTGTGATCGCTTCCGCTTACGGTCTACGAGGGTACGTGGACAACACTCTCCCCTCTCGTTGCTATGCCATCACCATGATCTTGCGTGTGCGTAGGAAATTTTTGAAATTACAACGTTCCCCAACAGTGGTATCAGAGCCTAGGTTTTATGCGTTGATGTTATATGCACGAGTAGAACACAAGTGAGTTGTGGACGATATAAGTCATACTGCCTACCAGCATGTCATATTTTGGTTCAGCGGTATTGTGAGATGAAGCGGCCGGACCGACATTACGCCAGACGCTTACGCGAGACTGGTTTCACCGTTACGAGCACTCATGCTTAAAGGTGGCTGGCGGGTGTCTGTCTCTCTCACTTTGGTTGAACCGAGTGTGGCTACGCCGGTCCTTGTGAAGGTTAAAACGAGTCTATTTGACAAACTATCGTTGTGGTTTTGATGCGAGGTAAGAACGGTTCTTGCTTAAGCCCGTAGCAGCCACGTAAAATTTGCAACAACAAAGTAGAGGACGTCTAACTTGTTTTTGCAGGCATGTTGTGATGTGATATGGTCAAGACGTGATGCTATATTTTATTGTATGAGATGATCATGTTTTGTAACCGGTTATCGGCAATCGGCAGGAGCCATATGGTTGTCGCTTATTGTATGAAATGCAATCGCTTCTGTAATGCTTTACTTTATCACTAAGCGGTAGCGATAGTCGTAAAAGCATAAGATTGGCGAGACGACAACGATGCTACGATGGAGATCAAGGTGTCGCGCCGGTGACGATGGTGATCATGGTGGTGCTGCAGAGATGGAGATCATGAAGCACAAGATGATGATGACCATATCATATCACTTATATTGATTTGCATGTGATGTTTATCTTTTATGCATCTTATCTTGCTTTGATTGACGGTAGCATTTTAAGATGATCTCTCACTAAAATTATCAAGTAGTGTTCTCCCTGAGTATGCACCGTTGCCAAAGTTCGTTGTGCCGAGACACCACGTGATGATCGGGTGTGATAAGCTCTACGTCCATCTACAACGGGTGCAAGCCAGTTTTGCACACGCAGAATACTCAGGTTATACTTGACGAGCCTAGCATATGCAGATATGGCCTCGGAACACGGAGACCGAAAGGTCGAGCGTGAATCATATAGTAGATATGATCAACATCATATGTTCACCATTGAAAACTACTCCATCTCACGTGATGATCGGTTATGGTTTAGTTGATTTGGATCACGTGATCACTTAGATGACTAGAGAGATATCTGTCTAAGTGGGAGTTCTTAAGTAATATGATTAATTGAACTTAAATTTATCATGAACTTAGTCCTGGTAGTATTTTGCAAATTATGTTGTAAGATCAATAGCTCGCGAAGTTGCTTTCATATGTTTGTTTTGATATGTACCTAGAGAAACTGTGTTGAAAGATGTTAGTAGCAATGATGCGGATAGGATCCGTGATCTGAGGTTTATCCTCATTGCTGCGCAGAAGAATTATGTCATTGATGCACCGCTAGGTGACAAACCTATTGCAGGAGCAGATGCAGACGTTATGAACGTTTGGCTAGCTCAATATGATGACTACTTGATAGTTTTGTGCACCATGCTTTATGGCTTAGAATCGGGACTTCAAAGATGTTTTGAACATCATGGACCATATGAGATGTTCCAGGAATTGAAGTTAATATTTCAAGCAAATACCGAGTTGAGAGATATGAAGTCTCCAACAAGTTCTATAGCTAAAAGATGGAGGAGAATCGCTCAACTAGTGAGCATGTACTCAGATTGTCCGGGTACTACAATCGCTTGAATCAAGTGGGAGTTAATCTTCCGGATAAGATAGTGATTGATGAATTCTCTAGTCACCATCACCAAGTTAGTAGAACTTCGTGATGAACTATAGTATGCAAGGGATGATGAAAATGATTCCCGAGTTTTTCATGATGATGAAATCGATGAAAGGTAGAAATCAAGAAAGAGCATCAAGTGTTGATGATTGACAAGATCACTAGTTTCAAGAAAAGGGCAAAGGGAAAGAAAGGGGAACTTCAAGTAGATTGACAAGCAAGTTGTCACTCCCACGAAGAAACCCAAAGCTGAACCAAAGCCTGAAACCGAAAGTGCTTACATCGCAAAGGAAATGGTCTTTGGAAGCGGAACTGCCCAAAATATTTGGTGGATAAGAAGGATGGCAAAGTGAAAAAGGGTATATTTGATATACAGGTGTTTTATGTGTGCTTTACTAGTGTTTATAGCAACCCCTCGGTATTTGGTACTGGTTCAGTTGCTAAGAGTAGTAACTCGAAACGGGAGTTGCAGAATAAACAGAAACTAGTTTAGGGTGAAGTGACGATGTGTGTTGAAAGATTGATATAATCATCATCGCACACTACCTATACTTTCGGGATTAGTGTTGAACCTAAATAAATGTTATTTGGTGTTTACGTTGAGCATGAATATGATTTGATCGTGTTTATTGCAATACGGTTATTCATTTAAGTAAGAGAATAAACTGTTGTTCTGTTTACATGAATAAAACCTTATATGGTTACACACCCAATGAAAATGGTTCATTGGATCTCGATCGTAGTGATACACATATTCATAACATTGAAACCAAAAAAATACAAAGTTAATAATGATAGTGCAACTTATTTGTGGCAATTGCCGCTTAGGTCATATTGGTGTAAAGCGCATGAAGAAACTCCATGCTGATGGGATTTTGGAATCACTTGATTATGAATCACTTGATGCTTGCGAACCGTGCCTTTTGGGCAAGATGACTAAAACTCCGTTCTCGGGAACAATGGAACAAGCTACTGACTTATTGGAAATAATACATACCGATGTATGCGATCCAATGAGTGTTGATGCTCGTGGCAAGTATCATTATTTTCTGACCTTCACAAGATGATTTGAGCAGATATGGGTATATCTACTTGATGAAACATAAGTCTGAAATAGTTGAAAGGTTCAAAGAATTTCAGAGTGAAGTGGAAAAATTATCGTAACAAGAAAATAAAGTTTCTGTGATCTGATCACGGAGACGAATATTTGAGTTACGAGTTTGGTCTTCAATTAAAACAATGTGGAATAGTTTCACAGCTCACGCCACCTGGAACACCACAATGTTATGGTGTGTCCAAACATTGTAACCGCACTTTATTGGATATAGTGCAATCTATGATGTTTCTTACCGATTTACCAATATCGTTTTGGGATCATGCATTAGAGACAGCTGCATTCACGTTAAATAGGGCACCATCTAAATCCGTTGAGACGACACTATATGAACTGTGGTTTAGCAAGAAACCAAAGTTGTCGTTTCTTAATGTTTGGGGCTGCGATGCTTATGTGAAAAAGTTTCATCCTGATAAGCTCGAACCCAAATCGGAGAAGTACGTCTTCATAGAATACCCAAAGGAAATTGTTGGGTACACCTTCTATCACAGATCCGAAGGCAAGATATTCGTTGCTTAAGATGGATCCTTTCTAGAGAAGGAGTTTCTCTCGAAAGAAGTGAGTGGGAGGAAAGTAGAACTTGATAAGGTAATTGTACCTTCTCCCTTATTGGAAAGTAGTTCATCACATAAATCTGTTCCTGTGACTACTACAACAATTAGTGAGGAAGCTAATGATGATGATCATGTAACTTCAGATCAGTTACTACCAAATCTCGTAGGTAAACCAGAGTGAGATCCGCACCAGAGTGGTACGGTAATCCTGTTCTGGAAGTCATGTAACTAGACCATGATGAACCTACGAACTATGAGGAAGCGATGATGAGCCCAGATTCCGCGAAATGGCTTGAGGCCATGAAATCTGAGATGAGATCCATGTATGAGAACAAAGGGAGTTGCCCGATGATCGGCAAGCCATATTGTATAAATGGATCTTCAAGAGGAAGACGGACGTTGATAGTAGTGTTACTATCTACAAAGCTCGACTTGTCACAAAAAGTTTTTTGACAAGTTCAAGGTGTTGACTACAATGAGATTTTCTCAACTGTAGCGATGCTTAAATCTGTCCAAATCATGTTAGTAATTGCCACAATTTATGAAATTTGGCAAATGGATGTAAAAACTGCATTCCTGAATGGGTTTCGGAGGAAGAGTTGTATGTGATGCAACAGAAGGTTTTATCGATCCAAAGGGAGCTAACAAAGTGTGCAAGCTCCAGCGATCCATCTATGGACTGGTGCAAGCATCTCGAGTTGGAATATACGCTTTGATAAGTTGATCAAAGCATATAGTTTATACAGACTTGCAAAGTGAAGCCTGTATTTACAAGAAAATGAGTGGGAGCACTACAGCATTTCGATAAGTATATGTGAATGACATATTGTTGATCGGAAATAATGTAGAATTATTCGCAAAGCATAAAGGAGTGTTTAAAAGGAGTTTTTCAAAGAAAGACCTCGGTGAAGCTGCTTGCATATTGAGCATTAAGATCTATAGAGATAGATCAAGACGCTTGACAAGTTTTTTCAATGAGTACATACCTTGACAAGATTTTGAAGTAGTTCAAAATGGAACAGTCAAAGAAAGAGTTCTTGCCTGTGTTACAAGGTGTGAAATTGAGTAAGACTCAAAACCCCGACCACGGCAGAAGATAGAAAGAGAATGAAAGTCATTCCCTATGCCTTGGCCATAGGTTCTATAAAGTATGCCATGCTATGTACCAGATCTATTGTATACCCTACACTGAGTTTGGCAAGGAAGTACAATAGTGATCTAGGAGTAGATCACTAGACATCGGTCAAAATTATCCTTAGTGGAATAAGGATATGTTTCTCGATTATGGAAGTGACAAAAGGTTCGTCGTAAAGGGTTACGTCGATGCAAGTTTTGACACCGATCCGATGACTCTAAGTCTCGATCTAGATACATATTGAAAGTGGGAGCAATTAGCTAGAGTAGCTCCGTGCAGAGCATTGTAGACATAGAATATTTGCAAAATACATACGGCTCTGAATGTGACAGATCCGTTGACTAAACTTCTCTCACGAGCAAAACATGATCATACCTTTGTACTCTTTGGGTGTTAATCACATAGCGATGTGAACTAGATTATTGACTCTAGTAAACCCTTTGGGTGTTGGTCACATGACGATGTGAACTATGGGTGTTAATCATATACAGATATGATTATTGGTGTTCAATCACATGGCGATGTGAACTAGATTATTGACTCTAGTGCAAGTGGGAGACTGAAGGAAATATGCCCTAGAGGCAATAATAAAGTTATTATTTATTTCTTTATTTCATGATAAATGTCTATTATTCATGCTAGAATTGTATTAACCGGAAACATAATACATGTGTGAATATATAGACAAACAGAGTGTCACTAGTATGCCTCTACTTGACTAGCTTGTTAATCAAAGATGGTTATGTTTCCTAACCATGAACAAAGAGTTATTATTTGATTAACGGGATCACATCATTAGTTGAATGATCTGATTGACATGACCCATTCCGTTAGCTTAGCACCCGATCGTTTAGAATGTTGCTATTGCTTTCTTCATGACTTATACATGTTCCTATGACTATGAGATTATGCAACTCCGCTTGCGGAGGAACACTTTGGTACTACCAAACGTCACAACGAATCGGGTGATTATAAAGGAGTACTACAGGTGTCTCCAAAGGCAGATGTTGGGTTGGCGATTTCGAGATTAGGATTTGTCACTCCAATTGTCGGAGAGGTATCTCTGGGCCCTCTCGGTAATGCACATCACTTAAGCCTTGCAAGCATTGCAACTAATGAGTTAGTTGTGAGATGATTTATTACGGAACGAGTAAAGAGACTTGCGGTAACGAGATTGAACTAGGTATTGATACCGACGATCGAATCTCGGGCAAGTAACATACCGATGACAAAGGGAACAACGATGTTGTTATGCGGTTTGACCGATAAAGATCTTCAGAGAATATGTAGGAGCCAATATGGGCATCCAGGTCCCGCTATTGGTTATTGACCAAGAATAGTTCTAGGTCATGTCTACATAGTTCTCGAACCCATAGGGTCCGTGCACGCTTAAGGTTTCGATGCGGTTATATTATGAGTTTATGAGTTTTGATGTACGAAGGAGTTCGAGTCCCGGATGAGATCGGGACATGACGAGGAGTCTTGAAATGGTCGAGACGTAAAGATCGATATATTGGACGACTATATTCGAGTTCGGAAAGGTTCCGAGCGATTCGGGTATTTTTCGAGTACCGGCCGATTACGGGAATACGGGGAAGAGTATTGGGCCTTAATGGGCTTTAGTGGGAAGGAGCCAGAGGAGGCGCGCCCTCCCAAGCCCAGTCCGAATTGGACAAAGGGTTTGGGGCGCCCCCTCTTCCTTCCTTCTCCACTTCCCTCTTTCCCCCTTGACCTAGTTGGACTAGGAAGAAGGAATCCTACTCGGTGGGAGTAGGACTCCCTTGGCGCCCTCCTCCTAGGGCCGGCCTCCTCCTCCCTCCCTCCTTTATATACGGGGCAGGGGCACCCATAGACACACAAGTTGATCTACGGATCGTTCCTTAGCCGTGTGCGGGCCCCCTTCCACCATATTCCACCTCGGTCATATCGCCGCAAAGCTTAGCGAAGCCCTGCGCCGGTAGAACATCAAGATCGTCACCACGCCGTCGTGCTGACGAAACTCTCCCTCGACACTCGGCTGGATCGGAGTTCGAGGGACGTCATCGAGCTGTACGTGTGTCAAGAACTCGGGGGCGCCGGAGTAACGGCGCCGGGATCGGTCGGATCGCGAGGAGAACGTACGACTACTTCCTCTACGTTGTGATCGCTTCCGCTTACGGTCTACGAGGGTACGTGGACAACACTCTCCCCTCTCGTTGCTATGCCATCACCATGATCTTGCGTGTGCGTAGGAAATTTTTGAAATTACAACGTTCCGCAACAAGCACCCCATCTAAGCACGTAGTAGCTTTTTTCATAGTACTATATGCATAATTTGGTGACGAGTGCTATCTATATGTACCACCTTTTTTCTTTAATTTCATCTTGTTAGTTTTTCTCCATGACGCAATCCGTCAATACTACTGCTGGAAGGTGGGGCCTTGTGATTTGGCTGCTCGTATAAATGTTGCCGACAACCTGAGGAGGAGCAAAGAACCGTGCGGTATACTAAAGTTTCCACTGGAGTACTAGTACGAAGGAGGAGCGCGAAACATGGAAGCCCATTGCGATATGGCGATAAAAATGATCTAATTTGCTAGTCATCGATCCCATGGCGCCGCTCATCATTAGCATTGTTCTATTCATGCCTCGCACAGAACGTGAAACATGCGGTGAAACACCTGAAGCAAAAGAAGAAGCACAGGAGCAAAAGAAGAAGGAAGATTACCCCCCGAAAAAAGAAGGAAGACACAGACACAAGTGTGGGGAGCTGCTCTCTACTTCATGAAGAGTTAACCGTGAAGTCCTAACTGCGTCTTCATCGCCTCCACGACCTTCATCTCCTTGCTCGTCTCCTCCGCCATCTTCTTCATTCTGTCCATGAGGCAGGATTTCTCGAGGTGATCTTTCATCATCTATTCCACGGCCGCATTACGAACCTTGACAGCAGCCGGGTGCTCGATATGGACCTTTGCCAACTCCTCCTTCTGTTCCATGACGAGGGCGTGCAACATCTTCACCGAGGAACTACTCTTCTCATGCAGCTACTTCCAGCCGGCATTCTCCTCCTTCAGTAGGTCGAGCTCGTGGCGGAGCTTTGGCTTGTCCTCCTGAAGTTGTAGGATTTCGTCGGTCGCCTTCTTACCCGAGGCAATGCTCTCCTTCAGCAGCATCACCAAGCCGGCGGTCAACTCCTCCTGCTTATTGAGCTCAGCGGGCATGTCGTCGATGCTCTCCTTCAGCAGCTCCATCAATTTGTCGATGAACTCCTTTTGCTTATCGAGGTGATTAGGCATGTCATCAAGGGATAACGACTCCAGCACCGCCAGCTTGGCATGTTCGCCTCCCCGGCTAGGGCGCTCCTGGGAGCCCTCGCCTTCCCGTGAGAGATCTTTCGAGGTCTCTGCGAGGTGGAGAGCCCTCTCTTATTTTTTGCGGCCTTGGTCACTGCTCCCTTATTACGAGTAGTTCTCGACCTAGAGCACTCCACACCGGCCATGGCAAGGATGGACGAACAAGAAAGACTTATGAGAGGAAGGTAGAGTAATTTTGGGCTAGGTAGTTCTCCTTTTTATAACTTAGTACTAGCATTAGTACTAAAACTTGCATAGCGGGAACACGTTCAGGTTTGATACGCAATAGATGTGAGCAGGTTTACACTTAATTATAGCATGGTAGTACTACTTTGGAATGTGATGGGAACAAGCCAAAGATTAATTGATGGTTTAGGTTTCGAGGCCCAAAACGGCTACCAATGAGTTTCGTGGAACACAAATTTCAAGTACTACTGCTCAAATGCGGTCGCACAAGTCAGTGATGTAACTGGCCGTACATGTCAGACCAAGCCGATGCGTGTTTCTTCGGTGAGACGCGGGTCCGATTGACCGTCTGTTGGTACGACCGACTGTAGGTATTACGCGATGGAGACTTGTGGTTGTGGCTTCGGGTGATTGTCATGACCAAACATTCAAAAACTAGTGATAAATCAATTACCATCTTTTCCCAAACGACCAAGTATTTTCACAGGAATACAATACATATAGATGGAGTGATTGTCACGGTTGCAAACCACCATGGCACCGCATGTTCATTGCCGCAGCAACCGAGTAGGTCACTACATCGCTAGCGGAGAAGGAGGGCAGCTCACCTCACCTATGATTCATGCCAGCGGCGCCGCCGTAGTTGGTCCCGTGATTTGGCTTCTCCTACCGCCCATTTGAACAGTTGTACTGACTTCTCATGCCATTCCGCGGGCATGCACGTTCTTTCCTCCGCAGTCAACTTCGTGAATATGATTTCTGCCATTAGTCCCAGCTCAAAATCAACGCGACGCTGCCAGATGCTGACATCCCTCAACATCTATCCCCTGAGATCGTCTTACGCCACCGCCTTGTGCTTCGCCAGGCGCAGCTCCTTTGAACTTGTCTCCAATTGATGCGATGCTTCCTCGATCCAATTTTCACTTGCTGCCCACCACCTGAAATGCAGCCCTGGCATGTCCTCCGGCACCACGGATCTGTGATTCTAGAGCAATGGATCCCCTCTGAAACACACGTGGGTTTCTCTCAAAGGCGGTAGCGCTGCGGGCCGTAGCGAGAGGGCAGCCCGCGGGATCCTGAGATCTAAGGGATCCTCCATGCATGGTAGGATCCTCCATGGCGGGATCCAGTGGGTGAGGCGGGGAGGCAAGCATATGCGCTGGGAGAGCTCTACGAGGCTAAGATAAAGATAATACTACTCCACTCCATCCATATTTAAATACAAAGGCCACCAACAGAAACCGAGGCAAAAATTGATCATGATGCCGGCACCCTGGTTTATTGGCCCCCTTTTTATTTTGTGCCATTTTTTGACCAAAAAATTAACTAAGAAAGTGTTAATGCATGTGACCAAAAATTATATCATTGGAATCACATTTGAACATAGTTTCCGATGATATTACATTTTATGACATGCATAAGTATTGTGTTACTTCAAATTATGGTAAAAAATTGGCACAAAATACGAAGGAGGCCAATGAAAGTAGCAACCCATGATTTAACTACTCACATGCAAGCAGTGGAGTAGTATTGTCATTCTCAACTACTTCCTCCCTCACGTCCACTCAATTTGCATGCACTGTATAAGTGACCATCAATTAAGTGAATGACTTTACACGCGTCAAATTATCAGATGGGGTGGATCTTCGCACAACAATGCGTCCCACCATGTACCCGCATGTGCGTGCGAAGGAATGAGTGCGTGCGTGCACATTTTCGCTTCATGCACGTACTGTCAGTGTGCGTGAGATAGGACGAGTACATTCTTCTGGAACCAGCATCACGTCAGTGTGATCAATCCACACAAGAAGGTCGCGACAACCTCCACATCCATGTGGCTTCATGGATGTGCCCCCCCACATCATTTTAATCATAATATATTTACTGAAAAAGGGAGAGACATTGTGTAGTGTGCCATTGGAATTCTAATTTATGTGTTTTTCATGTACTGGAAGTACTAGTTAGGTACACGTGCATTGCACGCATGAGATTTGGCAACTAAATTATGAATAAATACCACACTACAGAATGTAAGCTTTGAGTCAAACTATCGGATTGGGTGGATCTCATTCAAAATCAATTAGTTTTTATAAAAAAATTTAATCTATTTTAAGATTCCTAGAATTCTGTGTTGTAAAGCATCAAGTAAAAACAACTAATGGCAATTCATCTAGAAAAAAAATTGAGCAATTATGTTATGGAAGATTCTAGAACAAAGGAGAAGTGCTTGTGTTTTGAGGTTTGTGCATTATGCTTAAAACTATCTTGAAGACAGTGAGACAACCCCAAATCCTCTCTTGATGTAGTGTTTCAGTTACTGGCCACTACTGCTAGCATAAGCTCTTCGAAGTCGTTGTCTAAATCAGTTTGGCTTCTTGAGTCTCAACTTCAAGTTGAAAGACATCAAGCATATGTGCTGGGACAGGAAGCCAAAGGACTGAGGAAGTCCCTGCAGAATTCAGATGCATACTTTCTGGTGCAACAGCAAGTGCTGGATGATTTAAGCGCCAAACAAGAGGAAGCTAATAAGCTTGCTAAGTGTCTTCCCAGCATGGTGGACACCCAGGATATTGTTTCTTGAGCTCTTGTGAAGTGGTTTCAGTTCTGGACTTGTTTTGCTGCGGCGTTTATTTGCACTTGTCGCCAACTTTGACAACCAGTGTATGTAATATGCTACTTTGTTCCCCATATTTGCACTGCTGGCTGATAACCCACAAGTATAGGGGATCGCAATAGTTTTCGGGGGTAGAGTATTCAACCCAAATTTATTGATTCGACACAAGGGGAGCCAAAGAATACTCTCAAGTATTAGCAGTTGAGTTGTCAATTCAACCACACCTGGATAACTTAGTATCTGTAGCAAAGTAATTAGTAGCAAAGTAGTATGGAAGTAACGGTAACAGTAGCAAAAGTAACTGTAGCAGTTTTGTAGTGATTGTAACAGTAGCAACGGTAAAGTAAATAAGCAAAGCACAATATGTGAAAAGCTCGTAGGCATTGGATCAGTGATGGATAATTATGTCGGCTGGTGATTCCTCATGTAATAGTTATGACATAGGGTGACAGAGAACTAGCTCCAGTTCATCAATGTAATGTAGGCATGTATTCCGAATATAGTCATACGTGCTTATGGAAAAGAACTTGCATGCCATCTTTTGTCCTACCCTCCCGTGGCAGCGGGGTCCTAATGGAAACTAAGGGATATTAAGGCCTCCTTTCAATAGAGTACCGGACCAAAGCATTAGCTCTTAGTGAATACATGAACTCCTCAAACTACGGTCATCACCGAGAAGTATCCCGATTATTGTCACTTCGGGGTTGTCAGATCATAACACATAATAGGTGACTATAGACTTGCAAGATAGGATCAAGAACTCACATATATTCATGAAAACATAATAGGTTCAGATCTGAAATCATGGCACTCGGGCCCTAGTGACAAGCATTAAGCATAGCAAAGTCATAAAAACATCAATCTCAGAACATAGTGGATACTAGGGATCAAACCCTAAGAAACTAACTTGGTTACATGGTAAATCTCATCCAACCCATCACCGTCCAACAAGCCTAGGATGGAATTACTCACGCACGGTGGTGAGCATCATGAAATTGGTGATGGAGGATGGTTGATGATGACGACGTCGATGAATCCCCCTCTCCGGAGCCCCGAACGGACTCCAGATCATCCCTCCCGGGAGAGATTAGGGCTTGGCGGCAGCTCCATATCATAAAACGCGATGAAACTTTCTCTCCAATTTTTTCCTCCGCGAAAGCAAATATATGGAGTTGGAGTTGAGGTCGATGGAGGTCCAGGGGGCCCACGAGGCAGGGGGGCGCGCCCTAGGGGGCCGCCCCCACCCTCATGGACAGGGTGTGGGCCCCCTGGTGCTGATTCTTTCGCCAGTATTTTTTATTAATTCTGAAAAGTTGCTCCGTGGATTTTCAGGTCATTCCGAGAACTTTTATTTCTGCACAAAAATAACACCATGACAGTTTTGCTGAAAACAGCGTCTGTCCGGGTTAGTTCCATTCAAATCATGCAAGTTAGAGTCCAAAACAAGCGCAAAAGTGTTTGGAAAAGTAGATACGACTGAGACGTGTCACTGCCGAACTTTGATGCCCAGTGGTTGTAATATGTGTAATAGCAGGAATAGCTTAGCATATGTTGCTTGCTTATTTATTTCCTTGTTGTCTTGTTTTCTCTATTGCTTGTAGTCAGTGTAGATCTTTTTCCACGGTTCACTACAGCAGATCAAAGGACCTACTATGGGCCATAGAATCAATGGGCCTTCTACGGGCTGTATCATCGATTGGCCAAACATGGGCCAATAACGGACCGCAGTATGGGCCGTAAACATTCTAGAGTTGGCGTTGTCCGTTCATGGGCCGACCATAACGGCCTGTTAAGAGGCCGACGAGTATAATGGGCTTAATTCTATCGGTGGGCATAATGGGTCATTAATAAGCCGTAATTGATGATGCTATGAAAATGGGTCAATGGATTAACGGGTCACAAACGGGCCGACTTTAACCACGGGCTGAATTTGGCCCACAAGCGGAAAAGGCCAGTAATGGACTATAAGTAAATGAATGCTGCAAATCAGTCCAAAAATAAATGGGCCCTTATAAGGCCCAAAGATAACACGGTGACAGGATCAATACGGTCGACTAGAGGGGGGGGGGGTGAATAGGAGACTACAAATTTTAATCTTTCTTGTAGATTTTAAGGCTTAGCGGATAAAACAGTTCACAAGATATGCGACTAGGTGAATGCAACCTATATGACAAGTAAGCTCCAAGATAAATATGCTAGGCAACAAACTACTTAGCAAGCCAACAAGCATACAACAACAAGGAAAGGTGCGGGAAAGGATTAACCACAAGTGAGACGAGGACGCAGATTTTAACCCGAAGTTCACTCTTCCTTGGGGAAGAGCTAATCTCTGTTTGGAGCGGTGCCGGAGCCAAAGCTTGTGGAACGCCACCGAAGGCTCACCGTATTCTCCTTTGAGTCACCCCCAACGGATGAGCCTCAAATCACTCAGGGTTGGTCTTGAAGGCGACCACCACACCTTTACAAACTTCTCCGGAGCACACCACAAGCAAGGAAGCTTCCGGAGGAACCTCTAGCCGCCTAGGAGCCCAAGCTCCAAGAGTAGCAAGTCAATGGGGAAGAAATGTTGCGGGGAACGCGATTTGGTTTGGTCAAGATGTAGATCGGGTCTTGCTCTCCCAATTCCCAAAGTTTCAACAAGTTTGGGTGGATGGATTGAGAGTATTGAGCAAAAGGGGGTGTAGCAATGGTGGAGCTCAACAAGACATTAGGGTTGAGGGTTGGAGGTGGAAGAAGGGCCTTTATATAGTGTGCAGGGGCTGGTGGGGATTTCTGCCTATTGGACCCCATGCGCGGGCTAAGTCAGCCCGTCTTGCACGGGTACTCAGAGACAATCACGCCACCCGTGTGCATGGGGTCAAAACCCCGTGCAAGACGGGTACCCAGTGAGTTCTGTGATACCCGTGCGACGGGGTCAATGAACCCCATGCGCGCACGGGTACCCAGTAACTTCCTGTTGCAACTTTCTGAGTACCACAGCATACACACTAGACTCTTATTAGGTGCTCGGAGTGGGAAGGGTAAGAGAGTGAGGCTCGGCAATGGCATTCCCACACGACATTTATCCACACAGACCCCTCTTGATAGTGCGGTCTTTCCTACGACTCGAAGCAAACCAAAACTAAACCTTCAAAGCGTCGAAAGACAATGCCTTTGTCCTTTTTGAAATAGGGGGGGGGGGGTCGCACATCTCCATCGCGGGCACTTAGAACCAATAAGCTAAGATAAACTTTAGCAAACCGATATTAGTTTAACTAACCACATTGTCATCACACCAAAATAAAGCATAAGTGCCACTTAGCACTTTCAATCTCCCCTTTTTGGTGCATTGATGACAACATGGTTAGAGCATGTCATAGAGGATAAATAGATAGAAAGCCATGGAACAAATAATGATCATGATAGCTCCCCCTATATGTGTGCCCGAAAACAAGAATGCATCTGGAACACCCATAGGAGGTTCGACCAAGATCACTATTGAAACATCATGAGTTTCAACAAAATAAACCTATAACGGTGCCTAGAACTCATGACACAGTGTGGACAGCAAATAATGTGAGACCCAATAAGCATAAGAGGATAATGGCAAGGTTCAATAATAAAGCTAGAGTCTCACAACCACACAGACAGAAGGTAAATAAGAGTATCTCAAGCCAACTAAAACCAACCAACAATGAGAAACACGAGGCTTGAGATCTCAACACACCCACGAACGCACACCACACACCACTTCTCCCCCTTTGTCATCAAGACAACAAAAAGGAGACAAATGGCAACACGAGACCCATTAGACAAGAGGAGGAGCACTCAGGGCATCATCATCATCAAAACGCCACCCGGCCATTGGGAAAGACCGAGCAGTGGCCTCACTGTCGACGTCCTCTCAACCTGGACCGACCTCCTCACCAGCAGCAGCCCTTGCTGCCTTCTGCTCACGCCAAACAAGCTTCTCCTTGTTGATTTCCTTGATCTGACGACGCTGAATGGACTGACACATCTTGAACATGTTGCTCAAGGTCTTGAACAGTGACTTCTTCTCTCCCTTGGCAAAGATGGCCTCAGAACCAACAGACTTGGCCCGACCACGAGGGATCCATGTAGTAGAGGACATGCCTGGAGTGTAGGTAGCACGATCCTCAGGCCTAGGGTTGCGCCCCTTCTTGATAGGCACATAGGAAGCAGGAGCAGCAGTGGTCCAGTTGGAGTTGCGCTTTGGAACAGAAGTCTTGAAGCTGGCAATGTACTTTACTGGACAGACGGTCTCAATCAATGCCTGTATGAAAGGAGCATAGATCAAGGACTTGTTCTCTTGTACACACTGACGCAGCTCGTAGTACATGAAGTCCAGAACATCCACTTTCTTCTTCTGATGAAGATACACAAAGACATCAAGCATGGAGCTCCGAATGTTATGGGAATCCCCGGCCTTTGGAGTGAGGGTATACCTCAGGATATGGCGCATGGTATCATAGAGGGGCAAGAGGTATTTGATTGACCCAGTGACAAATGGCTTCTCTTGTTTGTAAGCAAAGGCAATCTCATCTTTAGTGCGCTGCCCACTTTCCCGAACAACGCCAAACTCATCAAAAACGGTCTCTTCATCCATGAACGGGCAGGGAATGATCTCGGAGAACTTTGCCATAGGAGCTGAGCACTGATGCGTTCCGGACATCCAGGTGAGGGTGCGAGAAGAATCATTGGAGAAGTACAGAGTGGCAAAGAACTGCATCACTAGATCTTCATTATAGGGGTGGTTGAAGCTGACAAATGGAATCAGACCCTGTCGTCCAAGAGCGGAGTACACACCGGGATACAGATGGTCATTGCCGCGCAAACTCTCAGTGTTGACTTGCTTGTGAGGGGCAAACTTCTTGGACTTGGTCATAAGAAGCTCATGATAGACCCTTTGCTGAAACTCATTCTTGAACCGGGGATCCACTCCCATACCAGTGGTAGCAACATAAGGATGGCTCTGTCTCTCAGCCCAGATCTCTGTCTTGGTCCACTTGACAAGAGGCAAATTCCGGAGGTCACGCCCGCCCGGAATGGCTTGCTCCAGACTAGACTCCTCATCCTCTTCTTCACCTTCCTCACCACGATCATCTTCTTATTCTATCTCATCATCATTATTGGGATTGGTGTAGTAACATCATCTTGCGAGTCATATTCTTCCTCAGAATTATCGGAAGCCTCTACAACGGGCGGTTTTGAGGCAGCACGTCGAACACGGCCCTAACCAAACCCAGACCCCTGACCCATGCCTTCAGACGACTGACGACGAGCAATGGTGAAGTCCTCTGATCCTCTTTTTCCATGCTTGCGACGAAGCTCAGACCTCTTGTCAGCGGAGTCTAAAACACACGCAAACACCCAACAACACAAAGCATGAACCACAAATGAGTACAAGTGCAAGATGAATGGCAAGGGGATAGACAAAAATCTAGGCAAAAGTTCCTGGATAGCCTGTGCACATGGGGGTTTAAACCCCGTGCGCACGGGGGTCCTGTGCGCACGGTACAGATCCCATGGGCACGGGGGCCCCGTGTGCACGGTACAGGCCCGTGCGCACGGGGTACTCAGGAACTTTGACATGAGTGGATTTGTTTTAAATACAGGGCTGAGTGTATACTCTTACCCCTACTTCACAAAGCACTCAGTCGATATTTCTGAATACGCCGCGAGGAAAGACCTATCACTATGGAAAGGGAATATGTGGAGCACTTGTACCAAAAGAGAAGTAAGAAGAACAAAACACAAAAAAAAAGAAACAACACACCACACATGCGAAACAAACACGGACACAACCCTCAAAGCGAGGGCGGTGGCCAAGGCCACCATGTTTGAGTGTACTTGGTATGGCACCGCGAAGATATGAACCGTGGGCCCAAGACCAATACTCATCTTTGAAGCACAAGTACCACCTAAAGTGGCTAATGTGAAAGATTGAGTTTGATTTATGCACTTCCAGGATAAGATAGCTCATGGGTTGAGCTAGCCCCCCTAGACATGTGCCTACATCTAAGCAAGATAGTACATGAGTATGTGTGTATGAGCAAGAGTTTCATCTGAAGTTACTAATATCCACGATATTTAGCTCATGCCTTAACTCCCGGAATCTTGCTTCGTCAAGGGGCTTGGTGAAAATGTCTGCAAGTTGATTCTCGGCGTTGACATGGAGTAACTCAATGTTTCCCTTGGCCACATGATCTCTAATGAAATGATGAAGAATCTGAATATGCTTGGACTTGCTATGTTGAACCGGATTCTCGGCAATCTTGATGGCACTCTCATTGTCACACCAAAGAGGCACTTTATCACATTTGACACCATAATCCATCAAAGTTTGCCTCATCCATAATAATTGGGCACAACAACTTCCGGCAGCAATATACTCGGCTTCGGCTGTGGAGAGAGATATACAATTTTGCTTCTTTGAAGACCAACTTACCAATGACCTTCCTAAAAATTGACATGAACCAGAGGTGGACTTGCGATCAACCTTGTCTCCGGCCCAATCCGAATCCGAGTAAGCCATTAACTCAAATGAAGATCCCTTGGGATACCAAAGGCCTAAGTTTGGGGTATGAACCAAATATTGAAGGATCCTTTTCACTGCCGAATAGTGGCTCTCCTTAGGAGCAGATTGAAATCTTGCACACATACACACACTCAACATAATATCTGGCCTAGATGCACAAAGGTAAAGCAGGGAACCGATCATAGAGCGATATACCTTTTGATCCACTTCTTTACCATTTGGATCAAGATGAAGTTGACCATTTGTGGCCATGGGTGTCTTCTTTGGCTGGATATCTTGCATTTTGAATCTCTTGAGCATGTCTTGGATATAAGAGATTGATTGATGAAGGTTCTGCCTCTTAATTGCTTCACTTGAAAACCGAGAAAGAACTTCAACTCTCCCATCATGCTCATCGCAAATTCCTTAATTAGTCATAAGATTCTCAAACTCAACGTTAATAGCATGGTTAGTTGACCCAAAGATAATATCATCAACATATATTTGGTAGACAAACAACTCTCCTTTTACCCTCTTTGTAAAGAGAGTGGAATCTATTACCCCAATCTGGAACCCTTTCTCGCTTAGGAACGCCGTAAGGTGATCATACCAAGCACGAGGTGCTTGTTTGAGTACATAGAGTGCCTTATGGAGTTCATAAATGTGAGAGGGATGATCGGGGTCTTCAAAACCGGGAGGTTGCTTGACATACACTAACTACTTAAGAGGACCATTAAGAAAAGCGCTCTTAACATCCATTTGATATAATTTGAAATCATGATGAGATGCATAAGCAAGTAAGATGCGAATGGATTCGAGACGGGCAACGGGGGCAAAAGTTTCACCAAAGTCCAAACCTTCAACTTGGGTGAAACCTTGTGCCACTAACCTTGCCTTGTTCCTTATTACTTGTCCATATTCATCTTGTTTGTTCTTGAAAATCCACTTTGTTCCAATGACATTATGAAATTCCTTGGGTCTTTCTACAAGGGTCCATACTTTGTTGCGTGTGAAGTTGTTGAGTTCTTCATGCATGGCATCTATCCAATCCGGATCGTCAAGTGCATCTTCCACCTTAAGGGGTTCAACACAAGAGACAAACGAGTGATGTTCACAAAAGTTTGCCAAACGTCTACGAGTAGTTACCCCCTTTTTGATGCTTCCGTAGATGTTCTCGGTGAGGTGTTGAAGATGTTTCAGCTTGGCGGCCACTTTTTGCTCTTTGCGGTCAAGCTCTTCTTCACTTGGTTTTGGACTTGATGAGGAGGCTTGCCCTTGAGATTGCTTTAACCTTGGAGACACTCTTCTATTTGCAACCACAGGTTCTTGCTCTGTAGGAAGTGATGTCGATGAAGACACATGTGGTTGGGGTTGATCTTGATTATGATCATGACTTTGAGCTTGATCTTGAGCCTCAATGATTGGTTCTTCATTATTCGGACGAGTTTGCTCTTGATCTTGCTCAGGAATATGAGGGTCTTGATCTTGTTCTTGGATAGGTTCATTATTTCCCGAAGCATCTTGGACAAGTGGCGTTGGTGATGACTTCCCTTGTGGAGAATCCTCAAGAGGGGCTCTTACTCCTTCTTCTTCTACTTGGACATGGGGTGTTTCTTGTGGGAGAATGTGGCCTATCCCCATTGTCCTTATAGCTTGTGAAGGAGCCTCATCACCTACAACACTAGGGACAATTTGCTCCATGCGGGAGCCATTATCTTCATCAAACTCCACATTTACCGTTTCCTCAATGCATCCGGTGGATTTATTGAGAACTCGGTAAGCATGAGAGTTTGATGCATATCCAACAAATATGCCCTCATAAGTTCTAGACTCAAATTTAGCTAACCGGGATTTTTTGTTTAAAATGAAACACTTACAACCGAATACCCGAAAGTATTTGACGTTGGGCTTTCTCCCGATTAGGAGCTCATAAGGGGTCTTGTTCTTGAGCTTGCGAAGATAAAGCCGTTTGAAGCATGGAACGTGGTGTTGACGGCTTCTGCCCAAAGCTTGTATGGTGATTTGTACTCATCAAGCATGGTCCTAGCCATCTCAATAAGAGTCCGATTCTTCCTCTCCGCAACCCCATTTTGTTGGGGAGTATATGGTGAGGCATATTGGTGCTTTATCCCCTCTTCACTCAAGAAATCATCCATTGTATAGTTTTTGAACTCGGTGCCATTGTCACTCCGGATTGCCTTGATCTCACAGTTATATTGACGTTGAGCTTCTTTGGCAAAGTTGATGAAGGTTTCTTGAGTTTCATCTTTAGTCTTGAGAAAGAACACCCAAGTATATCTTGTGAAGTCATCAACAATGACAAGGCAATATCTCCTTCCTCCCAAACTATCATATGTGGGAGGCCCAAAAAGATCCAAATGGATAAGCTCGAGGGGCCTCAAGGTGGTGATGATAGTCTTCACCTTGTGAGCTTTTTCATGAAGCTTTCTGGCAATGCAAGCAATACAAGGATGATCTTTGGCAAAAGACACATTGGTTAGTCCAAGAATGTGCTCCCCCTTTAAGAGAGCTTGTAAATTTCTCATGCCCACGTGGGCTAGTCTACGGTGCCATAGCCACCCCACGTCGGCCTTGGCCATTAGGCATGTTGCAAGATGAGTTTTCTCTTTCGAGAAATCAACCACGTAAAGGTTGTCTTCAACATGCCCAACGAAGACCACTTTGAGATTGCTTCTCTTAAAGACGGTCACATGGAATTCACCAAAATGTGAATCATATCCGGCACGAGCCAATTGAATAGTTGAAAGTAAATTGTAGTGAAGGGATTGGACAAGCATGACATTTGAAAGAGATGAATCATTAGAGATTACCACCTTGCCCAAACCTAATACCTTGCCCTTGCTATTGTCACCGAGGAGATGTTGAAGAGGCCTTGAGTGAATCAACGAACTCCACGAGCATCTCCCTTTCTCCGTCATATGATTTGTGCATCCACTGTCGATCACCCATTGAGTTCCACCGGAGACATAGTCCTACAATAATCAAGCTTTGGTTATAGGTACCCATTTTGCAATGGGTCCTGGTGAGTTAGCAACAAGGATCTTGGGAACCCAAATAGTCCAAGCATAATCATCATAGTTAGTTCCAACAAATTTTGCAAAGGTATGGCCATCATCTCCTCTCATGAGAACGTATGATGGATTGTTCTTGCCGGCAAAATTCTTGGGAATGGCCTTGTCCCTAATGACCTTTCCATTCCCAACACCCTTTAATTCCTTCTCCTTCTCCTTGTGACCTTCATGCACAAACACTACCTTTTGGGGAAGGGAAGGAGTCGGACCGATTTTCTTGTTGGTCTTCTTCTTCTTTTTCTTACCACTCTTGGATGCGGGATTAAACCCAACTCCCTCCTTGGCAACGCACTCCTTTTGGTTGCTCAAGAGGTCGTTTAGATTTTTCTCCCCTTGGATGCATGACACAAGCCCTTTCTCAATTTGAGCTTTCAACTTCTTATTTTCTTCTTGAAGGAAAGTGCAATCATGAGCAAAGTTAGCAGTACAAGCATCATCATTTAAATCAATATGAGGTGCGCAAGTGAGAGCCTTAATGGTTGTAGCTTTTAGTTGGGCATAAGACTCGGTGAGGGCAATGAGGTCACCTTTGACAACCTTGGAACTGATCACAAGGAACTCATGCTCCTCAACAAGTTTTGTATGGTCAACTAGAAGCTTTTCAACTCTAACGTTAAGAGCATCTTTATTCTCAAGAGCAAGTTGCAAAGCATCGTTGGTTTTAAAAAAGTCAATTTGATGAGCAGATAAGGCTTCCTCAAGTGATGCTCTCATGACACTCTCTTCATTAAGTTCGTGCTTGAGGAGGTCCACTCTCTCTTTTTCCTCTATAAGGAGGTTCTCAACGTTCTCAATAAAGTCATCGCGTTCGGCAAGTGACTTAAGGAGATTGCCAAAACGAGCACGAGCTTCACCATGAAGAGTTTTCATGAAAGCCATTAAGGATTCCTCATCATTATCCACACCCTCCTCACACTCATCCTCCACTATCTCACATGAGACATTGGGAGTGTAGTTGTCGGGTTTCTTGGGTTCGGACTTTGTTTTTACCTCTTTGGCCATGAGGCACCGATGAGTGAATGGCTTGTCCTTGTTTGGAGAGTCGAAGAGGTCGGTGGTGGAGGAGGTAGTGGCATGCATGGCAAAGGCGGCCGTGCCCACTTGATCATCATCACCGTCATCTTCATCTCCAGACATGTATTCTTCATGAACAAGAGCCTTGTCATCCTTCCTCTTTGCAAACTTGGTGAACTTCTTCTTCTTATAAGGACAATCATGAACAAAGTGTCTTGGGCTATCACAATTGTAGCATTTCCTTCGTCCAAAAGATCTTGATTGAAGATTTATTCCTTTGTTTGCCATGGTCCCGGAGTACTTTTTGACTAAGAGAGCCAAGTCTTTCGCAAAATCATTTGCCGAACACGAGGTGTCATTATCCTCCTCACCAATCTCTTCACTCACTTCTTCCTCCCTCGAGGGTTGGCTCACAACTTTCTTGGCCTTCAAGGCAAGATTGGAGTTCTTGGTTGCTTGAGCTATTTCGAATGTTTTCTTGGACTTGGTTTCCAAAAGAACATGGGTAGAGAAGGTGGAAACAACTTGAGCCGAAGTCAGCTTGTGATAGTCCGGACGTTGATGAACCATCATGAACATGGTATGTTCCGTGAGAACCATAGCATCTATGAACTTGTCCTTGATGAAGTCATCATTTGCCCAAGTGCACCCAAAGGTTCTCAAGTTGAGCACAAGACACTTCAACCTTTGGTAAACCTCTTCTGCGGACTCACCCTCATTTCTCACAAAGAGATTGACTTCTTGTTTGAGCAAGGCCAACCGAGATCTTCGAATTGCTTCATCTCCTTCAAGAGCCTCCTCAAGGCAATCCCAAATTTCCTTTGCGGTTTTGAGAAGAGCAATGGAATCACTATAGTCTTCAGTCACAGCGTTGCGAAGCATGTTATGTGCGGTAGCATTGAGTTGATCATCAACTGCTTCTCTTGAAGTGAGATTCATTGGGTCCTTGGGGTTTAATCCATTGACCACAATCCACCACAATTGAGTTGAAGCACTGCGCATGTGAGACTCCATATCTAGCTTCCACTTAGCAAAGGCATTAGCTTTCAAAGGGGGCGGAGGCCCAACAGGATTAATGCGGGGATGCTGCAAGGGTTGAGGAGAGTAAAAGGGTTCCACGGCATTGTACTTGGGAACTTGAGTACGAGCCGGAGAAGCAAGAGGTTCCCTCGAGTCATCCGCATCATGAACTTCATTTGGATTAAACGAGTTTGATGCGGACGTTGATGGCTTTAAGCGGGCATCAATTTCCTCCTTGACTGGGGGACATTCGGGTTAGGAGGAGTGGCGGGAGCAACGACAGGAGCACCAAGTGGCTCGGTCGCGGTGGGGGGTTGGTTTTGACCATCCTCCGCAACGGGTAAGCCACCTCCCTCATTCCCTAGATCGACCATATCCTCTAAGGTTATAAAACCTTATATTAGAGCATGAGGCTCTGATACCAATTGAAAGGATCGATACGGTCGACTAGAGGGGGGGGGGTGAATAGGAGACTTCAAATTTTAATCGTTCTTGTAGATTTTAAGGCTTAGCGGATAAAAGAGTTCACTAGATATGCGACTAGGTGAATGCAACCTATATGACAAGTAAGCTCCAAGATAAATATGCTAGGCAACAAACTAGTTAGCAAGCCAACAAGCATACAATAACAAGGAAAGGTGCGGGAAAAGATTAACCACAAGTGAGACGAGGACGCAGATTTTAACCCGAAGTTCACTCTTCCTTGGGGAAGAGCTAATCTCCGTTTGGAGCGGTGCTGGAGCCAAAGCTTGTGGAACGCCACCGAAGGCTCACTGTATTCTCCTTCGAGTCACCCCCAACGGATGAGCCTTGAATCACTCGGGGTTGGTCTTGAAGGCGACCACCACACCTTTACAAACTTCTCCGGAGCACACCACAAGCAAGGAAGCTTCCGAAGGAACCTCTAGCCACCTAGGAGCCCAAGCTCCAAGAGTAACAAGTCAATGGGGCAGAAATGTTGCGGGGAACGCGATTTGGTTTGGTCAAGATGTAGATCGGGTCTTGCTCTCCCAATCCCCAAAGTTTCAACAAGTTTGGGTGGGGGGATTGAGAGTATTGAGGAAAACGGGGTGTAGCAATAGTGGAGCTCAACAAGACATTAGGGTTGAGGGTTGGAGGTGGAAGAAGGGCCTTTATATAGTGTGCAGGGGCTGGTGGGGATTTCTGCCCGTTGGACCCTGTGCGCACGGGCTAAGTCAGCCCCGTGCGCACGCGGTACTCGAGACAATCACGCCACCCGTGCGCGACGGGGTCAAAAGACCCGTGCGCGCACGGGTACCCAGAGAGTTGCGAAGTATCCCGTGCGCCACGGGTCAAAAGACCCGTGCGCGCACGGGTACCCTGAGAGTTATGCAATACCCGTGCGCTGGGGTCAACAGATCCTGTGCGCACGGGGTACCCAGTAACTTTCTGTTGCAACTTTTTGAGTACCACAGCATACACACTACGCTCTTATTAGGTGCTCGGAGTGGGAAGGGTAAGAGAGTGAGGCTCGGCAATGGCATTCCCACACGACATTTATCCACACAGACCCCTCTTGATAGTGCGGTCTTTCCTACGACTCGAAGCAAACCAAAACTAAACCTTCGAAGCATCGAAAGACAACGCCTTTGTCCTTTTTGAAATGGGGGGGGGGTCTCACATCTCCATCGCGGGCACTTAGAACCAATAACCTGAGATAAACTTTAGCAACCGATATTAGTTCAACTAACCACATTGTCATCACACCAAAATAAAGCATAAGTGCCACTTAGCACTTTCACACGGGTTGGGAACGTCCCAATGGAGTAATGGGCCGTTAATGGGTATAAAGTGATACACTCTTCATTATGGGCCAGTGCCGGTGTCAAAACCGGCGGATCTCGGGTAGGGGGTCCCGAACTGTGCATCTAGGCGGATGGTAACAGGAGACAAGGGACACGATGTTTTTACCCAGGTTCGGGCCCTCTTAATGGAGGTAAAACCCTACTCCTGCTTGATTGATATTGATAATATGGGTAGTACAAGAGTAGATCTACCACGAGATCAGAGAGGCTAAACCCTAGAAGCTAGCCTATGGTACGATTGTTGTTCGTCCTACGGACAAAAACCCTCTGGTTTATATAGGCACCGAAGAGGGTTAGGGTTACACAGAGTCGGTTACAATGGTAGGAGATCTACGTATCCGTATCGCCAAGCTTGCCTTCCACGCCAAGGAAAGTCCCATCCGGACACGGGACGAAGTCTTCATTCTTGTATCTTCATAGTCCAGGAGTCCGGCCAAAGGCTATAGTCCGGCCATCTGGACACCCCTAATCCAGGACTCCCTCAGTAGCCCCTGAACCAGGCTTCAATGACGACGAGTCCGGCGCGCATATTGTCTTTGACATTGGAAGGATGGTTCCTCCTCCGAATACTTCATAGAAGATTTTGAACACAAGGATAGTGTCCGGCTCTGCAAAATAAGTCCCACATACCACCGTAGAGAGAATAATATTTACACAAATTCAATCTGCTGACGTATTCCGTGGCGTGACATCACACCACTGCCAAGCCTTTATTCGAATCGTTTTTACTGTCCCTCAGCGCGTTTAGCGAGGCGGTTTCCTTGGCACGTCTTGTCAAAGCATAGATCGTGTCCCCTTATTCCGGGATTCTCATCAATATGGGTGTGGGTAACCCAACCGCACCGTTGATTACGGCGCTTGGGGATAAGCGAGTTTTACCAGGCTGGTGGGGACACATAGCTTCGTCCGTCCATATAAGGGGATAAGGATCCACCTTTTTACCTATGCCTTCTTCCTCCTTTCCTTATCCATTTCCGCGCACTCGAGCTCCAGCGCCCAAGTCCGCACATCTCGCCTCAACCTTCCCCAGCCATGTCCGGAGTGGGAGGCAAGTGATGGCCTCCTCCGTCACGGAGGGGCACATCAAAAAGTTGAGGAAAGCCGGATACCTGCACCACGACATTGCGCACCGGCTTCCGGATGAGGGGCAGCTCGTCCCCACCCCCAGGCCCCATGAGAGGGTGGTGTTCCTCCCCCATTTCCTCCGCGGACTGGGCTTCCCACTCCACCCATTTGTCCGGGGTCTCATGTTCTACTACGGCCTGCATTTCTACGATCTGGCCCCGAACTTCATCCTCAACATCTCAGCGTTTATCGTCGTGTGCGAGGCCTTCCTCCGCATCAAGCCCCACTTCGGCTTATGGCTGAAGACCTTCAATGTCAAGCCGAAGGTAGTGGGCGGCCAGCAGGCGGAGTGCGGAGGCGCCATGGTGGGCAAGATGCCCAACGTTATATGGCTCGAGGGCTCCTTCATGGAAACCATCAAAGGGTGGCAATCAGGGTGGTTTTACATCACCGAGCTGCGTGATCCTGAATGGGCAGCGCCCCTCGAGTTCCGATCTGGCATCCCCACATGGCTCACCTCCTGAAAAGAGAAGGGCCTGAAATGGGGTAATTCGGAAGAGCTGACCGGACTCCAAACCTGCGTCCAAAACCTTGTGAACAAGAAGATCAAGCTCGTCAACGTAGTCCAGGTCATGCTCATCCACCGGATCCTCTCATGCCAACAACAGGCCTTCAACTTGTGGGAGTTTGATCCGGCACAACACCAAACCTTGAGCAGGCTCTTCGACACTACGTACGAAGATGCCTGGAAGGTGCTGTTCAAGGGCGCCGAAGCTCCCGCATCCGCTACCAATGATCGCGGATTCAGCTCGCAGCGTCAAGCCAGCGAGGTAAGCTATTTTACCCTTTACAGGACACTTGTTTTTCATAGTTTGACTCTATGCGGGATCTAAACTCCCTTACCTTTGACAGGCCTGGCAGAAGAAGTCCGGGCAGGTTAACTGTCCAGATCCCTTGCCAGAAGACCCAGCGGGCGCCCGATTGACAGGGCTGCTGGTTCCGGCACCTCACTTGGTGCCGGAGAAGAAGGCCAAGAAGAAGGCTACGGGAACTCGAAGGAGTTCCCGGTGCCAGGTGTTGTCGGACTCATCGTCCAACGACTCCGAGGCGGACTCCTCCCGCAAAGGCGAGGATGAAAAAGAGGCCTCTCCCCCAGCGGGGGAAGAGAAGAAAAGGAAGGCCGCCCCAACGGGGGAGGCCGAAGGGTCCAAGAAGGGAAGGACCCTCCCTTCGGAATACACCACCAACACCGACGATGGCGAAGAGGAGTGGCCACCGAGGACTAAGCCCCTGGCGACATCATAAGTGTCCAGATGCCAGAATAACTCATGGTGTTTCGTTTGTCGTATAGAATCTCCTAACGCCGAATATAACCCTGCAGCCCACCCAAGGACGGGCTCAACACTTCAACGAGCGGCTCCCTGGCTTCGTCGGATGTGAATAGCACTTCACTTCCGGCCGTCTCCTCTCCACGTGCTGCGGATGACGCCGAGGTGGGGTCCCAAAAGGGGCCCAGCCAGGAGGAGGAGGTCCCAGAGGTGCCTCGAAGCAGCCTCCCGGACTTTGGGCACAAGGGGGATGAAACCCCGAAAGGTTCTGAGTCCGGCCCTGGGCCGGACTCCGCACCGGAACCTTCAGTGGATCCGGAGTCCGGCAGGCGGCCCCTTCGTAAGAAGGGCGAGACTATGACACCAGTGACCTCCGTCCAACCGGAAGCACCGGATAATTTGCTGGAGGCGCTTAATGGCGCCTCCATCGACGCGGAGCACCGCTTGTTATGAGTGTGGTGATCCGAAGATTCGATCCGCCAAGAGCGGGCTGGATCAAGCTTCGTGCCAGCCTTCTAACAGGCTTTGAGGTATGTATTAAGATATGTAAAAATATTACCGCATAGACAGTAGCCCCTGATGCTCAGTTTGGTGTTCGGAAAGAAAAGCCGAATTGAGGATCTAAAAAGATGTACGCAGGAGTCTAACATAAGTATGTCAATATGGGAATGCAGGCTGCGCTGCTGACCTCTGCCGCACTGACTGCGGAGGTCAATGCATTGAAGCAGAGCCTCGAGTGGTCCGAGAACAAGCTCGGCCTTACCAAGAAGCAGCTCGAGGACAAGGAAGGTAAGTAATACCTTATGGAAGTATATAAAAGATGTGGTTGCAAAAAATAACAGGAATAACGTGAGAATTGCAGGCGCCACGAACGAGGTGGCGACTGAGGGAGTCCTGGACTAGGGGGTGTCCGGACAGCCAGACTATCATCATCCGCCGGACTCCAAGACTACGAAGATACAAGATTGAAGACTCCGTCCCGTGTCCGAATGGGACTTTCCTTGGCGTGGAAGGCAAGCTTGGCGATACGGATATGTAGATCTCCTACCATTGTAACCGACTCTGTGTAACCCTAGCCTCCTATGGTGTCTATATAAACCAGAGGGCTTTAGTCTGTAGCAGACAACATACATTACAACAATCATACCATAGGCTAGCTTTAGGGTTTAGCCTCCTTGATCTCGTGGTAGATCCACTCTTGTACTACCCATATCATCAATATTAATCAAGCAGGACGTAGGGTTTTACCTCCATCGAGAGGGCCCGAACCTGGGTAAAACATCGTGTCCCTCGTCTCCTGTTACCATCCGCCTAGACGCACAGTTCGGGACCCCCTACCCGAGATCTGCCGGTTTTGACACCGACATTGGTGCTTTCATTGAGAGTTCCTATTTGTCGTCACCGATAGGCTTGATGGCATCTCCAACCAACAACGCTGTCCAGGGTGAGACTTTTCTCCCTGGACAGATCTTCGTATTCGGCGGCTTCGCACTGCGGGCTAATTCGCTTGGCCATCTGGAGCAGATCGAAAGCTACGCCCCTGGCCGTCAGGTTAGATTCGGTAGTCTCAACTTCACGGCCGACGTCCGCGGAGACTTGATCTTCGACGGGCTCGAGCCACAGCCAAGCGCGCTGCACTGTTACGATGGGCATGATCTAGCTCTGCCGCTGAATAGTGCCTTGGTGGCTGCACACGAATCCGCCTCGGCCATTAGTCCGGAGCCGATCGCCCAGATCGAG
Organism: Aegilops speltoides; assembly: GCA_021437245.1. Taxonomy (NCBI): domain Eukaryota; kingdom Viridiplantae; phylum Streptophyta; class Magnoliopsida; order Poales; family Poaceae; genus Aegilops; species Aegilops speltoides. The sequence continues at coordinate 576,440,431 of CM038142.1, forward strand.
GATCGGTGGATGCACACCGCCTTGGGGGCTTCAACTTCCACGGCGATGGAGCCGAACACTAATCTTGTCCCTTGCGAAACTCCTCATTCCGAGGTGCCGGACTCTTTGCTGGACTCCAGACCTCCCACGCCCCTACCAATCGAATCGGATTGGGCGCCGGTTATGGAATTCACCACCGCGGACATCTTCCAATACTCGCCTTTTGGCGACATCCTGAATTCGCTAAAGCATCTCTCGTTATCGGGAGAGCCCTGGCCGGACTATGGCCAGGATGGTTGGGATACGGACGACGAAGAAATTCAGAGCCCACCCACCACCCACTTTGTAGCCACTGTCGATGATCTAACCGACATGCTAGACTACGAATCCGAAGACATCGACGCTATGGACGACGATGCCGGAGACGAACAGGAACCGGTGCCTATAGGGCACTGGAAGACCACCTCGTCATACGACATATACATGGTGGACACCCCAAAAGAAGGGGACGGCAAAGAAACAGCGGAGGCAGATTCTTTAAAGAAACATCCCAAGCGCCGGCGTCAGCGGCGCTGCTCTAAATCCCGCCACAGCAAGAATGGAGATTCCAGCACAGGAGATAATAATACCCCAGAAAGTGCCGAAGACAACCCCCTCCAGCAGGACTCAGCACAGGAGGATGCAGAAGCAAGCCCCCATGAGAGGGCGGCAGACGAAGAGGTCGAGGATTATAACTATATGCCTCCCTCCGAAGACGAGGCAAGCCTCAACGACGCAATTAATTGCTGTGCCCGAGGATCCCATCGAACAAGAGCGTTTTAAACGCAGGCTTATCGCCACGGCAAATAGCCTAAAGAAAAAGCAGCAGCAGCTTCAAGCTGATCAGACCTGCTGCCGATCGATGGACCGAGGTCCTCGCGTCAAGAGTATAAACTCGAACGCCCTCAAAAGCTACCTAAGACGCAAGCTGCTCCCCGATTAGAGGAGGAAGCATACATACCTCCATCACCAGCGCAAGACGATACGGTGACCGACCACCCCGTGGTCGCGGCGAGAGAGGCATCAGGCCCCAACCAAGACCGCACCCGCATCGCTCCAAAAGTACGGCCAAGAGGGAACGCGCCGGACTTGTGAGATATATTGGAGGACAAAGCAAGGCAATCCAGATCCATCTACGGATCACGTGGGTGCCCCACGACCCATGACGAATACCGTCGCGCCGGATACAATAACCCCGGCCGGGCAGAACACAGCAGACAACGCTCTCTCGAGCTGCGTCGTCATATTGCTCAATACAGAGGTGCCGCACACCCGCTATGCTTCACTGACGAAGTAATGGATCATCAAATCCCTGAAGGGTTTAAACCCGTAAACATTGAATCCTACGATGGCACAACAGACCCCGCGGTTTGGATCGAATATTATCTTCTCCACATCCATATGGCCCGCGGAGATGATCTCCACGCCATCAAGTATCTCCCACTCAAGCTTAAAGGACCAGCTCGGCATTGGCTTAACAGCTTGCACGCAGAGTCAATTGGGTGTTGGGAAGACCTGGAAGCCGCATTCCTCGACAACTTCCAGGGCACGTATGTGCGACCACCAGACGCTGATGACCTAAGCCACATCATTCAGTAGCCAGGACATGGTTCTTGACAAAGAAAAATCAAATCGTCGACTGTCCGGATGCAGAGGCCCTTGCAACCTTCAAACATAACATCCGTGACGAATGGCTAGCCCGGCACCTGGGACAGGAAAAGCCGAAATCCATCGCAGCCCTCACATCATTAATGACCCGCTTTTGTGCGGGAGAGGATAGCTAGCTAGCTCGCAGCAACAATCTCCGTAAAAATTCTGGCAGTCCGAATACCAAGGACAACAACGGCAGGTCACGTCGAAACAAAAACAAACGCCGCATTAACGGCGACGATAAGGAGGATACGACGGTCAACACCGGATTCCGAGGCTCTAAACCCGGTCAACAGAAGAAGCCATTCAAAAGAACCACTCCGGGTCCGTCCAATTTGGACCGAATACTCGACCGCTTATGCTAGATACATGGCACCCCTGAAAAGCCAGCTAATCACACTAATAGAGATTGCTGGGTGTTCAAGCAGGCAGGTAAGTTAATTGCCGAAAACAATGACAAGGGGCTAAACAGCGACGACGAGGAGGAGACCCGACCGCCGAACAATAGAGGACAGAAGGGTTTTCCCCCACAAGTGCGGACGGTGAATATGATTTACGCAACCCATATACCCAAGAGGGAGAGGAAGCATGCACTAAGGGGCGTCTATGCGATGGAGCGACCGCCCAAGTTCAATCCATGGTCCTCTTGTCCGATCACTTTCGATCGCAGAGACCATCCGACTAGCATACGCCATGGCGGATTCGCCGCATTGGTTCTAGACCCAATCATCGATGGATTTCACCTCACGAGAGTCCTGATGGACGGCGGTAGTAGCCTGAACCTGCTTTATCAGGATACAGTGCGCAAGATGGGCATAGACCCCTCAAGGCTTAAACCTACAAAGACAACCTTTAAAGGTGTCATACCAGGTGTGGAAGCCAACTGTACAGGCTCAGTCACACTAGAAGTGGTCTTCGGATCCCCGGACAATTTCCGGAGCGAGGAGTTAATCTTTGACATAGTCCCGTTTCGCAACGGCTATCACGCTCTGCTTGGACGAACCGCATTTGCAAAGTTCAACGCGGTGCCGCATTATGCATACCTAAAGCTCAAGATGCCAGGCCCTCGCGGTGTCATCACGGTCAACGGGAATACGGAACGCTCCCTCCGAACGGAGGAACATACAGCGGCTCTCGCGGCAGAAGTACAGAGCAGCCTTTTAAGGCAATTCTCGAGTCCGGCCGTTAAACGGCCGGATACAGCAAAACGCGCCCGAAGCAATTCCAACCAAGACCACCTGGCGCGATCAGAGCACGCGTAGCAATGAGGCCCCAACCCCCGCCCTCGCATGATTGCAAGAACAACCCTCCGCGTACATCATTACGCCTTGGAGATACCATGGGCGCAGGGGAAGGGGCACGATCACAATGGACCCAGAGTGCGGCTCGACCACACAAGGGGCTCGCAAGTGTTCCCCCTCTTTTTTATTCTCATTTTCCTTCTATGTGTACACAGGACTCCGTTAACCAGAGGCCCTGTCCGGCGGTGAACCTGCCAAACTCATGATACAACAGTCAGGGAAGAAAGAAGGCTGCGACGAACACTCAGGTGGTCTCAATTACGAGCATTAATTCAATTATATACACCAAGTCCGCAGCTCACCCCTAGAGGGGGACATGTTTAATTAGTCCAAATCCCTTGCTTACCGCACTATTTGTATCAGTCTGCATTCATAGCAGACCTTCTTTTATAAATAATGCAGCACCTTTTTGACTGCAATTACATTACCTTTTATATATATGTTCATTACATGACATCTTGCACCCGTATATTTTGGTACGGCCTAATACACCAGGGGCTTATGTTCCCCACATTATGGTGTGATAAGTCCGAACACTTTCATAAGTGCGGCACCCCGAACTTATAGCATTATATGAATCGGCTCCGAATCATGTCTTGGGTCAATAGTTGGGTTTGCCCGGCTCCCACGTTTTGGTGCCTTACGTTCCATTCTGTCGGCTAAGGTGGCACTGGGAGAACCACTGCGATTGCGCCCCGGTTGAGCCGGGCGAGCGCCTCAGTGGAGAAAGCTAAAACTGACCGGCATGATAAGGCGAGAGACTGGTCGCTGTTCGAGAGGTTTTTTTGGGTCCTTAAAGACTCACGCCGCTTGGCGAAGTTCGGACAATGTCCGGCGAAGGCGTGGATAGCGCCCGGATTGACCTTCGAATACAAGGGGCTTCGCCGAAATTTAAAATTATAGAATTCTATGGCTAAGTGAGAGTGTTCAAGCACTATAAGTCCGGTCGCCTTGTTCGTTGTGTTGAGCGCCTCCCTAGATGGACCCAAAAATGGGAACAAGAGTGCTCAAGTTTATCCCGAACACCCCAGCACTCGTGGCTCGGGGGATGAAGCCAACGACTTGCCATCTCTCAGATTTTATAAACGGCCGCACAGAAGGTAATATTTTAAATTAAAACAAGCGTTGCTTAAGGCGCATATGAACGAAGTTTTCAGCGCACATGATAATACATAGTGAGTTTACTCAAAGATTACATTTCTGGGGCACTCATCCGCAATATCGCGGGCTCCCTTCAGGACAGTTTTATAATACATTTCGGGCGTGCGATACTCCTTGCCCGGTGGCGGTGGATCCGTGAGAAGCTTCTCCGCATCCAACCTGCCCCAATGCACCTTTGTGCGGGCAAGGGCCCGACGAGCACCTTCAATACAGGCGGAGCGCTTGATGACCTCCACCCAGGGGCACGCATCCACCAGCCGCCGCACGAGGCCGATGTAGCTCCCAGGCATGGCATGTCCAGGCCACAACCGGACTATAAGGCCCTTCTTGGCCTCCTCAGCTACCTTGTGGAGTTCGACCAGCTGCTTCAGCTGGTCGCTTGGGGGCACCGAATGGCCGGCCTCAGCGTACTGAGACCAGAAGACCTTCTCCGTCGAGCTCCCCTCCTCGCCATGATAGAATGTGACGGCATCGGACGCACTACGCGGCAGATCTGCAAACGCCCCTGGAGAGCTCCGAATGCGGGTAAGTGTCAGGTAGTTTACATTAACATGCCTGCTTTGCATGAAAAATGCCTTACCCGCCGCTATCTTCTTTACATCTTCAACCTCCTGAAGGGCCTTACGGGCCTCGGCCTTGGCGGACTTGGCACTTTCGAGAGCCGAGGCAAGCTCGGACTCTCGAGTCTTGGAGTCACGCTCCAAACTCTCATGCTTTTCCATGAGAGCCTGGAGCTCTTGCCGTACTTCCGCCACCCGTGCCTCCTGCTTTTCTCGCTCTGCCCGTTCCGCGGCCGCATTGCGTTCGGCCGCGGACACAGCCTCCTTCAGGGCTGCCACCTCATTCGTGGCCCCTGCAATACCCATATTATCCTTGTTAATTTTATTGCAACCAAAATCCTTTTCTGTAAGGTAACTATTCAAAGTGGTGTTACTCACCTTCTTTGTCCTCGAGCTGCTTCTTGGCATGGCCGAGCTCTTGCTCGGACCGCTCGAGATCCTGCTTGACTGCTCGACCTCCATGATCGGTCTTGGCGCAGAGGTCGTAGCGCAACTGCAAACCCATATTGACATATTTTAAGCAACCCTGCGTATATCTTGTTAGATCCTCATCCGGCTTTTCTTTCCGAACACCGAACCGAGCATCGAAACTCTTGTCTATGCGGTATTACATTACATAATTTCAACTTCTTACCTCAAAGCCTGTTAGAAGGCTGCTGCAGGCTTCGGTCAGCCCGCTCTTGGCGAGCTGAACCTTCTGAATCACCGCACTCATGATGGTGCGGTGTTCTTCCTCGATGGAAGCACCTTTAAGTGCCTCCAACAAGTTATCCGGCGCCTCCGGTTGGACGGAGGCTGCCGGTGTCACGGTCTTGCCCTTCTTTCGAGGGGGCCGCCTGCCGGACTCTGGAACCACTATGGGTTCCGATGTAGAGTCCGGCGCAAAGTCCGGGAGGCTGCCTGACGGCGCCTCCGGAGCCTCCTCCTGATGGGTCCCTCTCTGGGATCCCACCCAGGCGTCCTCGTCTGCACGGGGGGTAGAGGCAGTCGGAAGTGAATCCACATCCGACGGGGCCAACGACCCGCTCGATGAAGCGGGGAGATCATCATCGGCCGGACTGCGGACAGAATGCGGCATTAGAAGGAAATTATGCGACATGAAAGAAATTGCATATCAGGGATCTAGATACTTACGATCTTGCCAGACTCCTGGCCCTTGAAGGCCACTCCTCCTCGCCAATGATGGTGTTGGCGAAACTGTCCGGGGGAATAGATCTCCCCCTCTTGGACCCTTCGGCCTCCCCTATCGGGGAAGCCTTCCTCTTCTTCTCTCCCTCCTCCGGGAGAGAGTCCTCTTCCTCCTCCTCGTCTTTGGGGGAGGAGTCCGCCTCATCGTCGGACGCCTGATTACGGGAACTCTTTCGAGTCCCCGCGGCCACCTTCTTGGCCTTCTTATCCGGCACCACGTGCGGTGCCGGAACCAGCAGCCCTGCTAAACGGGCGTCCACTGGGTCTTCTGGCATGGGAGCCGGGTTGATGAGCTGCTTGGCCTTCTCCATCCATTCCTGTCAAAGGAAAAGAGAGATTGAAACCCTCTTAGAATGAGTTTAATTACCACAAGTGTCCCGTAACGGGGTTGAATCACTTACCTCGTCAGCCAGATGCTGCGAGCGAAATCCGCGATCTTCCGTTGCGGATGCGGGGGCTTCGGCGCCCTTAAACAGCACCCTCCAGGCGCCTTTGTATGTCGTATCGAAGAGCCCGCTTAGCGCCTGGTGCTGTTCCGGATTGGACTCCCACAGATTGAATGCCCGTTCTTGGCATGGGATAATCCGGCGGATGAGCATGACTTGGACCACATCAACGAGCCTGAGCTTATTGCTCACCAGCTTCTGGATGCAGGCTTGGAGTCCCGTCAGCTCCTTCGGATTGTCCCACAGCAAGCCCTTCTCTTTCCAGGAGGTGAGCTGCATGGGGACGCCAGATCTAAACTCGGGGGCCGCCGCCCATGTGGGCTTGCGCGGCTCGGTGATGTAGAACCACCCCGATTGCCACCCCTTGACGGAGTCCACGAAGGCCCATTCGAGCAAAAGGACGTTGGGCAACTTGCCCAACATGGCGCCTCCGCATTCCTCTTGCGTGCCCTTCACAACCTTCGGCTTGACGTTGAAGGTCTTGAGCCACAGGCCGAAGTGGGGCCGGATGCAGAGGAAGGCCTCGCACACGACGATAAATGCCGAGATGTTGAGGATGAAGTTCGGCGCCAGATCGTGGAAATCCAGGTCGTAGTAAAACATGAGCCCCCGGACGAATGGGTGGAGTGGAAAGCCCAGTCCGCGGAGGAAGTGGGGAAGGAAGACGACCCTCTCATGGGGCCCAGGGGTAGGGAAGAGCTTCCCCTCGTCGGGCAGCCGATGCGCGATATCGCCGGAAAGGTATCCGGCGCTGCGCAGCTTGGTGATGTGCTCCACCTTAACGGTGGAGGCCAACCATTTCCCCCCCCCCCCGCTCTGGACATATTCGGAGAAGGTCGGGGCAAGATGCGTGAGCTTGGGCGTTGGAGCTTGAGTGCGCGGAGATGGATAAGCAAAGGAGGAAGAAGGCGTAGGAGAGAAGGTAAATCCTTATCCCTTATATATAGGCGGACGAAAACTATGCGTCCCCCACCGGCCTGGTAAAACTCGCTTATCTCCCAAGCGCCACCATCAATGGCGCGGTTGGGTTACCCACGTCCGTATTGATGAGAATCCCGAAATAAGGGGAACACGATCTCTGCTTCGACAAGACCTGCCAAGGAAACCGCTTCGCTAAACGTGCTGAGGTGGTATAATAAAAAACGATTCAAACAAAGGCTTGGTAGCAGTGTGATGTCACGCCGCATAATACGTCAGCAGATTGGACTTGTTTGCATTTTATTCTCTCTACGGTGGAATGTGGAATTTATTTTGCAGAGCCGGACACTATCCTGGTGTTCATGATCTTCTCTGGATTATTCAAGGGAGGAACCCGCCTTGCAATGCCGAACATTACGCGCGCCAGACTTATCGTCATTGAAGCCTGGTTCAGGGGCTACTGAAAGTGCAACTAATCCCCGGGTGGTTTTGGTAATTAACAACAACATATATATATCATTGAACTAATAGTTACTTGAGAATCATTTCAGAAAGTTCAGTGATATGGGTATGGCAAGGACTGAAGAAGTGGACCCCTCAAAATGCTAAGGCAAGCATTGGCAAAAGCTCAAGACTCCATTTTTGGTTTAGTGATCCAAGATCACATTGAGTCCATAGGAAAAGCCAATACTATTAAAAGGGGATGAGGTTATGATGATGATCTGGTTGCTCAAGTGCTTAGTGATACATCTCCTAAACAATCAGCAACTTTCACTGCCATATACACTCATAAGTAGTCTCGGTCCCACCGATATTCCAAACTCAGTCACACCAAGATGAACCACCTCAGCCATAAAGCCAAACCCTAGCAAACTCGGATTTTCGATTCGAACTCGGTCTCACGAAATATGAGTTGCCAAGCTTCAGAACCTACGTCATCAAATCGGTGTCACCGAGATGATGAAGTCGGTCCCACCGAAATTGGCATGCTCTTGTCATTGCACGAATCGGACTAACCGAGATTGTATTTTCGGTCCCACGAAAATCCCAACGTTCACATTATTTGAACTATCGGTCTCACCGAAGTTGTCCACTTCGGTTCCACCGAGATTGCTCAAATGTGTGTAGCGGTTGGATTTTGTGTGGAGGCTATTTATACCCTCCACCCCTCTTCATTCGTGGAGAGAGCCATCGAAAGAACTACCACTCCTACCTTACATTTACGAGAAGAGAACTACCTACCCTTGTGTTGAGATCAAGTTGCTCCACTCCCACCATATGAAGCTTGATCTCTAGCCTTCCCAAGTTGCTTTCCACTCAATCCTTTCTTCCACCACAGCCAAATCGGTGAGGAGAGTTGAGTGTTGGGGAGATTATCATTTGAAGCACAAGAGCAAGGAGTTCATCATCATCTACAACATCTATTACCTTTTGGAGGTGGTGCCTCCTAGATTGGTTAGGTGTCGCTTGGGAGCCTCCGTCATCGAGATGTGGAGTTGAACCAAGAAGTTTGTAAGGGCAAGGAGATCGCCTACTTCGTGAAGATCTACCCCGAGTAAGGCTAGCCCTCCATGGGCGTAGGCCATGATGGAATAGACAAGGTTGCTTCTTCGTGGACCCTTCGTGGGTGGAGCACTCCGTGGACTCTCGCAGCCGTTACCCTCCGTGGGTTGAAGTCTCCATCAACGTGGAAGTACGATAGCACCACCTATCGGAACCACGAGAAAAATCACCGCGTCTCCAAAATTGCGTTTGCTCTTCTCCACCTCTCTTTACTACATGTGCAATTTACTTTCCGCTGCCTATACTCTAGAATTGCATGTGTAGGGTGATGCTTGACTTGATCATAATTGTGAATCTGCCAAAAACTGTTCTTTGTCAAAAGGCAGAATTTTTATATTGTCAAGTAGTCTAATCACCCCCCCTCTAGACATACTTTTGATCCTACAAGTGGTATCAGAGCTTTGGTCTCCATTGTATTGGTTTCCATTGCATTGGACTCCATAAGCTTGGTTTCACAACCTAGGAGAGTATGGCCTCTAGTGAGGATAATTTTCGTAGAGGTCCTTACTTTGATGGTACAAATTTTGCTAGTTGGAAGCATAAAATGAAGATGCATATTCTTGGTCATAACCCAGCCGCATGGGGCATTATTTGTGTTGGTATGCAAGGTGAATTCTTCGAGGAAGGAAAAGTTCCGGATCACGAAGCTACAACGGAAGAATTGCGGATGTTGCAAAACAATGCTCAAGCTTGTGACATTCTCTTCAATGCCTTGTGTCGAGGAGTTCAACAAAATCAGCCGTCTTGAGAATGCAAAAGAGATTTGGGATACTTTGGTTGAAATGCACGAAGGTACCGAGTCCGTGAAGGAATCAAAGCTAGATATTCTTCAAGGTCAACTTGACAAGTTCAAGATGAAGGATGGTGAAGGTGTCGCTGAAATGTACTCTAGGCTTGCTCTCATCACAAATGAGATTGCCGGCTTAGGAAGCGAAGAAATGACCGACCGATTCATCATCAAGAAGATTCTCAGAGCTTTGGATGGAAAGTATGACACCGTGTGCACTTTGATCCAAATGATGCCAAACTACAAGAATCTCAAGCCAACCGAAGTCATTGGAAGAATTGTTGCTCATGAGATGACACTTAAGGATAAGGAAGAGCTTCACAACAAGTCAAGTGGTGCTTACAAAGCTACAAGTGATGCTCCCACAACCTCAAGTGACAAGTTAGTTTCCAATGAAGAGATAAGCCTAATGGTCAAGAACTTCAACAAATTCTACAAGAATAGAGGCAAAGAGAGAAGCTCAAAGTCTAGATCATATGATGAAAAGAGATCTTCTAGTCATGATCGAAACTGCTACAATTGTGGAAGACCGGACACTACTCAAATGAGTGTCGGCTCCCCACAAGAGAAGAGAAGAATCTCCAAGAAGAAGAAGCTCAAGAGATGAGTCACCTCGGAAAGAGAGAAGGAGCAGAGATGATCGTTATGAGCGAAGACCCTCTCGAGAAGCAAGGATTCGGAGAGGAAAGACAAGTCATCAAGGAGCTACACAAGAAGAAAACATCAAGCTCATGTAGGTGAATGGGTCTCGGCTCCGACTCCGACAATCAATCGAAGGAAGCTATCACTCCAACTCCGACTCTGATCAAGATGAAGGTGTTGCGGTCTTGCTCTCGTATCCTCCAACTCCAACTCCTACGACTTATTTGATTCACCAAATGAGGGAATTGGAAGATGCTTCATGGCTAAAGGCCCCAAGGTATCACACCCTGAATTCATTGACTTTGATAGTGATGAGGATGACTTGCTTGGTGAAGATGAGCTCTTACATGATAAATCCAAGTGAGCCTAGTAAGGATGAACATGCTAGTAGTCTTTATAGTCGAGAAGAGTCGAATGACAATGCTATGAAGGAGATTGAGCGTCTAACTAAAGAACTAAACACTCTTAAGTTAGCTCATGAAACAACTCAAGAAGATCATAGAGAGCTCCTAAGATCTCATGAGAAGCTATGCTTGAGAAGCTCACTCTAGAGCAAGAACATGAGTTTCTAAAAGCAATCAATGGCGATCTTGAAAGAAGAGTTCTTCATATCTTGCCAAACGACTTCTCTTGTCTAATTTCTTGCCACCCATTAAGACTAAGCATGACAAGCATAAGAAAAATTCTTCCTCTAGTAGTAACAATAACCATGCTAAATCCAATGTTGTTGCTTCTAGTAGTTCTCTTGATTCCACTAACAATGTTTCAAGCCAAGTTACACTTGAGCAAGAAAATAGTTTATTGAAAGGGATCATAGAGAAAGGTGTCTACAAGAGCCTTGCGGAAGCAAGAACTTTGAGAAATTGTTACAAGCAAGGAAGGCACGGAAGAATCAAGGAATTGGTTTTGAGCGAAAGTTCAACGCCGAAGGTGTAGAATGGGAAGAAGGTCAATATCCTACTCCACAGTTTGTTCCTCAAAAGGAGAAGTATGATCCTACTTCTTCCAATGTGGAACAAGCTCAAGATGACCTTCCACCACAAGACCACAAGCTAAAAGGCAAGGACAAGCTTCAAGAGGAGATTGATGCATTTGTTGAAGCACCTCAAACCATGGTCAAGTGGGTTCCCAAGGAAACGCCAAGTTCTACTTCGTCAAGCTCAACTACAACCCCAAGGATTCCCATCAAGATGATGTGGATCCCGAAGAAGAAGAACTAGAAAGTTCTTGAGGGTGACTCCGCCAACATACTTCACTCACATTCATTTTGGCAAAAACTTGTGCAATCAACTTCCACATCGTGCACTAGTTCATGGAGTCACAAACCCTCTTGTTGGTAAGTCAAGGGACAAGGTAATCATTGCTTTCATGGACATCATCTATTGTGAACTTCAATCTATGTCCATGGATATCCTTGTTTGTTCCTTGTGGGACTAACCCATGTAGGTATTGAAAGTGCCCGAATCAAAGGATAGCTCCCAACTCTTGATGATCTCCATCAACATTGAGCATCCACATCTTCAACATCTACATGAAGTCTTCTACGACAACCCAAGGTTAGTTTGACCCTTTAAAAGGGTTCTCACATCTAGGGGAGCTTTGCTCTAAAAATTGAGCTAAAGCATCTTCAAATGATGTGAACACATCAATGCTTTATGTAAAAGTGGTAACCCCACTTGTGCTTAAACGATGAGTATGACCTATGATCAAATGTTCTCATTTGGCTCCTAAGTCAATATACTCATATAAAGATGACCTAGTCATCGACAAATTGTGTGTTAGTAGCTAGAGTTTTGGTTGTGCATGTTTGACACATATTTCATTTGCTATCTTATTGTGTGAGCATGTTGGATGCATGATTTTATCCATTCGAGGACATCCATTTGTTGTTTTGGTCGTTTTGAGTTTTCTGACCAAATGGATGGACAAGAATGCCTAAGTACCTTCCCTAGCTATCTATGCTTTCTTGTCTCAAATTCTATTCATGCTTACATCACAAATTTTGAACAAGTCATTTTCGGACCCTCCGGGTGAGGAGCACTCGGAGCCACCGATCCGTCAAGGGCTAATTTCCAAAACCTTCTAATTGATTTGGTCGGACCAACTCACTCAAACTCGGTCGAACCGAAAGCATTTAGACTGATCTAGGTTTTCATCTCGGTGAAACCGAGTTGTGATTTTCGGCGTGACCGAAGTGCATAACAGCCTAGCAGTTATCCATCTCGGTGCCACCGAGTTTTACAACTTCGGTCCCACCGACAATGAAGGGGTATATATACCGAGGGCGCGTTGATTTCTCCTTCAAACGTTTCGCCCCACACCCCTTTGCCGTCGCCTTGGTCTCCGGATCGTCGCCGCGTCGCTTTGCGCGCCTCGCGCAGGTCTCCGTCGCCGTCAGCGGACATCTCCTCCGCGCCGTTGCCGCCGAGAAAAACTCCACCAAGTTAGGGTGAGTTTTGATCCCACTCGTGCTCCTTCTCCGATTCAATGCACGTTTGGATTGCCTAGAATCTTGCCACGATTGAAATCCTCCTGTACACAGATTAGTTCGTTTGGACTAGATTCGAGTAAAAGTTTTAGGGTTAGGTTTCCGAACACATCTCGGTGAGACCGATTTTATAATTTCGGTATGACCGATTTGGCCTATGGCCATTGCATCGCACTTTTCGGTCCAACCGAAGTTGTGCAAAATCGGTGTGACGAAATGAAAATTCTGTGAAAACCTAGTGTTTTCGGCGGGACGAAACCCACCGGTCAAACCGAAAGTGGTGTGCCAAGCTCTGTTTAACACTTCGGATTCACGAATCTTAAACTTCGATCGACCGAAATGTCTTCGTGAAAACCTAATACTAGAATTTGAACTCATTTTTTTGCAAAAACTTCTGCAGTTTGTGATGACTCTTCTTCTCTGCCTACACCTTATCTATTCACAGGTTGTCACCATGTCGGATGCGTGATGATCGAGAACAGGTCGAGACACCCATTGCAGACATTCCAGAGGCAGGCACTAGTCCTGATCCTAGCAGCTCATCTGATGATGGTGAGAGGAGTACACCAAGTGGCTTGCCTCCTGCAGCCACCAGAGCTAGAAAGAAGAGGAATTCAGATGATGAAGATTCAGATTTTGTTGTTGAGGAAGAGGTGACCTCAAAGCCTAAAAGGAAGGTTGTTGCCAAAGAGCAACAAGGTCAACAATCTAAGAAGGGCACCAGCAAAGTCAAGCAGTCAACTGTTGCCAAGAAGCTGAATTTGGGAGAGGCACCTGCAAGCAAAGTGAAGAAATCCACCAAGAGAAAGAGATTAGTGCATGAAGATGCAGCAGTAGAGGATGAGGATGAGGAAGCACCCCAGCCTCCTTCTCAGAAGCCGAAGTTCATGGGTGATGCCATTAAGGCTGGAGCCACATCAAAGCCCAAGCAATCTGCTCCAGCTAAGGCAGCTCCAGCAAAGCCTGTTGCCAAGCCCAAGAAGACCGTCAGAAACATTCCAGCGTCTGAAAAGAACAAGGATGATGTGCCACCAGCTGAGTCAGACGATGAAGGACCAGTTTTGCTGAAACTTCGTCCAAAACTGCCAGTCCATAATGATGCTCATCCTCAAGCTGAAAATATGAAGGCAAGGAAAGATAAAGGTCTCAGGCTATGGAGACAAACTGACCCATATGCCGTGAGGAGAAGAACTGCTGTAGATCCCAGATTTCACACCAGAGAGCAGCAGGACTTCTATGAGACCGTGCTGATGGACAAGAAGCCCATAGTCGCAGACACCCGATATGTTGACTGGAAGTACATTGACAGCGAAGAGCACAGAGATTTCTTTCCACATGTGCATGAAAGTTTCTTTGCATGTGGTGTTGCAGATTTTGTTGGTCGAAATTGACCAGTTGGAACGATGAGATGATAATGCAATTCTATGCCATAGCTCACTTCTACCCCGATGGAAAGATTATATGGATGGTGAAGGTCAAAGATTTTCTTCTTCGTTGAAGAATGGGCAGAAATTCTGAATGCTCCAGTGCAACGAGAAGATGATATTGATGTATATGGGATTCCAAAGAAGAATCATGAATCCATGAAGAACATGTACAAAGAGATTCCAGCAGAGGATTTGGGAATCTGGAAGCTCGGCTCAGTCTACTATCTCCAGGCAGGCTTACCTACCACTAATACTATTTTGAGGCATACCTTGATGCCCAAATCTGGAGATGATCGCATGATCAGAGGATACTCTATCAACATGCTGCACATACTTGATGAGAAAGCACCTTTCAAGGTGATGGACTTGATGGTAGAGACCATTAAGAGGACTGCAGCTGACCACAAAAGGTCGTGTGGATTTGCCCCGCAGATTCAGATGCTTATCAATGCCAAGTTTGGCACGGGCACATTCTTGTTGGATAGAGAACATTTACCGTTGCAGCCAGAGCATGAAGACAATGTTGTTGTGATGAATGAGGAGGATCCGACATCTGTTGAAGGTCAAGCCAAGATCGAAGCTGCTAAGAAAGCCAAAGCTGACAAGGAAGCAGCAGCAGCAGCAGCTAAACCAAAGAGTTTCGGAGAGCAGATTCTTGAAGCTACTCAAAGGATTGAACAACGCCTGGCCAGCATTGTACAGTCTCAGGAGAGCTTAGAGAGGATTGTTGAGGACAAGATCCACGCTCTTGACATGAAGTCGATCAAGTACAAGTGACCGTCAACAAGCTCGAGGCGGACATTGAGGAAGCAAAGCAGGAGAAGGCAGAGCTTATCGTGAGTTGCAGGATGACTTAGTCCAGATTCTCACAGCACAGATCGCTCCGGTTCCCAAAGGACCCGATCGGCTGCTATTCCGATGGATCGACACGGGACTACAGCTCAAAGACCTCCCAAAGTTCCAGAGTTGCTCCTACTCCAGCTCCGGCTCAATGACCACTCCTCCAGACAGACATCAGCTGAAGTCTTTGCCGATGCTGCCATATCCACTCCGACATCAACCAGCACGGAGCCGCCAGCAGAGTCCCCAGTGACGCTTAGCTCTATGCTTTTTCGAACTTTTTGGTAACTTGTTTCCAAAGGGGGAGAAATTGTATAGATCATAGGACTTCGAGAGAGAGAGAGTGCTGTTGTCGCTTTTGCTCTTTCGTTCTTTTGCGGTTTCTTTGAGATACTTTTGGTTTTCGAGACATTCAGTGTGTTTGATACTCCGTTTGATTCTACCTTAATGAGTGCTTGGTCGTACTATGCTTTAATGTGTGCTTAATGCTTATCATATGCCATTCCTATCTCGTATGACCATTTACTCATGTCATGGTGATTGGGTGCATGCTGTTCATTCTTATCATTTTGTGCGCTCCACCAAGATGTATGTGACATGGAAGAGTGACCCATGATCCTAATCGATTGTGCATTTGCATTCAAACGCAAATCTTAAATAATGCACAAATTTAGGGGGAGCTCTTGCTTATCACATACTTCTCAAAGCGACGATATTATTCATTGATTATATCCTTTGTCGAAGCTTTGATCTATATGTTGTCATCAATTACCAAAAAGGGGGAGATTGAAAGTGCAACTAATCCCCGGGTGGTTTTGGTAATTAATAACAACATATATATCATTGAACTAATAGTTACTTGAGAATCATTTCAGAAAGTTCAGTGATATGGGTATGGCAAGGACTGAAGAAGTGGACCCCTCAAAATGCTAAGGCAAGCATTGGCAAAAGCTCAAGACTCCATTTTTGGTTTAGTGATCCAAGATCACATTGAGTCCATAGGAAAAGCCAATACTATTAAAAGGGGATGAGGTTATGATGATGATCTAGTTGCTCAAGTGCTTAGTGATACATCTCCTAAACTATCAGCAACTTTCACTGCCATATACACTCATAAGTAGTCTCGGTCCCACCGATATTCCAAACTCAGTCACACCGAGATGAACCACCTCAGCCATAAAGCCAAACCCTAGCAAACTCGGATTTTCCGATTCTGAACTCGGTCTCACCGAAATATGAGTTGCCAAGCTTCTGTAACCTTCTGTCATCAAATCGGTGTCACCGAGATGATGAAGTCGGTCCCACCGAAATTGGCACGCTCTTGTCATTGCACGAATCGGACTAACCGAGATTGTATTTTCGGTCCCACCGAAAATCCCAACGTTCACATTATTTGAACTATCGGTCTCACCGAGTTGTCCACTTCGGTTCCACCGAGATTGCTCAAATGTGTGTAACGGTTGGATTTTGTGTGGAGGCTATTTATACCCTCCACCCCTCTTCATTCGTGGAGAGAGCCATCGAGAAAGAACTACCACTCCTACCTTACATTTACGAGAAGAGAACTACCTACCCTTGTGTTGAGATCAAGTTGCTCCACTCCCACCATATGAAGCTTGATCTCTAGCCTTCCCAAGTTGCTTTCCACTCAATCCTTTCTTCCACCACAGCCAAATCAGTGAGGAGAGTTGAGTGTTGGGGAGATTATCATTTGAAGCACAAGAGCAAGGAGTTCATCATCATCTACAACATCTATTACCTTTTGGAGGGTGGTGCCTCCTAGATTGGTTAGGTGTCGCTTGGGAGCCTCCGTCATCGAGATGTGGAGTTGAACCAAGAAGTTTGTAAGGGCAAGGAGATCGCCTACTTCGTGAAGATCTACCCGAGTAAGGCTAGCCCTCCGTGGGCGTGAGGCCATGATGGAATAGACAAGGTTGCTTCTTCGTGGACCCTTCGTGGGTGGAGCACTCCGTGGACTCTCGCAGCCGTTACCCTTCGTGGGTTGAAGTCTCCATCAACGTGGAAGTACGATAGCACCACCTATCGGAACCACGAGAAAAATCACCGCGTCTCCAAAATTGCGTTTGCTCTTCTCCACCTCTCTTTACTACATGTGCAATTTACTTTCCGCTGCCTATACTCTAGAATTGCATGTGTAGGGTGATGCTTGACTTGATCATAATTGTGAATCTGCCAAAAACTGTTCTTTGTCAAAAGGCAGAATTTTTATATTGTCAAGTAGTCTAATCACCCCCCCTCTAGACATACTTTCAATCCTACAGCTACTGAGGGAGTCCTAGACTAGGGGGTGTCCGGACAGCCGGACTATCATCGTCCGCCGGACTCCAAGACTACGAAGATACAAGATTGAAGACTCCGTCCCGTGTCCGGATGGGACTTTCCTTGGCGTGGAAGGCAAGCTTGGCGATACGGATATGTAGATCTCCTACCATTGTAACCGACTCTGTGTAACCCTAGCCTCCTCCGGTGTCTATATAAACCGGAGGGCTTTAGTCCGTAGGAGACAACATACATTACAACAATCATACCATAGGCCAGCTTTAGGGTTTAGCCTCCTTGATCTCGTGGTAGATCCACTCTTGTACTACCCATATCATCAATATTAATCAAGCAGGACGTAGGATTTTACCTCCATCGAGAGGGCCCGAACCTGGGTAAAACATCGTGTCCCTCGTCTCCTGTTACCATCCGCCTAGACGCACAGTTCGGGACCCCCTACTCGAGATCCGCCAGTTTTGACACCGACAGCGACCCTGAGGGAAGCGGTGTCCAGGGCCAAAAGCAATGTGGCCGCGGAACGCACCGACCGAGAGAAGCAGGAGGCGCGGGTGGCAGAGGTGCGGCAAGAGCTCCAAGCTCTCGTGGAAAAACACGAGACTTTGGAGCGTGACTCAAAGACTCGAGAGTCCGAGCTCGCCTCGGCTCTTGAGAGCGCCAAAGCCGCTAAGGCCGAAGCCCAAAAAGCCCTCCAGGAAATTGAGGCAATAAAGAAGATAGCGGTGGGTAAGGCATTCTTCATGCAAAGCAAGCACGTGAAAGTGAATTACTTGTTACTTACCCGAATCCAGAGCTCTCAAGGAGCGTTCACAGATCTGCCCCACAGTGTGTCCGACGCTGCCGGATTCTACCGGGCTGAGGAGGGGAGCTCGACGGAGAAGGTGTTCTGATCTCAGTATGCTGAGGCCGGACACCCGGTGCCCTTGAGCGACCAGCTGAAGCAGCTGGTCGAGCTCCATAAGGTGGCCGAACAGGCCATGAAGGGCCTCATAGTTCGGCTGTGGCCGAAGGAGGCCATGCCTGGGAGCTACTTTGGGCTGGTGAGGCGGCTGGTGGACGCCTGTCCATGGATTGAAGTCGTCAAGCACTCAAATGCTCAGATCGAAGGTGCCGAGGGGCCTTGCCCGTGCTAAAGTGCACTGGGGCAAGATGGACGCTGAGAAGCTTGTGATAGACGCTCCATCGCCGGGCAGGGAGTATTGCAAGCCCAAGATGTATTATGCGGGCGTCCTGAAGGGTGCCCGCCTTATAGCGGGTGAATGCTCCAAAGATGTAATTTTTGAGTGAACTCGCATTTGTTATCCTGTACGCTTGAAAACTTGTTCATATGCACTAAGCAACGCTTGTGAATTTAAAATATTACCTTATGTGCGGCCGTTTATTAAATTTGAGAGATGGCGAGTCGTCGGCTTCTGCCCCCATGCCACGAGTGCTGGGGTGTTCGGGATAAACTTGAGCGCTCTTTTTCCCATTCTTGGGTCCTTCGAGGGAGGCGCTCAACGCAACGAACAAGGCAACCAGACTATAATGCTTGAACACTGTCACTTAGCCATAGAATTCTATAATTTTAAATTTCGGCGAAGCCCCTAGTATTCGGAAGACCGAGTTCGGGGCGCTATCCACGCCTGGGCCGGACAAAGCCGACTCCTCGCTCTAAGCGGCATAAGTCTTTAGGGACTCGAAGAAACCTCGAACAGCGACCGGCTCTCGCCCTATCATGACGATCAGTTTTAGCTTTCTCCACTGAGGTGCTTAAACCAGCTCAACCGGGGCACAATCGCAGTGGTTCTCCCAGCGCTACCTTAGCTGATATAACGGAACGTAAGGTACCAAAACATGGGAGCCGGGCAAACCCAACTATTGACCCAAGACGTGATTCGGAGCCAATGCATATAATGCTATAAGTTCGGGGTGCCGCACTTGTGAAAGTGTTCGGACTTATCACACCATATTTTGGGGTACTTAAGCCCCTGGTGTATTTGGCCGTACCAAAGCGTACGGATGCAACATGTCATAAGTGAACATATATAGATAAGAAAAAGGAATGCAATAATAGGCAAAAGCTGTGCATTGTTTATTAAAAAAGCTGCGGTAAAAGCAGAACGATACAAATAGTGTGATAAGCAAGGGACGGGACTATTTGACATGTCCCCCTCCAGGAGCGAGCTGCGGGATGATATGTAAAACAAGTATACTGCTCGTTATAGAGACCACATGTACACTCGACGTAGCTTTCTGCTTCCCTGGCTGTTGCATCGTGTGTTCGGCGGTTCTACTGCCGGACAAGGCTTCTTGATAAAGGAGTCCTGAAAGTAAGAAAAAGGAATTACACAATCGGGAGCCCCTGGTGCGGTTGAGCCACTCTCTGGGCCTGCCGTGGTCGTGCCCCTCCCCCTATGCCCATGGTATTTCCAGAGCGTAATTATGTACGCGTAGTACTGGTTTCGCAATTTCGCGAGGGCTGGGGTTTGGGCCGCATTGCTACGCGTGCTTAGGACGTGCCAGAGGGTCTTGTTGTAGGTTACTCTGGGTGCGCTTGACGGTGTCCGGACGGTTATTAGCTGGACTCGAGAATTGCCTTGAGAGGCTGCTTTGTACTTCCGCCGCGAGAGCTGCCGTATGCTCCTCCGTTCGGAGAGAGCGTTCGGTGTTTCCGTTGACCGTAATGACTCCTCGAGGGCCTGGCATCTTGAGCTTGAGGTATGCATAGTGCGGCACCGCATTGAACTTTGCAAATGCGGTTCGTCCGAGCAGTGCGTGATAGCCGCTGTGGAACGGGACTATGTCGAAGATTAACTCCTCGCTTCGGAAGTTATCCGGGATCCGAAGACCACTTCAAGTGTAACTGAGCCTGTACAGTTGGCCTCTACACCTGGTATGATGCCTTTAAAGGTCGTCTTTGTGGGTTTAATCCTTGAGGGGTCTATGCCCATTTTGCTAATCTGTATCCGATAAAGCGAGTTCAGGCTGCTTTGCCGCCAAATCCATCGTGAATCTAGTTAGGTGAAATCCGTCAATGATTGGGTCTAGAACCAATGCGGCGAATCCGCCATGGAGGATGCTAGTGGGGTGGTCCCTTCGATCAAAAGTGATCAGGTAGGAGGACCACGGATTGAACTTTGGGGCGACTGGCTCCATCGCATATACGTCCCTTAGTGCATGCTTCCGCTCCCTTTTGGGTATGTGGGTTGCGTATATCATGTTCACCGTCCGCACTTGTGGGAGGAAGCCCTTCTGTCCTCTATTGTTCGGCGGCCGGGGCTCCTCCTCGTCATCGCTATGCAGCCCCTTGTCATTGTTTTCGGCATTTAACTTGTCTGCTGGCTTGAACACCCAACAATCCCTGTTGGTGTGGTTGGCTGGTTTTTCGGGGGTGCCGTGTATCTGGCACGAGCGATCGAGTATTCGGTCCAAATTGGATCGGCCCGGAGCGTTTCTTTTGAATGGCTATTTCCACTGACCGGGTTTGGAGCCTCTGAATCCGGCATTGACTGCCGTATCCTCAACATTATCACCATTAATGCGGCGCTTGTGCTTGTTGCGACGCGACCTGCCGTTGCTGTCCTTGGTATCCGAATTACCAGGGCTCCTTGTCATGTTGTTACTACGAGCTAGCCAGCTATCCTCTCCCGCGCAGAAGCGGGTCATGAGTGTTGTGAGGGCTGCCATGGATTTCGGCTTTTCCTGTCCTAGGTGCCGGGCAAGCCACTCGTTGCGGATGTTATGTTTGAAGGCTGCAAGGGCCTCTTCATCCGGACAGTCGACGATTTGATTCTTCTTGGTTAGGAACCGTGTCCAGAATTGTCTGGCTGATTCCTCTGGCTGCTGAATTATGTGGCTTAGGTCATCGGCGTCTGGTGGTCGCACATAGGTGCCCTGGAAGTTGTCGAGGAATGTGGCTTCCAAGTCTTCCCAACAACCGATTGACTCCGCTGGCAAGCTGGTAAGCCAATGCCGAGCTGGTCCTTTAAGCTTGAGTGGGAGGTATTTGATGGCGTGTAGATCATCACTGCGGGCCATGTGGATATGAAGGAGATAGTCCTCGATCCAGACCGCAGGATCTGTTGTGCCATCATATGATTCAATGTTTATGGGTTTGAAACCCTCAGGGATTCGATGATCCATCACTTCATCTGTGAAGCATAGTGGGTGTGCGGCGCCTCTGTATTTGGCTATATCACGACGCAGCTCAAATGAGCTTTGTCTACTGTGTTTGGCCCGGCCGGAATTGCCATGTCCGGCGTGACGATTATTATCACGTATCATGGGGCGCCCACGCGATCCGTAGATCGATCTTGTTTGCTTTGCCTTGTCCTCCAATATATCCCGCGGGTCTGGCGCATTTCCCCGCGCCTGGGTATTTTTTGAGCGGCGCCAGGGTGCGGCTTGAGTGAAGGGCCGAGAGGCCTCTCTGTCGCGGCCACGAGGTGGCTGGTCGGCCGTATCATGCGCTGGTGATGTAGGTTTAGGTGCTTCCTCCTCTAATCGGGGTAGCAGCCTGCATTTTGGGTAGCTCTTGGAGTGGCGTTCGAGTTCATACTCTTCGGCCGCGAGGACTTCAGTCCATCTGTCGGCTAGCAAGTCTTGGTCAGCTTTAAGTTGTTGCTGCTTTTTCTTGAGGCTGCTTGCCGTGGCCATAAGCCTGCGTTTGAAACGCTTTTGTTCGACGGGATCCTCAGGCACGACAATTTCGTCGTTGTCGAGGCTTGCCTCGTCTTCGAAGGGAGGCATGTAATTGTCGTCATCTACCTCTCTGTCTGCCGCTCTCTCATGAGGGCTGGCCTCTCCATCCTCCTGCACTGAATCCTGCTGGAGGGGGTTGTATTCGGCACTGTCCGGGGTGTTATTGTCTCCCGTGTTGGAATCATCGTTTTTGCTGTGGCGGGATTTAGAGCGGCGCCGCTGACGCCGGCGCTTAGGCTGTTTCTTGGAGGGGTCATCCTCTGTTGTTCCATCGCCATTCCCATCTTTTGGGATGTCCACCATGTAATTGTCGTATGACAAGGTGGCCTTCCAGTTCCCTGTAGGCGCTGGTTCTTGGTCGTCTCCTGCATCGTCGTCCATACCGTCGATGTCTTCGGAGTCGAAGTCGAGCATGTCGGTTAAATCATCGACAGTGGCTACGAAGTGGGTGGTGGGTGGGCTTTGAATTTTTTCGTTGTCCGTATCCCAGCCTTCCTGACCATAGTCCGGCCAGGGCTCTCCTGATAAAGAGAGAGACTTTAGTGAATTCAGGATGTCGCCAAAGGGCGAATGATGAAAGATGTCCGCAGCAGTGAACTCCATGATCAGTGCCCAATCGGATTCGATTGGCAGGGGCGCGGAAGGTTCGGAGTCTGGAGGGGAGTCCGACACATTGGAGTCACGAGCTTCGCAAGGGACATGGTTGTTGTTCGGCTCAATCGCCGTAGAGATAGCAGCCCCCGAGGCAGTGTTTAGCCACCCGTCCTCGATCGGCACAGTCGGCTCCGAGCTAAGGGTCGGAGCCGACACTTGTGCGGCCTCCAGGGCACTGTCTGGCGGCAGAGCTAGATCATGCCCTTCGTGACAGTGCGGCGCGCTTGGCTGTGGCTCGAACCCGTCGAAGATCAAGTCTCCGCGGTCGTCAGCCATGTAGTTCAAACTTCCAAATCTGACCTGATGGCCAGGGGCGTAGCTTTCAATCTGCTCCAGATGGCCAAGCAAATTGGCCCGCAGTGCAAAGCCGCCGAATACGAAGATCTGTCCAGGGAGAAAATTCTCACCCTGGACCGCATCGTTGTTGATGATCGGAGGAGCCATCGGGCCTAAAGATGACGACACAGAGGAACTCTCAATGAAAGCACCAATGTCGGTGTCAAAACCAGCGGATCTCGGGTAGGGGGTCCCGAACTGTGCGTCTAGGCGGATGGTAAGAGGAGACAAGGGACACGATGTTTTACCCAGGTTCGGGCCATCTTAATGGAGGTAAAACCCAACTCCTGGTTGATTGATATTGATAATATGGTAGTACAAGAGTAGATCTACCACGAGATCAGAGAGGCTAAACCCTAGAAGCTAGCCTATGGTATGATTGTTGTTCGCCCTACGGACTAAAACCCTTCGGTTTATATAGGCACCGAAGAGGGTTAGGGTTACACAGAGTCGGTTACAATGGTAGGAGATCTACATATCCGTATCGCCAAGCTTGCCTTCCACGCCAAGGAAAGTCCCATCCGGACACGGGACGAAGTCTTCAATCTTGTATCTTCATAGTCCAGGAGTCCGGCCAAAGGCTATAGTCCGGCCATCCGGACACCCCCTAATCCAGGACTCCCTCAGCCAGTATCACCATGGGCCGTTAATGGGCCAGGAGTTACAAAGCGCCTCATATGTGCTGAAAGACGTCATGGGCCGTACATGGGCCGGAAGTTACAACCTGTTGGAATAATATTGGATGGCCTAGATGAGCTAGTGGGCCAAATTCGGAAAGGCCAAAATGAGTCGTGAGTTATAGCGCCTGAATGGGATTTATGCGAGCAGGCCGTTAATAGGCTTTTGATGCGTCGTCACGTTATCATTTGACCAATTGAAATGGGCCGGCCTTTTGACCTGAATGGGCCACTGTTGGGCCGTGCCACGTGCCGACGTATCATAGGTGCCTCTTGTCCATTGGTCGGTTGACATCTGTCCGCACGGGGAGCTGACACGTGGTTCCTTCGGCCAATGAGAATTTTACACGTGGAAAATCCCCATTGGTCCTGGCTGTTAGCAGGTTATCGGATCTAAAACCGGACCCGATAGCTTAACGGCGACCTGTTAAGGTGGATGCCACGTGTGGGTTATACCCTTGACGGATGCACTTCCATGACACGCCATTTATCGTCATGGAAGTGGACACTTCCATGATGATAATTTTGGTATTGTCATGGAACACTTCTACGACAGCACAGATATGACTATCTTGATTCTGTAATAAAATCGTCAGGGATGCAAATGCATGAAAGAAAACGTGACCTACTGTGACAAACATGTATCATCACGGAAGTGGTGTTTTTAGTGTGTGTGAAATAACGGTAGGCATGCTAGTAGTCCGCTGTGCAAGCTCACTAACTTTGTCACATTCTTCCTATTGAATGCAAGAGTACTATTGTCCATGAGGATTAAGTTTTTTATCAAAAAAATTCTCACGGATGGACGCGTTGAACATCATAAAAGAAGTTTCAGGTGGACAAAAGGGCTTCCGAAAGTGCACGACTTCTATTTACAACAACTTGTGTTCATGTACGAGTAGATTTTCTGGCCCAGGATGTTGATTTTATGGATCAGACCGACCCATTTGATTGTGACTGCCGAAAACTTTGGTTGAGTTGGTTGTTATTGTACAGTTCAATCTGGATTTTGTGTAAACCTGATGAACAATTAATCATCATGCTTTTGTACTTTCTGTAAGCTAAGGTTAGATATTGCTGCCCTTTTCAACTCGTCTTTGACCCGTATTTTCTTTCATACATACCGGAGCTTCTATCAAGAAGCCTCATGGTTCCGAGAGGGAAGTTGGTCAAATGATTTGTGTGCAAAACGACATATGCTGTATCTTCCCGCCTTGATTTATTTTATAGAGGCAACATGCAACTGTGCTAAACATATGAAATTATTCAGGGTTCATTTTGCCTTTTTATACACTGATTTTCATAGGAATTTTTAACATATCGCCACCATGTTATTATCACAAACGATCATATTAGTCCAAGCGTGGGCATTCAACTAACCATTTACTACCATGGACAGTTATTTGATTAGACAGGACAACTGTGAGAAGTCCGCCGCGCACGCTCACCATACCGGGAAGCGAGCCGCGAGCACTGCAATTTATTGCTAGTTTTGGCCTTTTGTTTTGTCTAACTCGGGAAGGTACGTAGAACAGTCCTCCGTCCTTATCTACAAGCACCGCCGCCGAGGATTGCCACCTGCTGCAAGATGGAGGATGAGCCGGACAACAAGCGGGGCAGGTCGAGCCAGAACCGCAAGAGCCTCCGAAGAACGTGGACTTCATCAGCAGCCACCCTGATGAGATGTTGGTAACCATCATATCCCACCTCCTTGTCAAATATGGCATGCGGGCCATTGTCCTATCTCGATGGTGGCGCCCCCTCTAGCGCTCCTTCACCTTAGACCTCATCGTCGACCATGAGTTTTGCAGCGGGGAATAGCAACACCTGGACGCATTGTCCCACATCCTCGCCATGCACCCTGGGCCGGTCAAACGCCTTGCTATCGGCAGGCTCAAACCCCAGAACAAGACCGAAGCCGGGTTGCATTACTACATCCTATCCCCTACACTGGATCGGCTCGAGGAGCTCAGATTTCATGTTGGGCGTCCTTGCTCGCTGCCGCCTTCTGTGCTCCACCTCGTGCCCATGCTGCGCCGCGCTACATACAGGCGGTGCATTTCCCCCGCAATTGATGCCACGCACGCTCTTCATCTCCCTAAAATTAAGCACCTCAAGCTCATTGCCGTCCGCATCTCGAAGTAGGATTTGGAGTGAAGGAAATATGCCCTAGAGGCAATAATAAAGTAATTATTTATTTCCTTATATCATGATAAATGTTTTTTTATTCATGCTAGAATTGTGTTAACCGGAAACTTAGTACATGTGTGAATAAATAGATAAAACAAAGTGTCCCTAGTATGCCTATACTTGACTACCTCGTTTATCAGAGATGGTTATGTTTCCTAACCATAGACATGTGTTGTCTTTTGATGAACGGGATCACATCATTAGGAGAATGATGTGATGGACATGACCCATCCGTTAGCTTAGCATTATGATCATTACAATTTCATTGCTACTCCTTTCTTCATGACTTATACAAGTTCCTCAGACTAAGAGATTATGCAACTCCTGAATACCGGAGGAACACTTTGTGTGCTACCAAACGTCACAACGTAAATGGGTGATTATAACGATGCTCTACAGGTGTCTCCGAAGGTGTTTGTTGGGTTGGCATAGATAAAGATTAGGATTTGTCACTCCGTGTTTCGGAGAGGTATCTCTGGGCCCTCTCGGTAATAATCATCACTATAAGCCTTGCAAGCATTGTGACTAATGAGTTAGTTGTGAGATGAAGTATTAGGGAACGAGTAAAGAGACTTGCCGGTAATGAGATTGAACTAGGTATGATGATACCGATGATCGAATCTGGGGCAAGTAACATACCGATGACAAAGGGAACAACGTATGTTGTTATGTGGTTTGACCGATAAAGATCTTCGTAGAATATGTAGGAGCCAATAAGAGCATCCAGGTTCCGCTATTGGTTATTGACCGGAGATGTGTCTCGGTCATGTCTACATAGTTCTTGAACCCGTAGGGTCCATAGGCTTAACGTTCGCTGACGACTTTTATTTTGAGTTATGTATTTTGATGACCGAAGTTTGTTCGGAGTCCCCGGTAAGCTCACGGACATGACGAGGAGTCTTGAAATGGTCGAGAAATAAAGATTGATATATTGGAAGGCTACATTCGGACTCCTGAATGGTTCGGGTCGTTTTGAATAGATTTCGGAGTACCGGGGGTTACCGGAACCCCCTTTGGGAAGTTAATGGGCCTTAGTGGGCTTTAGTGGAGAGCGAAGAAGGGCCACAAGGTGGCGCGCGCCTCCCCCCTTCCAAACCGAATTGGACAAGGGGTGGAGGGCATGGCCCCTCCTTCCTTCTCCATCTCTCCTCCTTCCTTCTGCTCCGGGAAAAAACAGGAAAGGTGGGGGCCGAATCCTACTAGGTTTGGAGTCCTAGTAGGACTCCCCCCCCATGGCGCGCCTCCCCTCTTGGCCGGCCTCCTCCTCCCCCTCCTTTATATACGTGGCCAAGGGGCACCCCATAGACACACAAGTTTCTCATAACCGTGTGCGGTGCCCCCCTTCACAGTTACACACCTCGATCATACCAACGTAGTGCTTAGGCGAAGCCCTGCGCCGGTAGCATCATCATCACCATCGCAACACCGTCGTGCTGACAGAACTCACCCTCATCCTCAACTGGATCAAGAGCACGAGGGACGCCATCGAGCTGAACGTGTGCTGAACGCGGAGGTGTTGTACGTTCGATACTTGATCGGTTGGATCGCGAAGAAGTTCAACGCTTCTGCTTTCGGTCTACGAGGGTACGTGGACACACTCTCCCCTCTCGTTTCTATGCATCACCTAAATAGATCTTGCGTGATCGTAGGATTTTTTTTTTGAAATTACCGCATTCCCCAACATGGAGCGCCTGCTCGTCGGGTGTACAATGCTCAAGTACCTTCATCTTCATGCGATAGATGGGTTCGGTAGCCTCCACATCACATCGATGTGTGATTTCTGTGCATTGCTAGCGCCACCCAAGGCTGATAGTTGAGGTGTTTGATGATATGGTCATTGAGAATGCGCCTTTCCACGAGAGATTGTATATACTTGATAAATTAGGTCCAGCAAGAATCAGGGTCATTCACGCATCAAAATTGACAGTGTTGGGCTATTCGTGTGCTGAATTCAACGAACTTGTTACTGGATCATTATCCATTCAGATACAACTGTCTTCTTCTTGTCCTTCTTATATATTATTATATATCTAATTTTTGTAGATCTATATGTTTGCCTGACATCAAGTAAATGATTCCCACAAGCTTGACTTGGCCTCTACGCACAGTGAAGATCTTGTCACTACAATCTGACGGCCCCGATCTGGATGAAGTTGTTAGATTTCTTAGATGCTTTCCTTGCACGGAGAAGCTATACATCGAGGTGATGCTCCTTTCCTGTTAATTGTTAACCACAACGGAGCTCAATTTTTTTGTTACTTTTACCCATGATTACAATGACAAATGTAGAATGATTTCTAAAGGAAGCTTTGAGGATTTCAATAATATATTTTTTGAGATGCTAGTGTTGTATGCGTTTTATTCCTTCGCCCTACATGCTTTCTGATAAAATTTGATCATGAAAAATTGAAGGTGGCATTTCACTCTTTTCATGTATTTTAGAAATCCTACAGATCAAAGAGGCCCGAAGTGTTCAAACCTGCAGCTAGGCCCTAATATGTTGTATTCGTTTGCAGATACTAGCAGGCCCGAAAGTAGAAAATGTTGGGGAATATAACAATCCCATTGAATGCCTTGATCGAGTGAATTGTATGCCGTATATCGCAAACACTTACATCTGGCTGCCCGTTTCTGTTCTTCTTCTTCATCGCAAACAGTTCATTGGAGTGAACCGCATGCCCCTCATCGCACACGTAAGTAAAATCCAAACCGTGTTGATGTATCCAACATCGCAAACGTTTTGCATCTTTTTTGATGGTTTTTTTACATTACCGTTTGCGATTAATACATCGCACACAGTTTCGTTGAAGGGTCTCTCATTATAGTGTCGCGTTACCAATATCCTGCAGTAGTGTGTCATGGATTTATTTTTCTTGTGACACATCTTGTTTTATTTGTTGGACTCTGATAAATGAAAATTTCACTTGCAGACTGCTCTTTTCTTACACATGTGACAAAAACAAGTTTTGTTTCCTATTATAGTTTCTTTTTTCAGATTTTGGTGTGTTATTTGGAACATATTGTGTGTGCAATTAATTTCTAGAACTAATTTCCCTTTCAAGAGAGTTCATATTCACTATTAATTTCTGAAAGTCAATGTTCATGTTTCTGAGCCACAAGTGCTCCTGAAAGTATTACCTGGCAAGTGGAGCAGGGTGAGTGCCCATGTTTTAGCAATCTTGGGTTCCTTTTTCAAGATTTAGGATTTAGTTTGGTTATTAAGATTGCTTGTCGCACCGTACTGACACTGCCTGATGTATGGTTTTTAAGCTTTTGAGACCTAAAGGCAAGTATTGCAGGCGACCGGTTAAGCCTAAACTATTTCTGCTTAATTTGATAATGTTAGGCAGGCAGGTTGTTAAATATGTTTTGTAATTTTATGAGAAGTTGTAAATTTTCAGCTGAACGAGTTGCCCAAGATGTACATCTGAACCTATTCTTAGGTTTACTAATCCAGATGGCATGAAATTGATAAAGCCAACTTTCCATTCCTACAATGATTTGACAAGGCCCAACTTGACAATCTATGCACCATCACCATGCGCCGCAGGCTGTCTACATACTAAAACAATAATCTATCAGTTGTGCTCAAATCATGGTCGCCGCGTCATAAATAAAATCGATAGCATGACAATTGGATCTGACATTTTTATGTGTATCTGACGCGCTGTGAGTCAATTCGAAATATTGTTTACAATTGATATATTTTCCTTACTGGGAGTTAGATCCAAAAGGCTAATTCTGTTATGGTCTCACTGCATCACTGAGACGCACCTACCAAAATTTACTGGTAAAGGTTAACACGTTTTACGATTATTTCGGAAATATCTCTCGCATATATTTGGACCCATACAAAATATTCAAAAAAATTCAAATACTGCTTGGATTATTCTAAGATACTCCCTCCGTTCCTAAATATTTGTCTTTCTAAACATTTCAAATGACTATCACATACGGATATATGTAGACATATTTTAGAGTGTAGATTCACTCATTGTGTTTCGTATGTAGTCCCGGAGTAGTTTTATTATTCATTGTCATTATGGGCGGGCGCCGCGAAGCTCGCCTTCATGTTCTAGTGATCCGTATATCATGCCGCTGCCAAATTAACAAGTCCCTTTTGACTTACATACATGCATATAGAAACTAGTGGGTTGTCAGCTGTAGATGCATATAGAAACCAGAAGGGTGGCAAGTTCAAAGGAAGTGCCACCTTGGTCCATGCGACCTGCACATGCATCTTATCGTTCCACTTACGTAATGCAAAAATGCTACACTCTCTCTTCAACTAGTCGATCGTGTGGATCACACACGCACACACACATCGAGCATGGAGGTAACTGGTTGTTCGGCTTATAAAAAACAAGGGGCAGTGGTTACCTTGTGCAAGCCACACGGCCTTCGTACGAAGGTGCAACAAGCTCAGCTACAGCCTACAGCCACAGAGCTAGCAGCTAGCAATGGCGTCCAGAGCAGCAGCGGCGGCCGTGGTGGTCCTGGCCTTGGTCTGTGCCATGCAGTCGTCCCTCTCCGCGGCGGCGGCCGCCGGGGGTCTGTCCCCTGACTTCCACGCGGCGACGTGCCCGGCGCTGGAGCACATCGTGGCGGACCACGTGTGGAAGGCCTTCAAGAACGACTCCGGCGTGGCGCCAGCCCTCATCCGCATCCTCTTCCATGACTGCTTCCCGCAGGTGCGTATCGACGTCCAAATTTGTATGTACTTCCTTCGTTTACAAATGTAAAATGCTTTGGGCACTTGAATATGGACCATATACGGACTGAAATAAGCAAAGAAACACACTAGAATGTATCTGTGTATATCTCATTCAAGAAAAACTTAGAACATCTTTTGTCAGTCAATCTGTGGATGGACGGTGTATGTATGCATGTATCAAAATGCATGACATATTTCATCCTAATGTTGCAGGGCTGCGACGCGTCAGTGCTCATCGAGGGCCCCGGCACCGAGCAGGATGAGATCCCCAACAGGACGCTCCGCAGAGTGGCGCTGGACCTCATTGAGCGCATCCGGGCCAGCGTGCACACCGCTTGCAAGGCCACGGTGTCCTGCGCCGATATCACCGTGCTCGCCACCCGCGCCTCCCTCATCATGGTCGGCGGGCCCCGCTTTGACGTCGCCCTCGGCCGCCGTGACTCCTTCTTCCCGGCGTCCAAGGACCAGGTCGGCCTGCTGCCGGCGCCCTTCCACCCCGTGGACACCCTCATCAGGTCCTTCGGCGACCGCGGCCTCAATGTGGAGGACCTGGTGTCTCTCTCCGGCGCGCACACCTTCGGTGTTGCCCACTGCCCGGCCTTCCATGACCGGTTCAAGGATGGCTTCGACACGAACCCGGCCATCGACCGCAGGTTCGCCACGATGCTGCGGAACAAGTGCGCCAAGGACACCCCCGAAGGCACCCTGAAGCAAAATCTCGACGTGCGCACGCCCGACGTTTTCGACAACAAGTACTACTTCGACCTGATCGCGAGGCAGGGGCTGTTCAAGTCCGACCAGGGGCTGATGAACCACACGGCCACCCAGCGCATGGCCACCCGCTTCTCCCTCAACCAGGACGCCTTCTTCCAGCAGTTCTCCAAGTCCATGGCCAAGATGGTCAACATGGACCTGCTCACCGGCGACAAGGGCGAGATCCGGGCCAGATGCGCCGTCCGCGGCACTCCTCCCCGCATCGAGGCCGCCGCCACCGGCGACGGCGAGGGGATCGCCGCCGACATGTAAGAGATGTTCGACGTAATTTAGAGTTCACGAGCGAACTGTGT
Organism: Aegilops speltoides; assembly: GCA_021437245.1. Taxonomy (NCBI): domain Eukaryota; kingdom Viridiplantae; phylum Streptophyta; class Magnoliopsida; order Poales; family Poaceae; genus Aegilops; species Aegilops speltoides. The sequence goes on from CM038142.1 coordinate 576,472,039, forward strand.
GACGCACGCACGCACGGTGGTCAAGTAGATGTGTTTGTTTGAGTGTGGTGTGCTGTGCTATCTAGTCAATAAGATGAGTGGTCAATCCGTATGCTTCCTAGCGTAGGATCGGTCGAGGTAGGTTCTTTTTTGGACACCGGTTTAAGATCTTCAGCAACATCTTAATGTCTTCTTAGATTTCCAACATCACTAAGCTTCAAGATCAGGAATGCTACCATGGCAGTCAGTTTTCTGTGTTCACTGTGCGATGGTCAACACATCTCTCTCTAATAATCTCCCCTAAATAATAATAAAGCATATATTGCTTCTGGTGGTACGTCACCTAATTTGCCTCTAAAATTGTTAAATATTTTACCCACCAATGCCACCTATAAGTGAGGAAAAACGATTCAGTTTTTTTTCGCGGCGGTGGTCAATGGTTCATCTACATGCGGTGTCCCAAATATAGCAAGACGACTCATGTAGTGCATTGGCTGGAGGGTTTGTCTTGTATCCTCAAGATGAGGGTTCGAGCCCCGGGAAATATAACATGTTATATATGAAAAAAAAACTGAGAAATGTGTGTATAAATTTTAAATATACATACATACATACATACCTGAAAAGTTCTTTCGCCAGCCTAATTTTTTACGTCTAACAGATTAAAATGGTCTTCGAAATATTTATCTTTCAAACACTAACTCAAAATATAACATGTTATATATGAAAAGAAAACTGAGAAAAATGTGTATACATTTTAAATATACATAGATACATACCTAAAAAATCCTTTTGTCGCCTAATTTTTTACGTCGCATTGGTCCGAATCAGGCACAAACTATACCATTTATACGTGTATGCATTCCATGGAGAGACCGGGAGAAGAAGTACTGCTGCCACAACTTTTGATCGTCCTAAACATACTTGTGATTTGGCATCGATTAGTATACAAGTTTACAACGAGACGGGGAGCTCGCAGATGTTGGGAACCAGGCTGGCTCCGCATGCCTCGCTTCCCTCGAGTGGGAGCTCACAGGAGAAACAGCCCTCTCACTGGGAGGCCGACGCGGTCATCAACGTTGAATCGGTCACTCACATATCTTCTTTGACTCAGAGCTCAAGCTGATGTACATGCCTTTGCCTGCTGACCAACTGACCATCAGCTACAACAACACATGCAGTAACGGATGTCGCAAAAGCTAGGTAGATGATTTCTACCAGACCATACAGTATTTGACACGTACTCCCTCTGTAAAGAATTAAATGCTCTTATACTTCTTTATAGAGGAAGCACTATTTTTTAAGTTGAATATATTTGTAGGTAACCTACATCTTTCTTACCCTTCATCGTCGATGGTACCAAATATTTCCATGTGCATCATCCCACCCAAATATATTCGATGCAACATCACAGCCTTCTGTTGCAGCTATAATTATTACCATCAAGGGATGTGGACACTAGCTCCACGAGGAGCATTTGGTTATATAACCCAGATACAAGCAAATCAAAATCATTAATTGTGCTGACAAGGAAAGTAAAACAGATCGAGGCTCCCGTTATTAAGATGGCACTCAGAGTACGCCTTGACCTCCACCTCTCCTTTCTAACTGGCATTTGCTCAGAATGACGATGGAAACCACAAGGCCGGGTACAGAACAAAACTTGCAAAAAGGCGGAAGGATGAATTGGTTGATGCCAATGACGAGATGGAGCAATTGTGATAAGTGACGAAACATAATTTTGTTACCCCGTTGCAACGCACGGGCTCTTTTGCTAGTAAAAATAAAAGGGATGTTGCTTCTGGTCGTCCGCCACTAAAATTACCCACGAAGATGTAAATATTTACCCTCCATGCCACCGATAAGTGGAAAAAAAGTTTGATTCCGTATATTCACCCGCGATTGTCTTAGCTCAATAGGACGAGATCCCCTTATGTATCAAAATCATGCGCACAGCCACTCATTGTGGCCCTGCCCTATGATGCTGGAGATCATGGGTTTGATTCCTCCACACCCCCCTCCTCCCTTTTCTCTTTTTTTTAAGGATCAAATATTTTTTTAAAATATTTTCAAACTCTAACTCCAAGTCTAACACGTCATATATGAAAATCCATCAGAAAATGTGTATATTCCAAATATACTATTATCTTGCATGTTAATGATTACAGTTGCAAACAAAAATATATTTTTCAAATATACTATTATCTTGCATGTTAATGATTACAGTTGCAAACAAATATATATACTTGTATGTGCAAACACATATATCACCCTACTCCCTTTTTCTTTTCCCTTTTTTGGAAAGATTAAATACTTTTTAAACTATTTACATCTTTCAAACTCTAACTCCGAATCTAACATGTCATATATGAAATCCATCAGAAAAATGTGTAGATTCCAAATATGATATTATCTTGCATGTTCCTGATTACAGTTGCAAACACAAATACATTTTTGTATGTGCAAACACATACTCCCTCCGTTCCTAAATATAAGGTGTATTAGTTTTTAAAAAAGTCAACTGTTGTCTATGTTTGACCAACTTTACAGCAAAATATATAAAGATTTATAATACTAAGTATATAAAATGTAAAAATATAGTGCATGCTGAATCTAGTGATAATGATTTGGTATTCTAGACATTGATATTTTTGTCTATAAACTTGGTCAAACTTAGAGAAGTTTGACTTTTTGAAAAAATAATACACCTTATATTGAGGAACGGAGGGAGTATATCATTAAGACAAAATTAATGCTCTTATGCACATGCTATCATTGAATACTAAATTATACTCCCTCCATTTTTAATTATAAGTATTTTTAGAGATTTCGGTTGGGACTACATACAGAAGTATATAGACATATTTTAGATTGTAAATTCACTTACTTTGCTCCGTATGTAGTTCATAATGGAATCTCCAAAAAGAATTATATTTAGAAACAGAGGGAGTACTTTGCTATTTTCATCCTAATGCAATATTTTTTGGGCATCGCCGAGAAACGATAGCAATTGCGTAAACATATACCGGCAACTAGGGAGGTATTTGTGTTGTATAATAAATTGTAAACATCCTGAGTACACTTCAAAAATCATCACATTTATGTTTTTCTGCAATACCACTGATCATATTGCCTGTTGCGTGGCATCATGAAAATTTTCAAGGGATTTGCTGATGTCATCAAGTGTGTGTATGAGGGGTGGATTTTTTTTCTCCCGTTGCAAAGCACGGGCATGTTTGCTAGTATAACATAAGCCCAACAATGAAACGAAAACTTTTGCTATTTAAAGTATAAGCACAACATAGAGAAACGACCAGCCGGTGGAGAGAAAGTACATTATCATCAGCTGCTTAACAACAAGTAGTCGAAATCCATGGCTGGTTGCTTAATTTTAGAGCCTTCAAATTCATGCCAAGCCACACTGTACAGCTAGGACAGTTTTTTTATTGAGCAGTGCTTCGGTACACCCCTAGGACACTTTGAAACGGGCATTCTCGTCCATCCACATGAATCATTAGATTAATTGACAGAAAAGCTAGCTGGCTGATTTTCGCTGGGAAAGGGGCGGCAAATGAACCCCTTCTGCAAGCAGTTTTAGTTTTGAGACGAGATCAGACGGTGGCAGTTTTAAACGAAAAATTGCCTTCTTTGACAAAAACTGCCATATCGCTCTGAAAAAATTGTCACCTATCACAACTAAAATGCCACGCCCTCCTGGTAAACATTCGCCAGTTAAGGGGTTCTTAATTCATCCTCAAACTTTTTGGGTAATTTGTTATGCCGGCACCAGCTCGCACACACGTGAGACGTGGCCTATTCCTGGCTTTGGCGGTGCTCCACCGACACTCTAATCATTCCACCGATCACTTTCCTCTTCCTTATCATTGCGGGTGAGTACCTTCCTGAAAGGGACCGGCTAGGAAACAAGAAATGATTCTGTTGCGATGGGGCCTGCGGGGCTCAATTCTTGGCGACAACACCTATTGTGTGACTGGGTGATTCATCCTAGCTTGACATCACAAACATGTTTACTTGTAGACCCATAGGCCTCCGCACGACTGCTCTCCAGTACCAATGGTCCTATATTTCCTTAAAATACCATTTTGATTTTTACAGGATTTTCTCGTCGCCATATGTGAGGCGGAACAAAACGGATCACTTTTCATCTCCGGTAGGTTGATCTGTTGGAACTCCATCCCTCTGGGTGGAAGAATTTGAAGCCATTGGCATCACCGACACTTTGTTAGTCGTTGAGCTCATCATCACCATCAACATTTACATCAGCACTATCTCCATCATCACCTTCATCTCCCTCTATTTTTTAATCTATGAACTATTACCTCGGATTTATTGTTGCGTTCACTCTCTGGTGTTGATTACTGCTTGTAGTTGATGCTTAGAGGTTCAATTGATGAAAGATTCTAATGTTCAAATTGTTTATTATATCAATACCCCCATTGATCATGATTCATGTGATGTCTTGTGAGTAGTCCATTACATTCTTGAGGAATGGGCGAAACTTTGTTGCTAGTAATCATGAAATTGAATAAAGTTCAATGTTTTGATATTATGTTTTGGTGCGATTCTTTAGTGGTGATGAGCGAATGTCGACGGCATATCACTTTACCTTGATGGGCCTAGAGGAGAGCATTGTGAGGTTAGTTTTTATATGATGGATGGTTGGCGTGACAGAATTTTCATACCCTAAGTTCATGAACTATTGCATAAGGGCTTAAACTTGTAACCCTAGAATTTAATGCTATTGTTATATGTTATCTTAATTACTCTTGTATAGTTACGGATGCTTGCATTAAGAGTTAAGTGTAAGTATGTATCTTGTTCATGTAAGAATAGTTCATTACCATTGGTTCCACCACACAACAATTATCAAAGTTATAAAAGTTAAACTCAATGGAACTAGGTGAAAACAACTTACTGAAATTCTCGTGTGTCCTTGAGAGCGATCTGACCCTTATAAGTGTCGTCTTGTCCTTAGCACAATTAAGAATTGGGCCATTTGTCGAATCATTGATCTTTTGTTATGTATGTTCTTGCAATTTTTCTTGTGACCAAACAAACCATCAAACACTCGTTGCAGCTTTTAAAGTGATTCATTGTTGATTTATATCGACCAATTGTCCAAGTCCTTCTGATTCTCATTGGGTTCTATACTCTTACTTATCAAAAAGTGCTACAATAGATGCCCTACACTCATTGGTTCTAGCGCCACCGTAGAAGAGGGGGAAGGGTCCGCCTTCTTCTTCCTCTTCCTTGGCCTTCTCCCTTGGAAGGAGGGCTGTATCCCCCTACGGTTTTTGGTGGCTATCATGAAGAGGAAGAGAGCTTCCTTCGAGATTGGGTCTCAGTTTTGAGGGGGTCTTTTTCTAGATGCGGAAATCTAACTTGCTTGCCATTTTAGGATTTTTCTTGGAGATCCGTAACTATGAAAAACTTGAAAAAAATGGCGGATTGAAAGTGCGTTATATCGACTAGAGGGGGGTGAATAGGCGATTTTTACAAATTCGTCACTGAGTAATTTCTAGGTGAAGAAATTCCTAAGCAACAACACACTAGTAGTGGAATAAGTACTCAGGTATAAGCATAACAGAGCAACAACATAGTCATCATGATGAAATGAAAACAAGCACAGAGTACAGATATCGTGAAAACATGATAAGAAGGTTGAAGACTATGAGACTAAAGAAATAGGAATGAGAAATTTGAGAAAGTCTTCAGTCAAAGTCTTCAAACAGTAATGATCAGGTTCATCAAGACATGAATGAGGAAATGAAAGGGTTGGGGAAATAGAACAAGTTGGCTTGGTGAAGACAATGATATGGTAGACCAGTTCCAACTGTTGTGACAGTTGTACGTATGGTTGGAGCGGCTGAGTATTTAAACTCGAGGACACACAGTCCCAGACACACAGCCCTCACCGTATTCTCCTTGAGCTAAAGTCACACAGACCTTGCCCAATCACTCGTGGTAAGTCTTCAAGTGACTTCCAAACCTTCACAGACTTGGTCACTCGATGATCCACAATTCCTCTTGGATGCTCAGACCATGACGCCTAACCGTCTGGAAGATACACAGTCCTCAAAGGTAACAAGCGTTGGTTCCACACAGGAACAATCTCTTTAGTGATGCTCAATCACTTTGGGTTTGTAGGTGTTTGGGTTTGGGTTTTGGGTTTTTCCTCACTTGATGATTTTTGCTCGAAGTCCTCAGAGGATGGGGTGCTCTCAATGACAAGTGTCAGTTTCTCTCGGAGCAGCCAACCAGCTAGTGGTTGTAGGGGGCGGCTATTTATAGCCTAGGGAGCCGTCTGCCATGATAAGACATAAATGCCCTTCAATGATATGACCGTTAGGTGGGTAGATATTTTGGACAGCTGGCGCATAGCACAACAACGGCCGGAAATATGAGGTTCAAATTCCTCGGGGCTATCAGGTTCCTCACTGTGTAGGCAATCCGCACTGGCGAATTCCTAACTCCTCAGTCAGAGAAATTCCTCAGAGACCAGAAGATCTTCGTCTCTGTCACTGAATAAATTGACTGAACTGATATGAGATTTCCAATGGATTCACTCGAAAGGATTGGGTAGGTGTAGGATTTTGAGATGAGCATCACCTGGAAATCAGTTTCCTTAGTTTTACCTCGACCCCATTTAACAGTACGGTGTTTCCTATGACTCGAGAAAGAGAAATCTTCATGCTTCATAATCCTCACATGAATATCCAAGTCTTCAAGGTCACACCAATTTCTTCACTTTCAAAGTCTTCAGGAGAACCAAAGTCTTGAGCTGAAGACATACATTTTTAGGGGTCGACTTTCATCGTAAATATCAAACTCCTCATCCACTTATAGAGGCTGTGTACACTCACAAACATATTAGTCCCTTAGCCTATAAGTCTTCAATACACCAAAATCACTAAGGGGCACTAGATGCACTTACAATATCCCCCTTTTTGGTGATTGATCACAAATAGCACTACTGGAATCTGGAATTTTGCCATCTGCCTGCTGACGGCAAAGAGGCTCTTTGCCGTCCGCTTCCACAAAGCGGACGACAAAGAATGGGCTGATGGCAAAAAGTATATTTGCCGTCAGCTGCTTCTTTGCCGTCAGCCAACTAACGACAAAGAGCTAGAGGGTAGACAGCAAAGAGCCAAGTGGGCCCCACATGGCATGGCGTGGCTAGGTCAGCCTATTTGCTGTCAGCCTAATCTTTGTCGTCTGTGTGCTGGACCTTTGCCGTCCGCTAACGAACGGCAAAGAAAGGGCCCAGCTAATGGCCGTCTCCCCCTTCTGCTATGCCCGCCCTTTGTCATCCGCTAGCGAATGGCAAAGAACTTTGCCATCCGCCTGCGGGCGGCAAAGAACGTGCCCCCACTAGTTAATTAGTAATGACCGCCCCCTCTCTGTCTCTCCGGCCCCACCCCACTGCTCTCTCCCACCTCTCTCACCCCTCTCTCCACCCTGCACCCCACTTACCCGCGCCCGCCGTCGAGCATCGTCACCGCCTGAACGCTGCTGCCGCCCCACCCCACCGCCCGGGAGCCTGCGACCCGTCTGCCGCCATCGCCTCTGCGCCTCCCCCCCCCCCCCGCTGCAGCACCACCACACCGCCCGACACCTGCGGCTCTGCCGCCACCGCCACCCCGCCGCCAGAGCTGTGGCCCCATTGCCACCACCGCCCTCCCCCTCCGCCCGGCCAGCGCCCCTCCGCCGGTGAGCAACCCCGCCGCCCGATGCCCCTGGGCCCTGCCGGCCTGCCGCAGGCCCTCCCACCCCTGCCGGAGGTGAGCCCCGACCGCACCCCTCTTCTCCTATTTTTTCTGTTTTTTTAGTTTACATTACTTTTAGTTTTGTCTTAGATTTAGTTTAGTTTAGATTACTTTGAGTTTGGTTTTATATTTAGTTTAGTTTAGATTACTTTTAGTTTGATCTTACGTTTAGTTTAGTTTTAGGTTTATGTTTAGTCATGAAAAAACTAAGACTAATTAGAAGAATAGGAGGAGAAGAAGAATAGCTAGGTCTAGGTGTAGTTTTTTCCTGTTTTGTTTTAGGTTAATTAGTGCTAGGTTTAAGAAGAGGAAAAAAGAGAAGAAGAAGAAGAAGAAGAAGAAGACGAGGAGGAGGAGGAGGAGGAGGAGGAGGAGGAAGAAGAAGAAGAAGAAGAAGAAGAAGAAGAAGAAGAAGAAGAAGAAGAAGAAGAAGAAGAAGAAGAAGAAGAAGAAGAAGAAGAAGAAGAAGAAGAAGAAGAAGAAGAAGAAGAAGAAGAAGAAGAAGAAGAAGAAGAAGAAGAAGAAGGAGAGGAGGAGGAGAAGAAGAAGAAGAAAGCTAGAGGAGAGGAGGAGGAGCAGAAGACCAGTGACACCCCGACCCCGACCCCGATCACCGACACCCCGACACCTGACACCGCGACCACCGACACCCTGACACCACACCCATCATTATCCCCGACCACCGACACCCTGACACCACACCCCAACCCACACCCTGACCCCGACCCCGACACACTGACACCCCGACCCCGACACGACACCCTGGCACGACACCCCGACACCCGGACACCACACCCCGAGCCCGACCCCGACCATCGACACCCCGACACCTGACACCCCGACCCTGACCCCGACAACCGACACCCCGACCCCCCCACCCTGACCCCGACCCCCGACACCCTTACACCACACCCCGACACCCTAACAGCACACCCTGACCCCAACCCCGACAACCCGACACCCTGACACCCCGATCGACCCCGGGCATGATGATGATACAAAAACATCATATATATTTGTGTTGATCGGGTGTATTTTTATTATGTTCATGATGATGATACACTTAAATTATATACATATTATTATGTTCATGTCAGGTATCCAATTTTTTTATGTTGTACTAATTTCGTTCATTTTTTGTCATTGCAGGTGTTAACAGGATGGTGGGCAAGGGTCCAGAGCGCCTCGAGCCTCCTGCGAGCGCTACTGGGAGGGGTGGTTGCATTACTCCAGCCCAGCCCCTCCGAAGAGCGCTGCTAGATAGTATGCAGACAACTGCGGCGGGTGCTTCTTCTTTGGCTGGGAGAGTTCGGGGGAGGACGAAGAAGGCTTGTAGAGGTGGACGTGGCAGCGGGAGAGGTAGGAAGGCTGCTACGCCTTCCTCGCCGCCACCCTCAATTGATTCACCCGACCACAGGACTGCTCCTCTGACGTGGACCCGTCTCGACTCCGGTCCATGAGCCTCCGGTCGCTGATCCTTCTCCCCACCAGACTCGGGTCGCCGATCCTTCGCCCCATGTGAGTCCGGTCCCAATCTTCGTCCCAGAAGACTCCGGTCATGGGGTCTTCGTCCCAGAAGATTCTGGTCCCGTCGTCTTCTTTCCACGAGACTCCGGAGGCTAGTGTCCCGGAGGATGGTAGCGAGGACACCTTTTCAGATGATAGCTACATCGGCGACGAGCTAGTTGAGAAGGGCAAGAAGGTCTACAAGCATGGTTGTACAAAGCTCTCGCCCGTGCCGACAACCTGCGACCAGAGGTGGTTGAATGTGCCTAAAGTGTTGAAGTGAGTGCATTTACTATTTTTTAACCTTTTGCCTTCATGTTCCTTCAAATTAATATCTAATGCGTTGCCCTTGTCATACTGCAGGGGTTGGGTATACCCCAAGGATGTCCGCAGGCCCAACTAAGTCCTTGGTATGCTTTGCCGGTAGCACTTCCCTGGGTGGGTCACGATGCCCGGTGAGGGTCAGGTTCCACATCTAGCACGGGGATAACTGGGTATGTGGTTTGCTACATGATTCATGCAATTTAATTCTTCATGGTATCAATTATCCTTTCCAAAATGACTTAATATGCTTAGTTACTTAAAAAAAGGCATAACTACCTTGGATAATTCATTTATGACATATTTAGCTCTAAAATGACATAATAACCTTTAGATAGCTCTATAAAATGACTTAATATGCTTTAGTTAGTTAAAAATGGCATAACTACCTTTGATAGCTCAATAATGACCTAAACTAATCTTAGCTAGTTCATTCATGACATAATTAGCTCTAAAATGACATAATAACCTTAGATAGCTCTATAGAATGCCTAAATATGTTATAGTTAGCTAAAAATAGAATAACTACCTTGGATAGCTCAATAATGACATAATTAGCATACTTTGGTCAAAAATGGCATAATAATCTTGGTTACCTCGAAAATGACCTAAACTTAGCTTATTTTCCTCGAAAATGACATAATAACCTTTCTTAGCTCCAAAATGACCTATTTACATAGCAATATCATTCTTCACCGTACAAGAAGCATGTGCCAAGTCTGTTCCTCTCCCTTAACTAATATTTTGTTCCTCTCTCTCTCTCTCAGGCGCAGTACCACAAGAAGCATGTGCCAAGTCTGTTCGACCTCTATGGCATGGCCCATATGGCCCCGTACAAGAAGGCCAAGCAATTCACAGAGTCTGACCTAGATCATCCAAAGAGCTTCACCAACATCTCCTCCCACCGCAAGCTTGTGAAGTATAGAGATAAGGGGAAGGCGAGGGAAGGGGAGGACTTTAACCCCGAGCCAGGATCCTTTTGATACAGAGTTGGTGATGATATCTGGTGGCGGGAGGTCCCATGGCTCTCAAGCCATTGGTGATGGATGGATACATTGTCCTAAGGCTCTCCTGCAGATCAAGAAGCGCCTGAGTAGCTCTGTTCCTGAGATAACGCCTCGTGCACAGCCCGCGGAGCTCGCCATGGCGGTTAGTTATACGGACTCTCTCACCTTTCCTCCATTACATTGTGTGTGCGTCTGTCGATGATTACAATGCTAATGAGGAGTGTTGTGTTGCAAGTAGCGGTTGAGAAAGAGAGATTGAAGACCCAGGCGCTTTTGGGGGAGGCAAAAAGGAAGGTGGCGGAGAGGGAGGAGAGGACGGCTAAGCTGTTGGAGGAGGAGAGGAACCGGAGCGAGGCGTCTCACCGGGCCCTATACGAGCTCATCATTGTAGTTTCTCGTGCATATTAGCCCAATCTTCCACGTAATGTTCGCATTACTAACTAATATGACTTACTCGTGAGAACCAAATGTGCAGACCATGTGCGAGAAAAACGGTCAGGCCCCTCCACCGATGCCCCAGATTGCTCCGGCGACCACGGTGAGTTTGATTTGAATGGTCCTTAGTTACTACTATTCACATTTCAGTTTGCATCATGCTAACAAGACATTATTGGAAATGATCTTTGGTTCAGCATGGCTCCCGACAAGCATTGACCAATCCTTCCGTGTCTGCCAATGCCGGAAGCCCGACCGGTCCTTCACCTCCGTCTACCACTGGCGCAGCCCCGACCATTCCTACACCTCCGTGATAACGGTATTTTTCTTCTTATTTAGCCTGTTTAGTCCATTTATGACATAATTTAGCCTATTTAGTCCACAAATGACATAATAAGATGAAGAAAATCAAGGAAGAGGAAGGAAAGAAGGAATAGGAAGAAAAGAAGAAGAAGAAGAAGAAGAAAAGAAGAAAAAGAAGAAGATGAAGAAGAAGAAGAAGTTCGTAAATGCCATCATAACCTTGCTAACCTCATAAATGTCATATACTTAGCTTGTTGTACTCTAAAATGACACAACAAGCTTAGTTAGGTCAAAAATGGCATAATTTTCTACGTTAGCTCAAAAATGGCATTTTTCTTCTTATTTAGCCTATTTAGTCCATTTATGTCATAATTTGGCCTATTTAGTCCACAAATGACATAATAAGATGAAGAAAATCAAGGAAGAGGAAGAAAAGAAGGAATAGGAAAACTTCTTCTTCTTCTTCTTCTAGTCTTCTCCTTCTTCTTCTTCTTCTTCTTCTAGTTTTCTTCTTCTTCTAAGTTTCTTGTTTCCCATTATGCAGATTTAATTCACTATATGGAAGCTTGCATGGATGGAGTGCTTGTTTCACTGTTCTTCTTTTCGTTTGTATCGAAGAATAATGTGGAACTTGTTATATGGATGCATGGAACAATGTGTTGGATGAACATTGTGATATTAGTGTAAGATGTATGGATGAAACTGTGTTTCTTATGTATGTATGTTGTCATGGATGGAGCTATGTGTTGGATACATCATATTTCTGTTGTGCCTGTGAAAAAAAATATGTATATCTGTGTGTGAAGTCCAGTGAAATTAAATGGATATAAATAAAAACAGGGGATATATAGCCTCTTTGCCGTCCGCTAGCGGACGGAAAAGAGCTTTGTCGTCTGATAGCAGACAGCAAAGAGGACATGTGGCAGCTACTTGTAGAAACTGGGAACACTGGCTGCCCATTTGGACAGTTTGTCGTCCGCTGGTGGACGGCAAAGACCTTTGAATCTTTGTCGTCTGCTGGCGGACGGCATAGCTGGCCACATGGCAGCTTCCCAGTGCTGGCCTAACTAAGCTCTTTGCCATCCGTCAGCGGACGGCAAAGAGCTTCGACTCTTTGTCGTCCGCTGGCGGACGGCAAAGAGCGCCATTAACCCCCTAACAGCTCTGACGCCACCCCACTACCTACCGTTGTCTTCGCCGTCTGCTGGCCTCAGATGGCAGACGGCACAATCCTTTGCCGTCCGTTTCTAGGAAGCAGACGGCAAAGAAGGCCTTTGTTGGCACCTGTTCAGACGTACAGTTTGCCGTCTGCTCGCAGATGGCAAAGAGGTTCCGCCCGGGATCTATGCATTGCCGTCTGCCATGGTGGATGGCAAAGAAGCTGATTCCAGTAGTTTAGTTTAAGTTTTTCAACGGGGATAAACCTATCAATTGAAAGTGCTAAGTATTGAGGATTTTGATTGCAAGATATGGAAGAACTCCCCCTGAAGTTGTGCATATTTGAGGATTTTGCTTTAGATAGCGGATGAACATGTAGAGTAATATCATGGATATCTCCCCCTATATCTTGTAATTCATACACGCATTTGACATATCGAATTAAGAATTTTAAATGCATGATGAAATATGGTGACTAATGTAATTCAGCATGCGTGCGGAAAGCAGTCAAAAGTATCGGACCACCATAGGACTTAAGTTTACAACTCAGCAAACCAAACAGTTTAGAAGAACGAGAGTTGTAACTTAACAAAAAAACACCCATATATTAGGGCCACTTGAAGACTAACTCAAATTTCTCGCCCTTTGTCATCAAATGCCCAAAGGGACGAAAAGTGAGGACTAACGCCCCTGAAGAATATCGTCAAGATGTCGATGGAGGAGCGCTAGTGTCGTCCAAATCTTCAGCTTCATCTGTCTCGCCCGATGAAGAATATGAGCTGACGACCAGCTGAGGAACTTTGACATTCTTGAACTTCTTCGAAGGTGGCTGAGACCACTCAAAGTCCTATTGGAAGTCCATCTTCTTGAGTTCATCATCAGTGTAGATATGTGAAAGAATAGCCCAAGTGCGGTCAAAGACCTGATGCAGATAATAGTGATTCTTCTTCACAGAGTTTTGAGTGACAGTCATGTTCTGAAGAATTGCACCAAACTAACGCATGACCCACTTGTGATTTCTATCCACCTTCTGATGAAGACTTAGAAGCTACTCACGATCAGCCATCACACACGGAGTACTTGCCTAAGGATATTGCTTTGAAGCATTTGCAGCAGTGTCATGAGTGGCAGAGTCATCATTTGTAGAGTAGGATGCTGCCTTTCGAAATTGACGATCTAAAGGATAAGAGCCTTCATCAATAATTGCAGCCTTGCCCTTCTCATCAGATGAGGAAATAGTCAATTTGAGGACTTCAATAGGGGGCAAATAGCTGAGATGATTCTAAAAATCAGCCTTGTAATGAATTGGAGTCCTTGATCTGATGAATTTCATGATCCAAGGAGCGTAAGGCTTCAACTCAAAGGGTGTCAAAGCAGCATTGGCCAAAGTCCTCATGAAGAAATCATGGTAGTTGATTGGAATACCATGCATGATGTTGAAAAGAAAGTTCTGCATGATGCCAACAACTTCTTCTTCTTTAGAGTTGTGCCCCTTAATAGGATGAGGGTTTTGGCCAATATACGATAGACAATCCTTGGCACATACAACAGATCTTTGACGAGGAAATTTGTCCTTGGAGCTTGGCCAGCCTTCAAAGGCTCATCATCACTTGCATCACATGATTTTGCAATTCAGTTTCTTCATATAGTTTCAGAGCTCCTTCAGTGGATGGACTAACTGGGATGACATGAAGCAATTCAGAGGCCGGAGCTCTGTGATGAGTATTTTCTGTCATCCAGTCCAAAACCCATGAATTCACATTGTCAACATTGCCTGTCAGATGCAAAGTGGCATAGAACTGAAGAATTAGCTCTTCATTCCAATCACAGATGTCTGTGCAGAAGTTCAGCAGCCCTACGTCGTGAAGAACACTAAGGACTGGAGTGAAACATGGAAGAAACTCCATATCCACATGAGGAACTTGCATGTGGTCAAACACTTTATCCTTGCCGAACATCAGCGAGGAATAGAAGTTCATCTGAGAAGCAGCCCAGAAGCGCTTGCGGCGAAGGCGAGCAGAGTCTTATGGATTAAAATCTGAGAAGAAATGATGCTCAGCAAAGAAGTCATCGGCCTTGAACTTCTGCTTCTTGGAGGGAGAATTCTGTGGCTTGGGCTGAAGAATTACAGTGGAAGTCTTCACAGCCGTTGGAAGCACAACCTTTGGAGCTTCAGGCTGAGGAATCTCAGGAGCAGTTTTTTTTGCTGTCTTCTTTTCCATTTCATCAGCACTAGTGGCTGGAACTTCTTCAAGGATGGAGCAAAGTGAAGCTTGACCTTGATCAGAACCCGTGTGAATTTCTTTAGTTCGCACGGGGGACTGAGGAATTTGTTGCAGAGGAGTGGTCAGAGGAGAATTGGGATGATGACTTTCCCAATAGTCATCATTCATCACTGGAGTCATAGACCCGATGTCCACATCCTCTTCTTCAGCTTCAACTTCTTCAACACTGGCCTATTCAGCAGTGAACTGAGGCAGCGGCGATGATAACTGTAGAGGTGAAGGAATAGTATCCACTTAAATTTCATCATCCAACTGCTTGACGTAGTAGTAGATGGATTTTCCTCATAATGTCATCGGCGATCACATATTCTTCACCAAAAGGAACAATTTCCTTTGATGGCATGACAGTCAGCGGAACATCATCAATTGGATTCTCGAAAGAGCTCGTCATAGTCTTCACTTTCTTCGGAGTTGAAGACTCTGAGGCGTCTGATGCTTTCCTCTTCTTTGTAGCTACCCTTTCGGCAGCCTTGGTTTTCTTCGCTTATGATGCAGAAGGAAGGAGAGTGCCTTTCATCTGTGAAGACTTTGCAGGGGGAGCAGATGAAAGAGGCATAGTTTCTTCAGGCACAACTGTTTCAATTGCCTGGCGAGTTCGGTTTCTTGGTGCGATGTGATTCTTGGTGGCTGGGTTGATTTTCAGGCACAACATTGGTGGTTGCCCTGGCAGTTTCATCAGGAGCTAGAATAGCATCATCATCCCTGGCACTCTCAGTTTCTTCAGCAGCCTGATTTTCATCAGCGGTGCTGGCATGTTCTTCAATGGGCTGAGCAGATGCTTCACCCTGAGGAATTTCTTGTTACGCTTCAGCAGCAACATTGGGCTTGAGGCCTTTTGCCAGCTTGATGGATCTGACTTTGGCTCCTAGCCAATCAGCTTTATACGCGTCAAATTCATCACTGAGAGCTTTCATTTCAGACTGAATAGTCACAAGTTCTTTAGTTGTCATTTTCAGGACATTTTTCTTCAGATAATGCTCCTTCTTGTATGAGCTTTCTTCACTGGTCTGGCCTTCTCAAATTTCCAATTTTCTTCAGCAATGAAAGCAGTCAACATGTGACTTTGTCCTGGTGTGAGGTTCAGATCAGGAAGAGGTGTGTTGGGATCTTTATGCCAAAGATCAATGAAATCAAGGATCTTCTTCGGATCCAGCAAAAGTGGCACAGTACTTCCTGTGGCACTAGAGGCACGGTGTTGTCGGTTTCTGATGATTTCTACCAGTACTTCATCGTCAGCTTCATCTTCAGACAATGGAACTTCAAAGGTAACCTGCTTCTTGTGAGGACTTGGCCTTGTGCCGCGTCTAGTAGTGACCTTTTTCTTCAGCTAAATGGGAGTTGTTGAAGACTGAGGTTGAGCTCAGGAACTTGCTGAAGCTCCTAAAGCAATTGAAAAGCATGTAGTCCTTTGGCACGTGGCAAGGTGCACAGGTGCTGAGGACGTTGCAGGTGTAGCTGAGGACTTTGATTGAGCAGATGCCTTGAGGGCTTTGAGGACCTGGGCCGTGAGGGCATTGCAGAAGAAGATGGCTTCACAGCAGATTTCTTATTCACCGCCTCCTTGGGCTGACTAGCAGAGGCTTCAGCAGCAGCAGCAACAGAATCTTCATTGAATTTATTCACTGCCTCTTTTGCTACTTTAGCCAATTTTCTTTGGCACTTGGCCCATTCCTTTGGTAATTCCTCACCTCTTCTGATGCTAGAGGGATCAGCTTCTTGGCCTGGTGCCGATGGAGGATTTACTGCGAATTTCTTCATGTACTTAGGAGTGACATAGCGGTATTCCCTCCATTCCCATGCCCATCTGCATTCAATCCGCTGAATGCGCACCTTGCACTGATTTTTGTTCTCCTTGCCATGAGTGGCCTCATCAGGAGTGCAATATTCTGCATATATGTCTTCAGGGATCTCAAAAGCAGTGTTAGTTTCGGGCCTCTTTCCTTCCTTCTGAGGACGCTTTTCTTCAGTGATACGTCTCCAATGTATCTACTTTTCCTAACGCTTTCCCTCTTGTTTTGGACTCTAACTTGCATGATTTGAATGAAATTAAACTAACCCCAGACTGACGTTGTTTTCAGTAGAACTACCATGGTGGTGTTGTTGTGCAAAAATAAAAGTTCTTAGAATGGAACGAAACTTTGCGAGGATTTTTATATAATAAAAGAGAATTTCTGGAGCCAGGATGGACCTGAGGGGGCACTGGTGGGCACAACCACCTGTATGCCGCCAGCCCACCCCCGGCATGCGTAAATAAAAGCTATAGAGATCTAGTTCAGAGTATGTGGATTGTTAAGACGGAGGATTGAATTATGAGGATGAACAAACCAGTTTGGTTAAATCGGAAGAATATGGTTGGTTTATTAACTTAAGTGGATGATGGCGGCTTAAGCGGGGCCTAATGATTATGATGGATCATGATTTATGTAGAAGCCGCCAGGGGAGTTTTTAGTGCTTTCAGTCTATCAAGTGAAAAATTTACTAAGTGGTGGATAAATAGGTTTCACGAGTTAAAGCTATGCTTTCAGTCTATGGTTGTTTAGAGAAAAATAGTGAAAACAAAATCTAAGGTGGCGACAGTGCAAGGCTTTGATGCTCAGATGTGATTTTCTATACAGAGATGCTATTACAGTAGTGAAAATGATGGTAAAACTGTTTCCACATAAGATCTACAGCATCTTCGGATCAAAAGGCTATCAGAGTTAGAAAAGCAATGAAGAACGGCAAGAACGCCGACGAACAGCCCGAACCCTAAACGCAGAACTAAGATGAAAGGGGAGGTACACTTACAAGTAATGAGGAGCAGAGGCGGTGCCGGAGTTCTCTGATCCAATCAGGTTGATGCAGCAGCTTAGGTTGGTGCAGCGGTTGGAGGTCGCGACAGCGGAGTTTGAGTGCTCATGCGGCTGAGAGAAGGAGGAAGACGAAGAAGCAAGCAGGGGGGAAATGAGAAAGACCCCTGTCCCTATTTATAAGGGGGGCGAATACAAGGCATGCACGGGAATTGAGGAGGCCAAAATCATCATATGGCTATAGGGCGCCTCAATTTTTGGGATGTTTATTAAGATAATGATCAGTTAAGATGTTCTGGGCCTCGTGCGGAGTTAATGCGAAATGACGTCATGGCAGTTTAAGAAGATTTTTGAGAGATGACGTCATGGCGGGTTAAACAAGTGATGTAAATTCTTACAAGTCAGTTATTGAAGATTGATATGAACAAGTTCAAATCAACCTGGGGCCTAATGTTGGGGATATAACTACTGGGCATGAACCGTCCAGGAGGGGCCGGGTCATACCACTGGCGATAGCCCATGAAGGTGGCGGGTCATAGCAAGCCCGCTAATGGCCCAAGACCCAGAGGCGACTTAGGGCCCAAGAGGACGAACCACCATGGGAATAACTTATATTATAAGGCAGGCTTAGTTAGTCACCGAGCCGGACACATTGTCTATGAGCCGGCCGGGACTCTGTAAGCTGTCGGGCGTTAACCTTTGTATATAAAGGGACGACCCGACAGTGACTTAGGGCAGGAAAAGAAGAGATCGAGAACTAGGTTAAGCGTATTCGCTCCCTGCTAATCGAAGTACAAGCAATAACCACCCTACACTGGATTAGGCTATTACCTCCACCGCGAGGGGTCGAACTAGTATAAACTCTCTGTGTCCCATGTCCCGTTTAACCCCTTAAAGCTAACTACGTTGCGATGGATTCACACCTAAGTCCTTAAACTAGGACATCTGACGTGATAATTCCACAATAGGAACCACTTTATCTTGAGGGACACCCAAAGAGAATTGAACAAGATTCTCAAAGGAACAACACCACTGCACCTAGTTCTTCTAAAAAGAAAAGGAAGAAGAAAAATGATAAGACTTTGCCTACTTCTCATGAACCTGAAATAGAAAAACCTCCTAATAATGATAATGAAGTTTCTATCTCTGATGCTGAAACCCAATCTGGTAATGGACACTCACCTTCTGATAATGAAAAAGATAATGATGAGGTTCATGAAAATGCTCAACCTAATGATAAAGAACCAAATAATGATGTTGAGATAGAACCAGCTGTTGATCTTGATAACCCACAACCTAAGAATAAAAGATACGATAAAAGAGACTTTGTTCCTAGAAAGCATGGAAAGGAAAGAGAACCATGGGTTCAAAAGCCTGTGCCCTTTCCACCTAAGTCAACTAAAAATAAAGATGATGAAGAATTTGAACGCTTTGCTGAAATGATTACGCCAGTCTTTTTGTGCACTCGCTTGACTGATATCTTGAAAATGCCTCCTTATGCAAAGTACATGAACAACATCATCACTAATAAGAGAAAAATACTTGAATCTAAAATCTCCACTATGGTTGCTAATTACACTTTCAAAGATGGAGTACCTAAAAAACTTGGAGATCCGGAAATACCAACTATACCTTGCTCCATTAAAAGAAATTATGTGAAAACTTCTTTATGTGATTTGGGAATTGGTATTAGTGTTATGCCTTTCTCTTTATATAAAAGACTTGATTTGAATAAACTCACACCTATTCAAATATCATTCCAAATGGCTGACAAATCAAATGGCTTACCTATCGGTATTTGTGAGGATGTGTCTGTTGTTGTTGCTAATGTTACTATTTTGATTGACTTTGTTATACTTGAGATGCCCGAGGATGAAAACATGTCAATTATCCTTGGTAGACCCTTCTTGAATATCGCACGGGCTGTTATTGATTGCAATAAAAGCAAGGTCACTTTTCATATCAATGGTAATGAGCATACGGTGCACTTTCCGAAGGAACAATTCCAAGTGAATGGTATTAATGTTATTGAAAAATCTCCGACAATCATTATTGGAAGTTTTCAACTACCTCTACCTACTGTCGAAAAGAAATATGAAATACTTATTGTTGGGGACATTCATATCCCCATTGAGGTAACTCTTCGGTTTCATGCAAATCGAAAGTGGTTGTTAATAAGACTTGATCAACCTTATTAATGGATCATTTTTGAGAGGGATGAAGGTGATGAATTTAGTAAGCACTACCTTCTGTCCCTACCTTTTGTTTTCTATTTTTATTAGATAAATAAAATAAAATGCCATGCTTTATCTGTTTTCTGCTTTTTTCGTGCAATAAAAAATGACCCAAAAATAAAAGTTCTCAGAATGCTCTCAAAACCTGACATGATTTTTTCTGAATATTTATTAATTTCTGGTGCAAATAATAGCTGAGGGACGTGCACAAGGTGAGCACAACCCACCTGGGCGCGCCAGCACCCCCAAGCGCGCCCTGGTGGGTGATGCCCACCTGGTGGGCCGTCTCACTTACTTTTACCTCCCACACCACTCCATTCACACAGAAAAAAATCAACACCACTCTCTCTCTCTCTCTCTCTCTCTCTCTCTCTCTATCTCTCTCATGTTCTTGCTCCCGAGACCGTGGATTTCGATCTCTTTGCTCGAAGCTCCTGTTCCGAAACTGTTTCGGGGATTTGTTGCTTGGTATGTGACTCCTCCATGTGTCCAATTATTTTTTGTTTTAGTGGTTTATACTTACAATAATTAGCTACTCTTGGTGCTGTTGTAGATGAGCTTGCATGTTGAATTCTTAGAGTTCTAAGTAGTTTGAATGCTTGTTATGGCCTCTATACATCCCTATGAGTAGTTTCTATCAATCTTGTGAAGTTTTGTTAATAAAATTTTCATGACCAAAACTTTTCAGAAAATTGTACACGAACATTATGAACTTCTTTGGAAGGAGTTCCTCGAGGAGGAGATCCTCGGAGGCATCCTCTAGTAGCAGCTCCGTTCGCCGGTCCTATGCTGAACCAAGCAAAAAATCTATTCGAACTGCCACAACGGAAACATGCTTATGGACATGTGACGATTTCATGGTTAGAGTTGGTATTAAGGAAGAATTTGAGCAACTGGTTCACAATGCCGAACTCGCTCCCTACATTTTAGATAAGTGCGACCAACGCCTCCTCCTCACTGAATCATTCGTTGAAGAATTTAATTCTACCCTCGGGAGTCTAGGGTGTCTTTTAAACTGTATGATAATCCTTTTACCATTTCTCTAGAAAGGTTTGCTCACCTCTGCAAAATCCCATTCTGGGGTTTAGTCGATGAGCCACCTAGGTCTGAGTTTGAGTCTTACTTAAGTAGTCTTTGCTTTGGTGAAACTAGGGGGTTGGCACAAGGTAGAATAAAGAGCATACATTTTCCTGCAATTCAGTACTTCGCGTTATTCAATGGAAGATGCATAGTAGGCAAGCAAGACTGCAGTATACTTTGTGCTCTAGACTTGAGCCTCATACGTGCCGCTCTCACCGGTGAAAAGGTTTACAACCTTGCGGCGATTGTTGTACGCAGAGTGCAGCACAACTCTAGCTGTGGCTATTTTTATGGCGGGATTTATGCCACGCGTTTAGAACGAGAGTTGGGTGTCTCACCTTTTCCCT
The DNA here is from genome assembly GCA_021437245.1 of Aegilops speltoides. NCBI lineage: Eukaryota > Viridiplantae > Streptophyta > Magnoliopsida > Poales > Poaceae > Aegilops > Aegilops speltoides. The sequence continues at coordinate 576,493,270 of CM038142.1, forward strand.
TTGACCCTATCCTACCCACGTAGTATTTAGATTTTGAGGCTTTAAAAGGCCATAAGATACTCAAGGGAAAAATTCATGACTTCACTTATAATTTGTTGTTTAACCAAACCTCTGTTGTGCACACATATTTGCCTGCGCCTGCTCTTTTTGACTATCACAGCAAGGCAAGATATTATGTTCTGGAGACTGCGGCTCGAGCTCACAATGCAGCAGTGGAGGCAGCACTGTGGGCTAAGACATCGGCGCCGAGGGCCTCCGTGAGCTACCACGCCAACTACCATCCAAGCTATTGACTACCAACTTAGGCCAAAAGCCTAAGTTGGGGGAGTATGTATACCCTCCGACATTACATTCATGTTCACACATTTCGTTCTAGTTGTCGATGTCCACACTTTTTCCTTGTATCATCCATGTTTAATTTATTTTCTCGCTTTCTTCTTGTGTGTTTGAAAAACGGAGAAAATCCCAAAAAATATGTTCCTTGCTTCTTTTTGATATTTCTTTCTAGTTTAAATTGTTGTATCATTGAAAGAAAACCAAAAAAGACTTCCTTGTTCTTCTTTTAGATGTTGTGAGCTTTCTCGTGTAAATAGTTTTTCTCGTTTTTCCTTTTCCCTTTTTCGTTTGCTTGCTTTCGAAAAACCAAAAACTACAAAAATATTTTAGTGTGTTTCTATGAATTTCTTTTATCGAGTCATACCGAAGAGAAGACCACGATGAAAATGTTGAGTGGCTCTCATTTGCATTATTGTTGATCTAACAAAGATACCATATTACCTTGTCTTCTCCTCTTGAATAAAATGTTTGCAGATTCCATCTTAGTCCACGGCACTCTTGCACTATTGTTATTTCAAATCGTTCGGTCGTTCAAGTGAAAGGCAATAATGATGATATTTGATTAACTGGCCGTGGCAAAGACAAACGGGTATGAACTCGACTTGTTCTATTTTGGTAAATATGTTTAACCTAGTATCCATGCTTCAGCCTATGATGATCAAACATGTTTGCAATGACAATTAGAGATTATAGTTTCTCATGCCATGCATAAGTAGCTAGGAGTGAATAATGACTTATCTTGGATATCAACATTGCGTTAAAATAACTGTGATGTAGTATGATGATATGGTATCCTCCTCTGAATCTTCTAGTGGCTTGACTTGGCACAAGTTCTGTTGGAAATATGCCCTAGAGGCAATAATAAAAGTATTATGATATTTCCTTGTTCATGATAATTGTCTTTTATTCATGCTATAACTTTATTATCCGGAAATCGTAATACACGTGTGAATACATAGACCACAATATGTCCCTAGTGAGCCTCTAGTTGACCAGCTCGTTGATCAACAGATAGTCATGGTTTCTTGGCTATGGACATTGGATGTCGTTGATAACGGGATCACACCATTAGGAGAATGATGTGATGGACAAGACCCAATCCTAAGCATAGCACAAGATCGTGTAGGTCGTTTGCTAGAGCTTTTCCAATGTCAAGTATCTCTTCCTTAGACCATGAGATCGTGTAACTCCCGGATACCGTAGGAGTGCTTTGGTGTATCAAACGTCACAACGAATCGGGTGACTATAAAGGTGCACTACAGGTATCTCCGAAAGTGTCTGTTGGGTTGACACGGATCGAGACTGGGATTTGTCACTCCGTATGACGGAGAGGTATCTCTGGGCCCACTCGGTAATGCATCATCATAATGAGCTCAAAGTGATCAAGTAGTTGGTCACGGGATCATGCATTACGGTACGAGTAAAGTTACTTGCCGGTAACGAGACTGAACAAGGTATTGGGATACCGACGATCGAGTCTCGGGCAAGTAACATACCGATTGACAAAGGGAATTGTATACGGGGTTTGATCGAATCCTCGACATCGTGGTTCAACCGATGAAATCATCGTGGAACATGTGGGAGCCAACATGGGTATCCAGATCCCACTGTTGGTTATTGACCGGAGAGTAGTCTCGGTCATGTCTGCATGTCTCCCGAACCCGTAGGGTCTACACACTTAAGGTTTGGTGACGCTAGGGTTATTAGGAAGACTTGTATGTGATTGCCGAATGTTGTTCGAAGTCCCGGATGAGATCCTGGACGTCACGAGGGTTTCCGGAATGGTCCGGAGGTGAAGTTTTATATATGGGAAGTTGTCATGCGGACACCGGAAAGTTTCGGGGGCTTATCGGTATTGTACCGGGGCCACCGGAGAGGTTCCGGGGGTCCACCAGGAGGGGCCACCCCTCTCGGAGGGCCACATGGGCCGCAAGGGGCAGGGACCCAGCCCCTGGAGGGCTGGGCGCGCCCCCCACCTTGGGCCCATGCGCCTAGGGTTGGGGGGAAACCCTAAGGGGGGCGCCCCCCTTGCTTGGGGGGCAAGTCCCCCTCCCCGCCGCCCCCTCTAGATTCCATCTAGAGGATCATTGCCCCTTCCCCTATAAATAGAGGGGTGAGGGGAGGGCTGCGGTACACATCCCAAGGCGCAGCCCCTCCCCTCCCCAACACCTCTCCTCCTCCGTTACGTGCTTGGCGAAGCCCTGTCGGAGTACGGCTGCACCAACATCACCACGCCGTCGTGCTGCCGTTGGAGCAATCTTCCTCAACCTCTCCTTCCTCCTTGCTGGATCAAGACGGAGGAGACGTCATCAGTCCCGTACGTGTGTTGAATGCAGAGGTGTTGTCCGTTCAGCACTTGGTCATCAGTGATCTGAATCACGGCGAGTACGACTCCATCATCACCCTTCCCTTGAACGCTTCCGCACGCGATCTACAAGTGGTATGTAGATGCAAACTCACTCCCTTGACTCGTTGCTTAGATGAACTCATAGATGGATCTTGGTGAAACCGTAGGAAAAATTTTAATTTTCTGCAACGTTCCCCAACAGTGGCATCATGAGCTAGGTCTATGCGTAGTTCTCTATTGCACGAGTAGAACACAATTTTTTTGTGGGCGTGGATCTTGTCAACTTGCTTGCCACTACTAGTCTTTTCTTGCTTCAGCGGTATTGTGGGATGAAGCGGCCCGGACCAACCTTACACGTACACTTACGTGAGACCGGTTCCACCGACAGACATGCACTAGTTGCATAAGGTGGCTGGCGGGTGTCTGTCTCTCCCACTTTAGTTGGAGCGGATTCGATGAAAAGGGTCCTTATGAAGGGCAAATAGAAGTTGACAAAATCACGTTGTGGTTATTCGCAGGTAAGAAAACGTTCTTGCTAGAACCCAATTGCAGCCACGTAAAAGTTGCAACAACAATTAGAGGACGTCTAACTTGTTTTTGCAACAATTGTCATGTGATGTGATATGGCCAGAAGTTGTGATGAATGATGAATGATATATTGTGATGTATGAGATCATGTTCTTGTAATAGGAATCACGACTTGCATGTCGATGAGTATGACAATCGGCAGGAGCCATAGGAGTTGTCTTTATTTTTTGTATGACCTGCGTGTCATTGAAGAACGCCATGTAAATTACTTTACTTTATTGCTAAATGCGTTAGCCATAGAAGTAGAAGTAGTCGTTGGTGTGACAACTTCATGAAGACACGATGATGGAGATCATGATGATGGAGATCATGGTGTCATGCCGGTGACAAGATGATCATGGAGCCCCGAAGATGGAGTCAATGGAGCTATGTGATATTGGCCATATCATGTCACTACTATATAATTGCATGTGATGTTTATTATGTTTATGCATCTTGTTTACTTAGAACGACGGTAGTAAATAAGATGATCCCTTACAACAATTTCAAGAAGTGTTCTCCCCTAACTGTGCACCGTTGCTAAAGTTCGTTGTTTCGAAGCACCACGTGATGATCGGCTGTGATAGATCCTTACGTTCACATACAACGGGTGTAAGACAGTTTTACACATGCAAAACACTTAGGGTTAACTTGACGAGCCTAGCATGTACAGACATGGCCTCGGAACACAGAGACCGAAAGGTCGAACACGAGTCGTATAGTAGATATGATCAACATGAAGATGTTCACCGACGATGACTAGTCCGTCTCACGTGATGATCGGACACGGCCTAGTCGACTCGGATCGTGTAACACTTAGATGACTAGAGGGATGTCTAATATGAGTGGGAGTTCATTGTAATAATTTGATTAGATGAACTTAATTATCATGAACTTAGTCTAAAACCTTTGCAAATATGTCTTGTAGATCAAATGGCCAACGCTCATGTCAACATGAACTCCAACGCGTTCCTAGAGAAAACCAAGCTGAAAGATGATGGCAACAACTATACGGACTGTGTCCGGAACCTGAGGATCATCCTCATAGCTGCCAGGAAACAATATGTCCTAGAAGGACCGCTACGTGACACTCCCGTCCCAGAGAACCAAGACGTTATGAACGCTTGGCAGTCTCGTCTTGATGATTACTCCCTCGCTCGGTGCGGCATGCTTTACAGTTAGAACCGGGCTCCAAAAGCGTTTTGAGCATCACGGAGCATATGAGATGTTCAAGAGCTGAAACTAGTTTTCCAAGCTCATGCCCGGTCGAGAGATATGATGTCTCCGACGAGTTCTATAGTTGTAAGATGGAGGAAAACAGTTCATCGGTGAGCACATACTCAAAATGTGGGTTGCACAACCGCCGACTCGGTGAACATTAACCTCCCCGATGAGGCGGTCATTGACAGAATCCTTGATCGCTCCCACCAAGCTACAAGAGCTTTGTGATGAACTACAACATGCAGGGATGGTGAAGACCATTCTGAAGTATTTTCAATCTGAAGTCAGCAGAGGCTGAAATCAAGAAAGAACATCAAGTGTTGATGGTCAATAAGACCACTAAGTTCAAGAAGGGCAAGGGCAAGAAGAACTTCAAGAAGGACGGCAAGGATGTTGCCGCGCCCGTAAGCCGATTGCCGGAAGAAGTCAAAGAATGGACCCAAGCCCGAGATCGAGTGCTTTTATTGCAAGGAAGGGTCACCGAAGCGGAACTGCCCCAAATACTTAGCGGATAAGAAGGCCGGCAACACCAAAGGTATATTTGATATACATGTAATTGATGTGTACCTTACCAAGACTCGTAGTAACTCCCGGTATTTGATACCGTGCCGTTGCTCATATCTGTAACTCACAGCAGGAGCTGCGGAATAAACGGAGACTGGCGAAGGACGAGGTGACGATGCGCGTCGGGAATGGTTCCAGAGTCGATGTGATCGCCATCGGCACGTTGCCTCTACATTTACCTACGGGGTTAGTTTTAAGTCTTAATAATTGTTATTTAGTGCCAAGTTTGAGCATGAACATTGTATCAGGATCTCGTTTAATACGAGATGGCTACTCATTTAAATCCGAGAATAATGGTTGTTCTATTTATATGAGAGATATGTTTTATGGTCATGCTCCGATGGTCAATGGTTTATTCTTAATGAATCTCGATCGTAATATTACACATATTCATAGTGTGAATACCAAAAGATGTAAAGTTGATAACGATAGTCCCACATACTTGTGGCACTGCCGCCTTGGTCACATTGGTGTCAAGCGGATGAAGAAGCTCCATGCTGATGGACTTTTAGAGTCTCTCGATTATGAATCATTTGACACATGCGAACCATGCCTCATGGGCAAAATGACCAAGACTCCATTCTCCGGAACAATGGAGCGAGCAACCAACTTGTTGGAAATCATACATACCGATGTGTGCGGTCCAATGAGCGGTGAGGCTCGCGGAGGATATCGTTATGTTCTCACTCTCACTAATGACTTGAGTAGATATGGGTATGTCTACTTAATGAAACACAAGTCTGAGACCTTTGAAAAGTTCAAGGAATTTCAGAATGAAGTAGAGAATCAACGTGACCGAAAAATAAAGTTCCTACGATCAGATCGTGGAGGAGAATATTTAAGTCACGAATTTGGTACACACTTAAGGAAATGTGGAATCGTTTCACAACTCACGCCGCCGGGAACACCTCAGCGTAACGGTGTGTCCGAACGTCGTAATCGCACTCTATTGGATATGGTGCGGTCTATGATGTCTCTTACCGATTTACCGCTATCATTTTGGGGATACGCTCTAGAGACAGCTACATTCACTTTAAATAGGGCACTGTCTAAATCCGTTGAGATGACGCCATATGAATTATGGTTTGGGAAGAAACCTAAGCTGTCGTTTCTAAAAGTTTGGGGATGCGATGCTTATGTCAAGAAACTTCAACCTGAAAAGCTCGAACCCAAGTCGGAAAAATGTGTCTTCATAGGATACCCTAAGGAAACCGTTGGGTATACCTTATACTTAAGATCCGAGGACAAGATCTTTGTAGCCAAGAAAGGATGCTTTCTGGAAAAAGAGTTTCTCTCGAAAGAAGTAAGTGGGAGGAAAGTAGAACTCGATGAAGTACTACCTCTCGAACGGGAAAGTAGTGCAGCTCAGGAAAATGTTCCTGTGATGCCTACACCAACTGAAGAGGAAAATAATGATGATGATCAAGGTACTTGGATCAAGTTGCTACTGAACTTCAGAGGTCCACAAGGACACGTTCCGCACAGTGAGTGGTACGGCAACCCTGTCCCGAAATCATGTTGTTAGACAATGGTGAAGCTTGAACTATGAAGAAGCGATGGCGGGCCCAGATTCCAACAAATGGCTTGAAGCCATGAAATCCGAGATAGAATCCATGTATGAAAACAAAGTATGGACTTTGACAGACTTGCCCGATGATCGGCGAGCGATAGAAAACAAATGGATTTTTAAGAAGAAGACGGACGCGGATGGTAATGTTAACATCTATAAAGCTCGACTTGTCGCCAAGGGTTATCGACAAGTTCAAGGGATTGACTACGACGAGACATTCTCTCCCGTAGCAAAGCTGAAGTCCTTACGAATCATGTTAGCAATTGCCGCATACTATGATTATGAGATATGGCAGATGGACGTCAAAACGGCATTCCTTAACGGACATCTTAAGGAAGAGCTGTATATGATGCAGCCGGAAGGTTTTGTCGATCCTAAGAACGCTAACAAAGTATGCAAGCTCCAGCGATCCATTTATGGGCTGGTGCAAGCATCTCGGAGTTGGAACATTCGCTTTGATGAGATGATCAAAGCGTTTGGCTTTATGCAGACTTATGGAGAAGCTTGCGTTTACAAGAAAGTGAGTGGGAGCTCTGTAGCATTTCTCATATTATATGTAGATGACATACTCCTGATGGGAAATGATATAGAACTTCTCGACAGCATTAAGGCCTACTTGAATAAGTGTTTTTCAATGAAGGACCTTGGAGAAGCTGCTTATATATTAGGCATCAAGATCTATAGAGATAGATCGAGACGCCTCATAGGTCTTTGACAAAGCACATACCTTGATAAGATTTTGAAGAAGTTCAAAATGGATCAGTCCAAGAAGGGGTTCTTGCCTATGATGAAAGGTGTGAGATTGAGCTCGGCTCAGTCCCCAACCACGGCAAAAGATAAAGAAGAGATGAGTGTCATCCCCTATGCTTCAGCCATAGGATTTATTATGTATGCCCTGTTGTGTACCAGACCTGATGTAAACCTTGCCGTAAGTTTGGTAGCAAGGTACCAAGGTAATCCCGGCAAGGAACACTGCACAGCGGTCAAGAATATCCTAAAGTACCTAAAAAGGACAAAGGACATGTTTCTCGTTTATGGAGGTGACAAAGAGCTCATCGTAAAGGGTTACGTCGACGCTAGCTTTGACACAGATCTGGATGACTCTAAGTCACAAACCGGATACATGTATATGTTGAATGGTGGAGCAGTAAGCTGGTGCAGCTGCAAGCAGAGCGTCGTGGCGGGATCTACATGTGAAGCGGAGTACATGGCAGCCTCGGAGGCAGCGCATGAAGCAATTTGGGTGAAGGAGTTCATCACCGACCTAGGAGTCATACCCAATGCGTCGGGGCCGATCAAACTCTTCTGTGACAACACTGGAGCTATTGCCCTTGCCAAGGAGCCCAGGTTTCACAAGAAGACCAGGCACATCAAGCGTCGTTTCAACTCCATCCGTGAAAATGTTCAAGATGGAGACATAGATATTTGCAAAGTACATACGGATCTGAATGTCGCAGATCCGTTGACTAAACCTCTCTCGCGAGCAAAACATGATCAACACCAGAACTCTATGGGTGTTCGATTCATCACAATGTAACTAGATTATTGACTCTAGTGCAAGTGGGAGACTGTTGGAAATATGCCCTAGAGGCAATAATAAAAGTATTATTATATTTCCTTGTTCATGATAATTGTCTTTTATTTATGCTATAACTGTATTATCCGGAAATCGTAATACACGTGTGAATACATAGACCACAATATGTCCCTAGTGAGCCTCTGGTTGACTAGCTCGTTGATCAACAGATAGTCATGGTTTCCTGGCTATGGACATTGGATGTCGTTGATAACGGGATCACATCATTAGGAGAATGATGCGATGGACAAGACCCAATCCTAAGCATAGCACAAGATCGTGTAGTTCGTTTGCTAGAGCTTTTCCAATGTCAAGTATCTCTTCCTTAGACCATGAGATCGTGTAACTCCGGCCCCGATACCGTAGGAGTGCTTTGGGTGTATCAAACGTCACAACGTAACTGGGTGACTATAAAGGTGCACTACAGGTATCTCCGAAAGTGTCTGTTGGGTTGACACGGATCGAGACTGGGATTTGTCACTCCGTATGACGGAGAGGTATCTCTGGGCCCACTCGGTAATGCATCATCATAATGAGCTCAAAGTGATCAAGTGGTTGGTCACGGATCATGCATTACGGATCGAGTAAAGTGACTTGCCGTAACGAGACCGAACAAGGTATTGGGATACCGACGATCGAGTCTCGGGCAAGTAACGTACCGATTGACAAAGGGAATTGTATACGGGGTTTGATCGAATCCTCGACATCGTGGTTCAACCGGTGAAATCATCGTGGAACATGTGGGAGCCAACATGGGTATCCAGATCCCGCTGTTGGTTATTGACCGGAGAGTAGTCTCGGTCATGTCTGCATGTCTCCCGAACCCATAGGGTCTACACACTTAAGGTTCGGTGATGCTAGGGTTATTAGGAAGACTTGTATGTGATTACCGAATGTTGTTCGGAGTCCCGGATGAGATCCCGTACATCACGAGGGTTTCCGGAATGGTCCGGAGGTGACGTTTTATATATGGGAAGTTGTCATGCGGACACCGGAAAGTTTCAGGGGCTTATCGGTATTGTACCGGGGCCACCGGAGAGGTTCCGGGGGTCCACCGGGAGGGTCCACCCCTCTCGGAGGGCCACATGAGCCGCAAGGGGCAGGGACCCAGCCCCTGGAGGGCTGGGCGCACCCCCCACCTTGGGCCCATGCGCCTAGGGTTGGGGGGAAACCCTAAGGGGGGTGCCCCCCTTGCTTGGGGGGCAAGTCCCCCTCCCTGGCCGCCGCCCCCTCTAGATTCCATCTAGAGGGGTCGGCCCCCCTTGCCCCTTCCCCTATAAATAGAGGGGTGAGGGGAGGGCTGCTGTACACATCCCAAGGCGCAGCCCCTCCCCTCCCCAACACCTCTCCTCCTCCGTTACGTGCTTGGCGAAGCCCTGTCGGAGTACTGCTGCACCAACATCACCACGCCGTCGTGCTGCCGTTGGAGCAATCTTCCTCAACCTCTCCTTCCTCCTTGCTGGATCAAGACGGAGGAGACGTCATCTGTCCCGTACGTGTGTTGAACGCGGAGGTGCTGTCCGTTCAGCACTTGGTCATCGGTGATCTGAATCACGGCGAGTACGACTCCATCATCACCCTTCCCTTGAACGCTTCCACACGCGATCTACAAGTGGTATGTAGATGCAAACTCACTCCCTTGACTCGTTGCTTAGATGAACTCATAGATGGATCTTGGTGAAACCGTAGGAAAAATTTTAATTTTCTTCAACGTTCCCCAACATGTTCATGCATGTAGTTGAATCAAAACCAACATAGCCTCTATGATATTTATGTTCATGGTGTTCATATCCTACTCATGCTAGTGTCCAATGTTACTTATGCATAATGCATGTTCATGGCCGTTGTTGCTCTCTAGCTGGCTGCTTCTCAACCTATTTGCTAGCCTTCGCATGTACTAAGTGGGAACTCTGCTTGTACATCAAAAAACTGAAACCCAAGTTATTCCAGATGAGTCCACCATACCTACCTATATGCGGTATTACCCTGCTGTCCTAAGTAAAATTTGCATGTGCCACCTCTAAAAACTTCAAATAAATATCCTTTTTGTGTGCCTGGATCGTTCATGGAACGACCGGAGGTAGTCGGTATCTTCCATGCTAAGCGGGTTATTCTCACGTTGAGTGTTTATTCACTCGCCATCGCACGAGAAAAGGGCGGTAATAGGGATGCCCAGTCCCAAACTGCAAAAAGAAAAAAAAACTTACAAATAATCAAACAAAAACTCCCAATGGAGTCATAACCTTTACCTTTCCGCTTGGGAACCGCCACTAGCATGCTTAGCATGGAAGATATTGATAACTGATGGTCGTGAAGTGAATAAGAAGGGTGCATGTCTCAAAATATCATTTACCTCTGTTTTAAAACATGAGCTCTGGCACCTCTGAAAATCACTGCTTCCCTCTGCGAAGGGACTATCGATTTACTTTTATGTTGTGTCATCACCTTCTCAAATAAGCGCCAGAACCTGGGAGCACTGTTGTCATGTTGATGCATTGTGTATAGCTAATGTTGGGTGCATCATGAGTGGATCTTTTCTACCATGAATTACAATCTTTAGTCGCTGCTTGAACTTTGGGGGTGCTTTGCATTTATGTTTTGTGGTCTCAGAAAGGGCTAGCGAGATAACACTATTGTTATATTATATCATGGTTGTTTTGACAACGTGTTGCTATTTGAGATATCGTATTATTGCTCTCTAGTTGATTATGTCATTGATATGAGTTAATATAATTTTTAAGAGTTATTGTCGACATGGTTAGTTATAATCCTTGTTGAAAACCTGGGTGTTGTTTAAGCTTTTCTATGAAACAAGAGAAAAAGAGTTCCTAAACGTTTTTCTTTTTCACTTTCAGTTTATCAATTGAATTGCTTGAGGACAAGCAAAGGTTTAAGCTTGGGGGAGTTGATACGTCTCTAACGTATCTACTTTTCCTAACGCTTTTCCTCTTGTTTTGGACACTAATTTGCATGATTTGAATGAAACTAACCCCGGACTGACGTTGTTTTCAGCAGAACTACCATGGTGTTGTTTTTGTGCAGAAAAAAATTCTCGAAATGGAACGAAACTTTGCGAGGATTTTTTATATAATAAAATAGAATTTCTAGAGCCAGGATGGACCTGAGTGGGGCACCTAGGTGGGCACAACCCACCAAGGCGCGCCAGCCCCCCAGAGGAGCCCAGGTGGGTGCTGCCCACCTGGTGGCCCCGCTGACCTCCAAACCGATGCTATAAAATCCCATGTTTCCAGAAAAATCGAGGAGAAATAATTATCGCGCTTCACGAGACGGAGCCACCGCCAAGCCCTGTTCTTCCTCGGGAGGGCAGATTTAGAGTCTGTTTGGGGCTCCAGAGAGGGGGATCTTCGATCTTCATCATCACCAACACATCTCCATCGCCAATTCCATGATGCTCCCCACTGGGAGTGAGTAATTCCTTTGTAGGCTCGCTGGCCGGTGAGGAGTTGGATGAGATTCATCATGTAATCGAGTTAGCTTTGTTAGGGCCTGATCCCTAGTATCCACTATGTTCTGAGATTGATGTTGATATGACTTTGCCATGCTTAATGCTTGTCACTTTGGGCCCGGTGTCATGATTTCAGATCTGAACCGTTTATGTTATCACCTTTATACCCATGTTCTAGATCGGATCTTGCAAGTTATAGTCACCTACTACGTGTTATGATCCGGCAACCCCGGGGTGACAGAAATCGGGACCACTCTCGGTGATGACCGTAGTTTGAGGAGTTCATGTATTCATCGTGTGTTAATGGTATGTTACATTTCTCTACTAAAATGAGGCCTTAATATCCCTTACTTTCCAATAGGACCCCGCTGCCACGGGAGGGTACGACAAAGATGTCATGCAAGTTCTTTCCATAAGCACGTATGACTATTTACGGAATACATGCCTACATTATATTTATGAACTGGAGCTAGTGTCATATCGCCCTAGGTTATAACTGTCTCATGATGAATATCATCCAACGAGTCACCGATCCAATGCCTACGAATTTATCCTATATTGTTCTTGCTAAGTTACTACTATTGCTACTGCTATCGTTACTGCTACAATATCATTGCTATCACTGTTACCGTTACTGTTGCTGCTGCTACTATCATCAAAACTATCATACTACTATGCTACTAATCACTTTGCTGCAGATAATTAATCTCTAGGTGTGGTTGAATTCACAACTCAACTAGTAATACCTTCAAATATTATTTGGCTCCCATTGTGTCGAATCTATAAATTTGGGTTGAATATTCTACTCTCGAAAACTGTTGCGATCCCCTATACTTGTGGGTTATCATTCAACTGAGGATTATGAACAATGGATGTCTCTGAAGAAGTATGCAGTTTTTCTTTGAGGAAAGCTGCAAATGAGTTAAGTTGATGAGAACCTAGTGATTCAGCAGCAGACATGTGTACCTATGAACAGAGTATAGGTGCAAAGAATTTGAAGAGGTCATATGCGTTCTCAGAATTTGTTTTTAAAAGGAATCAAGTTTGAGGAATTTGACCAGAGATGTCTTGAGGAATTTCACTAGGAGTTCTTGTCTTAGGTTCCAAAGTTGTATAGATTGGAAATCCACACAATTGAGGAATCTTGAAGAAAAACACATCTTAGAGAAATAGATCAAGAACAGATGCAACTGTGGTCTTTAAGGATATGAAGGTTGAAGAATAAACACCTTTTGAAGATTTTGTGTAAATCATCAGAATCAACAAGGGCAGTAAAAGTGAGTTTTATTTACCCTTGATGCAGAACGCGACGAACTGTGAGATGAAGTGTGGAAGTTCATCCGTTCAGATCTTCCACGCCCTAACTTGGCGGAGGAAGACAGTTATGGCGGCGACAAAGGTGAAGATTTCCGCGACTGGCGTTAGTATGATGGCGAAAAGGTCGAGGTAGCTAAGCTCTTCCTCACCGGCAACGATGGAGATTAGCAGCAGCGCTAGGTCAGAGAGCTTGAGCGGAGGAGAGAGAGGTCGAGCAGAGTAAATGAGCTCAGGTGAAGGGGAAGGGTATTTATAACGAAGTGAAAAACCGTTCGTCCGAGGAATTTGTACGAACGTGCCCTTGACTCGTGTGAGATCGTGGGTGAGTTGTTTAATCCTGTCGTGGGATGCGAAAGGATTTGAGCGGCAAAAGCCAAAAAAGTTGAGATGAAAATTTTAACATTTCGTTCGCGATTTCTTCAGCTGTCAAGGAGACAGTGAAGATTATGAATGGGTTTCAAATAGAACACACATGAAGAATTTGTGAACAAACTGGGTTGAGTTTAGCATAGATGGGGAACGGGTCCGATCACATTCACTTAGATGAAAATGATATCGGCCAGCTGATCTTCAGTATTCGCGTGGTCGATGGAGATGTCTCCCTTCAACACATGGTCACGAAGAAAATGATGACGAATCTGGATGTGCTTTGTCTTCGAGTGCTGAACTGGGTTGTGAGCAATCTTGATAGCAGTCTCATTGTCGCAGTAGAGTGGCACATTCTTCACATTGATGCCATAGTCCTTGATGGTTTGCTTCATCCATAGCAATTGAGCATAGCGAGATCTAGCAGCAATGTACTCAGCTTCAGCAGTAGAGTGTGATACGTAGTTCTGCTACTTCGAGGACCAACATACCAAGGATCGTCCGAGAAAATGACATGTGCCTAATGTTGACTTGCGGTCCACCAGATCACCAGCATAGTTAGAGTCAGAATATCCAAGAATATGCTTCATGCCTTATGGTGTGATTTCTTCGGTGTAGCTTGAAATCGGGCACACATGCAAACACTAAGCATAATATCCGTCCTAGATGCACATAAATACAATAAAGAGCCAATCATGGAGCGGTATACCTTTTGATCGAAGTCTTTACCATTTTCATCGGTGCATAGATGGCAATTTGTGGGCATAGGGATTTTGACGCCTTTGCAATCTTGCATGCCGAATTTCCTCAACACATCCTTGGGGTATTTCTCCTGGGATATGAATATGCCATTGTGTTGTTGACAAATTTGAAGACCTAATGCTACGTCTTGAGCTTGCGTTGGTTTTCCTTGAATAGGAAAGGGTGATGCAGCAATAGTAGCGTAAGTATTTCCCTCAGTTTTTGAGAACCAAGGTATTGATCCAGTAGGAGGCTCCTCAAAAGTCCCACGCACCTACACAAACAAACAAAGAACTCGCAACCAACGCAATAAACGGGTTGTCAATCCCTTCATGGCCACTTGCGAATGTGAGATCTGATAGAGATAGTATGATAAGATAAATATATTTTTGGTATTTTATAAGATAGATGCAAAAAGTAAAGATGCAAATAAAAGTAGATTGAAAGCTTATATGATAAAAGATAGACACGGGGGCCATAGGTTTCACGAGAGGCTTCTCTCAAGATAGCATAAGTATTACGGTGGGTGAACAAATTACTGTCGAGCAATTGATAGAAAAGAGAGTAATTATGAGATTATCTAGGCATGATCATGTATATGGGCATCACGTCCGCGACAACTAGACCGACTCCTGCCTGCATCTACTACTATTACTCCACACATCGACCACTATCCCGCATATATCTAGAGTATTCAGTTCATAAGAACAGAGTAACGCATTAAGAAAGATGACATGATGTAGAAGCATAAACTCAAGCAATATGATATAAACCCCATCTTTTTATCCTCGATGGCAACAATACAATATGTGCCTTGCAACCCTTTCTGACACTAGGTAAGGACACCGGAAGATTGAACCCAAAGCTAAGCAATTCTCCCATGGCAAGAAAGATCAATCTAGTAGGCCAAACCAAACTGATAATTCAAAGAGACTTGCAAAGATAACTCAATCATACATAAAAGAATTCAGAGGAGATTCAAATATTTCTCATAGATAAACTTGATCATAAACCCACAATTCATCGGATCTCGACAAACACACCGCAAAAAGAGTTACATCACATAGATCTCCACAAGAGGGGGAGAGAACATTGTATTGAGATCCAAAAAGAGAGAAGAAGCCATCTAGCTAATAACTATGGACCCGAAGGTCTGTGGTAAACTACTCACAACTCATCGGAGGGGCTATGGTGTTGATGTAGAATCCCTCTGTGGTCGATTCCCCCTCCAGCAGAGCGCCAATAAGGCTCCAAGATGGGATCTCGGATCTGAAGGTTACGGCGGTGGAAATTGTTTTCCGTTGGCTCCTGGATGTTTTCGGGCGTGGGTATATATAGGAGGAAGAAGTACGTCGGTGGCGCCGAGGCCCAGAGACAGGGCGTGCCGGGAGGGTGGGCGCGCCTCCTATCTCTGGCCGCCTCGATTGCTTCTTGACTTGCGCTCCAAGTTCTCTGGATCACGTTCGTTCCAAAAATCACGCTCCCGAAGGTTTCATTCCGTTTGGACTCCGTTGGATATTCCTTTTCTTCGAAAAACTGAAATAGGCAAAAAAACAACAATATGGGTTGGGCCTCCGGTTAGTAGGTTAGTCCCGAAAATGATATAAATGTGTAAAATAAAGCCCATAAACATACGAAAGGGGTAATATAATAGCATGGAACAATCAAAAATTATAGATACGTTGGAGACGTATCACCTAACAAGAATTTCAACTCGCCCATCAAGGACATTTGATATTCCTCACTCATCACATAGGCAAATTCGTCACTGTAACATTGGTTAGGACATCCAAAGATAATATCATCAACATATATTTGGCACACGAATAATTCATCATCATATGCTTTGGTGAAAAGAGTTGGGTCAAGTGAACCGGGTTTGAAGCCTTTCTTCATGAGGAATTCCTTCAATGTATCATATCACGCCCGAGCTGCTTGCTTGAGGCCATAGAGGGCCTTGTTGAGTCTATAGACGTGATCTGGAAATTTTGGATCCTCAAAACCTTGTGGTTGAGCAACATATACTTCTTCCTCAAGCTTGACATTGAGGAATGCACTTTTCACATCCATTGATGTAAGCTGATATTATGATGGTTAGCATAAGCAAGTAATATGCGAATAGCCTCAAGTCTAGCAACAGGTGCAAAGGTTTCATCGAAATCAATTCCTTCAACATGTGTGTAGTACTGAGCTACAAGACGAGACTTATTCCACACCACAAGGCCGTTTTCATCTTGCTTGTTGTGGTAGATCCATTTGGTGCCGATGATATTGTGCTTGCGTGGGTCTGGTCACTTGACAAGCTCCCACACATTGTTCAGCTCGAATTGATGCAATTCATCTTGCATAGCTTGAATCCACTCAGACTCCATGAATGCTTCATCAACTTTGGTGGGCTCTGTGATAGAGACAAGCGCAAAATGCCCACAAAAGTTAGACAAATGTGAAGCTTTTGAGCGTGTGAGAGGACCTGGTGCGTTGAGGTCGTTGATGGTTTTCTCAATTTGCACTTCATTTGCAACGCGAGGATGAGTAGGTTGACGACTTTGATTTGGCCTAGCAATTTATCGGGGCCATTTTCTTTAGTAGTACCAACGCAATTTTCTTCACTCCCGAATGACTTCTTCATCAGATTCTTCGGTAGGGATGACATCCTCAGTAGCCTTGAACTTGATGGATTCCTCAGGTGACATTTCATCTTGCACGGGAGGCAGGTGCTCTCTTTGCGTGCCATTAGTCTCATCGAACCGCACATCTACAGTTTCAACAACCTTGTGATGATAGGTGTTGAAGACTCTATAGTTGTGTGTGTCCTTTCCATAACCAAGCATAAAAACCTCTTGTGCTTTCGATGCAAATTAGAAGTGGTGGTGAGAATCTCTAATCCAGCATTTAGCACCGAAGACTTTGAAATAACTTACATTGGGTTTCTTGTCTGTGAGGAGTTCATATGCGGTCTTTTTGAAGAATTTGCGAAGGTATACCCTGTTGATGATGTGGCATGCAGTATCAATAGCATCTGGCCGGAAACGCCGTGGACTCTTGTATTCATCAAGCATAGTGCGAGCCATCTCAACAAGAGTCCTATTCTTGCGCTCCACGACGCCGTTTTGCTGAGGAGTATAGGGAGTAGATAACTCGTGAGTAATACCAAGTATACCAAGATATTCATCGAGACTAGTATTCTTGAACTCGGTTCCATTATCACTCCTAATATGCTTGATCTTCACACCGAAGTTCGTAGATGCTCTTGAGGAAATGCACTCCATTTTTGTAAGTGATGATATGCACCCAGGTATAATGAGAATAATCATCAACAATGACAAAGCCATATAAATATGCAGCATTAGTGAATGTGGCATAATGAGTAGGGCCAAAGAGATCCATGTGAAGTAATTCAAAGGGACGAGAAGTGGTCATGATAGTCTTCGCGGGATGCTTGGCTCTGGTGATCTTTCCAGCCTCACAAGCCCCATAGAGATGATCTTTGAGGAATTTGACACCTTCGATGCCAATGACATGCTTCTTCTTCGCGAGTGTATGGAAGTTCCTCATCCCGGCATGACCAAGTCGTCGATGCCATAACCAGCCTTCTGAAGCTTTTGCAAGTAGACATGTGGCGGGCTGTGGTCCTGCAGAGAAATCAACAATATACAAGTCTCCTCTCCTAAAGCTTTTGAAGACTTTGGAATTGTCAGATTCCATTAGCACAATGCAACGATATTTGCCAAAGACGACAACCATATCAAGATCATAAAGCATTGAGACAGACATGAGGTTGAATCCTAAGGACTGGACAAGCATGACTTTGTCCATGTGTCTATCCTTTGAGATTGTAACCCTACCAAGACCCAATACATTGCTTTTGCCTTTGTCAACGTAGGTGATATGCTTCAGATGAGATGGAGATAAAGCAGTGTCCATCAATAAGTTCCTGTCACCGGTCATGTGATTTGTACATCCACTGTCGAGGACCCACTCAGTAGCTTTGGGTTGTTCATACTGCAGATGAATTAGTGCAACTTATGAACCCATATACTTCATCAATGAAGAATATGATATCAATTTCATCAACAGTACCAGATATAGCAATTACGAGGACGTGAGAAATGAGTAATTCGTTTCTTCATGATTAGCTTACATCCATTCAAGCATATTCAGGTCTCCAGCAAATTTTTCAGACGACTAAGTTTGTTTGGAGACCTGACCCTACATAAGAGATTAGTTCTTTTTCTTCACCACCCACATCTAGAGGGGTGGCAAAGAGTTCATCATTCTGCGAGCTTCATAAGAAAAAGATGCCATTGAAGCTAGTGCACTTCGTTTCATAGAAGAAGGGTTAGGATAAGCATATCAATAAGCAGAGAAATTCTTTGAGGACTTATGAACATAATGATTTGAAGAATAATGCACATATTCATAGCCTTTAGACTTTCCTTGCGAAGCAGAAGTGTTAGCACGATGATATTCATATGAGGATTGGATCCACGTGAGGAATTTGATCCATATGAAGAATTTGGTCCATAAGAGGACTTGGATCCATTTGAAGATTTTGATCCATATGAAGAATTTGATCTGGGGTTCCTATTCTACATAGGTGGAGTCATGATAACATTCACCTAAAGATTTTCAAACCACCTTTTGAGAACCCAGATTTTCTTCATAGGGGGGTCGTTCCTGCAATTAGTACCAACTTATCGAGCAAATACTTTACCATTCTAATTTTTGGACAGTTTATAGTTGGAGTCAAATGACTCATCAGAGGAATGTGAAGATTCACAACTAAAGCTAGATAAAGTGCATGGATCTACATGAGGTCCTTTCGCAGCAACCCATGAGGTTTTGGGATACTGCTCAGGTTTCCAATAGGTCCCATCTGCATTGAGTTTCCTCTAAAAGGCAATACCCCCTTTCCTAGGGTTCCTGATCAAGATCTTCCTTTTGCGCACATCACAAAGAGTCCGATGCCCTTTGAGGCTTTTGTATATGCCTGTCACATACAATTCCTTCAACCCCGCATTATCGTGAGTGATACTTGTGGTATCCTCAGATGAGGAATTTGTGACCACAGAGCAAGTTGAAGAATTTGCAGCATTATAAGCATTTGAACATTCAGGTGAAGAATTAGCAGATTCACGCTCAATGCATTTCAAACATGGTGGAATAAATTCTTCCTGAGCGGAACTGATCTGTTGAGCAAGCAATGCTGGTGAAGAAATTCCAGAAGATCTTCGTCTCTGTCACTGAAGAAATTGATTGAACTGATATGAGCATCACTTGGAAATCAGTTTCCTTAGTATTACCTCGACCCCCTTTAACAGTACGGTGTTTCCTATGACTCGAGAAAGAGAAAATGAAACTACGAAAACAAAAGTCTTCACGCTTCATAATCCTCGCATGAATATCCAAGTCTTCAAGGTCACACCAATTTCTTCACTTTCAAAATCTTCAGGAGAACCAAAGTCTTCAGCTGAAGACATACATTTTTAGGGGTCGACTTTCATCGTAAATATCAAACTCCTCATCGACTTATAGAGCATATGTACACTCACAAACATATTAGTCCCTTAACCTATAAGTCTTCAATACACCAAAATCACTAAGGGGCACTAGATGCACTTACACGGATCCAAAAAAAACGCGTGCAAGCTGTATCCATAAGGGTGACCCCTGCACAATTTTGTGGGACCCATGCACATCCCTTATGACTCAGCTTAGGCCTAGGGCGCATGGGATGGATGAATAGAGACCTTCTAGGCCTAGTTGGTAAACTCCTTTTGCAAGCCTTTGTGACCCGAGAAAATATTTGGGCCTAATAGTTTTCATATTTTTCTAAGTCCGGAAGTTCCCAGAAAACAAAAAGGTAAGATATGCAATTCTCCCTTTCCCACAATTTTAGTAGGTTAGCCAAATAAATATAAAGTTAAATTGATAATTTAATGGCATAAGAACTTTGAAAATTATAGATACACCTAGTACGTATCAGGTAGCACTAGAGGAGACCCAATACGAATTGTTGTTGCTATTGTGTAATCATTTCAATATGTGTTTGTATTTTTTGTGCAAGCATTGATGTTCGTCGATCATTTTTATAAACCACAATATTTTGTTATCAACCATACAACAAGCACATGTTTTAGTTTATTACTGAATCAACTATAACATTTAAAACACATTTGACCATGGAATAGAAGCTACAGTAAAGAAACATCCAAATGATCTCGTGGAAAGCTGCATGTACAGATTGTATATATTCTAGAAATATTTAGGTGCTTATACACAATTATAAACTCGAAACTACTATCAAGATATTTGATTGATAGAGAGAGAGAGAGAGAGAGAGAGAGAGAGAGAGAGAGAGATGATATATATATATACACTTTAAATCATCAAGTGTCACAAGTTAATATATAGTTTTCTGTTATTCCTTTACTCATATCTATGTAATTTTGGTTCAAAGATCATTTTTAGGGGCAATATCAAAAAATTAAACCTCGCCTACAACAGCTGTCTAAGTTTAGTCGAGCACAAACGTATTCTTCAACGATATACATTAAAGTTATATAAGAAAAAATACTATAATTAATGGTAAGAAACCTTATGATGTGGTTAATTATGCCCACTAAATAGTTTTAAAATAGTTACTAGCATTATCTGTTATAAAAATGAGCTATAAATAAGTATAGAAGTTTAATACAAATGTTTTGTACTTGCCTTGCCCCAGAGGTATTTTAATTTGCTTTATTTAATTATAAAAAATCATAATTTATTGATTGTAGATTAGAATCAGGTTAACTCTTTCTATGATAATTATAATATTAGTTATCGCGTTCACGTGTTTAAAGATTATTGGCAAACAAGTTTATGTATAACTGAAAAAAAGGATATTTAAATGTGTTTATCATGTATTTGTAAATCAATTGTATTTTATTAACTACTACTACTAGTATTTAGCTATTTCTTTCTCATGTTGATAGGTGGGCCCCACAAACATGTGCTGCATAATTCACTCATCCCGGCCTTTTTTGTTTGGATGTGGCCTGAAGGTCAAAATGATCGGGATTGAAGAAGTTAGGGCATCAATTTCGGAGATTCGGATGTCAAGGTTCACTCACGACATGCTCTACAAATACAAGCTTTAAAATAGACTTCATTCCGCTCAAACCGGCGACGCCGCGAGCACAACGACCTGCCTATATCATCCAAGCCAGGACGAACGTTACAGAAGACGCTGCGCTGGGCCGTGCTCACGATTGCGCCCGACGCCCCACAATGACGGTGGCCCCGTGCAGGCGAGTTGTCCACCCGTCTATGGCCCACCTAGTCGGGTCGCTCGGGGAAACGCCGACAGGACATCTCAGACAGCTCCCATCACCCCAACCTGGCTCCACCGGACCTGACCGCCCCGGCCCAAAGGTACCATCAGGCGTGTCCTGTTGGTAGTGGCGCGCGAGGCAGCGCGCTAAATGGCTCTCGCAGGCGCTGGAAGCCGCCCAATGACGGTGGTCCCGGGCGGGCACGCGGGCCACCAACCATGGACCGCCCAGACGTGGCATTGTGGCCTCAGCTGTTCACAGAACCCGTCCCCCCATTGTCTCCATCATCAGTAGGTGTTCGCCACACTAAAATACATCAACAACCGAAGCAAGAAAAATATTAGCGGTTGCAACAAAAAAGCCACTGACCGTACCGGATCCAGCAAAAATATTCGCCGGTCCCAGCACAAATCCTTGCTGGTTCCTATAAAAAATCATCCATTGTAACATTGGTCCCGTCCCTGGACGCGAAAAAAGAAGCGGTGGTGCCTCCTCCACTGCAGCCAATGACCACCAACACACCCACTCGCAGCTGGTTCCATCTTCTCCATAGCCAGTTGCAACTCCATATGCTGACGGTTGTAGCAAAAACAACTACTAGTTTTCAGCTTCACTATCGGTTACAGCAAAACGAGATGTTGGTTTGACGTGCTGCTTCGCCAGTTGCAACAAAACCAGCTGGTGGTTCCAGCATCGTCGTTCGCTCACCAGGTTGCAGCCGTCGTTGTGGTCACCCTCCATCACCGTCCTTTGTAGCATGGGCACTTGACACGGCCTCAACACCCCTGTCGCAGACGCACACCTAGGGTCCTCTTGTCACAAAGCAAGCGGTGGCTGCACCTTGGTGGGGAGCTGTAGTAGCACGGGTGGGTGGATTGATAGGAGACGGGAGTCGGCTTGTTGCCATGAGAAGGGAAGAGGCAGAGGAAAAGGGGGGTCGGCAGATGGGAGATGATGGTCCAGATCGTTTTCGACTAGAGATAAGGGTAGATGAGATAAAGTGGTGGTGGAGCCGACGTGTGCGTGTGAGACAGCCGGCCGGCCGACACCAAACATTTACCTCTGTCAAAACAATATCCTGTCTGAGAAAACTCGAAAACGCATTAACATATGGGGGTTGCTACACGCCGCTCGACGGATCCGCCGCCTCGCGAGCCATCGGTTCTGACACAATCGACCAGCCAAACATCTTCCTCTACTTGCAAAGATCTTGTTGCGGAAACATTTGCAACATAGGTTATGTTGTGTTTTTTTTGGCAACATTGGTTGTGTTGCAGTTTCTTTTATGAACCATAGGTTGTGATTTATTTTTAGATCAACAAGGGACTAGTTGCAGAACCCCTTTCAAAAACAATGGACCAGTTGCAGAACATGAGATTACCTCCCGGCTGTTTCATTAAGAGCACATCCAACGTACATGGAGACGGCAAACGCTCCCACAAGATCAGTCGGTTGAAGGAAATCACTTCCCTTAACGTATACTCCCTCTGTCCCAAAATAACTGCCTTAAATTTAAGTTCGGTACAACTTTGTGCTAAAGTTAATATAAAGTTGAGACACTTATTTTGGGATGGAAGGAGTAGCAAACAATGTTAGAATTGTTTAGCAAGTATATATATTATTAGACCAATTGGCGGAACAACATTTCTTCTTCTTCTTCTTCTTTACCGCGATAACATCCAGATTAGTCGTTAATTGGATTGCATCAACATAATACCTCCATAAAAAATAAGAGCGTTTAGATCACTAAGTACTGCTTCAAACACTATTTATATTCTTTTATAGGGGGGCTATATATCTCTCCCTAATAATAAAGCACGGATCGGGTCTCCGGGTTCATCGTCACAATACGCTTTCTTCTCATGTCATAATACGCTTTTGTGATTTGTATAGACAAAATCGTAATATAAACGAGGTGGTACTAATTTCGTCCGTCCGTCAAAACTTTCGCCGTTAAAATTCTTGCGTTCCTGCGAGCGTTGAGAAAACATCGTCCAACCTAAGAAACGCCCTGATCGTCAGGCTTTGGGCCCTACATGTATGTCAGGCTTTGGGCCATACATGTATGTTTATTTTTTGATGATCTGGACCTTGCATGCATGTGGTCCATCATGCCTAAAAAATAATATGATTCTCTCCGATGCTTGTTCGGCTAAATAATAATCCCACATCGCTTATTTACACCTACTCTCAGTGATTCATATACGTACCCATTGATGATTCAATAAGCGACCAATCAGTAAACAGAGATGCAGAGGATGAGGCAGATGTAGAGATCGCATCCGTTCCGAAGAAACACCTGGCCACGCGCACAGGACATCTGTACATCATCTGACAATAAACTTCAGGCTCCAAATGGGGATCAAGCAACACCGGGGAACTCACTTCATGACCACCACCTCTTTCCCTGAATGGGCTGCCACCCCGCCCAAGCAACCGAAGAAGATCCGCCGGCCAGAGCTCCAAGCAGCCTCTCGGGGCCGCGCCGCCGAACAGGAGGCGAGCCCACCTACCCACCACGAGATCCCGCCGCTGCAGAGAAAACCCGATGCCGCTGTCGGCCAACAGGCAGGAAGGCTGAAAAGGGGTACCGGCGACACGATTTGGGGCTCGGCCTGTGTACATTTCTGGAGACGACGCACGATTTGGGGCTCGGCCTGTGTACATTTCTGGAGACGACGCACGATTTGGGGCTCGGCCTGTGTACATTTCTGGAGACGACGCGAGGGCGGAGGGAATGAGGGAGAGGAAGAGAATGAGCGCTCGGCCTGTGTAGCTTTTTGGTGGAATTTTCTGTCGACCTGATTCAGACTAATCCGGTCAAATGAGGGTTCGATGGAACGACACGTATTGTAATTCTTGTGGCATGCTGGCCGCTCCACACAGCCGCCATGCCGTTGGTAAGTTTTCATTATTTTCCTACATAAAAGCAAGGATAGATAGCCGGATAGATATGCATGGTGCCTCTCTCTATTTTGTTATAGTTGGATCAGTGCTTTGGTTATGTCTAATTAAATCGGATTATGTGCTCATTGGTCATGACATGCATCCACCGCAGTTAATAGAGATTATATCAAGGGCCAATATACATACACTATTGGACCTTTTGAGTAAGACTGAAAAAGATCTTCTGAGAATTGACAGTTTTCGTATGGAAGATAGAAAACATATATGGGACACTCTAGAGAAGCATCTCCCAATTGATTTACTTAAGAATAAACTCTCGTTTTAAATTCGTTATATTTTTTTCTTCTTTCTCGTCACGCATCACGTTGGCCCCGCGCACCGCTCTCCACTTCTCCTAATCCTTTCACACGAGCCACACGTTTTTTTCCTTCTGCTTCATCCCATACCTCCCTCCGCTCGTGCATCTCGCACCCAGCGCTTCTCTGCTCAGGCAGCTCACGTCTCTCCATCGCACTGACCCTCGTGAATCTCGCTGCTGCAGTGAAGCCGCCGACGCGGGGTCAGGTGCTGCAATGGAGCTACGACCGACAGTCGGTGCTGTGATGGTGCACCGCCGCGCCGGCGGTGGCGCTGCAGTGAAGCTTGTGGCGGTCATCGGGGTGCCGTGGTGGAGCATCGCCGCACTGGCGGTGGTGTGGTGATTATGATTTTTTTTTGTTGCAACGCACGGGCCCTTTTGCTAGAAATAAGTTCAGGAGTATACTTTACATAAGTTCAGGAGTATATACCATCTTAGTAACTTCTGAAACTTCCTGGTATGACATAAGTTCAGGAGTATAATTTACATAAGTTCAGGAGTATATATGTACATCAAAGGTTGCCTGCCAGGAGCATTGCCTCCATTCCATTGGTTTGCTGTGCGTTGAACATTTATTTGCAAAATGCGATATAATCCAAGGCACCTACCTGATAAAGAGAGAAATCATGTGTATAGCAGTATAGCATGTGCATAAATGTACAAAATGCGATATTGTTTAGGACTGGAAGGTACTCTCTTTTTACAGTGGTATATTGTTTAGTGAGGGGAAGGTACTCTCTTTTTCTAGACGGAAGATCATCTGCTTTGTGGCAAGGGGATATATCGTGTTACTTCTCCCCCATTTTTGTATATCTAAATTCAGTAACAAGTACTCCTTGTTAATTTTCCACGGCGTAACTTCGTAACTACGCGTTTCTCGTGTCGAGGCCAATATGCTTCATGAGTCGGTTAGTTTTAAGTAAGCATAAAAAACATTGATGTGCAATCTTTTATTGGTAATGCAGTGAACAAATAAATACTTGAATGTGAACCACTCTATTTTGTGCATCAGATATGGCAAGGCTCTCCTTGTGTTTTTTTTCTCCGTTTCTTTGTTTGTTTGGAAAATGAAATATTATTAGCTCCAAGTTATTGTCTAGAGAAGCTCAGACTAGGACATGAAGAGAAAGTACCAAAGCAAAGAAATAGTGGCAAATAAACGGAATGAGACATTTGAATGATATGTTGTTTTTTGAAAATCGTCATTAATGTAGTGGTAATACGTTGTTGCGCGCTGGAGAAGACACTGGGTGCCCGTTTGGTCCGGCCCATGTGTCTAAAAATGTTCCCAATTTTGAAAAAAAAAAGTTCATAAAATAAAAAAGTCCATGATTTTGAATAAAAGCCTGTGTATTAAAAATTATTAATGAAATTAACCAAAATGTTTGCTAATTTAAAAAAAATCATGCACTTCAAAAACATCATAAAATTTTAAAAACAGTTCGTGAATTACAAAAGAGTTTATTGATTCATAAAACGTACGTGAATTTCAAAAGAAATCCACCAATTTCGAAAAAAATGTTCGTTTATTCTAGAATTGTTCGCCGATTAAAAAGAAAATGCTTTAAAACAGTTCGCAATATAAAAAATGTCACAATTTTTAAAAGAATATTTGTAAACAGTAAAAATGTTCACGATTTTAAAAAATGTTCACAAAATTGTAAAAATCTTCATAAATGATCGAAGGTATGTTGTTAAAAAGTAATGCTTTTGAGTCTTTGTGAATATACCCGCGTGAATTTTGAAGAATTAACTGTTGGGGTGGATCGGAATATTATAGTATGTTTTTAAAAAAAGTTTCTTGAAATTTAGAATAATTCTTTGAATTACCAATTTTTCTGACAACCACGATACTTTTTTGAAAATGTGACCATTGCTTCAATTTGTGAATATATTTAAAAAAGTAAAAATTTCTTGCATCTGTGAACAAATTTCAAAATCATGCGATGTGATGTGAACAAAATGTGGTCGTCGACATTGGAGCTTATGATTATTTTTTCTCCAGTTGCAACGCACGGGCCCTTTTGCTAGTATAGCAAATTAACACAAGCCAAAACATATGTCGACTTAAGCATCAGGGGCGTGGATGTATCGATCGCCTACGTAACGAACGTACTAGTGATCAAGATTGGCAGCTAGCTATTCCCAGCACCACGAGTTCTCCCTACGGACCTCCTCCAACTCATCGGCGGTGTAGTCGTTGTGGATGTAGAAGTGCGTGCGGATCTCGTCGGTGGTCTTGCCCCGCATCTGGTCCGCCACCGTCCGGCACGTGAGGTCCAGGAGCCCCTGCATCTCCAGATAGTTGGCCGCCGCGATGAGGTCGAAGAGCGTGTCCTGGTCCACATATACAAACTCGTCGTCGAAGCGCCGCAGGGGGTCGTCGGCGGTGGGGCCGTCGCGGTACAGGGCGCCGTCTTCGTCCCAGTGCCTGTTGACGTACTCGAGCACGCGCGAGAGGATGGGACCGGTGATGGGCAGCGGGATCACCTTGCCGGTGGCCACCATCGAGTCCTCCTCCTCCTCCAGCATGCCCTTGATGGTCGCCGACGCGCCGCCGATGGCCTCCTCCGCCACGTCGAACTCCTCGCCGTCCGACGAGCGGAGGCGGATCATCTGCTTATTCTTATTAGTGGAGGACGACATTGTAATTGTTGGATGGATCTCTCCTCTTCCGATCTTCGAGGTTGGGGTGGGTTTTGCGACGGATCGCCGCGTGTTTGTATATGAGATTAATCGGAGTCGGTTCAGAACGGGCCGTGGCCGACTCCAATTGTTTGTACTTTGTACGCTTCACCACCGACATTAAAATAAACTTTTTATATATTGAAAAAACAGACCCTCAAAAAAAAATATTGAAAAAACTGTTGTCACGTACGTATAGCGTTTTATGCATGTACGCATCTGCGACACAACTGAACTGTACGTATTTCATTTGATGGTATACTACGATGGTAATACGTGCCGGCAGCAATCCAACCAACGAAATAAAAATCAATAGATTCTGGCCAACATGGAACCAAAATTGCATTTTCGCAAAAAAAAAAAAGGAAATGAAAATTCCCTCCATAGGCGGAACTAAGCATACTTTAGATGATTATATAGGTTTCTTGTGGTGCAAGAAACCGACCGGGTTCAAGTCCTAAATTTGACACGGGTGTGAATATTTTCTGCATTTATTTTCGTGTTTCCGACGCTATTTTTCCAGTGGAACTGTTGCTGCCATTTTCTATGACAGCTTCCACTTATCTTGTGAATTTACTAAGATTAACATTGAGTTCCACTTATCTTGTGAATTTACAAAGATTGACATTGAGCATTGCTGTGGAGAGGCAAATGTAGCAGCACACAAATTAACCAAGATGGCTACAGGGCCGGCCCTGTGGTATGGCTAGGGGGGCGGCGGCATAGGGCCCTGCCCTGCAGGGGGCCCATGATCTGGTATCTATCTATGTGTATATAGCCTAGTAAAATAGAGAAAAAAAAGAAGGAACGGACAATGTGATGGGCTGGCCCAATTGATTGGTAGCGTTAAGAATCAAGCGTTGCTCTCGACGGCCGCATCTTCACTCATCGCTCCACGGAGATCGCTTTAAAATCCATCACGATCTCTTCTTCTTCTCTCAACCGCCGCTCCCTATTCTTTCCGCCGCTCAAGGACCTGCAGGTTGCCGCTGGTGCAGCATGCTGTTGACTGCTCTCGCCGTCTTGCGTCGTGCCGCCGTTGGCCCCCCTTGCTCTTGCTGCCCGGGCGTCTGCGAGGCTGCGATGGGGCCACGGCACGAGTTCATCTATCATCGTCCTCCCAGTCTTTCAAAAGTACGTACATGATTCATCCAATACTGAATTTTAGTATAGGGTTGTTAAGGTGTTGAACTCAAATTTCTATTTCTATTTACTATTTTTTTTCCTCTTAAGTTTAGGTCATTAGTCTTAGAATGTTGCCTCTGGAGCATTTGTCAGGTGCTGCAAAACCGAGAAAAAGAAAGGAACAATCTCTTAATTGAAAGGCAAAAGGGTTCTTTAGAAAAGTTTTTCATCTTCAAGAAATGTTGATGTCAATGAAGAAGGGGGGCAAGAAACTAATCCCGATCAGGAGTCACTAGAATTTGGTTCTCATTTGAGGTAATCATGGCAATTTCATTTTCCTATCTTTTTAGTTTTTCTATCGTAATATGACATTCCTAAAAATTATTATTAGACATTTCAAACTGAGGATGTATGGATGAAAATTTACGATTAATATTTTGCCAATGAAGTTAGACATATACATGTTTATATAGTGTGCAAATACAAACATATACATATAGTATTAGGGGTCCACGTCATCGAGTTCGCCCAAGGGCCCTTCGAAACATAGGGCCGGCCCTGGGTGGCTATAAAGACTATATGTAGTGCATGGATGGAGGAAGCACATGCGGAGCTTCTCGCCCTTTTGATTAATGATGTAACCATTTTCCCAACTTAATAAAAGCAGGGTTTGATGTAAAAAAAAGGAAGAGCGACACACTACACGGGATATAAATATAAAAATGTCGTACATACTAGATGGACGTCTATCTCGCAATAAGGAGACATAGACGCTCCACAACAGGAGCACTTATGTCACGCACGTTTATGTAAAAGGAAAAAAAAAATCTTATATCACCCCCTACTAGCCCAACGCATTGTAGTCAGGCAGTGATCGAGCACTGTAGTGATCTGGATCACTGTAACAAACAGGTTTATCACAGCGAACTCACACTGTGGTTAACTGGTTATTACTTGTGCATTTTCTTTAAAATTTGAACATTTTTTAAAGCACGGACATTTTCGTAAGAGGATTTTTTTATGCCAACTACTTTTTTTGAATTTTATGAACAAATTATGAAAGCATGAACGATTCTTTAAATTCCCAAATAATTTTTGAATTTGCGATTTTTTTAAACCAGAGCATTTTTTGAAATTAGACACAATTCTGGAGACAAAACGAACATATTGAAAAATTTGAATTTTTTTGTCTTTGTAAACAAATTTTGAAAATGGAAATATTTTTGGAAACTCCGAAGAATATATGGCAACACAAACACTTTTCAAACTTGGTATTACTTTTGAATATTCCCAAGCATTCTTTAAAGGAAGCTTTTCTAAAAGGAATAAAAGTTGAAAGAAAAGGAAAGCCGGTTAAATGAATTACTTTTATGTATCTTTTACACTATGTTTTTACATTCGTAATTTTAGGTAACATAAAATATTTTGATGAGTACATACTTTCTTACGTTCTCTTTTTTATGTATGAAATAAGACAAAATTTACGAAACGTAAAAATACGGTGCATTGATGTCAAAATAGAGGGGGTGAAGAATAACTATTCCTCACCCAGGGTGACGAATAGCGCGACCCTATATGTATAGATGTATAGGATGGTAGTTTGGGACACCTAGGTGCCCAGGCACCTTGCCTACTAGATGCCGTTAGATCGAATCGTGTCATTTGCTTTTATTATATATAGGTGAGTTATTGGGTCTGACCCGTTAACAAATAGGTTTAAATTTTGCATACCCGTACGTGAATTGAGAACTTTCCAGAAGTAATTGATGCCTGTCAATCTAATACCTTCCAAAGAATTTGCATGGCGTGGCCATTTTGGAAAAGGTATAACATGCCAATCAAATACCTTCCATAGATGCGCACGTCATCAATGGTCCATCGTTTGAACAAATCAAACCGAAATGATTTTCCATCCTATACCTTCCATAGAATTTTGCATGGCGTGTCCATTATGGAAAGGGTATAACTAGCTAACCAAATACCTTCCAAACATGTGCCTCTAATTAATGGTTCTTTATTTGAACATATCAAACCGAAATTGTTTTCCATACCTACTGCCATGGGCCTGTTTGTTTCATAAGTCCCAAGACTTTTTTAAGTCCCAACTTATAAGTCATAAGTCCCTGCCTGTTTGTTTACATCGACTTATAAGTCCCGAGTCCCTGACTGTTTGTTTACAGGGACTTATAAGTTGATAATCATTTTTCATACAAACGAATTACAGAATAGTTACAACCGAAATAACACTTGTTCATAACACTTGTTCATACAAACAATTAACACTTGTTGATAAGAACCAAAATAAAAGAGAGTACACAACAACCGAGATAAAAGAAGTTGCTGGTACGAGCCAACTCCGGAAAGACGTCCGTGTTGTTGTTGAGATCCAAGAAACCCATTCCCCTCCCAAGATTTCCACCGGCGGATGAGCCTTCGGGTGCCTCCTGAGACGAGGGGAATTGAGAGAAGAAGGGGATCTTGTTTTCCTCGTCGGCCATGGCGGCGGTTGTTGAAGCGCCGGGCGGCGCGGCGATCGCGGGCGCGAGCGAGGCGACGAGGGAACCGAGCGGCACGAAGCGAAGCGGTACGAGGCGTAACGAGCGGCGTATGGCGCGGTACGCAAGGCGACGAGGGGATCGAGAGGTGCGGGTCCAGATAAGTCCCAATAAGCTCCTCCCTGATGAGCTTATTTGATAAGTCCCTAATTACCCCAATAAGTCCCAATAAGTCTCTCCTGTTTGGTTTGGATGGGACTTATAGGGACTTTTTTAAGTCCCTAAACCCATAAGTCCCTGGAAACAAACACCCTGCATGTATGATAGGCGTAACTTAAAATATAAAGGTTATTATCATGATGAATTTACGTAAAAAAATCATTGATGGTTGTATGTTGTCCGTTTATTAGTCTGTGCCACGTAGGTTTCTACCTACAATTAGAAATATTCGAGGAAATAATAACTCAGAATTAAGGCTATCAAAGATAGTCGGGTACGATGCAGTTAGGTAAATCTTGAATCCTAGCTGATTTACATAAAACACAAGGACAAGCATGTGCACCTTCCTTGGGTATGTACGTATATATTGCCCAGGGATGGAGTACCTACTATTTTCATATGTTGTCTTTTAGTTGTACATGCTCAATTGATTTGTAATGGATGTATTACTACCACATCAATTTGATTTGATTGTGACTAGTATGATTGATATGATTTAGCATTCACACCGACATTAATTTGTATGAACGTGGGTATATCATTTAAGATGATCTTTAATTGCATTACTGGTTATGTCTTCAGGGTATATGCATAAAATGATACGAGTGCATAATTTTCTTCTTTCTGGCACTAGCGCACTTCTATAAGCTTGACTTTGGAGTAGTGTGAAATGATAAAGAAACATGAAATATAGTATTTTAATGGATGGAAAATTAGAAAAGGACTAGCGGAATCATTGATTTTGCCCAGTGTCGGGTTTTTTTTCGAGTGCATTTAATTGAGTATTCGGCAAACATGACCTTTGCCGATTGCAACGGAGAAAAGACTATGCAAAAGGACGATACCGGGCAAATTGTATGTTTGCTAATTTCCTGCTAACTAGGTATAAAACCCACAAAACACTAGGCAAAATGATGACACTCGACTAACACAACCTTTGCCTAGTGCACTTCTTCCATTTCGAAGTGCATATGACACTAGCAAAGCGCTTGTGAAACATGAACTACCAAAATCAACAATTTACTAAAACATAAGGGTATATAGCCTTTGGGTATCGAACAACTGAAAACATGAAGGTGTACTACATCTAGTTATGAACGTTCGTAGGTATGTAAATACCTTAAAGAAAAGCTCAGAATTTTATAAATAATTTCTGGATATGGGATACCTTATTTATACTAGTAGCAAATGTGAAACATGAACTAGCAAAAGAAAGAAATTACTTACAAGTAAGGGTACATGACCTTCGGGTATGGAGTAACTAAAACCATGAAGGTGTAGTAGATAGGGTTATGAATGTTCAAAAGTATGAAATACCTTAAAGAAAAGCTTGTATTTTCTTAAAAGAAATCTGATACCTTGTTTATATTAGTAGCGGTAAATGATCAGAAATGTTAGACATGAACTAGCAAAATCAACAATTTACTTAAAAGTAAGGGTACATGACCTTTGGGTATCGAACAACTAAAACCATGAAGGTGTACTAGATGGGGTTATGAATGTTCGTGGGTATGAAATACCTTAAAGAAAAGCTCGTACATTCTTAAAATAAATCTGATACCTTATGTATACTCGTAGTGGTAAATGATCAGCAAATGTGAACCATGAACGAGAAAAATCAACATTTACTAAAAAAATAAGGGTATATGACCTTCGGGTATCGAACAACTAAAAACATGAAGGTGTACTAGATGGGGTTATGAATGTTCGTAGGTATGGAGTACCTTAAAGGAAAGCTCAAATAATTTTGTAAAATTTCTGGATGTGGGATACCTTATTTATACTAGTAGCAGTAAACGATCAACAAATGGGAAACATGAACTAGCAAAATCCACATTTACTAAAAAGTAAGGGTATATGACCTTCGGGTATCGAACAACTAAAAACATGAAGGTGTACTAGATGGGACCATGGGGGTTTGAAACCAAACTTAAAATGATGGGCCACATGTTGGTTTTATTAGAAAATAAATGTCAACTATTAGAAAGTGTGCTACTTTATCATAATTAAATTAATTTAGAAGTTTTTTATTGCCGTACAATGCTATTTGCACTGTGGGGTATTTGATATCCAAAGAAAATAAAGATTTATTGCATTAAAATGAACTAGAATTTTGTGTTTCCGATCGTCGGCGGAAATAGTATTAGAAGGGGTATGTGATACCCGGCGAAAAAAGGTACCTAGAAGTGGGGGAAGGTTGTATTAGAAAGTACAACATGTTTGTGATATAATACATGGTGGCATGTCGTTGGTATTAGAAATTGTGTGAATAGACGAAAGTGTCTTTGATTGTGATTATTTGTGTCAACTCATACACTGAAAAATTGGCATAAAACACTGGGGTATCCGACGGGTAAGAAAAATGAAGTTGCTTGTTTACAACTTACAACTACCAAAACCTAAATAGAAATGAACGAAGGGAAAATTCTCAATAAAAAATTTATTTGGAGTCCGACATGTCACAAGAGGGGGGCATCATATGTATGGTGACTATGGTTTCTATAGGAAGCCCAAAAACGAACTCGTCCTATCCCATGGTTCTCGCCAAACCACAAGTACGCCATGGCCATCATCCTATTCCTGCATGCACTCCTTGTGGTCTCTTCTCCATGCTACGCGGATGGTGCGGATGAAGTGTGGTGACTCGTCTATGCAGTCGCGCCGCCCTGTGTCTATGTCGCCGTCTGATCACCGCTAGCTGGGCACTACATCTGTTCCGCCGTTACTTCATTGTTGGCCATTACCTGAAGGGTTGAGCTACTTGAAGATACGTGCAATCCTGCAACCATGGGTGAGCTTCTTGACACGTGACAATCACCCATGATTCCAGAGTACATACACAACTGAAACTGCAGATAGATGCACGGCAAGAAATGATACCATGAGTGAGCTCGTAAGATCAACAAGAAAAATAATCGCATAACTCCAAAAACTGATACGAGGGTACAAATAATAGAACAAATTCAATAGCATATGGATAAAGTAAATTAACTAAAATATCTTAGGATTGGCATCCCTTACACTTGCGAACACGATGACTGAAATCCATGGCCGAAAATTTAAGTCACAATAAGCGCAGGGTATCCACCGCAAAAAAAAAATGCACCGTACAAACAATCATGAGCAAACAGCCAAAGGTGTATATGGCGTTCAAACAATTCAAATGGAATCGTAGTGAGGGGCTGATTTATGGAAGGTGCAACGTGCAGTTTATTTGGAAAGAAATCAATTGATACGAAAGGCAACAACATGCAAATTATGTTGGAAAGCAATCAATGTCCACGAAATCTATAACATGCCAAACCACTAACGGGTTACATGTTGAAAAAAACCAATAGCAGAGGCATGGATCATGAATCAATCCGATGGCTGTAGATCTAGGTGCCTGGGCACCTAGGTGTCCCAGATTATATATATATATATATATATATATATATATATATATATATATATATATATATATATATATATATATATATATATATATATATATATTACAAAAACACTATAGATAAACCATTTGGAATTTTCTAATCAAGCATTTGAAATATGTTAAACGTGTGTCAAAAATATTTCTCATGTATATAAAATGTATACAGAAACATAAATAACATATATGAAAAATTCGACTATGTATTTAAAAATATTAATCAAGCATTTTAAAAATCATAATCAAGTATTGGAAAAATATCCATAAGCATTTTTAAAATGTTAAATCTGTATAGTAAATTGTTTCTCATGTATAAGAAAACCAAAAAGAAAAAGAAGAAAAACAAAAAAAAACCAAAGAAAGACAAAGAAATAAAGAAACTAAAGTAAAAACCAGCAAATACTGAGAAAGAAATAAAGAAGGCGAAGAAATCACAGAAAAAAATGAAGAAACGCAATGCAAGGAAACAAAGAAAAACGAAGAAAACCAACAAAATTTTAAAAAGAAATAATGGAAACCAAAAGAAAACCACTATAAAAGAATGAAAAAATAAACAAAGGAAAACGAATAAAACCAATGAAATACATGAGAGAAATGAAGAGAACAAAGAAGAAGAAAAAAAACCAGTGAAAACCAATAAATAAAAAACAAAGAAAACCGGTGGGAAAACAACGAAAACAAGAGAAAATAGAGAAATCCAAGGAAAAAGACCAAGAAAGCCTAAAAACATGGAGCGCGAGGAGAGCGACATGTTGACTGCAAGTTGTGTGCTCAAAGCCGAGGGCAGCGTCGTACATATAGATGGTTAGAATCTTGAGGGTCACGGGAGACGCGACCGTCGCCAAGATCCTATGCCAAACCATATGCACAGACCGACGTGATTGGATTCAATTTCTCATGTATTTTTTTGTTCCCTGAATCCCTCTCGATGTCTCCACTCAATCTTAAAAGCTTCTTCCGCACAAAACTCAACAGAAATTGTGATATAGAATAGTACACATGAAAATAAATCACCCAATCATGTACTGTCAAGATAAGTTGCATAATTACTTTCAAACATTAGCTACTGTATAATATTGTTTTCAAAATTTATATTCCCAATATAAGCCATGGAAACTCTAGAACAAGCAGATAATAAAACTACAACAACAATCTGTCAAAACCAGATGAGTCTATAGTAATTTAATTACGATGCATACTTTTGTAACTCAAACTATTCTGAAAAATTAGGACGTAACAGAGAATTTGTAATTCAATACTGTGTAAAATTATCAAGAATTCATCACGTTCCAGTATAGATAAGAAATTCAAATACTTGAGGCAAAAAATTATGTTTCTGCACAACACTTAACAAACATGCAACTGCAACATCCTAAAGGCAAACCTTGGCTCTTTTATTTTTATGGTGTAGTGGTATATATAAGGGGTTAATTATTTTTTATGTGATACTTCCATGAAAAGATTTACATTGTTTTCATGAGCATGAAGACAAGTGTTCAAGGTCGACCCTCAAATCTTCAATGCACAAGTTTTCAATCACTTCAATGCACAAGTGTTCAAGGCTCACCTATTTCGTAGGTGATATAGAATTCGTAGGTCTCTTTTCGTGCGCATCGTTGAAGCTTGCGAGCAGAATAGCCATTTTTTCACTCGGCGTAGGAATGCCGCCGGTTTGCTTGGCTTTGGTACATATCAAAATATATTGGCGGCGATGAGAGTGATTGCATATGGTATTCCTGCCGACTACGCGGATGAATATGTTCACATTGGAGAGGATACCACCATCAAATGCATCCATGTCTTTGCGAAGACAATGGTCCGGGTTTTTGGCCCAGAGTACCTTTGAGCTCCAAATGAGGAAGACACAAACAAGCTCATGGCAATGAACGAAGAAAGGGGGTGGCCAGGCATGCTAGGTAGTATTGATAGCATGCATTGGTTGTGGAAGAACTACGGGGTGGCTTGGGTAGGGTAATACATCAGCCACAAATGTAAACACACCATTGTGCTTGAAGCCGTGGGCTTACATGATTTATGGATTTGGCATTGTTTCTTTGGTTTGTCGGAATCTCTCAATGATATCAATTTCTTGCAGCGATCTCATCTATTTGCTCAGCTAGTTAGTGGCAAAGCTCTTGCTTGCAACTATACCGTCAATGGCCATGACTATCCATGGGGTAATATCTTGCCGACTGTATTTATCCTTCATGATCAACATTTGTGAAGACCATTAGTGACCCCAAAAACAAGAAACACAATTTTTCTGCCAAAGCACAAGAAGCTTGCCGAAAGGATATTGAGAGGGCATTTGGTGTGTTGCAAGCTCGGTTTGCCATTGTTCGAGGTCCCACTCGCTTCAGGGATAAAAATCCCTCAGAAACATCAAGACTGCTTTTGTAATTTTACATAACATGATCATCGAGGATGAGAGGGATTTGGATTTAGAGTTTTATTATGACAATGTTGGTAGCCATGTGAAGCATGCCAGGGACGCAGAAGAGAACACTGCATTTCTTGACACCTGCCGGAAGATTGAGAGCTATATTCACACAACCGACCCCAGCATGATCTTATTGAGCATCGTCGGCAACTCTATGGGGGATAGATCCTCATTTTTATTCATTGTATTTGTGTGTGATTTGAACAATTTGGTGTTGTAATAATTATTTGAATTTGAACATTTGTTGTAATGAAAACGATTGTTGTATTGTGAATTGCTTTTCGGACCATTTATATTCACATGTTTAATTTACATTATGATTCCATTTGGTTCACATTGTTTCCATGAGCACGAATACAAGTGTTCAAGGACAATTCCTCACATCTTCGAGGCAAATCACTTCACCTTTTAAAAAAGTATTAGGTTTCCCACCTTATTTTTTTATTTTTGAAAAGTTTAAAGACATGCAAAATAACAAAAAGACTCTCTAGAATTTCCGGGTTATCTCCCAGGCGGTTGTTTCTTCAAAGCCAATAAAGTAGGTATAAAGGTGCAAGTAAAAACTATATTTTGCATTTTTAGTAAAAAAAACAATTTTACCCACAACTAAAGAAAGAAAACAAGAACAAGAATAAAAAATTACTTATTGGTAAAAGCAAACATGCATACATGAAAATGCTTACCCTACGCTATTGCTCCCTGGCAACGGAGCCAGAAAAGAGCTTGATAATCCCCAAGTGTAAGGAATTGTCATGGCATTTTTCAGTGATGAAGGTGGTAAATATGGAATGTCGAATCCTCGAGGTCGTATCCGTTTTAATGGCTACGAAGATAGTTTTGTTAAAGTTAATGGTGAGACCGGTAGCAAGGGCAAACTTGTCAAGGATATCTTTGAGGTTAGCCGTTGCCTTAAGAAATGCATGAGCTATGATTAGGGTGTGATCAGTGTCGATCTGGGTCGGTGGCAGAGCTGGTTGGGTGAGAAAATATGGATGATTAAGCGTTGAAGCAAGCCGGTGACAATTTTGAAAAGGTAGGAAGATAGAGGGTCACCTTGTCGGACACCATTACGTGTGGTGTAGCTAACCACTCGACCTATACGTGTCTCGATTCAAATTTCAAAATGATTCGGTATCCACCATCCTTGGAGGGAAGAACAAGTTTTCATTTCATTCATCTCATTACTTTACGGAAGGATATATGGGCGCGCGACGATCGAAGAGCCATGACCTTTTGGGTAAGAACGCACGCGTTCACGTCCATGACTGGACTGGAGTAACAGTATATACTACTAATATAGTAATGGCACGGTACAGTGTGCACCACGTTCCTGGTCCTGCAAGGGTGCAAGTGGCACGTAGCTTTGCATGCGTCCTCCGAGGGATAAGACGCCACCTTTGTCGATCCCCAACAAACCACGCCTCTAAAGCTTAGCTAATGACTCAGCTTGTAGCTAGGCGTCGTGCAAAACGATTCCATATCCGTCAAGCAGATCCAGCTTGGATCGATGCCGGAGCTAGCATGATCCGTAAATCATGCCGCTGCCAGATTAACAAGTCCCAACTAGCTACTCCATGCATGGAATCAGTCCAGCGATGTACCTTTTGCCATACAAATATAGTATGCGTGTCTAGTGGGTTGTCAGCTGCAAATGCATATACAAACTAGGATGCAGGCAAGTTGATGGAAGTGGCACAGTTGCATCAATCGCGCGCCACCATGATTTTTCCGACCTTGGTCCATGCGACCTGCACATGCATCTTGTCGTTCCACTTTGGTAATGAGTCGCGTGGATCACACACACACACACACACACACACACACACACACACACACACATCGAGCACTGACCGTTCGGCTTATAAATAACAGGGGGTAGTGGGTATCTTGTGCAAGCCACACGACCTGGTGCAACAAGCTCAGCTACGGCCAGAGATCGAGCTAGCAGCTAGCAATGGCGTCCAGAGCAGCAGCGGCTGCCGTGGTCGTCCTGGCCTTGGTCTGTGCCGCGCAGTCGTCCCTCTCGGCGGCGGTGACCGCCGGGGGTCTGTCCCCTGACTTCCACGCGACGACGTGCCCGTCCCTGGAGCAAATCGTGGCGTTCCACGTGGGGGAGGCCTTCAAGAACGACTCCGGCGTGGCGCCGGCCCTCATCCGCATCCTTTTTCACGACTGCTTTCCGCAGGTGCGTATCAACTTCAGAAATATGTATGTACTTTCTCCATTTGTAATTAGTTGTCGCTCAAATAGATATATCTATCACGGAGTAACACGGGGATCGAGTATCAAAATGCATGACATATTTTACCCTAATAATAATGTTGCAGGGCTGCGACGGGTCGGTGCTCATCGAGGGCCCCGGCACCGAGCAGGACGAGATCCCCAACAAGACGCTCCGCAGAGTGGCGCTGGACCTCATTGACCGCATCCGCATGCGCGTGCACAGCGCCTGTAGCCGTACGGTCTCGTGCGCCGACATCACCGTGCTCGCCACCCGCGAGTCGCTCGTCTTGGCCGGCGGGCCCCGCTTCGACGTCGCCCTCGGCCGGCGCGACTCCTTCTTCCCGGCGTCCAAGGACCAGGTCGGCCTGCTGCCGGCGCCCTTCCACCCCGTGGACAAGCTCATCAAGTCCTTCGGCGACCGCGGCCTCAACGTGGCGGACCTGGTGTCCCTCTCCGGCGCGCACACCTTCGGCGTCGCCCACTGCCCGGCCTTCGACGACCGGTTTAAGGATGGCATCGACATGAACCCGGCCATCGACCGCACGTTCGCCACCATGCTGCGGAACAAGTGCGACAAGGACAAGCCCCGCGGCACCCTCAAGCAGAACCTCGACGTGCGCACGCCGGACGTCTTCGACAACAAGTACTACTTCGACCTGATCGCGAGGCAGGGCCTGTTCAAGTCGGACCAGGGCCTCTTCGACCACCCCACCACCAAGCGCATGGCCACCCGCTTCTCACTCAACCAGGACGCCTTCTTCGAGCAGTTCGCCAAGTCCATGGCCAAGATGGTCAACATGGACCTGCTCACCGGCGACAAGGGCGAGATCCGGGCCAGATGCGCCGTCCGCGGCACTCCCCCACGCATCGAGGCCGCCGCCACCGGCGACGACGAGGGGGTCTCCGCCGACATGTAAGAGTTGTTCGATGTAATTTAGAGTTCGTGAGGGAACTATGTGATGCACGCACGGGGTCAAGTACGTAGATGTGTTTGTGTGAGTGTGATGTGCTATCTAGTCAATAAGATGAGTGGTCAATCCGTATGCTTCCTAGCATACGATCGATCGAGGTAGGTTCTTTTTGGACACCGGTTTAAGATCTTCAGCAACGTCGTAATCTCTTTTTAGATTTCCAACATCACTAAGCTGCAAAATCAGAAATGGTGCCATGTCACTGCCAGAACAATGTATGCTATTGCTACCATGTCACTGGCAGTGTTCTGTGTTCACTGTGCGATGGTCAACATATACTATCATAAACCCAATAATGAAACGAAAACTTTTGCCATCTAAAGTATAAGCACACACTTTAGCTAGATTTCAGTCAGCTGAATTTTTGTTTTGTGGTCAATCGATTTTCTAGCCTTTGGATTGTGCTTTAAGATTTGCGTAGTTTTTCTTTTTTTTTTGTCATGTTTTGCTGGTGGTATTGGGCAGTTTTGATTCGATTGACAACTATTTTGTGTCAGTCGATTTCTTTCTTAAGCTGAATTTTGATGTGTGCATACATTTTTTCCATGTGATTGCTTTTGTTTTCTGAACGTGTAGATTTTTTTTCAGTTGAGTTTTTTTTACGTGTATTTTGATGTTGAGTGTATATATTTATTATACATATTATAGAAAGTGCATTTTGTGCTAATTGTGTGAATTTTTTTATTTTCTTTGTTCTTTATGGGTAATACCAGTGCTAATTGTTTTGTGCTATTTTATTTTGCTAATTAAATATATGTTTATATTATTATGTGTATGTATGCATGAAAGTACTATACAATATGTGTGTAAATTATACTAGACTGCTAAAGTTGCATTATTATATGTGTATTCGCTGCTTATTATAAAAAGTGCAATTTCACTGCAAAGTTGTGTGCAAGTTTTTTCTTTATTTTCTTTCTTCTTAAGAGTAATACCATTGTCGCTAATTTATTCCCTCTTAGAAAACTTTATTTGTTTAATTATGTTTAGTTTTTAATTTATTTTCTGTTTTTAAGGACAATACCAATGCCATAGATAACTAAAAAAACTGCAATTTATGTGTAAATTGTGTGCAAATTGCATCATTATTATTTTTGAATTTCTTTCTTATTAAAGGCTGGTACCAATGCCACTATACTTCATTTCTTCTTAGAAAAAATTACTTTTATTTTTGTGTTTGTAAGTAAGTATACACGCAAGTATGATACAACATGTGTGTAAATTGTAGTAGAGATCAAAAATTGCACTGCACATGCTTAGTTTTTGCATATTACAAAAGTGCAATTCAAGGGCATACTTGTCTGCAAGTTATTTTTTATTTATTTTTTTCTTCTTATGGGGTTTCATTTTCCCCTAGAAAACTTCATTATTAATTTTTATATATTTTCTTTCTTCTTAAAGGGTTTCATCCTTGCATAGAAAACTTCATTATTATTTCTTAGTTCTTGTTTTTGTATTTTGTCTTCTTAAAGGGTTTCAGTCTTCCAGAGAAAACTTCACTATTTTGTTTTTGGTTTTGTTCTTTATTTCCTTTCTTCTTAAAGGGTTTCATTCTTCCCTATAAAACTTCATTATTTTGTTTTGTTGTTATTTTTTTATTTTCTTTCTTCTTAAAGGGTTTCAATCTTCCCTAGAAAATTTCATTATTTATTTTTGATTTTCTTTCTTCTTAAAGGGTTTGATTCTCCCCTAGAAAAGTAATTTTTTATTTTACTTTTAATTTTATTTCATTTTCTTTCTTTAACGATAATACCTTTATTTTTGCATATTATAACAAAGTGCAATTTCTGTGTAAATTGCGTGCAAATATTGCCATTACTAGTTTTTTATTGCCTTTCTTCTTAAACGGTATTGTCAGTGTTCAGTTTTTTTATTTTCCTTCTTCTTCAGGTGTAATATTAAATGCCAACGATTCATTTTAGCTTAGAAGATTTTATCATTATGAATTTTTTTTGCTTCTATTTTTTATTTCTTCTTTAAGGGAATTATCAACTCCACTAATTCATTTCTTCTGAGAAAACATCTTTTTGCAACCGTTGCACTAACATATGTTTATTCTTGCAGACTATTAAAAAACATAATGTTTGTACATATTGTGTGCAAGTTTTATCATTATTCATTTTGTTTCTGAGGGGATGGTGATGGTGGGGTGTATGGTTGATGGTGTAGGAGCGCAACTCGCTTGAGGTTAGGCACTACCGCACAAGGCTAATCCATCAATCATAGTACTCCTCGGCTCAATGACAAAAGCAGGCACACAAAGCAGCATACAATTACTACGTACCACAAATTAGTTTGGATGAAAAGGAGGACGTCTGTATCATGCGTCCATGCATATGCATGCAGAATGCATCATGCGTACATGCATGCATGCATAGATGCATATCATGCACGCGTGCAAAATGTGTGCATGCATATCGAATCTGGAATGGGCTGGCTACCAAACACAAGTGTCGTTTGTCAACTGACCCCTGTTTTGGGTCAGTCGAATTAGCTTCTTGGACTCGTTTTTGCTCTTTTGGGTTGCGATTTTTTTTATTGGTTCTTTTTGTTTTTGTTGGTTTTCGGCTGAGTGTAATTATATACATACAAACACTATATAATATGCGGCCAAATTTCATGATTATATGATTATTTTTGCATATAACAATAAAGTGCAACTTCAGTGCAAAGTTGTGCCCAAGTTTTATTTTAATTTTCTCTCTTCTTAAAGGAAATACCAACGCCACTAACTCATTCAATTTCAGAAAAAAAAATATTTTTTTGATTTTTTTTGTCTTTACATCATTTCATTCTACTTTAAGGTTAAAACCAATGCCACTATTCATTTGTTCTTAGAATGTGTTTTTGCAAAAGTTCCACTTTTATATGCTTATTATTGCATTTTTTTAAAGCGCAATTTTTATGTATATTTCGTGCAAATTTTGTCTGAGTTTATTATAGATTTTTTTCCCATTTTCTTTATTCTTAAATGGTAATAACAATGCCACATATTCATTCTTTCTTTTGTCGGTATTTTTGCTTTACCTTTATTCTAGTTTTTTTGTTGATTTTTCTTTTTTTATGCTTTTTTGGATGCTGAGTGTGTGTAAATATATGCACACAAGTACTACATGTATACATTATATTAGAGTCTGGAAATTTCACCATTGTATGTTTCTTCCTACATATTATAAAAAGTACAATTTTTGTACTAATCTTGACGAAATTTTAATTTTAAGTTTTTATTTCACTTCTCTCTTATTTAAGGGTAATACCAATGACACTAATTCATTTCTTCTTTGAAACTGATTTTTTATGTAAATTCTACTAGTATATGTTAGTCTTGCATAGCTATAAAAAGTGCAATTTATGTGTAAATTATGTGCAAATTTGATCACGGTTTATTTCATTCCTTTCTTCTTAAAGGGTGGTACCAATGCCACTACTTCATTCTTTTTGTTATATTTTTTGTG
The DNA here is from genome assembly GCA_021437245.1 of Aegilops speltoides. Lineage (NCBI taxonomy): Eukaryota > Viridiplantae > Streptophyta > Magnoliopsida > Poales > Poaceae > Aegilops > Aegilops speltoides. The sequence continues at coordinate 576,536,965 of CM038142.1, forward strand.
TGTTTAAATAAGTATACATGCAAGTACTGTACAACATGTGTGTAAATTGTAGTAGAGTGCAATTTCAGGCAAACTTGTGCGCAAATTTTTCTTTAAGCGGTTCATTATTCCCTAGAAAACTTTATTATTTTGATTTTGTTTTAGTTTTTTTGTTTTCTTTCTTCTTGAAGGGTTTCATTCTTCCATAGAAAACTTCATTATTTTGACTTTGATTTTGTTTTTATTTTATTAAAAAAATTTAGAGGCAATACCGATATAATTCCACTATTTTATGTTTTTTTGGTTGCGTATAACACATCGTAAAAATGATGTATGTGCATGTATGTATTATACTCCCTCCGTCCCAAAATAAGTGTCTCTACTCTAGTACAACTTTGTACTAAAGTTAGTATAAAGTCGAGACACTTATTTTGGGACGGAGGGAGTATGCACTAACAGTTACGTTGCATACAACACATCGTGTTGTTGTTCGGATAATGGTTGTGATGGGTGTTTTGCTTGTGATTAATTACATACTAATGGCCGGTGCTTAATTAGATTAGCCGGTTGGGTGTGCATGCATGTGTCCCACCCAGGGGATCGATCTGTGGGCAGCAAATCGACTGAAATAAAATTTGGTCGGTTGATTGACACAAATGTTATTTCAGTTGACTGATCTATAGTTTGTCCCATAAGCACAACGTAGAGAAACGAACGATCAGCCGACTACGGTGGAGAGAAAGTACATTATCATCAGCTACTTAACAACCAGTAGTCAAAATCCATGGCCGGTTTGCTTAATTTTAGAGCTTTCAAATTCTTGTCAAGCCACACTGTACAGCTAAGACAGTATTTTTATTGAGCAGTGCTTCGGTACACCCCTAGAATACTTTGAAACGGGCATTCTCGTCCATCCACATGAATCATCTTATATCTTATATTTTATATTTACTAATTGGACGCATCATTAGAGCCTCCACATTAATCCTATAAAACTAACAATAATAATCGTTGGATATTAATTATGCGTGTAGGATTAAGAATTTTTTAATAGTTTGACTTGCGAAAAGTCTAGAGTCCTAGACGACTACAAGTCATAGTAGAGTTACCCTTTTTAAAAGATCCTCCCATATGGGCACAATAATTTGAGTCCTTGGCAGCTATGAGTCATAGTATAGTTTTTCCTTTTTAGAGATATGTTCGGTGTAGGCAGTTTCTAGACATTTTATTTGCAAAAAAAAAAAAGACAGTTTCTAGACATTTCACTCGGTATTATATTCCTTGGAGGCTTGGAATGCCTCAGGGACGCAAAGTGCAGCCTTCCCGACAAACAGGAAAAAATATGTACATAAATTGTATATTCCCCTAATCACAACGAGAGCAGGCCAACTGAAAAAGAAAACTAAATTAGAATCTACAGCTCTCCACCATCCGTGGCGATTCTGTACCTTCCTCCCCTCCGCTGACGCCAGTCTAGATCAATATCAACAGTACGTGCATGGACTTCAAGCTTAGCAGGCAGGTACGTGTGTATCAATTGAAAAAAACATGTACGTGTGTATGAACTTTGGGCATCCCTAAACCTTAGAGGCACTATATATAACTATAAAAGGGATGGACTTCCTTCAGACCGTTGGAAATAGATATGTAATATTTTCGGATGGCCACAACTTCATTCATGCAAGGTGCCCAAGTACAAAAAATAACAAAATAATATTTAAGTGGAAAACACAAGTTTGTGAAGTTGAAAAATCTTACATCATGATAAACTTCCCACGTGTGTTTTTCAACCATCTGAAGCGCAGACACCATTCTAAGCCACAAAAAAGTGGTAAATTACTATTGATGTAATGAATGTATATTTTAAATTCGTTTTGTAGTGTATAGATTGCTAAATTCAAGCATGACATTCGATGTGTTCTATTCATAGACATAAAAAGAAAATCCTTGGCTACCCATGTTTATACTTCCTCTTACTCATAATTTACTTACATACAATTTTTTTTCTGTATAGGTGTTAAGGATTCAGTTCTTATACTTACTAAGATTCCTTGGAGCCTCTTGCCACTATCTTTAACCAAAATGGAATAAAATGCATACCTTATGCACATAAATAAAAGATATTACACATATTAAACCACAATTTTGTAACATCATATTTCTTATTTGTAGTTTATCATTTTAGGATGAATCAAAGATGTCCTGTTACTTACAATTACTAGCCCGTGTAGACGCACGGGTGGATGACTAGTTGGACTAATTAACAGAAAAGCTAGTTGGCTGAGTTTCACTGAGAAAGGGGCGACAAATGAACCCCTTTTGCTAGCAGCTTTGGTTTTGAGACCAGGTCAAACAGTGCCAGTTTTAAACGAAAAATTGCCTTCTCTCACAGGAACTGCCATGTCGCTCTGAAAAAAACTGCCACCCATCACAACTAAAAATGTCAGCAAAATCGTTCACAAAATGCCACCCCTCCTGGCAAACATTCGCCGGTTGGGCATTTAGTTATGCCGAAACAGCCCACACACACACGTGAGACGTGACCTGGCCTTAGCGGTGCTCCACCGGCACTCTAATCATTCCACCGATCACTTTCATCTTCCTTATTACCGTGGGTGAATACCTTCCTGGGCCATCTCATGGTACAACAAATGGCTTATCTACGCGAAGAGCAGCGGGACAGATTGATGCATCAAGAAGAATGCGGCAAGCGTCTTAAGAATTTAAGAACGAGACCAGCTAGGAAACAGGAAATGATTCTGTTGTGATGGGGCCTGCTAGGCTGAGTTCTTGGATACAACACCTATTGTGTGACTGGGTGATACATCCTAGCTTGACATCGCAAACATGTTTACATGTGACTCATAGGCCTCCCCACGACTGCCCTCCGGTATGAATGGTTTTATATTGCCTTAAAACGCCATTTTGATTTTTACGGGTTTTTTCATTGCCGTCTATGAGGCAGAACAAAAGGGATCACTTTTCATCTTCGGTAGGTTGATCTGCCGGAACTCCATCCGTATGGGTGGAGGAATTTGAAGCCATTGTCATCACCGACAATTTGTTCATCATTGAAATCATCATCTCCATCACCATTTACATTAGCACCATCCCCATCATCACCTTCATCCCCTCTTTTTTATGCTACGAACTGTTACCTTCGATCTGGTGTTGATTATTGCTTGTAGTTGATGCTTAGAGGTTTAATTGATGAAAGATTCTTATGCTCAAATTGTTTGTTATATCAATACCCCCATTGATCATGATTCATATGATGTCTTGTGAGTAGTCCATTACGCTCTTGAGGAATGGGCGAAACCTTGTTGCTAGTAATCACGTGAAATTGAATAAAGTTCAATGTTTTGATATTATGTGTTGTGCGATTCTTTAGTGGTGATGAGCGAATGTCGACGGCATATCACTTCACCTTGATGGGCCTAGAGGAGAGCATTTATGTTGACAGTTTGTCTATGATGGATGGTTGGTGTGACGGAAATTTTTATACCCTAAGTTCATGAACTATTGCATAAGGGCTTGTTGTAACCCAAGAATTTAATGCTATAATTAGATGTTATCTTAATTGCTCTTGTATAGTTGCCGATGCTTGCATTAAGAGTTAAATCGTAAGTATGTATCTTGTTCATGTAAGAATAGTTCATTACCATAGATTCCACCACACAACAATTATCAAAGCTATGAAAGTTAAACCCAATGGAACTTGGTGAAAACAACTTGCTTAAATAATCATTTGTTCTTGAGAGCGATCTGTCCCTTATAAGTGCCGCCTTGTCCTTAACATAATTAAGAATTGGGCCATTTGTTGCACCATTGATCTTTTGTTATGTAAGTTCTTGCAATTGTTCTTGTGATCGAACAAACCATCAAACACTCTTTGCAACTTTTAAAGTGATTCATTGTTGATTTATATCGACCAATTTTCCAAGTCCTTTTGATTCTCATTGGGCTCTATATTCTAACTTATCGAAAAGGGCTACAATACACCCCTACACTTGTGGGTTCTAGCGCCACCGTAGAAGAGGGGCAAGGACCCTTCTTCTTCTTGCTGTTCTTCTTCCTTGGCTTTCTCTCTTGGAAGGAAGGGTGTTTCCCCCTATGGTTTTTGGTGGCTATCATGGAGAGGAAGAGAGCTTCCCTCGAGATTGGGTCTCAGTTTCGAGGGGGTCTTTTTCTAGATGCGGAAATCTATCTTGCTCGCCATTTTATAATTTTCTTGGACATACGTAACTATGAAAAAACTCAACAAAAATGGCGGATCTGAAAATCCGCGTGCAATCTCTCGCCATAAGGGTGACCCATGCACAATTTTGTGGGACCCATGGACATCCCTTATGACTCAGCTTAGGCCTAGGGCGCATGGGCTGGATGAGTAGAGCCCTTATGGGCCCATCTGGTTGTCTCCTTTTGCAAGTCTTTGTGACTATTTGCGCCTAATATTTTTCATATTTCTCTGAGTTCAGGAAGTTCCCTGAAAACAAAAAGGTAAGATATGCAACTCTGCCTTTCCGACAATTTTAGTAGGTTAGCCAAATAAATATAAAGTTAAATTGATAATTTAGTGGCATGAGAACTTTGAAAATTATAGATATACCTATTACGTATCAGGTAGCACTAGAGAAGAACCCATATGAATTGTTATTGTTATTGTGTAATAATTTGAATATTTGTTTGTATTTTTGTGTGCACGCGTTGATGTTCGTCGGTCATTTTTATAAACAACGGTATTTTGTTATCAACTACTCCCTCCGTCCCAAAATAAGTGTCTTGAGCTTAGTACAAATTTATACTAGAGCTAGTACAAAGTTGAGACACTTATTTTGGGACGGAGGGAGTATACATCAAGCACATGTTTTAGTTTATTACTGAACCAACTATAAAACTTAAAACACATTTGACCATGGAATAGAACCTACTATAAAGAAACATCCAAATGATCTCGTGAAAAGCTTCCTGTACACACTTCATATATTCTAGAAATATTTAGGTGCTTATACAAAATTATAGACTAGAAACTACTTTCAAGATATTTGATTGGCAGCACACTTTAGAGATCTCAATGAAAACATTGAAGAGAAATGAGAGAGAGAGAGAGAGAGAGAGAGAGAGAGAGAGAGAGAGATATGATATATATACCCTTTAACTCACCAAACCAAGTGTCACAAGTAAATATATAGTTTTCTGTTATTCGTTTGCTCGTATCTATGTGAATTTTGTTTAAAGATCATTTTAAGGAGCAACATCACAAAAATGAAATCTCTTCTACAACAATTATCTAAGTTTAGTCGAGCACAAATGTGTTCTTCAACGATATACGTTAAATCTATATAATAAAAACACTATAATTAATCATAAGAAAACTTTATAATGTGGTTAATTATACTCACCAAATAGTTTAAAAATTGTTACTAAGATTAAAAATGAGCTATAAATAAGTATAAAAGTTTAGTACAAATGTTTTGTACTTGCCTTGCCCCAGAGTTATTCTGACCTACTCTATTTAAATATAAAAAATCATATTTTATTTATTGTATATCACAATCAGGTTGACTCTTCATTTGATAATTATAATATAAATTATCATGTTCACGTCATTAAAGACTATTTGCAAACAAATTTATGTATTATATGCTTATTTAATTGAAAAAATAAAATTATTAAATTTGTTTACGTTGTATTTGCAAATCAATTGTATCTTGTGTTAAATTGCAATTTTATAGTTATTTGGAAAACCAACCCAATCCTAATTTGTATTGGTCCCAATTATACAAAATGTATAATTACTTAATAATTAATCAGTTATTCCACACTAATAATAATCCAATTGAATATATATTATAATTAATGAACCAATTAAAATTGCACTTATAAATATCATAGTACTAGATGATTAAGCGACACACTGTTGTGGGAATGTTATGAGATTTTTTTTAAAAAGGTTGTATAATTGAAATAATACATACACTGAAAACCAATGTGAATGCTTTCCAAAACCACAAATTACTAAAAATTCATGAACATTTTTAAAATTTAGTAAATTTTATTAGAATTTCAAACTTTTGACAAATCCGAGAACTTTTTTGCAAATTTGAGAACTTTTATCGAATTTACAAGCTTTTTTCGAGTTCATGGACATTTTCCATATTTATGAACTTTTTTAAATCCAAGAAAGTTTAAAATTCTTGAAAAATTGAATACATGATAATTTCTAAAATTCATTAAATTTTCCAACCCCATGAACTTTTTCCAAATTCGTGAACTCTTTTCAAATTCGGGATTTTTGTTCAATTTCATGATTTTTTGAATATCATGAACAATGTTTGTTCTTCATGGACATATTTTCAAATTTGCAAATATTTCTGGTATTCACAACATCTTTTAAAAATTTGTGGTTTATTTTGGGTTCAAGAACTATTTCTTAAAAATTCTTGAATTTTTTAAAACATTGGAATATTTTTTTGAATGTATGATTTTTTAGTCTATAGAAAACTGAATGTCGTTTTTTCTGAACGAATATCCTGGTAGTCTTTTAACTGGCTTGTGCAACTGAATAATGGACCCATTGTAAGAAAAAGGCTATCAAACTAGTCAACCACCGAGTGAACCGAGTTGGGCGCTATATGGGTAGCGGCCCGCCTTAAGGTCGCGTGAGCACGCGTTCTGTGGCGCCCAAAGTGCTTGGTGGGAGAACTCCGATCCACTAGAGCTCACGTTCAGCTAAAAACACTAGAGCTCACGTTGATAGTAGAGCTCACATCTAGAGACCTTCTATACAATGTCTCAAGCACCCGATAAGCCACTAGAGCTCGCGTTGACAGTAATGAACCGCGGCCCATTAACATGATCGCTCGGCCGAACGAGACGCTTGGTCGCGGCCAATCCTAGTTTCCATGGGCGTATCTATACGAGAGCTCCTAAACAACGCTCTTGGCGTCGGGTCAAGGTACTGGCGTTTGAAGGCCCACCTAGCGGGTCGTCCCATTAAATCCTTCGCTTCGATCGAACGCGGTGCTGGAACGAAAAAAGAATGAGAACATAGGGGAGAATCCCCCTGGAACGAGAGGCCAAACATTCGTTCGTTCACTCGCATCTTGCTGGTTGACCAATTGAAAATGTTCATAAAAAGGTTAAAAGAAGTACACAAAAGTGGAAAAAAATCATGAATTTGAAAAACAAAAATGAATAAGTAATTATGAGAAAAAGCCCATCGACTTTGAAAAAGTTTATCAAATTTTGAACCAAGTTCATTGATTTTGAAGAAAAGTTCATCAATATTGAAAAAAATCATCAATTTTGAAAAAAGATCATCGAATTCAATACAAAGTTCTGTGATTTGGAAAATCGTTCTCAAATTTGCAAAGATTTCATCAATTTTGATAAAAAAAGTTCATGTATTTTGAAAGAAGTTCATGCATTTTGAAAAATAAAAAATAAAAGGAAAAACAATAAAGGGGAAAAAAGAAGAAAAGAGAAAAGAGGTAGAAAATAAGAAAAAATACGAACAATGTAAATCACATCACGTGAGACAGAAGAAAGGAAGAAAAAGGAAGGAAATAGTCACGGCAGTAGAGGTTTAAACTAATTGAAGGGGTCGTGAGTTCGATTCTTGTCGGCACGCGTGCCCTTTGTTGCAGTTTTAACAGAGAAAAATGTAAATAGGCCGGAGCAGAACGGAGGGGTGTGTGTGTGCCGGTTTGCGAGTTGCACATTAATGGGTGCATGTGGTGCCAAATAGGAATTGGCCGTTTATACCTTGCTCCTTGCAAGTCTAAAGGAAGACTCGCGTGAAGCGAGGCACTAGATGGGCTTGCCCAAGCCTGTGTAGGCGACAACCTAGTTTTGTTTTTATTGTTTTCCATGTGCTTGTTTTTCTTTTTTTACTTTTGTTTATACTTTCAAATAAATATTACGAAAAATCACTATATTAAACATTAAAAGATGTTAACCAAGCATTTGAAAAATGTTAAAAGTGTATAGAAAAAATATTTCTCATGTATATGAAAAATGTATACCAAAAATAAACAACCTGTTTTAAAAAATTCGATTACTTATTTAAAAAATGTAATCCAAGCATTTGATTTTTTTAATGTATTTAAAAATGTAATCCAAGCATTTTAATTTTTTTTAATGTATTTAAGAAATGTTAAAATTGTATAGAAAAATTCTTGAGTATGTATTCAAAAAGATTAACTAGTATTTAAAAAAATCAAGTATAGAAAAACATGTTGACCATCTATTCAGAAAATGCCGACCTATTGAAGAAATGTTAATCCTATACTGAAAAATGTTAAATGTGTCAGAGAAAAATGTATTATATATATAACAAACGTGTGTATAGAAAAACAGTGAAAACCCGAGCGAAAACAAAAGAGAACCGATGAAAAAACATAAAGAAACAGATAAAATCAAAGGAAAATGGAGAATAAATCAGTAAAATAAAAAACCAAAGGAAAACAAAGGAAAAATAGAGAAAAGGGAAAATCAGTAAAAGTAGAGAAAGAAACAAAGAAAAATCGGTGAAAAAAAACAAGGAAACCAGTGGAAACTCGGTTGTGTTCCTTCAAGTTGGGCGTCGTTCTTATCTATCACAAATCTGAGCGTGACATAGTGGTTACTAGTGCTACGAAGAAACTCGGATGTCGCCGGCCCTTGCGTCCCTCGCGCACCTCCAGCACGCCTCGGTGCAGGCCTTCTCGACGCACAGAAGATCCGCATCGGGGACGCTGACCGCACCCGCAAATGGGACCTGCCAGCCGCCACCATGCCTGTTCTGGTCCAAACCGGTCAAAAAAAAATGTTTAAGTGCGCCTTATATTCTAAAAAAAGTGGAAAGATTAGTGCGTCACGATTTTCGGCGATTAGTGCGACTAGCACTCACATTGGACTGTAGACCGGACATGTACGTAGTCGATCACCAATGTCGACGTCGGCCCTATAAATTGAGACCGCAGTGGCGAAGGTGAGCCAAACACTCAACACTGGAAACCATAGACACATATGCTTGGTCTCTCTCGCCTCTGCCTGCAGCGGCTGTAGCTCTGGTTCCGGCCATGAAAGGAAAAGGCTAGAGCATGGAAGGAGAAGAAATCCGCAGCTGCGTAATTCGCACAACACAATCCATGCATAAATAATTAAATATCCGTCTGCTAACAGGTGGAGTAGTATATTAGTTCTCATTATGGCTGTTTAAAATTCTCCTTGTTCTTATGCATGCATATGTAGAGCACTGCAGATCAAACTCAGACCAACATACACACATAGCTACCCGGTCATGAGATACAACGATCAGACGGCTTACTTCTCTTGGTGTTAGTGGTTTGCGATGCACATGTGGTCGTCTGCAGCTCCTCCTTGTATGGAAACAAGACAGATGGGTTATCACTGCTTGATTTCAAGAATGCAATCAGCCTCGATCCGCACCAAGCCTTTATGTCCACGCAAAGGCCTTCACGATCATTTCATAAAACTTGTGCTTGCTTGCATCTCTTCGCCGACTTTTTCTGTTATTATAAATGGTCAATCTTATGCGAAATTTACTAGCTCCAGAGGTATCAGGCAGGGTTGTCCGTTGTCGCCATATCCTTTTGTCCTTGCAGTTAACGAACTATCATTGAATCTACAAAATGCTCTGCAGGCCAATAACCTCACAGGTATTTTACTTGGACCAAATTGCCCTCCTGTTCACTCTTTGATGTTTGCAGATGATCTTATTATTTGCGGCAAAACTAATGTGCGTGAGGTTCAAACTATCTCTAACATTTTAAATCGATTTTGTCAAAACTCAGGTCAAATCCCTAATTGGAACAAGTCTGGTATTCTTTTCAGTAAAAATGTTCCTCTACAGGACCAAGAAAATATTAAGAGAATTTTTCCAGCCCCCAATATTGATAATTTCTTTGTTCATATGGGGCATCCTCTCATTCTGCGTGCTAAAGACAGATCTGCAGCCTATGCTTTTGTTTATAATAAATTTAGATCAAATCTTTCCAACTATAAAGCCAATCGTTTATACCATGCAGCTAGACTCACTTTAATTAAGTCAGTATTTGCCTCAATACCTGTCTACTACATGTCAAATATCCTCTTCTCAAAATATTTCTTAACCACACTAACGACTATCATTAGGAACTTTTGGTGGACAGGAGTACAAGAAGACCAAACGACAAAAAGTATTTGGCCAACCTCCTCTTCAGTTGCCAACTATACAACAAGCACATGTTTTAGTTTATTACTGAACCTACTAGAACACTTAAAACACATTTGCCCATGGAATAGAACCTAATATAAAGAAACATCCAAATGATTTTGTGAAAAGCTGCATGTACACACTTTATATATTATCGAAATATTTAGGTACTTATACACAATTATAGACTAGAAACTACTATCGAGATATTTGGTTGACAACACACTCCATATATCTCCATAGAGAGAGAGAGAGAGAGAGAGAGAGAGAGAGAGAGAGAGAGAGAGAGAGAGAGAGAGACTTTAATTCATGAAGTGTCACAAGTTAATATATAGTTCTCTATTATTCGTTTACTCGTATCTATGTGAATTTGGTTTAAAGATCATTTTAAGGGGCAATATCACAAAAATGAAACCTCTCCTACAACAATTGTCTAAGTTTAGTCGAGCACAAATGTATTCTTCGATGATATATATTAACGCTATATAATAAAAATACAATAATTAATGTTAAGAAATAGTATAATGTGGTTAATTGTGCTCACTAAATAATTAAAAAATAATTACTAAGAACCTGTTGTAAAAATGAGCTATAAATAAGTATAAAAGTTTAGTACAAATGTTTTGTACTTGCGTTTCCTCGGAGTTATTCTGACCTGCTCCATTTGATTATAAAAAGTCATAGTTTATTGATTGTATATTAGAATCAGATTGACTACTTCTTTGATAATTATAACAGTAGTTATCGTGTTCACGTCTTCAAAAATTATTGATAAACAAGTTTATGTATTATATACTCGTCTAACTGAAAAAGGAATAATTAAATGTGTTTATCATGTATTTTATAATCAATTGTATGTTGTGTTAAATTGCAATTTTATAGTTATTTGGAGTACTAACCCAATCCTAATTTGCATTGATCCCAACTATACAAAATGTATAATTAATTAATAATTAATCATCTATTCCACACTCATAATAATCCAATTAAATATATCTTATAATTGATGAACTAATTAAAATTGCACTTATGAGAATATCATAGTAGTAGACGATTAACCCACACAATGTTGTGGGAACGATATGAGCTATTTTGAAGGTAACTTCTAATTTGCCGTAGGAATGTTAAGAGATTTTTTTGAAAATAAACAAGGTTGTATAGTTGAAATGATACATACACCGAGAATCAATGTGAACGCTTTCCAAAACCACAAATTTTAAAAAATTCATGCATGTTTTCAAATTTAGGAACTTTTATTAGAATTTCATACTTTTTACAAATCTGAGCACTTTTTTGCAAATTTGAGAACTTTTATTGAATTTACATGCTCTTTTTGAGTTGATGGACATTTTACATATTTACGAACTTTTGAAATCCATGAAAGTTTTTAATTCGTGAACAAAAAATTCATTTCGTGATAATTTGGAAAATTCATTAAATTTTCCTATTCCGTGATTTTGTAAAAAAATGTGAATTCTTTCCAAACCCATGAACTTTCCAAATTCATGAACACTTTTCAAATTCATAATTTTTCGTCAATTTCACGTTTTTTAAATCACGAACAATGTTTGTTCTTCATGGACATATGTTCAAATTTGCAAATATTTTTGGTATTCACAAACATATTTTTAAAATATGTGATTCATTTGGGTTCAAGAACTATTTTTTAAAAACTCATGAATTTCTAAAAACATTGGGAACTTTTTTGAATGTATGTTTTTTTAGTCTATAGAATCTTTTAACTAGCTTGTCCAACTGAATAATAGACCCGTTGTAAGAAAAAGGCTATCAAACCAGTCAATCACCGAGTGAATCGAGTTGAGCGCTATATGGGCAGCGGCCCACCTTAAGGTCGCGTGAGCACGCGTTCTGTGTCGCCCAAAGCGCTGGTTAGAAGAACACTACTAGGGAAAAGCCTGTACACAGGATCTTACCAGCAGTGCTTTTTAAAATAAGGCGTTGTTGCAATGTATCAGTAGCGCGCTCCACCAGAACTCGCTGCTGAAATGAAGGTAGCAGTAGCGCGCCTCCACTAAGCCGCGCTACTGCTATAATTCCCACGACCCCGCCGCGAAGCTAGTTATAGCAGCAGCGCGTTAATTAGAAGTGTGTTACTGCTAGGTAGTTTAGCAGTAGCGCCTTTACCTATAGAGCACTACTGCTAAAACTAGTTATCTCCCACCATCCATGCTCTCCTCTATCCGATCCACACTCACACTCACACTCAGTCGATCTCCCCCTCAACCCCCCCCCCCCCCCGCGCCGGTCCTCCCCCGCCGGCCGCCATCGCCAACCCCTCCTCCCTCAGCGCCGCAGTCAACTCCTCCTCCTCGCTGGACTCGGTACCGCCCTCCTCCTCCGTCCTTCCTCGACTCGCTGTCGGCCGGCCCCTCCTCGCTCCGCCCTTCCTCCTCCGTCCTACTCTCTCCTCCCTCCTCCAGTCGCCCCTCCTTCTCTCTCCTCCATCCTCCATCCACAACCCCTCCTCCCTACTACATTTTGATTTAGTAGGCTAGTTCATATGCAACATTTTGATTTAGTTCAGATGATTTAGTTGATTTAGTAGGCTAGTTGATTTAGTTGATGTAGAACATTTTGATTTTGTTGATTTAGTAGGCAAGTTGATCTAGTAGGCTAGTTGATTTAGTTGATTTATAGAACATTTTGATTTAGTTGATTTAGTAGGCAAGTTGATTTAATAGGCTAGTTGATTTAGTTGATTTATAGAACATTTTGATTTAGTTGATTTAGTATGCTAGTTGATAGCTCTGAAGATTTGGCACCACCTAGCTAGATCTTAGGATTATAATTTCATCAAATTGCTTCTCGTGGAAGAAGAATCAAATTGCTTCTCGCGGAAGATTTGGCATTTGCCTGCTAGCTGTTGGTTCTATTCTAGAGGGTGTTAGTAAGCTATGAAAATATAACTGAAGAAGAACCAAAAAAATCACATGATACTATTTTTCTTTCGTGTGAAGTGGATCGTTAATCCTTTGCTCATATTGCTTTAGGAAAATGGCGCCACCACCACCACCACCATGTCGATTGTGCAAGTCAAGGTGCGCCAGCAGCCTTGCAACTGGCAAGTTGTTCGGCATCTACTTCCAGCCGAGTTTTCGTCGGCGGTAAGAAATTATATGAAATGTAACAACTATTTTATTTTTAGTGTTGGCATTACTGTATTGTGTCATTTTTCTTCTTTTATACAGATTGTCCCATGCAATGTGGGGTTGAAATTCAACAAGTTGACAGGAGACACTATGACATTTGAGGCTCCTGGGGGGCCGTACACTATGGAGGTCGAGAAAGGACGCAATATGTCGCAGATTGGAGGAGATGGATGGGCCCGTTTCCTCGCCCGCATGCGTCTTACTGGTGGTGAGTTGATCAGTTTCTCCTTCAGAGAAGAAAGACCCAAGCTGGCTGTCATTTATATCAACCTGGTGGAAGATGATGAAGATGACAAAGATGATGAAGATAATGAGGACCCACTCGATGAAGATGATGAGGACCCACTTCATGAAGCCATTGTAGCTCAAAGAATGAGGCTGAGCGAGGCGGAGGTGTGCAACCTATGGGACATAATTCCGCCACATACTGACTTTGTCGGGGTGCCATTCGTGACCCGCCTGACAAGTACCATGGTCGATCGACATGATATGGCATGTTATACTTACAAATGCAAATTATCCGATGATATGCTTAGTGTAGAGTCCAATGATATGTTGTGTGGAATCTAGTCGATGATATGCTTTAGTGTAGAGTTCGATCACATGCTTATTAGTGTAGAATCTAAGAAACTATTAGTAGTGTAGATAATCCATATATACTTATTTGCAAGAGTATGTGCGAGGCTATTTATTAATTGATATGTTTTTCTTATTCAGAAATTGGCAGAGAGCCTATTTGTTAGTTATGGTATTGAGCCTGATGAAGAAGGCTCAGCTGGACTACGGCTTATTGCAAGGGGCTCCGCAACAACCTGTACTTACCATGTGGACACGGACGGTCGCGCACACTTAAACTCGGTTGGGTTGAAGAGATTCCTCGATGGCAAGAATCTTCGTGTTGGATAGGCCATCCTAATTACTATCAGGAAGAAACCATCAAGGGTGAAGGATTACTTTTATGCTTCAGGGAACTAATGTGCTTTGGAAAAACTGTTGATGATGTGATCAGGCAAAACTGCTAATTGCTATGATCTATTTTGGGAACTTATGTTGTTTTGATGTTATGATACTGTAATAACTACTATTGATGGTCTTGCTTTTATGAGAATTATGCACTATGATGTTGTTCTTGCTGTTATGATGTTCAATTTGATGATCAATATGATGGTCTGGCTGCTACCATGTTCAATTTAATCCATATGATGGTCTTGCTGTTAGAAAATTAAACACTTGTTGATGATGGTCTTGCTATTAGGAAAATTGAACACTTGTTGATGATGGTCAAGGTGCCCCTAGGGCCATTCTGTCAATGAATCGATGAAATGGTGGTCAAGGTACCCCTAGGGCCATTCTATCGATGAATCGACGACATGAGGGTCAAGGTACCCCTAGGGCCATTCTATCGATGAATCGATGAAATGGTGGTCAAGGTACCCCTAGGGCCATTCTGTCGATGAATTAATGAAATGGTGGTCAAGGTACCCCTAGGGCCATTCTATCGATGAATCGATGAAATGGTGGTCAAGGTACCCCTAGGGCCATTCTGTCGATGAATCGATGAAATGGTGGTCAAGGTATCTCTAGGGCCATTATGTCGATGAATCGATGAAATGGTGGTCAAGGTACCCCTAGGGCCATTCTGTCGATGAATCGATGACATGAGGGTCAAGGTACCCCTCGGGCCATTCTATCGATGAATCGATGAAATGGTGGTCAAGGTACCCCTAGGGCCATTCTGTCGATGAATCGATGAAATGGTGGTCAAGGTACCCCTAGGGCCATTCTATCGATGAATCGATGAAATGGTGGTCAAGGTACCCCTAGGGCCAATCTGTCGATGAATCGATGACATGAGGGCTCAAGGTACCCGTAGGGCCATTCTGTCGATGAATCGATGACATGCATGAGAGTCAAGGTGCCCCTAGGGCCATTCTGTCGATGAATCGATGAAATGGTGGTCAAGGTACCCCTAGACCCATTCTGTCGAGGAATCGATCAAATCTTGGTCAAATTGGATCCAACCCCATTGATAACAAAATAGTAAGTTAGATTACTTGGTTGACAGATTCATACTCAAATACTGAATAGATGATAATCATCTAAACCATATAAAACCAAATTATACTAAGCACATAAAGCATATAACATGAAATTTGACTCACATTCATTAAGGTTCATCAAGGTTGGATCCAACACAATGGATCACAACATACATACTTAAATTACTGGGTTCACAAATTCAAACTACAGTACTAAATAGATGATTATCATCTACATTACAACACTGTTGGATCCAACACCTTGGATCACAAAATACATAGTTAAAGTAGTTGAGGACCAAGTTCATACTAAAGTTTTGCATAAGACTATCATCTACATACAGATAGATGATTATCATACTAGAATATACCCCTACTTCACTAAGATGGCCTTCACCCCCTGAAGCTTCTGCTTTATCTTCTCCTCAGACTTTTGAAGCTCAGAAATGTGATGCTGCAATTTAAGCCTCTCTTCTGTCAGCCTTTCCTTCTCCTTCAAATGATTGAACTTCAAGTTCCTAATCACATTGGCTTGAGCACCTGTCAGGTTCACTAAAGTCTCATACTTTTGCAGCTTCTTCTTCTTCTCCTCCTCTTTCTTTGACAGCTCTGCCTTCAAGTTGCCCACTACAGTTTCTAGCTCAGCAATCTTCAAAGCAACATATTCCTTCTGCTCCTTCTGATTGTTTAACTCCACACCCTTCTGATGCTGGGCATCCAAGAGAGCATTGACATCAGCATACAAACTGTCGTAGTCCTTCTGTACTTTCTTCTTCTCCTGCACTTTCTTTGCCAGCTCTGACTTCAAGTTGCCCACTATAGTTTGTAGCTCTGCAATCTTCACATCAAGACAATACTTCTGCTCCTTCTAATTGCTCAACTCCAGACCCCTCTGTTGCTAGGCATCCAAGAGAGCATTGATATCAGCATACAGACTGTCATAATTCTCATGTAGTTTCTTCTTCTCTTCTGTCAGGTTGTGGATTACAAAGGAACTCTCCAGATTGTCATTGGTCCTACCTGACTTACTCTCCTCATACATATCCCATAACTTGGCCAATGCCTTCTCCATTGAGTCTGGCCATTCAAAATCAATCCATTGAACTACTCCACAGTTTATGCATTCCTGTAAAATAAACAATAAAAAGCTCCAATAAAACAATAAAGAATCATCTAAGTGAGTAGGCTAAAGACCACTGTTAAGTGCCATACTCCATAAGCTAACATGTTCAGGGGGTCTAATATGTGCAGCAAACATATCACACAGCAAACAAATATACAATGACCACTGTTAAACAAGTAACTAAGTACTGACCATAATAAACAATGACAACCATCCACTCACTGGATAAAACAAGTTAAACAAAGACTAAGCACTTAACCAAGCTTAACAACTTGATAAACAAAGCAGTAATCACTAACCACAATAAACAATGTGTACCATCTGATGACAAGGCATGTCAGGTAAAGGTAAAGAAATACCAAACTTAGCACATTCAGCAATGAACACCTTCACTTATAAAGGATCATACCTTCTTAGCACATCCTAGAAACCTCCTGCCGGTGTGCATCCCTTCAAATGCAACTAAGCGCTCGGCCGGCTCGCCGTGTTCGCACAAAACATTCACGTCTGCGTCAGTGCCATTGAAATTCGGATCGTGCATCGTAGCTGGAAGCTGCGGGAGGAGCAAGCAAAGATAAACCTAGGTTCAGCTCGAGCTCATTCACAAAATCCCCAAATCACTAACCCTAACCCTAACCCTAGTTGTAGCAAACTGACCTTGATGATGCCATCGCAGGAGGAGGAGATGTTCATGATTGAATCCTCACTGGTCTCGTCGCTCCACGACACCATGGCCACGGGGGGAGAAGAGAACGACAGCGGCGTTAGGGCGGCGGGGAGAAGAACAGAGTGAGGAGAGGAGAGCAGAGTGACGAGGGGAGAGGGCGAGGCAAATGAGAGAGCTGAGCTGGTTTCTATCGGCGCAACGGCGGGCACTGTAGCGCCGTTAGACAGCGTCAGCTCGCGGCCGTGAGCCACGTCGACAAGACAGGGTCCCACCTGTCATAATAGTGCTTAAACTGCCCGAACTGGAGGTTTGGTGCTTTCTGCAAAAGATTAGAAAAAAAAATCAGTGTTTTCTGCAGCAAAAACGTAGAAGAGTGTTTCCTGCAAACCTAAGCTGAAATGTGGTGGTTTTCTGCAATTCACTCTCTAGAACTACATATGATGATCGTCGTCGATATTATCTAGAACTACATATGATGATCGTCGTCGATATCATCTAGAACTACATATGATGATCGTGGTCGATATCACCTAGTACTACTTGAGGATACATGTTGACTATATATGAAATTGTTATCTAGTACTCCCTTCGTTCCAAATTACTCGTCGTGGTTTGAACCACGACGCGACGAGTAATTTGAAACGGAGGAGTACTACCTAGTACCTATAATGATTTATGAAATTGATATCTAGTAGTACCTAGTATATGGAAATTGCAGTTTATTGAAACCGAAACCGGGTAGGAAGCGTGGGAAAATGATGAAAGATATAGCAGTAGCGAGGGGCTAGGAAACCGCTACAGCTAACTAATAGTAGCGCGTTCCAGAAAAACGCTGCTGATATAGTCAACAGTAGTAGCATGGGTGCGGACCACGCTACTACTAACAGTTAGCTGTAGCGCCGTAGTAGTAGCGTGGCTGCCCGCGCTGCTACTAGCCTCAAAACCCGCGCTACTACTAGGGTATTCCCTAGTAGTGGAACTCCGATCCACACTGCGTCCAGAGGCCTTCTGTACAACGCTTCAAGCGCCCGATAAGCGACAAGAGCTTGCGTTGAGAGCAGTGAACCGCCACCCATTAATATGGTATTGGGCGCTTGGTCTCGGCCAATCCTAGTGGGTGTATCTGTATGAGAGCTCCAAAACAGCGCTCTCGGCGTCGGTCAAGGTACTGGCGCTCGAAGGCGCACCTAGCGGGTCGGCCAACTAAATCCTTCACTTCAATCAAACGCGGCGCTGGAACGAAAAAAGAATAAGAACATAGAGGAGACTCGCCCCGGAATGAGAGGCCAAACGTTCGTTCGTTCGCTCGCATCTCGCTGGTTGACCAATTGAAAACGTTCATAAAAAGGTTTAAAAAGTACGAAAAGTGAAAAAAGTCATGAATTTCAGAAAAAAATCATGAATTTGACAAACAAAGTTCATCGTTTTTGAAAAAACAATCATTAATTATGAGAAAAAGCTCATCGACGTCGGCCCTATAAATTGAGACCGCAGTGGCGAAGGTGAGCCAAACACTCAACACTGGAAACCATAGACACATATGCTTGGTCTCTCTCGCCTCTGCCTGCAGCGGCTGTAGCTCTTGCTCCGGCCATGAAAGGAAAAGGCTAGAGCATGGAATGAGAAGAAATCCGCAGGTGCGTAATTCACACAACACAATCCATGCATAAATAATTAAATATCCGTCTGCTAACAGGTGGAGTAGTATATTAGTTCTTATTATGGCTGTTTAAAATTCTCCTTGTTCTTATCCATGCATATGTAGAGCACTGAAGATCAAACTCAGACCAACACACACATAGCTACCCGGCCATAAAAGCTACAACGATCAGACGGTTACTTCTCTCGGTGTTAGTGGCTCGCGGTGCCTGCGGCTCCTCCTCCTTGTACGGAAACGAGACGGATCGGTTATCACCGCTTGATTTCAAGAATGCAATCCATCCTCTATCCGCACCAAGCCTTCATGTCCTGGAACGACAGCAGCCACTTTTACAGTTGGGAAGGTGTCCTGTGCAGGGTGAAGAATCCACGTCGTGTCACTTCTCTAAACCTTGCAAGTCGGGGTTTAGTAGGGCACATCTCTCCTTCAATCGGGAACCTAACATTTTTTGCATTCTCTAATCCTCACCGAGAATACACTCACAGGAGAGATCCCACCCTCCCTTGGTCACTTGCGTCGTCTCCAAACCCTACGCTTGACTAATAACACGCTGCAAGGAAGGTTGCCGAGTTTTGCAAACTGCTCAAGGCTCAAGGTGCTGCATGTTTCGGGTAATAGTTTAGTTGGCCAACTTCCTGTTCATTTTCCTCCTCACCTTCATATACTGCAAATTTCACGTAATAACCTCACTGGCACCATACCAGCTTCTCTTGCTAATATCACAACACTAACAACCATTATCTGTGCAGATAATCACATCAAGGGCAATCTTCCAAGTGAGTTTGCATATTTGTCCAGCTTGCAGTACCTTTATGTAGGTCTCAGTCAGTTGGTAGGCAGGTTCCCACAAGCCATCCTGAATCTTTCTTTGCTCATCGGCCTTGACCTTGCTGTCAATGGTCTAAGTGGAGAGGTACCACCAAATATCTGTACCTCTCTGCCCAATCTCCACAAACTTGTATTGGGTGGCAACTTCTTTCTAGGGTGCATTCCTAGTTCATTCACTAATGCTTTCAGTCTAAACTTAATCGATTTGTCGCTTAACAACTTCACCGGATTGGTGCCCACCACGATTGGCAAACTTACCAAACTCTCGTGGTTAAATCTTGAACACAATCAGCTGGAAGCACATAGCAAGCAAGACTGGGAGTTTTTGGTTAGCTTACGCAACTGCACCGAGCTATATATATTATCTATAGGTTGGAATCGCCTATCAAGGAATGTACCAAGTTCATTAGGTAACCTTTCAAATCAACTCCAGCATCTATACTTGGCAGAAAATCAACTATCGGGGGATTTTCCTTCCGGCATAGCAAACCTTCGCAACCTAATTGTTGTATCAATGGGGGGAAATCGGTTTACAGGTGTGGTTCCCGAGTGGATTGGAACTCACAAAAATTTGCAGAGAATAGTTTTAAACACAAACTTCTTTACCGGGGCCATTCCATCATCCTTGTCAAACTTGTCTCAAATGGGAGTTATCTATCTATACTCATGTTGGGTAACGTAGTAATTTCAAAAAAATTCCTACGCACACGCAAGATCATGGTGATGCATAGCAACGAGAGGGGAGAACTACCCCAAGTATTTGGCGGATAAGAAGGATGGCATAGTGAACAAAGGTATATTTGATATACATGTTATTGATGTGTACTTTACTAGTGTTTATAGCAACCCCTCGGTATTTGGTACTGGTTCAGTTGCTAAGAGTAGTAACTCGAAACAGGAGTTGCAGAATAAACAGAAACTAGTTAAGGGTGAAGTGACGATGTGTGTTGAAAGTAGTTTCAAGATTGATATGATCATCATCGCACACTTCCTATACTTTCGGGATTAGTGTTAAACCTAAATAAATGTTATTTGGCGTTTGAGTTGAGCATGAATATGGTTTGATCATGTTTATTGCAATACGGTTATTCATTCAAAGTTAAAGAATAATTGTTATTCTGTTTACATGAATAAAACCTTCAATGGTCATACACTCAATGAAAATGGTTCATTGGATCTCGATCGTAGTGATACACATATTCATAATATTGAAACCAAAAGATGCAAAGTTAATAATGATAGTGCAACTTATTTGTGGCACTGCCGTTTATGTCATATTGGTGTAAAGCGCATGAAGAAACTCCATGCTGATGGGATTTTGGAATCACTTGATTATGAATCACTTGATGCTTGCGAACCATGCCTCATGGGCAAGATGACTAAGACTCCGTTCTCCGGAACATTGGAGCGAGCAACAGAGTTGTTGGAAATCATACATACTGATGTATGTGGTCCGATGAATATTAAGACTCGCGACAAGTATCATTATTTTCTGACCTTCACAGATGATTTGAGCAGATATGGGTATATCTACTTGATGAAACATAAGTCTGAAACGTTTGAAAAGTTCAAAGAATTTCAGAGTGAAGTAGAGAATCATCGTAACAAGAAAATAAAAGTTTCTACGATATGATCGCAGAGGTAAAAATATTTGAGTTACAAGTTTGGTCTTCAATTAAAACAATGTGGAATAGTTTCACAGCTCACGCCACCTGGAACACCACAATGTTATGGTGTGTCCAAACATCGTAACCACACTTTATTGGATATAGTGCAATCTATGATGTTTCTTACCGATTTACCAATATCGTTTTGGGATCATGCATTAGAGACAGCTGCATTCACGTTAAATTGGGCACCATCTAAATCCGTTGAGACGACACTATATGAACTATGGTTTAGCAAGAAACCCAAGTTGTCGTTTCTTAAAGTTTGGAGTTGCGATGCTTATGTGAAAAGTTTCACCCTGATAAGCTCAAACCCAAATCGGAGAAGTACGTCTTCATAGAATACCCAAAGGAAATTGTTGGGTACACCTTCTATCACAGATCCGAAGGCAAGATATTCATTGCTTAAAGATGGATCCTTTCTAGAGAAGGAGTTTCTCTCGAAAGAAGTGAGTGGGAGGAAAGTAGAACTTGATGAGGTAACTGTACCTGTTCCCTTATTGGAAAGTAGTTCATCACAGAAATCTGTTCTTGTGACTACTATACCAATTAGTGAGGAAGTTAATGATGATGATCATGTAACTTTAGATCAAGTTACTACCGAACCTCGTAGGTAAAACAGAGTGAGATTCGCACCAGAGTGGTACGGTAATCCTGTTCTGGAGGTCGTGTTACTTGACCATGACAAACCTACGAACTATGAGGAAGCGATGATGAGCCCAAATTCCGCGAAATGGCTTGAGGCCATGAAATCTGAGATGAGATCCATGTATGAGAACAAAGTATGGACTTTGGTGGAGTTGCCCGATGATCGGCAAGCCATATTGTATAAATGGATCTTCAAGAGGAAGACGGACGTTGATAGTAGTGTTACTATCTACAAAGCTCGACTTGTCGCAAAAAGGTTTTTTTGACAAGTTCAAGGTGTTGACTACAATGAGATTTTCTCAACTGTAGCGATGCTTAAGTCTGTCCGAATCATGTTAGCAATTGCCACAATTTAAGAAATTTGGCAAATGGATGTAAAAACTGCATTCCTGAATGGGTTTCAGGAGGAAGAGTTGTATATGATGCAACCAGAAGGTTTTATCGATCCAAAGGGAGCTAACAAAGTGTGCAAGCTCCAGCGATCCATCTATGGACTGGTGCAAGCATCTCGGAGTTGGAATATACGCTTTGATGAGTTGATCAAAGCATATAGTTTTATACAGACTTACGGTGAAGCCTGTATTTACTAAAAAGTGAGTGGGAGCATTACAGCATTTCTGATAAGTATATGTGAATGACATATTATAGATCGGAAATAATGTAGAATTATTCTGCAAAGCATAAAGAAGTGTTTGAAAGGAGTTTTTCAAAGAAAGACCTCGGTAAAGCTACTTACATATTGAGCATCAAGATCTATAGAGATAGATCAAGACGCTTGATAAGTTTTTCAATGAGTACATACCTTGACAAGATTTTGAAGTAGTTCAAAATGGAACAGTCAAAGAAAGAGTTCTTGCCTGTGTTACAAGGTGTGAAATTGAGTAAGACTCAAAACCCGACCACGGCAGAAGATGGAAAGAGAATGAAAGTCATTCCCTATGCCTTGACCATAGGTTCTATAAAGTATGCCATGCTGTGTACCAGATCTATTGTATACCCTGCACTGATTTTGGCAAGGGAGTACAATAGTGATCTAGGAGTAGATCACTGGACATTGGTCAAAATTATCCTTAGTGGAATAAGGATATGTTTCTCGATTATGGAGGTGACAAAAGGTTCGTCGTAAAGGGTTACGTCGATGCAAATTTTGACACCGATCTGGATGACTCTAAGTCTCGATCTAGATACATATTGAAAGTGGGAGCAATTAGCTAGAGTAGCTCCGTGCAGAGCATTGTAGACATAGAATATTTGCAAAATACATACGGCTCTGAATGTGACAGATCCGTTGACTAAACTTCTCTCACGAGCAAAACATGATCATACCTTTGTACTCTTTGGGTGTTAATCACATAGCGATGTGAACTAGATTATTGACTCTAGTAAACCCTTTGGGTGTTGGTCACATGACGATGTGAACTATGGGTGTTAATCATATACAGATATGATTATTGGTGTTCAATCACATGGCGATGTGAACTAGATTATTGACTCTAGTGCAAGTGGGAGACTGAAGGAAATATGCCCTAGAGGCAATAATAAAGTTATTATTTATTTCCTTATTTCATGATAAATGTCTATTATTCATGCTAGAATTGTATTAACCGGAAACATAATACATGTGTGAATATATAGACAAACAGAGTGTCACTAGTATGCCTCTACTTGACTAGCTTGTTAATCAAAGATGGTTATGTTTCCTAACCATGAACAAAGAGTTGTTATTTGATTAACGGGATCACATCATTAGTTGAATGATCGATTGACATGACCCATTCCGTTAGCTTAGCACCGATCGCTTAGTATGTTGCTATTGCTTTCTTCATGACTTATACATGTTCCTATGACTATGAGATTATGCAACTCCGTTTACGGAGGAACACTTTGGTACTACCAAACGTCACAACGAATCGGGTGATTATAAAGGAGTACTACAGGTGTCTCCAAAGGCGATGTTGGGTTGGCGATTTGAGATTAGGATTTGTCACTCCGATTGTCGGAGAGGTATCTCTGGGCCCTCTCGGTAATACACATCACTAAAGCCTTGCAAGCATTACAACTAATGAGTTAGTTGCGAGATGATGTATTACGGAACGAGTAAAGAGACTTGCTGGTAACGAGATTGAACTAGGTATTGGATACCGACGATCGAATCTCAGGCAAGTAACATACCGATGACAAAGGGAACAACGTATGTTGTTATGCGGTCTGACCGATAAAGATCTTCGTAGAATATGTAGGAACCAATATGGGCATCCAGGTCCCGCTATTGGTTATTGACCGGAGACGTGTCTCGATCATGTCTACATTGTTCTCGAACCGTAGGGTCCGCACGCTTAAGGTTACGATGACAGTTATTATGAGTTTATGTATTTTGATGTACCGAAGGAGTTCGGAGTCCCGGATATAATCACGGACATGACGAGGAGTCTCGAAATGGTCGAGACGTAAAGATTGATATATTGGAAGCCTATGTTTGGACATCGGAATGGTTCCGAGTGAAATCGGGAATTTACCGAAGTACCGGGAGGTTACCGGAACCCCCCGGGAACTTAATGGGCCATAGTGGGCCTTAGGGAAAAAGGAGAAAGGGCTGCCCTAGGGCTGGCCGCGCGCCTCCCCTCTCCCCTAGTCCTATTAGGACTAGGAGAGGTGGCAGGCCCCCTCTCTCCCTCTTCCCCCTCTTTCCCCTTGACAAGTCCTAGTCCAACTAGGATTGGGGGGGAGGAATCCTACTCCCGGAGGGAGTAGGACTCCTCGGCGCGCCAAGGGCTTGGCCGGCCAGCCCCTCCCCTTGTTCCTTTATATACGGGGGCAGGGGGCACCCCTAGAACACACAAGTTGATCTACGGATCGTTCCTTAGCCGTGTGCGGTGCCCCCCTCCACCATATTCCACCTCGGTCATATCGTCATCAAGCTTAGGCGAAGCCTGCGCCGATAGAACATCAAGATCGCCACCACGCCGTCGGTCGACGGAACTCTCCCTCGACACTCGGCTGGATCGAGTACGAGGGACGCCATCGAGCTGCACGTGTGTCAAGAACTCGGGCGCCGGAGTAACGGCGCCGGATCGGTCGGATCGCGAGGAGAACGTCGACTACTTCCTCTACGTTGTGATCGCTTCCGCTTGGTCTACAAGGGTATGTAGACAACACTCTCCCTCTCGTTGCTATTCATCACCATGATCTTGCGTGTGCGTAGGAAATTTTTGAAATTACTACGTTCCCCAACAAATGGCATCCGAGCCTAGGTTTTTATGGTTTGATGTTTTGCACGAGTAGAACACAAGTGAGTTGTGGGCGATACAAGTCATACTACCTACCAGCATGTCATACTTTGGTTCAGCGGTATTGTGAGATGAAGCGGCCCGGACCGACATTACGCGTACGCTTACGCGAGACTGGTTTCACCGCTACGAGCACTCGTTGCTTAAAGGTGACTGCGGGTGTCTGTCTCTCTCACTTTAGTTGAACTGAGTGTGGCTACGCCCGGTCCTTGAGAAGGTTAAACGAGTCTATTTGACGAAGTATCGTTGTGGTTTTGATGCGTAGGTGAGACTGGTTCTTGCTTAAACCCGTAGCAGCCACGTAAAATTTGCAACAACAAAGTAGAGGACGTCTAACTTGTTTTTGCAGGGCATGTTGTGATGTGATATGGTCAAGACGTGATGCTATATTTTATTGTATGAGATGATCATGTTTTGTAACCGGTTATCGGCAATCGGCAGGAGCCATATGGTTGTCGCTTTATTGTATGCAATGCAATCGCCTGTAATGCTTTACTTTATCACTAAGCGGTAGAGATAGTCGTAGAAGCATAAGTTTGGCGAGACGACAACGATGCTACGATGGAGATCAAGGTGTCGCGCCGGTGACGATGGTGATCATGGTGGTGCTGCGGAGATGAAGATCACGAAGCACAAGATGATGATGACCATATCATATCACTTATATTGATTTGCATGTGATGTTTATCCTTTATGCATCTTATCTTGCTTTGATTGACGGTAGCATTATAAGATGATCTCTCACTAAAATTATCAAGAAGTGTTCTCCCCGAGTATGCACCGTTGCCAAAGTTCGTCGTGCCCAGACACCACGTGATGATCGGTGTGATAAGCTCACGTCCATCTACAACGGGTGCAAGCCAGTTTTGCACACGCAGAATACTCGGGTTATACTTGACGAGCCTAGCATATGCGAGATATGGCCTCGGAACACGGAGACCGAAAGGTCGGCGTGAATCATATAGTAGAGATGATCAACATAAGATGTTCACCATTGAAAACTACTCCATCTCACGTGATGATCGGTTATGGTTTAGTTGATTTGGATCACGTGATCACTTAGATGACTAGAGAGATGTCTGTCTAAGTGGGAGTTCTTAAGTAATATGATTAATTGAACTTAAATTTATCATGAACTTAGTCCCTGGTAGTATTTTGCAAATTATGTTGTAAGATCAATAGCTTGCGTTGTTGCTTTCATATGTTTATTTTGATATGTTCCTAGAAAATTATGTTGAAAAATGTTAGTAGCAATGATGCGGATTTGATCCGTGATCGAGGTTTATCCTCATTGCTGCATGAAGAATTATGTCCTTGATGCACCGCTAGGTGACGGACCTATTGCGAGGAGCGGATGCGGCGTTATGAGCGTTTGGCTAGCTCAATATGATGACTACTTGATAGTTTAAGTGCACCATGCTTAACGGCTTAGAATCGGGACTTCAAAGATGTTTTGAATGTCATGGACCATATGAGATGTTCCAGGAGTTGAAGTTAATATTTCAAGCAAATACCGAGTTGAGAGATATGAAGTCTCCAACAAGTTCTATAGCTAAAAGATGGAGGAGAATCGCTCAACTAGTGAGCATGTGCTCAGATTGTCAGGTACTACAATCGCTTGAATCAAGTGGGAGTTAATCTTCCGAGATAAGATAGTGATTGATGAGAATTCTCTAGTCACCATCACCAAGTTAGTAGAACTTCGTGATGAACTATAGTATACAAGGGATGATGAAAATGATTTCGAGTTTTTCATGATGATGAAATCGATGAAGGTAGAAATCAAGAAAGAACATCAAGTGTTGATGGTTAACAAGACCACTAGTTTCAAGAAAAGGGCAAAGGGATAGAAGGGAACTTCAAGAAGGACGGCAAGCAAGTTGCTGCTCAAGTGAAGAAGCCTAAGTCGGACGAAGCCGAGACTAAGTTAATATGTTTATAGTGAACTTGGTATTTTGATAGTTTACATTCAAGCGATGCATACTATGTGCAAGATTTTACCTGAAAGCGCATGAAGCGAAAGCACATTGTGGGAAGGAAATTGTATGGCAACTTGACGCTTTCCCAAGGCACCCATATTTTCAACTTAAATTTTTGGATCTCATCACACAGCTTGATGAAATGGTTATGCACTCTGCCTCCTTATTGTCACGTTCATCACTGCAAACTGCAATGTGATATACACAATTGTTATTCACGATGAGCATCATGTAACTTTAGATCCGTGCCATACCCAACCTCGAGGCACAAGATGAAGTGGCAGCACTGCAATCCTGTTCGGGAGGTTGGCAAAACAATGACTTCACTGATGAGCTCAAATTCCATGCAATCAGTCGGTGCGATGCCTTGTATCCATGATGAATGTAACAGAGTGGTATGGACTTTGGTGGAGTTGATCGGCAAGTCATATTGACAATGGATCTTCAAGAGAAGATTTATATTGATAAATGGACTATCAAAGCCCAATCTGTCGCAAAGGTTTTTTTGATTAAAGTCTGGGTGTTGATTACAATGAGATTTTCAATCGTATGACAGTTTGAGTCTGTCCATCATGTTAGCACTGTTACAAGAAATTTGGCAATGGATGTAAAACCGCATCCTGAATGGGTTTTGAGCAAGAGCTGTATATGATGCAACCAATCTTTTATCGATCCAAAGCCAGCTCACAGTGTGCCGCTCCAAGACATTCGATCGCTAGATGGATGGCGCAACCGCATCATCACAAAAACCGCCTGGCTTGCCTGTGTTGCTGCGTGAAATTGAGACTCAAAACCCCACCACGGAAAGTCATTCCTCATGCCTGACTTCATAGGCATATGTTATGTCAGGTCAGATTCATTGTATACCCTCACTGATTTATAAGGGGAGCAGTGATCAGTAGATCGACATTGGTCAAAATTATCCTTAGTGGAATAAGAGATATGATTTTCTCTATTGCGGATGATAAAGGTTCACGCCGATAAAGGGTTGATGCAAATTTTGACATTCCATTGATGAGAGTCTCGAAATGGCCGAGACGTAAAGATTGATATATTGAAGCCTATGTTTGACATCGAATGGTTCCGAGTGAAATCGAATTTATCGGGCACGGAGGTTACCGAACCCCCGGGAACTTAATGGGCCATAGTGGGCCTTAGGAAAAAGGAGAAAGGGGCTGCCCTAGGGCTGGCCGCCGCCCCTCTCCCTAGTCCTATTAGGACTAGGAGAGGTGGTCGCCCCTCTCTCCCTCTTCCCCTCTTTCCCTTGACAAGTCCTAGTCCAACTAGGATTGGGGAGGAATCCTACCCCGGAGGGAGTAGGACTGGCGCCGCCAGGGCTTGGTCGGCCAGCCCTCCCTTGTTCCTTTATATACGGGGCAGGGGGCACCCTAGAACACACAAGTTGATCTACGGATCGTTTTAGTTGCAGGCGGTGCCCCCTCCACCATATTCCACCTCGGTCATATCGTCGTGAAGCTTAGGCGAAGCCCCGCGCCGGTAGAACATCAAGATCGCCACCACGCCGTCGTGGCCGACGGAACTCTCCCCGACACTCGGCTGGATCGAGTACGAGGGACGCCATCGAGCTGTACGTGTGTCAAGAACTCGGGCGCCGAGTAACGGCGCCGGATCGGTCGGATCGCGAGGAGAACGACGACTACTTCCTCTACGCCAGATCGCTTCCGCTTGGTCTACAAGGGTATGTAGACAACACTCTCCCTCTCGTTGCTATTCATCACCATGATCTTGCGTGTGCGTAGGAAATTTTTTGAAATTACTACGTTCCCCAACAGTTCTACCGTCGCAGGGCTTCGCCTAAGCACCACTACGATATTATCGAGGTGGACTATGGTGGAGGGAGGCACCGCACACGGCTAAGAGATCCAAGGGATCAATTGTTGTTGTCTCTAGAGGTGCCCCCCTGCCCCCGTATATAAAGGAGTAAGGGGGAGGGAGCGGCCGGCCTAGGAGGGGGCGCGCCAAGGGGAGTCCTACTCCCGGTGGGAGTAGGACTCCCTCCTTCCTTGTTGGAGTAGGAGAAGGGGAAAGAGGGGGAGAGGAAGAAGGAAAGGGAGGCTGCGCCCCTTGTCCAATTCGGACCAGAGGGGGGGCACAGGCCTCCTTCCTTTTGGCCTCTCTCCTCTATTCCCGTATGGCCCAATAAGGCCCATATACTCCCGGCGAATTCTCGTAACTCTCCCAGATTCAAAATACCCGAATCACTGAACCTTCCAAGTCCGAATATAGTCGCCCAATATATCGATCTTTACGCCTCGCCATTTCGAGACTCTCGTCATGTCCCCGATCTCATCCGGGACTAACTCCTTCGTACATCAAAACTCATAAACTCATAATATAACCGTCATCGAAACCTTATGTGCGGACCCTACGGGTTCGAGAACAATGTAGACATGACCGAGAGACGCTTCCGTCAATAACCAATAGCGAACCTAGATGCTCATATTGGCTCCTACATATTCTACGAAGATCTTTATCGGTCAAACCGCATAACAACATACGTTGTTCCCTTTGTCATCAGATATGTTACTTTCCGAGATTCGATCGTCGGTATCCAATACCTAGTTCAATCTCGCTATCGCAAGTCTCTTTACTTGTTACGTAATGCATCATTCCGTAACTAACTCATTAGTTACATTGCTTGCAAGGCTTATAGTGATGTGCATTACCGAGAGGGCCCGAGATACCTCTCCGACAATCGAGTGACAAATCCTAATCTCAAATACGCCAACCCAACATTTACCTTTGGAGACACCTGAGAGCTCCTTTATAATCACCCGATTACGCTAGACGCTTGGTAGCACACAAAGTGTTCCTCCGTAAACGGAGTTGCATAATCTCATAGTCATAGGAACATGTATAAGTCATGAAGAAAGCAATAGCAACATACTAAACGATCAAGTGCTAAGCTAATGGAATGGGTCAAGTCAATCACATCATTCTCCTAATGATGTGATCTCGTTAATCAAATGACAACACATGTCTATGGCTAGGAAACATAACCATCTTTGATTAATGAGCTAGTCAAGTAGAGGCATACTAGTGAGACTATGTTTGTCTATGTGTTCACACATGTATTATGTTTCCGGTTAATACAATTCTAGCATGAATAATAAACATTTATCATGAAATAAGGAAATAAATAATAACTTTATTATTGCCTCTAGGGCATATTTCCTTCAGTCTCCCACTTGCACTAGAGTCAATAATCTAGTTCACATCGCCATGTGATTTAATACCAATATTCATATCTGTATATGATTAACACCCATAGTTCACATCTTCATGTGACCAACACCCAAAGGGTTTACTAGAGTCAATAATCTAGTTCACATCGCTATGTGATTAACACCCAAAGAGTACTAAGGTATGATCATGTTTTTCTCGAGAGAGAAGTTTAGTCAACGGGTCTGTCACATTCAGAGCCGTATGTATTTTGCAAATATTCTATGTCTACAATGCTCTGCACGGAGCTACTCTAGCTAATTGCTCCCACTTTCAATACGTATCTAGATTGAGACTTAGAGTCATCTGGATTGGTGTAAAAGCTTGCACCGATGTAATCCTTTATGAAGGGCTCTTTTATCACCTCCATAATCGAGAAATATTTCCTTAGTCCTTACTAAGGATATTCTTGACCAATGTCCAGTGATCTATTCCTGGATCACTATTGTATTCCCTTACCAAATACAGAACAAGGTATACAATAGGTCTGGTACATAGCATAGCATACTTTATAGAACCTATGACTGAGGCATAGGGGATGACTCTCATTCTCTTTTCTATTTTCTGCTGTGGTCGGGATTTGAGTCTTACGCAATTTCATACCTTTGGAACATAGGCAAGAACTCTTTCTTTGACTGTTCCATTTTGAACTACTTCAAAATCTTGTCAAGGTATGTACGCGTTGAAAATCTTATCAAGTGTCTTGATCTATCTCAATAGATCTTGATGCTCAATATGTAAGTAGCTTTGTCGAGGTCTTTCTTTGAAAAAACTCCTTTCAAACACTCCTTTATGCTTTGCAGAATAATTCTACATTATTTCCGATCAACAATATGTCATTCACATATACTTATCAGAAATGTTGTAGTGCTCGCACTCACTTTCTTGTAAATACAGGCTTCACCGCAAGTTTGTATAAAACTATATGCTTTGATCAACTTATCAAAGCGTATAATCCAACTCTGAGATGCTTGCACCAGTCCATAGATGGATCGTTGGAGCTTGCACATTTTGTTAGCTCCTTTAGGATTGACAAAACCTTCTGGTTGTATCATATACAACTCTTCTTTAACAAATCCATTAAGGAATGTAGTTTTGACCTCCATTTGCCAAATTTCATAAAATGTGGCAATTGCTCACATGATTCGGACAGACTTTTAAGCATCGATATGAGTGAGAAAATCTCATTGTATTCAACACCTTGAACTTTGTCAAAAACCTTTGTTTTTCGACAAGTCTAGCTTTGTAGATAGTAACACTACTATCAGTATCTGTCTTCCTCTTGAAGATCCATTTATTCTCAATGGCTTGCCGATCATCGGGCAAGTCAACCAAAGTCCATACTTTGTCCTCATACATGGATCCCATCTCAGATTTCATGGCCTCAAACCATTTTGCGGAATCTGGGCTCATCATCGCTTCCTCATAGTTCGTAGGTTCATCATGGTCTAGTAACATGATTTCCAGAATAGGATTACCGTACCACTCTAGTGCGGACCGTACTCTGGAAGACCTACGAGGTTCTGTAGTAACTTGATCAGAAGTTTCATGATCATCATCATTAGCTTCCACACTAATTGGTGTAGGATCACTGGAACTGATTTCAGTGATGAAGTATTTTCCAATTCAGGATAAGGTACAGTTACCTCATCAAGTTCTACTTTCCTCCCACTCACTTCTTTCGAGAGAAACTCCTTCTCTAGAAAGGATCCATTCTTAGCAACAAATGTTTTGCCTTCGGATCTGTGATAGAAGGTGTACCCAACAGTTTCCTTTGGGTATTCTATGAAGACGCACTTCTCCGATTTGGGTTCGAGCTTATCAAGTTGAAAACCTTTTTCATATAAGCATCGCAACTCCAAACTTTAAGAAACGACAGCTTAGGTTTACTGCTAAACCATAGTTCATATGGTGTCGTCTCAACGGATTTAGATGGTGCCCTTTTAACGTGAATGCAGCTGTCTATAATGCATAACCCCAAAACAATAGTGGTAAATCAGTAAGAGACGTCATAGATCGCACCATATCCAATAAAGTGCGGTTACGATGTTCGGACACACCATAACGTTGTGGTGTTCCAGGTGGCGTGAGCTGTGAAACTATTCCACATTATTTTAATTGAAGACCAAACTCGTAACTCAAATATTCGTCTCCGCGATCAGATTGTAGAAACTTTATTTTCTTGTCACGATGATTTTTCCACTTCACTCTGAAACTCTTTGAACCTTTCAACTATTTCAGACTTATGTTTCATCAAGTAGATATACCCATATCTGCTCAAATCATCTTGTGAAGGTCAAAAAATAATGATACTTGCCACGAGCATCAACACTCATTGGATCACATACATCGGTATGTAATATTTCCAATAAGTCAAGAGCTTGTTCCATTATTCCGAGAATGAGTTTTAGTCATCTTGCCCAAAAGGCACGGTTCGCAAGCATCAAATGATTCATAACCAAGTGATTCCAAAATCCATCTTTATGGAGTTTCTTCAGCGCTTTAATCGATATGACCCAAATGGCAAGTGCCACAAACAAGTTGCACTATCATTATTAGCTTTGCATCTTTTGGCATCAATATTATGAATATGTGTATCACTACGATCGAGATCCAACAAACTATTTTCATTGGGTGTATAACCATCGAAGGTCTTATTCATGTAAAAGAATAACAATTATTCTTTAACTTCAAATGAATAACCGTATCGCAATAAACATGATCAAATCATATTCATGCTCAACGCAAACACTAAATAACATTTATTTAGGTTTAACACCAATCTCGAAAATATAGGGTGTGTGATGATGATCATATCAATCTTGGAACTATTTCCAACACTCATCGTCACTCCCCCTCAACTAGTCTCTGTTTATTATGTAACTCCTGTTTCGAGTTACTAATCTTAGCAACCGAACAAGTATCAAATACTTAGGGGCTACTATAAACACTAGTAAGGCACACATCAAACACCTATATATCAAATATACCCTTGTTCACTTTGCCATCCTTCTTATCCACCAAATATTTAGGGCATTTCCGCTTCCAGTGACCATTTCCTTTGCAGCGTAAGCACT
Source organism: Aegilops speltoides (assembly GCA_021437245.1). Classification (NCBI taxonomy): domain Eukaryota; kingdom Viridiplantae; phylum Streptophyta; class Magnoliopsida; order Poales; family Poaceae; genus Aegilops; species Aegilops speltoides. The sequence goes on from CM038142.1 coordinate 576,570,533, forward strand.
CAGTTTCAGGCTTTGGTCTAGCTTTGGTCTTCTTCATGAGAGTGACAACTTGTTTGCGATTCTACTTGAAGTTTTCCTTTCTTTCCCTTTGCCCTTTTGTTGAAACTAGTGGTCTTGTCAATCATCAACACTTGATGCTCTTTCTTGATTTCTACCTTCGTTGATTTCAACGTCACGAAGAGCTTGGGAATCATTTTTGTCATCCCTTGCATACTATAGTTCATCACGAAGTTCTAGTAACTTAGTGATGGTGACTAGAGAATTCTGTCAATCACTATCTTATCTGGAAGATTAACTCCCACTTGATTCAAGCGATTGAAGTACCTGCATAATCTGAGCACATGCTCACTAGTTGAGCGATTCTCCTCCATCTTTTAGCTATAGAACTTGTTGAAGACTTCATATCTCTCAACTCGGTATTTGCTTGAAATATTAACTTCAATTCCTGGAACATCTCATATGGTCCATGACGCTCAAAACGCCTTTGAAGTCCCGATTCTAAGCCGTTAAGCATGGTGCACTAAACTATCAAGTAGTCATCATATTGAGCTAGCCAAACGCTCATAACGTGCAGATCGCTCCCTGCAATAGGTCTGTCACCTAGTGGTGCATTAAGGACATAATTCTTCTGTGCAGCAATGAGGATAAACCTCATATCACGGATCCAATCCGCATCATTGCTACTAACATCTTTCTACACAGTTTTCTCTAGGAGCATATCAAAATAAACATATGAAAGCAACAACGCGAGCTATTGATCTACAACATAATTTGCAAAACACTACCAGGACTAAGTTCATGATAAATTAAAGTTCAATTAATCATATTACTTAAGAACTCCCACTTAGACAGACATCTCTCTAGTCATCTAAGTGATCACGTGATCCAAATCAACTAAACCATGTCCGATCATCACGTGAGATGGAGTAGTTTCAATGGTGAACATCACTATGTTGATCATATCTACTATATGATTCACGTTTGACCTTTCGGTCTCCGTGTTCCGAGGCCATATCTGTTATATGCTAGGCTCATCAAGTTTAACCTGAGTATTCCGCGTGTGCATCTGTTTTGCACCCGTTGTATTTGAACGTAGAGCCTATCACACCCGATCATCACGTGGTGTCTCAGCACGAAGAACTTTCGCAATGGTGCATACTCAGGGAGAACACTTTTTGATAATTTTTAGTGAGAGATCATCTTAAAATGCTACCGTCAATCAAAGCAAGATAAGATGCATAAAGGATAAACATCACATGCAATCAATATAAGTGATATGATATGGCCATCATCATCTTGTGCTTGTGATCTCCATCTCCGAAGCACCGTCGTGATCACCACCGTCACCGGCGCGACACCTTGATCTCCATCGTAGCATCGTTGTCGTTACGCCATCTATTGCTTCTACGACTATCGCTACCGCTTAGTGATAAAGTAAAGCAATTACAGGGCGTTTGCATTTCATACAATAAAACGACAACCATATGGCTCCTGCCAGTTGCCGATAACTTCGGTTACAACACATGATCATCTCATACAATAAAATATAGCATCACGTCTTGACCATATCACTCACAACATGCCCTGCAAAAACAAGTTAGACGTACTCTACTTTGTTGTTGCAAATTTTACGTGGCTGCTACGGGCTGAGTAAGAACCGTTCTTACATACGCATCAAAACCACAACGATAGTTTGTCAAGTTAGTGCTGTTTTAACCTTTGCAAGGACCGGGCGTAGCCACACTCGGTTCAACTAAAGTTGGAGAAACAGACACCCGCTAGTCACCTGTGTGCAAAGCACGACAGTAAAACCAGTCTCGCGTAAGCATACGCGTAATGTCGGTCCGGGCCGCTTCATCCAACAATCGCTGAACCAAAGTATGACATGCTGGTAAGCGGTATGACTTGTATCGCCCACAACTCACTTGTGTTCTACTCGTGCATATAACATCAAGGCATAAAACCTAGGCTCGGATGCCACTGTTGGGTAACGTAGTAATTTCAAAATTTTCCTACGCACACGCAATATCATGGTGATGCATAGCAACGAGAGGGGAGAGTGTGTCCACGTACCGTCGTAGACCGAAAACGGAAGCGTTAGAACAACGCGGTTGATGTAGTCATACGTCTTCACGGCCCGACCGATCAAGCACCGAAAATACGGCACCTCCGAGTTATAGCACACGTTCAGCTTGATGACGTCCCTCGAACTCCGATCCAGCCGAGTGTCGAGGGAGAGTTCCGTCAGCACGACGGCGTGGTGACGATCTTGATGTTCTACCGTCGCAGGGCTTCGCCTAAGCACTGCTACGATATTATCGAGGTGGACTATGGTGGAAGGGGGCACCGCACACGGCTAAGAGATCCAAGGGATCAATTGTTGTTTGTCTCTAGAGGTGCCCCCTGCCCCCATATATAAAGGAGCAAGGGGGGAGGGGGCGGCCGGCCTAGGAGGGGGCGCGCCAGGGGAGTCCTACTCCCACCGGGAGTAGGACTCCCTCCTTCCTTGTTGGAGTAGGAGAAGGGGAAAGAGGGGAGGAAGAAGGAAAGGGGCTGCGCCCTTGTCCAATTCGGACCAGAGGGGGGCGCAGGCCTCCTTCCTTTTGGCCTCTCTCCTCTATTCCCGTATGGCCCAATAAGGCCCATATACTCCCCGGCGAATTCCCGTAACTCTCCGGTACTCCGAAAAATACCCGAATCACTCGAAACCTTTCCGAAGTCCGAATATAGTCGTCCAATATATCGAACTTTATGTCTCGACCATTTCGAGACTCCTCGACATGTCCTCGAGCTCATCCGGGATCCGAACTCCTTCGGTACATCAAAACTCATAAACTCATAATATAACTGTCATCGAAATCTTATGCGTGCGGACCCTACGGGTTCGAGAACAATGTAGACCTGACGGAGACACGTTTCCGGTCAATAACGAATAGCGGAACCTGGATGCTCATATTGGCTCCCACATATTCTAAGAAGATCTTTATCGGTCAAACCGCATAACAACATACGTTGTTCCCTTTGTCATCGGTATGTTACTTGCCCGAGATTCGATCGTCGGTATCCAATACCTAGTTCAATCTCGTTACCGGCAAGTCTCTTTACTCGTTACATAATGCATCATTCCTTAACTAACTCATTAGTTACATTGCTTGCAAGGCTTATAGTGATGTGCATTACCGAGAGGGCCCAGAGATACCTCTCCGACAATCAGAGTGACAAATCCTAATCTCGAAATACGCCAACCCAACATTTACCTTTGGAGACACCTGTAGAGCTCCTTTATAATCACCCAGTTACGTTGTGACGTTTGGTAGCACATAAAGTGTTCCTCCGGTAAACGGGAGTTGCATAATCTCATAGTCATAGGAACATGTATAAGTCGTGAAGAAAGCAATAGCAACATACTAAACGATCAAGTGCTAAGCTAACGGAATGGGTCAAGTCAATCACATCATTCTCCTAATGATGTGATCTCATTAATCAAATGACAACACATGTCTATGGCTAGGAAACATAACCATCTTTGATTAATGAGCTAGTCAAGTAGAGGCATACTAGTGACACTATGTTTGTCTATGTGTTCACACATGTATTATGTTTCCGGTTAATGCAATTCTAGCATGAATAATAAACATTTATCATGAAATAAGGAAATAAATAATAACTTTATTAATGCCTCTAGGGCATATTTCCTTCAACTCGAACCAGTTCATTGGCCAGATACCTCCAAGCTTTGGAAACTTTCCGATGCTTCAATATTTGGACATTTCCAAAAACAATCTTCATGGTAGGGTTCCAGTGGAGATCTTTAGAATCCCAACAATATTTGTAATTGATTTATCTTTCAATAGCCTTGTTGGACAACTTGCTACCGACATGGGCAATGCCAAACAACTTGTATATTTGGTACTTTCATCAAATAAGCTATATGGAGATATTCCAAGCACTCTTGGTGATTGTGAAAGTTTAGAATACATTGAGTTAGACTCGAATAATTTCAGCGGAAGCATACCACTTCATTAGGCAACATAAGCAGCCTAAAAGTTTTGAATATTTCTGCCAATTACTTGGGGTCAATACCAGCATCTCTTGGCAACCTACAACTTCTTGAGGAGCTAGACTTGTCATTCAACCATCTTCATGGTGAGGTTCCAACTAAAGGGATTTTCAAGAATGCAACTATCGTGCGGATTGATGGAAATCAAGGGTTTGTGGTGGGGCATTGGAGTTACACATCCTAACATGTTCTACCATGCCTTCAAATTCAACTAGAAAAAAGGGATCTTTGGTGGTCAAAGTAGTTATCCCAATAGCCATAATAGTGTCACTTGCTATGGTCATATTTGGCTCTTCGCTTTGGAGAGGAAAATACAAGAGCAAATCTATATCTCAACCATCATTTGCTACAAAATTTCCCAAAGTTTCTTTCAATGATCTAGCCAGAGCAACACAGGGATTCTCAACGTCCAACTTAATTGGCAGAGGGAGATACAGTTCTGTATATCAAGGAAAACTAGCTGAAGATGAAGATGATGTTGCTGTGAAAGTTTTCAACCTGGAGACAAGAGGAGCACAAAAGAGCTTCATCGCAGAATGTAATGCGTTGAGAAATGTGTGGCACCGTAATGTGGTTCCTATCCTAACTGTGTGCTCAAGCATTGATTCTAATGGCAATGATTTCAAGGCCCTAGTGTATGAGTTCATGCCACAAGGAGATTTACATAAACTACTATATTCAACCCAAGACTCTGGAGGCGCTTCAAATAACCTTATTACAATGGCTCAAAGGATAAGCATTGTCGTGGATGTAGCGGATGCAATGGAGTACCTACATCATAACAACCAGGGAACAATGGTTCATTGCAATCTGAAGCCTAGTAACATTCTTTTGGATGATAATATGACATCTCATGTTGGAGATTTTGGCCTGGCAAGATTCAAAATTGCTTCCACAACATTACCTATTGGTACATCAAACTCTTCGTCGGTTGCACTCATGGGGACGATTGGATACGCTGCTCCAGGTAATTGAAATTTTTATTCTTGTGTTGCTACATTTTTTCTGCATCTATGTGTACCAGTGAAAGTGACATCAGCTCTGCTTTTTATTCATTATGCAGAATATGCGGGAGGTGGTCATGTATCAACTGTCGCAGATGCCTATAGCTTTGGTGTCATTCTTCTCGAGACATTCATTCAAAGAAGTCCGACTGATGACATCTTTAAGGATGGACTGAGCATAGTAAAGTTTGTAGAGATCAACTTCCCCAATAGGGTATTGGATATTATCGATCCCCGGCTACTACAAGAGTTGGAGCTTTGCCAGGAAACTCTAATTGCCATGAAGGAAAAAGGTCTACATTCTTTGTCGTCTATGCTAAACATTGGCCTTTGCTGCACCAAGTCATCTCCGGGTGAACGTATCAACATGCAGGAGGTGGCCGCCAAGCTACATAGAATCAGGGATGCATATCTCAGAGAAGACTGAAGAGATGATTCTATCGCTTTAGTAGTATTAGCTACCTGAATAAGTAGCTTGTTGTACAATTGGCATTTATCGCATAGCCTGTATGTAAAGACCCGGATTTACCAATCTGAACTCTCTGCGTGTTGATGTGTGCCCAGCTAATGCACGCTGAATAATAAAGATGAATATCATTTCCATATATCAATATTACCAAACATATATATGTTTTATTGATTAATACTTGATGGTCAAGCTCATTTTTGTTCATTTGATTAATACTAGTTTTTGTCCACCCATCGGCCCTCGTCCTGTCTATGATTCGGATGTGGTATATATTATCTTTTCATAACTATTGGTTCATTTATTGTTTATGACAATTATGCCGACCAAAGTGACATAGATTTAATTATCTAGGAGGTTGTTGAACCGGAAATTCCAACCAACCCTATTGTCGAGAGGTTAAATTTAGTTGAAGAAGAAAACAATTTGTTGAAGGAAAAAATTAGAAAAATTGAGGAGGAGGAGATGATATTGGAGTTGCATGTTGCTGATGTCGTCGATGATCACAAGATCAAGATGGATGCAATGCGCTTGAAGATTAGAAAGATTAGAAAATATGCCTTTCATACCGAGGCTTGGTATCATTATGCCGTTGGATCAGTTGTTACATTGGTTGCGATTATGATCGCATTTGTTTTCGCATTGAAATGTTATACATAGTTTCAGTGTATGGTTTAATTAATTTAGATGCTCTGCAGACCTTTATGTTGTTAGACGAGAACTATGTATGTACTTTGGTTTTAATGTGATGATGAACTTCTATTAATTTGGTCACTTAATTATCTATTCATGATGTTCTGTAATGATTTTTGACACACTTAATAATATATAATGCACGCAGATGAACCGGCAATGGAGGTACGGTTCAAGACACACCTCCGAGTACATTAAGGGCGTGCATGATTTTCTCGAAGTGGATGAGGCAAACAAGCAGAATGGTTTTATGTGTTGTCCATGCCCTATATGTGGGAATACGAAGTCTTACTCTGATCGGAAAATCCTTCACACCCACCTGCTTTACAAGGGTTTCATGCCACACTATAATATTTGGACGAGGAACGGAGAAATAGGGGTTATGATAGAAGATGGCGAAGAAGAAGAGTACGATGACAAATATGTGCCCCCTGAATACAGTGATGCTACTGAACATCAAGAGGAACCAGACGATGTGCACGATGATGCTGCAACGGGCGAAGCTGCTGAAGATCAAGAGGAACCAGACGATGTGCCCGATGATGATGATCTCCGCCGGGTCATTTTCGATGCAAGGACGCAATGCGAAAGTCAAAAGGAGAAGCTGAAGTTCGATCGCATGTTAGAGGACCACAAAAAAGGGTTGTACCCCAATTGCGAAGATGGCAACACAAAGCTCGGTACCGTACTGGAATTGCTGCAGTGGAAGGCAGAGAATGTTGTGTCTGACAAAGGATTTGAGAAGCTACTGAAAATATTGAAGAAGAAGCTTCCAAAGGATAACGAATTGCCCGATAGTACATACGCAGCAAAGAAGGTCGTATTCCCTCTAGGATTGGAGGTGCATAAGATACATGCATGCCCTAATGACTGCATCCTCTACCGCAGTGCATACAAGGATCTGAACGCATGCCCGGTATGCGGTGCATTACGGTATAAGATCAGACGAGATGACCCTGGTGATGTTGACGGCGAGCCCCCCAGGAAGAGGGTTCCTGCGAAGTTGATGTGGTATGATCCTATAATACCATGGTTGAAACGTCTGTTCAGAAACGGAGAGCATGCCAAGTTGATGCGATGGCACAGTGAGGACCGTAAGAAAGACGGGAAGTTGATAGCACCAGCTGACGGGTCGCAGTGGAGAAAAATCGAGAGAAAGTACTGGGATGAGTTTGCAAGTGACCCAAGGAATGTATGGTTTGCTTTAAGCGCGGATGGCATTAATCCTTTCGGGGAGCAGAGCAGCAATCACAACACCTGGCCTGTGACTCTATGTATGTATAACCTTCCTCCTTGGATGTGAATGAAGCGGAAGTTCATTATGATGCCAGTTCTCATCCAAGGCCCTAAGAAACCCGACAACGACATTGATGTGTACCTAAGGCCATTAGTTGAAGAACTTTTACAACTGTGGAATGGAAACGGTGTACGTACGTGGGATGAGCACAAACAGGAGGAATTTGACCTAAAGGCGTTGTTGTTCGTGACCATCAACGATTTGCCCGCTCTCAGTAACCTTTCAGGACAGACAAACAAGGGATACCACGCATGCACGCACTGTTTACTTGACACCGATAGTATATACCTAGGAAGCTGCAGGAAGAATGTGTACCTGGGCCATCGTCGATTTCTTCCGACCAACCATCAATGTCGAAAGAAAGGCAAGCATTTCAAAGGCAAGGCAGATCACCAGAAGAAGCCCGCCATGCGTACCGGTGATCACATACTTGCTATGGTCAATGATTTACACGTAATCTTGGGAAAGGGCCCCGATGGACTAGCTGTTCCGAGTGACGCTGGGGGGCACACACCCATGTGGAAGAAGAAATCTATATTTTGGGACCTACCCTACTAGAAAGACCTAGAGGTCCGCTCTTCGATCGACGTGATGCACGTGACGAAGAACCTTTGCATGAACCTGCTAGGCTTCTTGGGCGTGTATGGGAAGACAAAAGATACAGCTGAGGCACGAGAGGACCTGCAACGTTTGCACAAAAAAGACAGCATGCCTCCAAAGTAGTATGAAGGTCCTGCCAGCTATGCTCTTACCAAAGAAGAGAAGGAAATCTTCTTTGAATGCCTGCTTAGTATGAAGGTCCCGACTGGCTTCTCGTCGAATATAAAAGGAATAATAAATATGGCAGAGAAAAAATTTCAGAACCTAAAGTCTCATGACTGCCACGTGATTATGACGCAACTGCTTCCGGTTGCATTGAGGGGGCTTCTACCAAAAAACATCCGATTAGCCATTGTGAAGCTATGTGCATTCCTCAATGCAATCTCTCAGAAGCTGATCGATCCAGAAATTATACCAAGGCTAAGGAGTGATGTGGTGCAATGTCTTGTCAGTTTCGAGCTGGTGTTCATCTAGTTAACGAGATTGTCATTCTGGGCCTCGTATTTCTACACAATATGTACCCCTTTGAGAGGTTCATGGGAGTCCTAAAGAAATATGTCCGTAACCGCGCTAGGCCATAAGGAAGCATCTCCATGGGCCATCAAACAGAGGATGCCATCGGGTTTTGTGTTGACTTCATTCCTGGCCTTAAGAAGATAGGTCTCCCTAAATCGCGGTATGAGGGGAGATTGACCGAAAAGGCACGCTTGGAAGGGACTCAATAATATGCGAGGACGGATATTCTTGGTCTCAAGCACACTACAGTTCTACGAACTCTACCTTGGTGACCCGTATGTCGATGAACACAAGAACAGTCTGCGCTCCAAACACCCGGAGCAGTGCGACGACTGGATTACATGTGAACACATCAGGACTTTCAGCAGTTGGTTGGAAGCACGTCTCAGACGTGACAACACTGTTTGTTTTGAGCTGTACTTGTTGTCCAGGGGACCATCTTTGACTGTATTGATTTGGAAAGGATACGAGATAAATGGGAATACATTTTACACGATTGACCAAGATCAAAAGAGCACCAACCAAAACAGCGGTGTCCGCTTTGATGCAACAACCGAGAGGGGAAAGGATACATATTATGGTTACATAGTGGACATATGGGAACTTGACTACGGACATGATTTTAAGGTCCTTTGTTTAAGTGCAAATGGGTCAATCTGTCAGGAGGCGGGGTACAGGTAGACCCACAGTATGGAATGACAACAGTGGATCTGAAAAAGTCAAGGCTGGCCCCAGCATCCTGATAAACGATGAAGATTATCCATGGTTACGGCGCAATAAGCAAATGACACAAGCGAAGAAAAAGTGAAGACTTTCTCCCGCAACTATTATGATGATACCATGCCAACTTTGTAATGCATTTAGTATGATACCATTGTCCGTTTTGTACATGCACATGCTATGTGGGTGAATTTATGATACCATGCCAACTTTCAACTTTTTCAGAGTTCATTTGAAATGCTTTAATGTCTTATGGTTCGGCCCTCGTAATAATTAAAAATAGCAACAATAAGTATTTTGTTGTAAGTAGAAACAAAATAAAATAAATAAAGCAAGAAAGAAAACAAAAAGTGTTTTCAAATTTGAAGTTTATAATTTTTCTAAAACTAAAAGCAAAAAAGAATTTAAAAATAAAGCAAAAAACAAAAGAAAATAAATAATGCAGAAAACAAAACAAAAAAACTGGAAAATAATTAAAAATAGCAACAATAAGTAAAGAAAACAAAAAAACAAAAAAATGCCTCCTACTGGGGCCCCACGGCCTGAATACGGCTAGAAACCCTATCATGGGCCAGGATTCAGGCCCGCAGTAGGCCCAGAAGGCCCATCAGATGGAAGGTCGCAGTTGCTGGCTTAGGTATTTTCATACAGTTCGGAGGTGATCGACGTTGCTCTCACTTGTGTATCTCGTCCATATCCCCACCAACAACATCTGTAATTTAGGTTGAGGCATTTGACTTGATGTTAGCGTCCCAGATTGCAGGACAACTTCAATTCAGCAGCCAACTTTTTTGACACACTATGCAACGTTGGCGATTGCGGCAACGTCGCAAAACATGCTGCTTGCTCCTGGACGTTGGTCCATCATACAACAACTTGCTCAAATAGCACCCTCTACAGCCTTTGATGCTTCAAGGATACATCATATCAATAGAGGTTATAATTTTAGAGCTCATCATCAAGCCAAGTTGGCACTGAAGATTTAGAATGCATCTTTTAGCTACAGGTGTTCAAATTCAGGTATAGGTACATGCCTAAATGCATATATAGCTGCACTTTCATGCATCATGCAATGCAAGATTGTATATGTACGTTGTTGTTAAATGAATTAATGTTTCTGAGTTAAAAAGAACACTTTTGCAATTGGGAAGGTGTCCTGTGCAGGGTGAAGAATCCACGTCGTGTCACTTCTCTAAACCTTGCATGTCGGGGTTTGGTAGGATACATCTCTCCTTCAATTGGGAACCTAATATTTTTGCATTCTCTAACCCTCACGGGGAATAAACTCGTAGGAGAGATCCCACCCTCCCTTGGTCACTTGCGTCGCCTCCAAACCCTGCGCTTGACTAACAACATGCTGCAAGGAAGGTTGCCGAGCTTGGCAAACTGCTCAAGGCTCAGGGTGTTGCATGTTTCAGCTAACAATTTATTTCGCCGACCTCCTCTTCAGTTGCCAACTATACAACAAGCACATGTTTTAGTTTATTACTGAACCAACTAGAACACTTAAAACACATTTGACCATGGAATAGAACCTAATATAAAGAAACATCCAAATGATTTCGTGAAAAGCTGCATGTACACACTTTATATATTCTCGAAATATTTAGGTGCTTATACACAATTATAGACTAGAAACTACTATCGAGATATTTGATTGACAACACACTCCAGATATCTCCATGGAAAGAGAGAGAGAGAGAGAGAGAGAGAGATGGTATATATTCACTTTAATTCATGAAGTGTCACAAGTTAATATATAGTTCTCTATTATTCGTTTACTCGTATCTATGTGAATTTGGTTTAAAGATCATTTTAAGGGGCAATATCACAAAAATGAAACCTCTCCTACAACAACTGTCTAAGTTTAGTCGAGCACAAATGTATTCTTTGATGATATATATTAAAGCTATATAATAAAAATACAATAATTAATGTTAAAAAACAGTATAATGTGGTTAATTATACTCACTAAATAGTTTAAAAATAATTACTAAGAATCTGTTGTAAAAATGAGCTATAAATAAGTATAAAAGTTTAGTACAAATGTTTTGTACTTGCCTTTCCTCGGAGTTATTTTGACCTGCTCCATTTGATTATAAAAAGTCATAGTTAATTGATTGTATATTAGAATCAGGTTGACTACTTCTTTTATAATTATAACAGTAGTTATCGTGTTCACGTCTTCAAAAATTATTGATAAACAAGTTTATGTATTATATATTCATCTAACTGAAAAATGAATAATTAAATGTGTTTATCATATATTTTATAATCAATTGTATGTTGTGTTAAATTGCAATTTTATAGTTATTTGGAGTACTAACCAAATCCTAATTTGCATTGGTCCCAACTATACAAAATGTATAATTAATTTATAATTAATCATCTATTCCACACTAATAATAATCCAATTAAATATATCTTATAATTGATGAACTAATTAAAATTGCACTTATGAGAATATCATAATAGTAGATGATTAACCCACACAATGTTGTGGGAACGATATGAGCAATTTTGAAGTTAACTTATAATTTGTCGTAGGAATGGTAAGAGATTTTTTAAAAAATAAACAAGGTTGTATAGTCGAAATGATACATACACCGAGAATCAATGTGAACGCTTTCCAAAACCACAAATTTTAAAAAATTCGTGCATGTTTTTCAAATTTAGGAACTTTTATTAGAATTTCATACTTTTTACAAATCTGAGCACTTTTTTGCAAATTTGAGAACTTTTATTGAATTTACAAGCTCTTTTTGAGTTCATAGACATTTTACATATTTACGACCTTTTGAAATCCATGAAAGTTTTAAATTTGTGAACAAACAATTCATTTCGTGATAATTTGGAAAATTCATTAAATTTTCCTATTCTGTGATTTTGTAAAAAAAATTGTGAATTCTTTCCAAATTCATGAACACTTTTCAAATTCATAATTTTTGGTCAATTTCATGATTTTTTTAAATCACGAACAATGTTTGTTCTTCATGGACATATGTTCAAATTTGCAAATATTTTTGGTATTCACAAACATATTTTTAAAATATGTGATTCATTTGGGTTCAAGAACTATTTTTTAAAAATTCATGAATTTCTAAAAACATTGGGAACTTTTTGAATGTATGTTTTTTTAGTCTATAGAAAATTAAAGGTCATTATTTCAGAACCAATATGTTGCTGGTCTTTTAACTAGCTTGTCCAACTGAATAATAGACCCGTTGTAAGAAAAAGGCTATCAAACCAGTCAATCACCGACTGAATCGAGTTGGGCGCTATATGGGCAGCAGCCCACCATAAGGTCGCGTGAGCACGCGTTCTGTGTCGCCCAAAGCGCTGGTTAGAAGAACACTACTAGGGAAAAGCCTATACACAGGATCTTACCAGCAGTGCGTTTTAAAATAAGGCATTGTTGCAATGTATCAGTAGCGCGCTCTACCAGAACTCGCTGCTGAAATAAAGGTAGCAGTAGCGCGCCTCCACTAAGCCGCGCTACTGCTATAATTCCCACGACCCCGCCGCGAAGCTAGTTATAGCAGCAGCTCGTTAATTAGAAGTGTGCTATTGCTAGGTAGTTTAAAAGTAGCGCCTTTACCTATAGAACACTATTGCTAAAACTAGTTATCTCCCACCACCCATGCTCTCCTCTATCCGATCCACACTCACACTCACACTCACTCGATCTCCCCCTCAACCCCCCCCCCCCCCCCCGCGCCGGTCCTCCCCCATTGGCCGTCATCGCCTACCCCTCCTCCCTCTACACCGTCGTCAACTCCTCCTCCTCGCTGGACTCGGTACCGCCCTCTTCCTCCGTCCTCCCTCGACTCGCTGCCGGCCGGCCCCTCCTCGCTCCGCCCTTCCTCCTCCGTCCTACTCTCTCCTCCCTCCTCCAGTCGCCCCTCCTTCTCCCTCCTCCCTCCTCCATCCACAACCCCTCCTCCCTACTACATTTTGATTTAGTAGGCTAGTTCATATGCAACATTTTGATTTAGTTCATATGATTTAGTTGATTTAGTAGGCTAGTTGATTTAGTTGATTTAGAACATTTTGATTTTGTTGATTTAGTAGGCAAGTTGATCTAGTAGGCTAGTTGATTTAGTTGGTTTATAGAACATTTTGATTTAGTTGATTTAGTAGGCAAGTTGATTTAATAGGATAGTTGATTTAGTTGATTTATAGAACATTTTGATTTAGTTGATTTAGTATGCTAGTTGATAGCTCTGAAGATTTGGCACCACCTAGCTAGATCTTAGGATTATAATTTCATCAAATTGCTTCTCGCGGAAGAAGAATCAAATTGCTTCTCGCGGAAGATTTGGCATTTGCCTGCTAGCTGTTGGTTCTATTCTAGAAGGTGTTAGTAAGCTATGAAAATATAACTGAAGAAGAACCAAAAAAATCACATGATATTGTTTTTCTTTCGTGTGAAGTGGATCGTTAATCCTTTGCTCATATTGCTTTAGGAAAATAGCGCTGCCACCACCACCACCATGTCGATTGTGCAAGTCACGGTGCGCCGGCAGCCTTGCAACTGGCAGGCTGTTCGGCATCTACTTCCAGCCGAGTTTTCGTCATGCGGCGGTAAGAAATTATATGAAATGTAACAACTATTTTATTTTTTAGTGTTGGCATTACTGCATTGTGTCATTTTGCTCTTTTTACACAGATCGTCCCATGCAATGTGAGGTTTAAATTCAACAAGCTGACAGGAGACACTGTGAATTTGAGGCTCCTGGGGGCCGTACACTATGGAGGTCGAGAAAGGACGCAATATGTCGCAGATTGGAGGAGATGGATGGGCCAATTTCCTCGTCCGCATGCGTCTTATTGGTGGTGAGTTGATCAGCTTCTCCTTCAGAGCAGAAAGACCCAAGCTGGCTGTCATTTATATCAACCTGGTGGCAGATGATGAAGATGATGAAGATGATGAAGATAATGAGGACCCACTCGATGAACATGATGAGGACCCACTTCAGGAAGCCATTGTATCTCAAAGAATGAGGCTGAGCGAGGAGGAGGTGTGCAACCTATGGGACATAATTCCGCCACGTGCTAACTTTGTTGGGGTGCCATTCGTGACCCGCCTGACAAGTACCATGGTCGATCGACATGATATGGCATGTTATACTTACAAATGCAAATTATCCGATGATATGCTTAGTGTAGAGTCCAATGATATGTTGTGTAGAATCTAGTCGATGATATGCTTTAGTGTATAGTTCGATCACATGCTTATTAGTGTAGAATCTAAGGAACGATTAATAGTGTAGATAATCCATGTATACTTATTTGCAAGAGTATGTGCGAGGCTATTTATTAATTGATATGGTTTTCTGTGAGTTATGGTATCAAGTTTGATGAAGAAGGCTCAGCTGGACTATGCCTTACCGCAAGAGGCTCCGTCACAACCTGTACTTACCGTGTGGACACGGATGGTCGCACACACTTAAACTCGGTTGGGTTGAAGAGATTCCTCGATGGCAAGAATCTTCCTGTTGGACAGGCCATCCTAATTACTATCAGGAACACCAACCGTCCAGGCTTGAGGATGATGATCATCTTCGACATCATCTTGAACTACATATGTGTGTGTGTGGCTATATCATCTAGAACTACATATGATGATCGTCGTCGATATCATCTAGAACTACATTTGATGATCATCGTGATATCATCTAGAACTACATATGATGATCGTGGTCGGTATCACCTAGTACTGCTTGAAGATGCATGTTGAATATATATGAAATTGTTATCTAGTACTCCCTTCGTTCCAAATTACTCGTCGTGGTTTGAACCACGATGAGTAATTTGGAACGGAGGGAGTACTGCCTAGTACCTATAATGATTTATGAAATTGATATCTAGTAGTACCTAGTATCTGGAAATTGCAGTTCATTGAAACCAAAACAGGGTAGGAAGCGGGGGAAAATGATGAAAGATATAGCAGTAGCGAGGGGTTAGGAAACCGCTACAGCTAATTAATAGTAGCGCGTTCCAGAAAAGCGATGCTGATATAGTCAACAGTAGTACGCGGGTGCGGACCGCGCTACTACTAACAGTTAGCTGTAGCGCCGTAGTAATAGCGTGGCTGCCCGCGCTGCTGCTAGCCTCAAAACCCGCGCTACTACTAAGGATTTCCTTAATAGTGGAACTCCAATCCACACTGCATCTAGAGGCCTTCTATACAACGCTTCAAGCGCCCGATAAGCGACTAGAGCTCGCGTTGAGAGCTGCGAACCGCCGCCCATTAATATGGTATTGGGCGCTTGGTCCCGGCCAATCATAGTGGGTGTATCTGTATGAGAGCTCCAAAACAGCGCTCTCGGCGTGGGTCAAGGTACTGGCGCTCGAAGGCGCACCTAGCGGGTCGGCCAACTAAATCCTTCACTTCAATCGAACGCGGCGCTGGAACGAAAAAAGAATAAGAACATAGACGAGACTCGCCCCGGAACGAGAGGCCAAACGTTCGTTCGTTCGCTCGCATCTCGCTGGTTGACCAGTTGAAAACGTTCATAAAAAGGTTTAAAAAGTACGGAAAAGTGAAAAAAGTCATGAATTTCAGAAAAAATTCATGAATTTGACAAAAAAAGTTCATCGATTTTGAAAAAATAATCATTAATTATGTGAAAAAGCTCATCGACGTCGGCCCTATAAATTGAGACCGCAGTAGCGAAGGTGAGCCAAACACTCAACACTGGAAACCATAGACACATATGCTTGGTCTCTCTCGCCTCTGCCTGCAGCGGCTGTAGCTCTTGCTCCGGCCATGAAAGGAAAAGGCTAGAGCATGGAAGGAAAAGAAATCCGCAGGTGCGTAATTCACACAACACAATCCATGCATAAATAATTAAACGGAAAAACTATTTTCCTGCCGACTGGTAGTTAGCGATAGGCACGTACGATCTCGTTCCCCCGCGTGATCTTTTTTTTCGTTCGCAGATCCCTTCCTATCTTGAAGAGGTTAACCAACTGGGCTAGTAATACTTGTTGTGCACTTGAACGCAACTGAAAATTTTTATCCTTCTTTATTACGCATTGGGAAAAAGCATTATATCTTTTGATTTTTCATTTTTCACTTGTGAGTCGTGTACTGACTATAGTGGAGAGGCATACATGTTTACATCAATTTTGAATCGAGAAATCTAACCACCAGTCGACTGGTGGTTAGCGTCGGACGATTATGTTCGATCGAGCAATTTTCTTTTTCTCCCGTGTCGCCTAATTAACTCTGTTAATCTCTCTGATTCTCGATTTTCAGGTGGTGCGTAACTAACTCGCCTTAATCTCTCTAACTCCCGATTCTCAGGTGCGTAATTAACTCGTGTTAATCTCTCTGATTCCCAATTTTCAGGTGGTGAGTAATTAACTCAAGTTAATCTTTCTCGTCAAAAAATAGTGTGCCAACAGGATTCAATCCTTGTAACTTTTACAAGGTAACCCACTAGCCAACCACCTCACCTACGTTCCTCTTTTGTAAAAATGAAAGCAAATAGGCTTTTTAACCTGTCTCCTTTTCTATGTTTGCACAAAAGTGAATGCAATATCTGATCTTTTCCGCACTTAAGTATATTATTTTACCAACTCGTCTCGAGTTGATGATACCATGGTAATTTTGGTGGGGGAGATTGATGAAATATACAGTTGGTAATTTTTGTGTGTGTATAGCATGGTAACTCACACATCACATACTTGATAACTTATGTACTCGGTACTGATTACTTTGGCGATCGGGAGGAAGGCGTTGATGAAATATCCCGGGTCATTTTTGTGTGAATATCATGATAACTCACACATCACATACCTGATAAACTTATGTACCTCGATCCTGGTAACTTTGAGGGAAGTGGTGTTGATGAAATATCCCCAGTTACTCTGATGTGAACAACATGGTAACTCAGACATCAGAGACCCGATAACTTATGCACCCCGGTCCTGGTAACTTTTGGCGAGAAGGAGTGCTGAAATATACCCCCAATAATTTATTCACTGCAAACATGATAACTTTTCCCTCTGCCGGAGGGAGGGGTTTTGATGAAATATACTCTCGATAACTTCTGTGTAAATATGATGATAGTTTACGCATCACTGTCCTGATAACTTTTTATGCAAATAATATGATAACTCATACATCGTAGACATGATAAATTATGTACCCAGTCCGTAACTTTGTCGGTGGGGGTAGGGGTGGGGGGAGTCGTTGAAACATACCACGGTAACTTCCATGCAAATAACATGATAAATCACACATCGTAGACATGATAAATTATGTACCCAGTCCTGGTAACTTTGTCGGTGGGGTTAGGGGTGGGAGGAGTTGTTGAACCATACCACGACAACACTTATGCAAATAACATGATAACTCACACATCGCAGACTTGATAACTTATGTACCCGATCCTGGTAATATGGCAACTGTGGCAGGGGGAGGGGGGTGATGCCTCGCTAATTTCTGTGTAAATAACATGGTAATAGAAACATACAAAATTGATAACTCCCATACAAATGCCACTGTAACTTTTGACCTGAAACTTTTTTGTTGAAAAACATACACCCGATAATTTCTGTGTAAATAACATGATGATGTATCATCGCAGACTTGATAACTAATATTTTACGTTTAAACACCATGGTGTCTTTCATCCAAGGGAAAAAAGTTTTTGAAACATTTCACCGGTAATTTCTATGTTAAATTACCATACTTTCCCATGCTTTTAACCTTCTCGTACTGTAGTTACCAGCCTTATCATGGAATAGTTATCATGTTACTCAAACCATAGTTATCACGCTGGTCATTGCCAATGTTACCAAGCCAAACTTTATTTTTTTTCTTTTGATACGGCAGAAATAAGAAAGGTTCAAATAACATTGTCATTCTACAATAGATAACAACAAAAGGTGGCTTAGTTGGTTATTAGGCTCGATAGGTATTACACAGACCTGGGTTCGAATCCTCTTTCAAGCACTTTTATTTTCTTTTCATATTATGCAGCAAAAAACCAGAAAAAACCACTAGCAATTTACTACGGTTTTTGAGAGAAGGAAAAAAAATCAGTGGAAGCGGGAGGAACGACGCAGCAGGACGAGCGGAAGGATCGATCGAAGGTCGTGCGGATCTGTTGCTAACCACCAGTCAACTGGTGGTTAGCACAGTCCATAATTAAATATCCGTCTGCTAACAGGTGGAGTAGTATATTAGTTCATATTATGGCTGTTTAAAATTCTCCTTGTTCTTATCCATGCATATGTAGAGCACTGAAGATCAAACTCAGACCAACACACACATAGCTACCCGGCCATAAAAGCTACAACGATCAGACGGTTACTTCTCTCGGTGTTAGTGGCTCGCGGTGCACATGTGGTCGTCTGCGGCTCCTCCTCCTTGTACGGAAACGAGACGGATCGGTTATCACCGCTTGATTTCAAGAATGCAATCCAGCCTCGATCCGCACCAAGCCTTCATGTCCTGGAACGACAACAACCACTTTTACAGTTGGGAAGGTGTCCTGTGCAGGGTGAAGAATCCACGTCGTGTCACTTCTCTAAACCTTGCAAGTCGGGGTTTGGTAGGACACATCTCTCCTTCAATCGGGAACCTAACATTTTTGCATTCTCTAATCCTCACCGAGAATACACTCACAGGAGAGATTCCACCCTCCCTTGGTCACTTGCGTCGTCTCCAAGCCCTACGCTTGACTAATAACATGCTGCAAGGAAGGTTGCCGAGTTTTGCAAACTGCTCAAGGCTCAAGGTGCTGCATGTTTCGGCTAATAGTTTAGTTGGCCAACTTCCTGTTCATTTTCCTCCTCACCTTCAGATACTGCAAATTTCACGTAATAACCTCACTGGCAGTGGCGGAGACAAGCCTAGGGCAATTAGGGCTATAGCCCTAGGCTTAGTACCAAGATCCCTTGTAATTTCTTTCTACAAAGTACTCAAAATTTCAAGAATTTGTAGTTCAAGCTTGCTCAGCCCTAGGCGTGACTGGCTGCTAGTTTCGCCACTGCTCACTGGCACCATACCAGCTTCTCTTGCTAATATCACAACACTAACAACCATTATCTGTGCGGATAATCACATCAAGGGCAATCTTCCAAGGGAGTTTGCAGATTTGTCCAGCTTGCAGTACCAGTATGTAGGTCTCAATCAGCTGGTAGGCAGGTTCCCACAAGCCATCCTGAATATTTCTACGCTCATTGGCCTTGACCTTGCTGTCAATGGTCTAAGTGGAGAGGTACCGCCAAATCTCTGTACCTCTCTGCCCAATCTCCAGAAACTTGTATTGGGTGGCAACTTCTTTCTAGGGTCCATTCCTAGTTCATTCACTAATGCTTCCAGTCTAAACTTCATCGATTTGTCGCTTAACAACTTCACCGGATTGGTACCCACCACGATTGGCAAACTTACCAAACTCTCGTTGTTAAATCTTGTATGGAAACAAGACAGATCGGTTATCACTGCTTGGTTTCAAGAATGCAATCAGCCTCGATCCGCACCAAGCCTTTATGTCCACGCAAAGGCCTTCACGATCATTTCATAAAACTTGTGCTTGCTTGCATCTCTTCGCCGACTTTTTCTGTTATTATAAATGGTCAATCTTATGTGAAATTTACTAACTCCAGAGGTATCAGGTAGGGTTGTCCGTTGTCGCCATATCTTTTTGTCCTTGCAGTTAACGAACTATCATTGAATCTACAAAACGCTCTGCAGGCCAATAACCTCACAGGTATTGTACTTGGACCAAATTGCCCTCCTGTTCACTCTTTGATGTTTGCAGATGATCTTATTATTTGCGGCAAAACTAATGTGCATGAGGTTCAAACTATCTCTAACATTTTAAATCGATTTTGCCAAAACTCAGGTCAAATCCCTAACTGGAACAAGTCTGGTATTCTTTTCAGTAAAAATGTTCCTCTACGGGACCAAGAAAATATTAAGAGAATTTTTCTAGCCCCCAATATTGATAATTTATTTGTTCATATGGGGCATCCTCTCATTCTACCTGCTAAAGACAGATCTGCAGCCTATGCTTTTGTTTATGATAAATTTAGATCAAAGCTTTCCAACTATAAAGCCAATCGTTTATACCATGCAGCTAGACTCACTTTTATTAAGTCAGTATTTGCCTCAATACCTATCTACTACATGTCAAATATACTCTTCTCAAAATATTTCTTAATTAACCACACTAACGACTATCATTAGAAACTTTTAGTGGACAGGAGTACAAAAAGACCAAACAACAAAAAGTCTTTGTCTTAGAGCATGGGCAAATATATGCACAGACAAAAAAGCCCGTGGTCTAGGTATCAAGAACTTGCAGGCAATCAATCAACGGCTTATACTCTCTGCAGCATGGAGGCTTGCAAATGGGCCACACATCCATTTAGCTCAAATTCTCAAGGCCAAGTACCATCACGACACATCTATATGGAGAGCAAAATCTATTGTACCGAAATCTGCCTTCTGGACATTAGTTTTAAAGGTAAGACCACTACTCAATTCAGCAATAGCATATCAAATTGTAGATGGCAGCAGTTCAGTTTGGAGCACACCTTTATTCAAAAAAAAGTTTGGAGCACACCTTGGTTTGAGGGTTGGGAAGATATTTACGACAGTCTCATAATTCAGCAACAACCTTTTACATATCCTGCTCATGTAAAAGACCTTTGGATTCTTGGACAAAAGCGTTGGAATGCAAACTTAATAAATTCTTTATTTTGTCCGGCAGTAGCTGACTCGATTCTTCAGACTCCCATTATTACTACTGCTGGTCAGGATACTCTAGTGTGGAAACTAACCACTGCAGGACAATTTTCTCCCAAAAGTGCATACGAACACTGCTTCAACAGGCTCCAACTTCCTCCAAGGCAGAGACCAAAGATCGTTCCACCACACATTGTAGATTTACTCAATCAAATGTGGAAGGAGAAACAAATGGTACCACGTGTCCAAACTTTTGCTTGGAGACATCTCAGCTACAGGTAAAAGAGCAGGCAAGTACTCTAAACATATGGAAATCTTGAGGATGAAATGCATCTTTTCTTCCTATGCCCTTTTGCTAAAGTTGTTTGGTATAGTCATCCATGGTACATTAAAACTGAATTTATAGCCCAACATAACAGCTCAATCCCACAAATGATCCAAACTCTCTTGTTACTTCTCATCACCCACAACTAAGCATAAGTTCCCTATATACGCTATTGTGGTGTATTTGGAAAGCTCGAAATGATGCCCGTTTTCGCAGGAAACTAAGTGCCCCTTCGCAGGTTTGTGCTGCCGTGATGGCGATCATGCAAGGCTCCAATATGGAGATGAGCGATACAACTCACACTTCAATGTACAGGATGATAGACGAGTCTTCTGTGCAAGGGAAGCAAAGACAGGGCCATGACGATCAACATACAATACTCATGGCAGGAAGAACTATCAAAGATATATATATCTACCGTCTCAGGTCCCATAATTTTCTTGGATGCAGCTTGGTCTCCTAGTTCATATGGAAGGTCGGCAGTTGCTGGCTTAGGTATTTTCATACAGTTCGGAGGCGATCGACGTTGCTCTCAGTTGTGTATCTCGTCCATATCCCCACCAACAACATCTGTAATTTAGGTTGAGGCATTTGACTTGATGTTAGCGTCCCAGATTGCAGGACAACTTCAATTCAGCAGCCAACTTTTTCGACAGACTGTGCAACGTTGGCGATTGCGGCAATGTCGCAAAACATGTTGCTTGCTCCTGGACGTTGGTCCATCAGACAACAACTTGTTCAAATAGCACCCTCTACAGCCTTTGATGCTTCAAGGATACATCATATCAATAGAGGTTATAATTTTAGAGCTCATCATCAAGCCAAGTTGGCACTGAAGATTCAGAATGCATCTTTTAGCTACAGGTGTTTAAATTCAGGTATAGGTACATGCCTAAATGCAGATATAGCTGCACTTTCATCCATCATGCAATGCAAGATTGTATATGTACGTTGTTGTTAAATGAATTAATGTTTCTGTGTTAAAAAGAACACTTTTGCAATTGGGAAGGTGTCCTGTGCAGGGTGAAGAATCCACGTCCTGTAACTTCTCTAAACCTTGCATGTCGGGGTTTGGTAGGACACATCTCTCCTTCAATTGGGAACCTAACATTTTTGCATTCTCTAACCCTCACGGGGAATAAACTCGCAGGAGAGATCCCACCCTCCCTTGGTCACTTGGGTCGCCTCCAAACCCTACACTTGACTAACAACATGCTGCAAGGAAGGTTGCCGAGCTTCGCAAACTGCTCAAGGCTCAGGGTGTTGCATGTTTCAGCTAACAATTTATTTGGCCAACCTCCTCTTCAATTGCCAACTATACAACAAGCACATGTTTTAGTTTTACTGAACCAACTAGAACACTTAAAACACATTTGACCATGGAATAGAACCTAATATAAAGAAACATCCAAATGATTTCGTGAAAAGCTGCATGTACACACTTTATATATTCTCGAAATATTTAGGTGCTTATACACAATTATAGACTAGAAACTACTATCGAGATATTTAATTGACAACACACTCCAGATATCTCCATGGAGAGAGAGAGAGAGATGGTTTATATACACTTTAATTCATGAAGTGTCACAAGTTAATATATAGTTCTCTATTATTCGTTTACTCGTATCAATGTGAATTTGGTTTAAAGATCATTTTAAGGGGCAATATCACAAAAATGAAACCTCTCCTACAACAACTGTCTAAGTTTAGTCGAGCACAAATGTATTCTTCGATGATATATATTAAAGCTATTTAATAAAAATACAATAATTAATGTTAAAAAATAGTATAATGTGGTTAATTATACTCACTAAATAGTTTCAAAATAATTACTAAGAATCTGTTGTAAAAATGAGCTATAAATAAGTATAAAAGTTTAGTACAAATGTTTTGTACTTGCCTTTCCTCGAAGTTATTTTGACCTGCTCCATTTGATTATAAAAAGTCATAATTAATTGATTGTATATTAGAATCAGGTTGACTACTTCTTTGATAATTATAACAGTAGTTATCGTGTTCATGTCTTCAAAAATTATTAATAAAAAGTTTATGTATTATATACTCATCTAACTGAAAAAATGAATAATTAAATGTGTTTATCATATATTTTATAATCAATTGTATGTTGTGTTAAATTGCAATTTTATAGTTATTTGGAGTACTAACCAAATCCTAATTTGCATTGGTCCCAACTATACAAAATGTATAATTAATTGATAATTAATCATCTATTCCACACTAATAATAATCCAATTAAATATATCTTATAATTGATGAACTAATTAAAATTGCACTTATGAGAATATCATAATAGTAGATGATTAACCCACACAATGTTGTGGGAATGATATGAGCTATTTTGAAGTTAACTTATAATTTGCCGTAGGAATGGTAAGAGATTTTTTAAAAAAAATAAACAAGGTTGTATAGTTGAAATGATACATACACCGGGAATCAATGTGAACGCTTTCCAAAACCACAAATTTTAAAAAATTCGTGCATGTTTTTCAAATTTAGAAACTTCTATTAGAATTTCATACTTTTTACAAATCTGAGCACTTTTTTGCAAATTTGAGAACTTTTATTGAATTTACAAGCTCTTTTTGAGTTCATGGACATTTTACATATTTACGAACTTTTGAAATCCATGAAAGTTTTAAATTCGTGAACAAGAAATTCATTTCGTGATAATTTGGAAAATTCATTAAATTTTCCTATTCTATGATTTTGTAAAAAAATTGTGAATTCTTTCCAAATTCATGAACACTTTTCAAATTCATAATTTTTGGTCAATTTTCATGATTTTTTTAAATCATGAACAATGTTTCTTCTTCATGGACATATGTTCAAATTTGCAAATATTTTTGGTATTCACAAACATATTTTAAAAATATGTGATTCATTTGGGTTCAAGAACTATTTTTTAAAAATTCATGAATTTCTAAAAACATTGGGAACTTTTTTGAATGTATGTTTTTTTTAGTCTATAGAAAACTAAAAGTCATTATTTCAGAACCAATATGTTGCTGGTCTTTTAACTAGCTTGTCCAACTGAATAATAGACCCGTTGTAAGAAAAAGGCTATCAAACCAGTCAATCACCGAGTGAATCGAGTTGGGCGCTATATGGGCAGCAGCCCACCTTAAGGTCGCGTGATCATGCGTTCTGTGTCGCCCAAAGCGCTGGTTAGAAGAACACTACTAGGGAAAAGCCTATACACAGGATCTTACCAGCAGTGCGTTTTAAAATAAGGCGTTGTTGCAATGTATCAGTAGCGCGCTCTACCAGAACTCGCTGCTGAAATAAAGGTAGCAGTAGCGTGCCTCCACTAAGCCGCGCTACTGCTATAATTCCCACGACCCCGCCGCGAAGCTAGTTATAGCAGCAGCTCGTTAATTAGAAGTGTGCTATTGCTAGGTAGTTTAGCAGTAGCGCCTTTACCTATAGAGCACTATTGCTAAAACTAGTTATCTCCCACCACCCATGCTCTCCTCTATCCGATCCACACTCACACTCACACTCACTCGATCTCCCCCTCAACCCCCCCGCCGGTCCTCCCCCGTCGGCCGCCATCGCCTACCCCTCCTCCCTCTATGCCGCCGTCAACTCCTCCTTCTCGCTGGACTCGGTACCGCCCTCCTCCTCCGTCCTCCCTCAACTCGCTGCCGACCAGCCCCTCCTCGCTCTGCCCTTCCTCCTCCGTCCTACTCTGTCCTCCCTCCTCCAGTCGCCCCTCCTTCTCCCTCCTCCCTCCTCCATCCACAACCCCTCCTCCCTACTACATTTTGATTTAGTAGGCTATTTCATATGCAACATTTTGATTTAGTTCATATGATTTAGTTGATTTAGTAGGCTAGTTGATTTAGTTGATTTAGAACATTTTGATTTTGTTGATTTAGTAGGCAAGTTGATCTAGTAGGCTAGTTGATTTAGTTGGTTTATAGAACATTTTGATTTAGTTGATTTAGTAGGCAAGTTGATTTAATAGGATAGTTGATTTAGTTGATTTATAGAACATTTTGATTTAGTTGATTTAGTATGCTAGTTGATAGCTCTGAAGATTTGGCACCACCTAGCTAGATCTTAGGATTATAATTTCATCAAATTGCTTCTCGCGGAAGAAGAATCAAATTGCTTCTTGCGGAAGATTTGGCATTTGCCTGCTAGCTGTTGGTTCTATTCTAGAAGGTGTTAGTAAGCTATGAAAATATAACTGAAGAAGAACCAAAAAATCACATGATATTGTTTTTCTTTCGTGTGAAGTGGATCGTTAATCCTTTGCTCATATTGCTTTAGGAAAATAGCGCCGCCACCACCACCACCATGTCGATTGTGCAAGTCACGGTGCGCCAGCAGCCTTGCAACTGGCAAGCTGTTCGGCATCTACTTCCAGCCGAGTTTTCGTCATGCGGCGGTAAGAAATTATATGAAATGTAACAACTATTTTATTTTTAGTGTTGGCATTACTGCATTGTGTCATTTTGCTCTTTTTACACAGATCGTCCCATGCAAAGTGAGGTTGAAATTCAACAAGCTGACAGGAGACACTGTGACATTTGAGGCTCCTGGGGGGCCATACACTATGGAGGTCGAGAAAGGACGCAATATATCGCAGATTGGAGGATATGGATGGGCCAATTTCCTCGTCCGCATGCGTCTTACTGGTGGTGAGTTGATCAGCTTCTCCTTCAGAGCAGAAAGACCCAAGCTGGCTGTCATTTATATCAACCTGGTGGAAGATGATGAAGATGACGAAGATGATGAAGATAATGAGGACCCACTCGATGAACATGATGAGGACCCACTTCATGAAACCATCGTAGCTCAAAGAATGAGGTTGAGCGAGGAGGAGGTGTGCAACCTATGGGACATAATTCCGCCACGTGCTGACTTTGTCGGGGTGCCATTCGTGACCCGCCTGACAAGTACCATGGTCGATCGACATGATATGGCATGTTATACTTACAAATGCAAATTATCCGATGATATGCTTAGTGTAGAGTCCAATGATATGTTGTGTAGAATCTAGTCAATGATATGCTTTAGTGTAGAGTTCGATCACATGCTTATTAGTGTAGAATCTAAGGAACGATTAATAGTGTAGATAATCCATGTATACTTATTTGCAAGAGTATGTGCGAGGCTATTTATTAATTGATATGGTTTTCTTATTCAGAAATGGCAGAGAGTCTATCTGTGAGTTATGGTATGGAGCTCGATGAAGAAGGCTCAGCTGGACTACGCCTTACCGCAAGGGGCTCCATCACAACCTGTACTTACCGTGTGGACACGGATGGTCGCACACACTTAAACTCGGTTGGGTTGAAGAGATTCCTCGATGGCAAGAATCTTCGTGTTGGACAGGCCATCCTAATTACTATCAGGAACACCAACCGTCCAGGCTTGAGGATGATGATCGTCTTCGACATCATCTAGAACTACATATGTGTGTGTGTGGCTATATCCTCTAGAACTACATATGATGATCGTCGTCGATATCATCTAGAACTACATTTGATGATCATCGTGATATCATCTAGAACTACATATGATGATCGTGGTCGATATCACCTAGTACTGCTTGAGGATGCATGTTGACTATATATGAAATTGTTATGTAGTACTCCCTTCGTTCCAAATTACTCGTCGTGGTTTGAACCACGATGAGTAATTTGGAACAAAGGGAGTACTACATAGTACCTATAATGATTTATGCAATTGATATCTAGTAGTACC
This sequence comes from Aegilops speltoides, assembly GCA_021437245.1. Taxonomy (NCBI): domain Eukaryota; kingdom Viridiplantae; phylum Streptophyta; class Magnoliopsida; order Poales; family Poaceae; genus Aegilops; species Aegilops speltoides. Next base: position 576,597,663 of record CM038142.1, read on the forward strand.
TAGTATCTGGAAATTGCAGTTTATTGAAACCAAAACGGGGTAGGAAGCGGGGGGAAATGATGAAAGATATAACAGTAGCGAGGGGTTAGGAAACCGCTACAGCTAACTAATAGTGGCGCGTTCCAGAAAAGAGATGCTGATATAGTCAACAGTAGTAGCGCAGGTGCGGACCGCGCTACTACTAACAGTTAGCTGTAGCGCCGTAGTAGTAGCGTGGCTGCCCGCGCTGCTGCTAGCCTCAAAACCCGCGCTACTACTAAGGTTTTCCTTAATAGTGGAACTCCAATCCACACTCCATCTAGAGGCCTTCTATACAACGCTTCAAGCGCCCGATAAGCGACTAGAGCTCGCGTTGAGAGCTGCGAACCGCCGCCCATTAATATGGTATTGGGCGCTTGGTCCCGGCCAATCCTAGTGGGTGTATCTGTATGAGAGCTCCAAAACAGCGCCCTCGGCGTCGGTCAAGGTACTGGCGCTCGAAGGCGCACCTAGCGGGTCGGCCAACTAAATCCTTCACTTCAATCGAATGCGGCGCTGGAACGAAAAAAGAATAAGAACATAGACGAGACTCGCCCCGGAACGAGAGGCCAAACGTTCGTTCGTCCGCTCGCATCTCGCTGGTTGACCAGTTGAAAACGTTCATAAAAAGGTTTAAAAGTACGAAAAAGTGAAAAAAGTCATGAATTTCAGAAAAAATTCATGAATTTGACAAACAAAGTTCATCGATTTTGAAAAAATAATCATTAATTATGAGAAAAAGCTCATCGACGTCGGCCCTATAAATTGAGACCGCAGTGGCGAAGGTGAGCCAAACACTCAACACTGGAAACCATAGACACATATGCTTGGTCTCTCTCGCCTCTGCCTGCAGCGGCTGTAGCTCTTGCTCCGGCCATGAAAGGAAAAGGCTAGAGCATGGAAGGAGAAGAAATCCGCAGGTGCGTAATTCACACAACACAATCCATGCATAAATAATTAAATATACGTCTGCTAACAGGTGGAGTAGTATATTAGTTCTTATTATGGCTATTTAAAATTCTCCTTGTTCTTATCCATGCATATGTAGAGCACTGAAGATCAAACTCAGACCAACACACACATAGCTACCCGGCCATAAAAGCTACAACGATCAGATGGTTACTTCTCTCGGTGTTAGTGGCTCGCGGTGCACATGTGGTCGTCTGCGGCTCCTCCTCCTTGTACGGAAATGAGACGGATCGGTTATCACCGCTTGATTTCAAGAATGCAATCCAGCCTCGATCCGCACCAAGCCTTCATGTCCTGGAATGACAGCAGCCACTTTTACAGTTGGGAAGGTGTCCTGTGCAGGGTAAAGAATCCACGTCGTGTCAGTTCTCTAAACCTTGCAAGTCGGGGTTTGGTAGGACACATCTCTCCTTCAATCGGGAACCTAACATTTTTGCATTCTCTAATCCTCACCGAGAATACACTCACAGGAGAGATCCCACCCTCCCTTGGTCACTTGCGTCGTCTCCAAACCCTACGCTTGACTAATAACATGCTGCAAGGAAGGTTGCCGAGTTTTGCAAACTGCTCAAGGCTCAAGGTGCTGCATGTTTCGGCTAATAGTTTAGTTGGCCAACTTCCTGTTCATTTTCCTCCTCACCTTCAGATACTGCAAATTTGACGTAATAACCTCACTGGCACCATACCAGCTTCTCTTGCTAATATCACAACACTAACAACCATTATCTGTGCGGATAATCACATCAAGGGCAATCTTCCAAGTGAGTTTGCAGATTTGTCCAGCTTGCAGTACCTATATTTAGGTCTCAATCAGTTGGTAGGCAGGTTCCCACAAGCCATCCTTAATCTTTCTTTGCTCATCGGCCTTGACCTTGCTGTCAATGGTCTAAATGGAGAGGTACCACCAAATATTTGTACCTCTCTGCCCAATCTCCAGAAACTTTTATTGGGTGGCAACTTCTTTCTAGGGTGCATTCCTAGTTCATTCACTAATGCTTCCAGTCTAAACTTAATCGATTTGTCGCTTAACAACTTCACCGGATTGGTGCCCACCATGATTGGCAAACTTACCAAACTCTCATGGTTAAATCTTGAACACAATCAGCTGGAAGCACATAGCAAGCAAGACTGGGAGTTTTTGGTTAGCTTACGCAACTGCACCGAGCTATGTATATTATCTATAGGTTGGAATCGCCTATCAAGGAATGTACCAAGTTCATTAGGTAACCTTTCAAATCAACTCCAGCATCTATACTTGGCAGAAAATCAACTATCGGGGGATTTTCCTTCCGGCATAGCAAACCTTCGCAACCTAATTGTTGTATCAATGGGAGAAAATCGGTTTACAGGTGTGGTTCCCGAGTGGATTGGAACTAAATTTGCAGAGAATAGTTTTAAACACAAACTTCTTTACCGGGGCCATTCCATCATCCTTGTCAAACTTGTCTCAAATAGGAGTTATCTATCTATACTCGTGTTGGGTAACGTAGTAATTTCAAAAAAATTCCTACGCACACGCAAGATCATGGTGATGCATAGCAACGAAAGGGGAGAGTGTGTCCACGTACCCTCGTAGACCGAAAACAGAAGCGTTAGAACAACGAGGTTGATGTAGTCGTATGTCTTCATGGCCCGACCGATCAAGCACCAAAAATACGGCACCTCCGAGTTCTAGCACACGTTCAGCTCGATGACGTCCCTCGAACTCCGATCCAGCCGAGTGTCGAGGAGAGTTCCGTCAGCACGACGGCGTGGTGACGATCTTGATGTTCTACCGTTGCAGGGCTTCGCCTAAGCACCACTACGATATTATCGAGGTGGACTATGATGGAGGGGGGCACCGCACACGGCTAAGAGATCCAAGGGATCAATTGTTGTTGTCTCTAGAGGTGCTCCCCTGCCAACGTATATAAAGGAGCAAGGGGGGAGGGGGCGGCCGGCCTAGGAGGGGGCGCGCCAAGGGGAGTCCTACTCCCACCGGGAGTAGGACTCCCTCCTTCCTTGTTGGAGTAGGAGAAGGGGAAAGAGGGGCAGAGGAAGAAGGAAAGGGGGGCTGCGCCCTTGTCCAATTCGGACCAGAGGGGGGGCGCAGGCCTCCTTCCTTTTGGCCTCTCTCCTCTTTTCCCGTATGGCCCAATAAGGCCCATATACTCCCCGGCGAATTCCCGTAACTCTCCGGTACTCCGAAAAATACCCGAATCACTCGGAACCTTTCCGAAGTCCGAATATAGTCGTCCAATATATCGATCTTTATGTCTCGACCATTTCGAGACTCCTCGTCATGTCCCCGATCTCATCCGGGACTCTGAACTCCTTCGGTACATCAAAACTCATAAACTCATAATATAACTGTCATCGAAACCTTAAGCGTGCGGACCCTACGGGTTCGAGAACAATGTAGACATGACCGAGACACGTTTCCGGTCAATAACCAATAGCGGAACCTGGATACTCATATTGGCTCCCACATATTCTACGAAGATCTTTATCGGTCAAACCGCATAACAACATACGTTGTTCCCTTTGTCATCGGTATGTTACTTGCCCGAGAAGATTCGATCGTTGGTATCCAATACCTAGTTCAATCTCGTTACCGGCAAGTCTCTTTACTCGTTACGTAAAGCATCATTCCGTAACTAACTCATTAGTTACATTGCTTGCGAGGCTTATAGTGATGTGCATTACCGAGAGGGCCCAGAGATACCTCTCCGACAATCAGAGTGACAAATCCTAATCTCGAAATACGCCAACCCAACATTTACCTTTGGAGACACCTGTAGAGCTCCTTTATAATCACCGAGTTACGTTGTGACGTTTGGTAGAACACAAAGTGTTCCTCCGGTAAACGGGAGTTGCATAATCTCATAGTCATAGGAACATGTATAAGTCATGAAGAAAGCAATAGCAACATACTAAACGATCAAGTGCTAAGCTAACGGAATGGGTCAAGTCAATCACATCATTCTCCTAATGATGTGATCTCGTTAATCAAATGACAACACATGTCTATGGCTAGGAAACATAACCATCTTTGATTAATGAGCTAGTCAAGTAGAGGCATACTAGTGACACTATGTTTGTCTATGTGTTCACACATGTATTAGGTTTCCGGTTAATACAATTCTAGCATGAATAATAAACATTTATCATGAAATAAGGAAATAAATAATAACTTTATTATTGCCTCTATGGCATATTTCCTTCAGTCTCCCACTTGCACTAGAGTCAATAATCTAGTTCACATCGCCATGTGATTTAATACCAATATTCATATCTGTATATGATTAACACCCATAGTTCACATCTTCATGTGACCAACACCCAAAGGGTTTACTAGAGTCAATAATCTAGTTCACATCGCTATGTGATTAACACCCAAATAGTACTAAGGTATGATCATGTTTTGCTCGTGAGAGAAGTTTAGTCAACGGGTCTGTCACATTCAGAGTCGTATGTATTTTGCAAATATTCTATGTCTACAATGCTCTGCACGGAGCTACTCTAGCTAATTGCTCCCACTTTCAATACGTATCCAGATTGAGACTTAGTCATCTGGATTGGTGTAAAAGCTTGCACCGACGTAATTCTTTATGACGGGCTCTTTTATCACCTCCATAATCGAGAAATATTTCCTTAGTCCTTACTAAGGATATTCTTGACCAATGTCGAGTGATCTACTCCTAGATCACTATTGTATTCCCTTACCAAATATAGAACAAGGTATACAATAGGTCTGGTACATAGCATAGCATACTTTATAGAACCTATGACTGAGGCATAGGGAATGACTCTCATTCTCTTTTCTATTTTCTGCTGTGGTCGGGATTTTAGTCTTACTCAATTTCATACCTTTGCAACATAGGCAAGAACTCTTTCTTTGACTGTTCTATTTTGAACTACTTCAAAATCTTGTCAAGGTATGTACTCATTGAAAATCTTATCAAGTGTCTTGATCTATCTCAATAGATCTTGATGCTCAATATGTAAGTAGCTTTGTCGAGGTCTTTCTTTGAAAAAACTCCTTTCAAACGCTCCTTTATGCTTTGCAGAATAATTCTACATTATTTCCGATCAACAATATGTCATTCACATATACTTATCAGAAATGTTGTAGTGCTCCCACTCACTTTCTTGTAAATACAGGCTTCACCGCAAGTCTGTATAAAACTATATGCTTTGATCAACTTATCAAAGCGTATAATCCAACTCTGAGATGGTTGCACCAGTCCATAGATGGATCGCTGGAGCTTGCACATTTTGTTAGCACCTTTAGGATTGACAAAACCTTCTGGTTGTATCATATACAACTCTTCTTTAATAAATCCATTAAGGAATGTAGTTTTGACATCCATTTGCCAAATTTCATAAAATGTGGCAATTGCTAACATGATTCGGACAGACTTTTAAGCATCGATACGAGTGAGAGAATCTCATTGTATTCAACACCTTGAACTTTGTCAAAAACCTTTTTTTTCGACAAGTCTAGCTTTGTAGATAGTAACACTACTATCAGTATTTGTCTTCCTCTTGAAGATCCATTTATTCTCAATGGCTTGCCGATCATCGGGCAAGTCAACCAAAGTCCATACTTTGTTCTCATACATGGATCCCATCTCAGATTTCAAGGCCTCAAACCATTTTGCGGAATTTGAGCTCATCATGACTTCCTCATAGTTCGTAGGTTCATCATGGTCTAGTAACATGATTTCCAGAATAGGATTACCGTACCACTCTAGTGCGGACCGTACTCTGGAAGACCTACGAGGTTCTATAGTAACTACATCAGAAGTTTCATGATCATCATCATTAGCTTCCTCACTAATTGGTATAGGATCACTGGAACTCATTTCAGTGATGAACTATTTTCCAATTCAGGATAAGGTACAGTTACCTCATCAAGTTCTACTTTCCTCCCACTCACTTCTTTCGAGAGAAACTCCTTCTCTAGAAAGGATCCATTCTTAGCAACGAATGTTTTGCCTTCGGATCTGTGATAGAAGGTGTACCCAACAGTTTCCTTTGGGTATTCTATGAAGACACTTCTCGATTTGGGTTCGAGCTTATCGGGTTGAAAACCTTTTTCATATAAGCATCGCAACTCCAAACTTTAAGAAATGACAGCTTAGGTTTACTGCTAAACCATAGTTCATACGGTGTCGTCTCAACGGATTTAGATGGTGCCCTTTTAACGTGAATGCAGCTGTCTATAATGCATAACCCCAAAATAATAGTGGTAAATCAGTAAGAGACATCATAGATTGCACCATATCCAATAAAGTGCGGTTGCGACGTTCGGACACACCATAACATTGTGGTGTTCTAGGTGGCGTGAGCTGTGAAACTATTCCACATTATTTTAATTGAAGACCAAACTCGTAACTCAAATATTCGTCTCCGTGATCAGATTGCAGAAACTTTATTTTCTTGTTACGATGATTTTTCCACTTCACTCTGAAATTCTTTGAACCTTTCAACTATTTCAGACTTATGTTTCATCAAGTAGATATACCCATATCTGCTCAAATCATCTTGTGAAGGTCAGAAAATAACGATACTTGCCACGAGCATCAACACTCATTGGATCGCATACATCAGTATGTATTATTTCCAATAAGTCGGTAGCTTGTTCCATTGTTCCGGAGAACGGAGTTTTAGTCATCTTGCCCAAAAGGCACGGTTCGCAAGCATCAAATGATTCATAACCAAGTGATTCCAAAATCCATGTTTATGGAGTTTCTTCAAGCGCTTTACACCGATATGACCCAAACGGCAGTGCCACAAATAAGTTGCACTATCATTATTAGCTTTGCATCTTTTGGCATCAACATTATGAATATGTGTATCACTACAATCGAGATCCAATAAACTATTTTCATTGGGTGTATAACCATCGAAGGTCTTATTCATGTAAACAGAATAACAATTATTCTTTAACTTCAAATGAATAACCGTATCGCAATAAACATGATCAAATCATATTCATGCTCAACGCAAACGCTAAATAACATTTATTTAGGTTTAACACCAATCTCGAAAATATAGGGAGTGTGTGATGATGATCATATCAATCTTGGAACTATTTCCAACACTCATCGTCACTTCCCCTCAACTAGTCTCTGTTTATTATGTAACTCCTGTTTCGAGTTACTAATCTTAGCAACCGAACAAGTATCAAATACTTAGGGGCTACTATAAACACTAGTAAGGCACACATCAAACACCTGTATATCAAATATACCCTTGTTCACTTTGCCATCCTTCTTATCCACCAAATATTTAGGGCATTTCCGCTTCCAGTAACCATTTCCTTTGCAGCGTAAGCACTCAGTTTCAGGCTTTGGTCTAGCTTTGGTCTTCTTCACGGGAGTGACAACTTGTTTGCCATTCTACTTGAAGTTTCCCTTTCTTTCCTTTTGCCCTTTTGTTGAAACTAGTGGTCTTGTCAATCATCAACACTTGATGCTCTTTCTTGATTTCTACCTTTGTTGATTTCAACGTCACGAAGAGATCAGGAATCGTTTTCGTCATCCCTTGCATACTATAGTTCATCACGAAGTTCTAGTAACTTAGTGATGGTGACTAGAGAATTCTGTCAATCACTATCTTATCTGGAAGATTAACTCCAACTTGATTCAAGCGATTGAAGTACCCAGACAATCTGAGCACATGCTCACTAGTTGAGCCATTCTCCTCCATCTTTTAGCTATAGAACTTGTTGGAGACTTCATATCTCTCAACTCGGGTATTTGCTTGAAATATTAACTTCAATTCCTGGAACATCTCATATGGTCCATGACGTTCAAAACGTCTTTGAAGTCCCGATTCTAAGCCGTTAAGCATGGTGCACTAAACTATCAAGTAGTCATCATATTGAGCTAGCCAAACGTTCATAACGTCTGCATCTGCTCCTGCAATAGGTCTGTCACCTAGCGGTGCATTAAGGACATAATTCTTCTGTGCAGCAATGAGGATAAACCGCAGATCACGGATCCAATCCGCATCATTGCTACTAACATCTTTCAACACAGTTTTCTCTAGGAACATATCAAAATAAACATATGAAAGCAACAACGCGAGCTATTGATCTACAACATAACTTGCAAAATACTACCAGGACTAAGTTCATGATAAATTAAAGTTCAATTAATCATATTACTTAAGAACTCCCACTTAGACAGACATCTCTCTAGTCATCTAAGTGATCACGTGATCCAAATCAACTAAACCATGTCCGATCATCACGTGAGATGGAGTAGTTTCAATGGTGAACATCACTATGTTGATCATATCTACTATATGATTCACGTTCGACCTTTCGGTCTCCATGTTCCGAGGCCATATCTGTTATATGCTAGGCTTGTCAAGTTTAACCTGAGTATTCCGCGTGTGCAACTGTTTTGCACCCGTTGTATTTGAACGTAGAGCCTATCACACCCGATCATCACGTGGTGTCTCAAAGACGAAGAACTTTCATAACGGTGCATACTCGGGAGAACACTTCTTGATAATTTTTAGTGAGAGATCATCTTAAAATGCTACCGTCAATCAAAGCAAGATAAGATGCATAAAGGATAAACATCACATGCAATCAATATAAGTGATATGATATGGTGCACCGTCGTGATCACCATCGTCACCGGCGCGACACCTTGATATCCATCGTAGCATCGTTGTCGTTACGCCATCTATTGCTTCTACGACTATCGCTACCGCTTAGAGATAAAGTAAAGCAATTACAGGGCGTTTGCATTTCATACAATAAAGCGACAACCATATGGCTCCTGCCAGTTGCCGATAACTTCGGTTACAAAACATGATCATCTCATACAATAAACTATAGCATCACGTCTTGACCATATCACATCACAACATGCCCTGCAAAAACAAGTTAGACGTCCTCTACTTTGTTGTTACAAATTTTACGTGGCTGCTACGGGCTGAGCAAGAACCGTTCTTACCTATGCATCAAAACCACAACGATAGTTTGTCAAGTTAGTGTTGTTTTAACCTTCACAAGGACCGGGCGTAGCCACACTCGGTTCAACTAAAGTTGGAGAAACAGACACCCACTAGTCACCTGTGTGCAAAGCACGGAGGTAAAACCAGTCTCGCGTAAACGTACGCGTAATGTCGGTCCGGGCCACTTCATCCAACAATATCACTGAACCAAAGTATGACATGCTGGTAAGCAGTATGACTTGTATCGCCCACAACTCACTTGTGTTCTACTCGTGCATATAACATCAATGCATAAAACCTAGGCTCGGATGCCACTGTTGGGTAACGTAGTAATTTCAAAATTTTCCTACGCAGACGCAAGATCATGGTAATGCATAGCAACGAGAGGGGAGAGTGTGTCCACGTACCCTCGCAGACCGAAAACGGAAGCGTTAGAACAACGCGGTTGATGTAGTCGTACGTCTTCACGGCCCGACCGATCAAGCACCGAAAATACGGCACCTCCGAGTTCTAGCACACGTTCAGCTCGATGACATCCCTCGAACTCCGATCCAGCCGCGTGTCGAGGGAGAGTTCCATCAGCACGATGGCGTGGTGACGATCTTGATGTTCTACCGTCGCAGGGCTTCGCCTAAGCACTGCTACGATATTATCGAGGTGGACTATGGTGGAGGGGGGCACCGCACACGGCTAAGAGATCCAAGGGATCAATTGTTGTTGTCTCTAGAGGTGCCCCCCTGCCCCCGTATATAAAGGAGCAAGGGGGGAGGGGGCGGCCGGCCTAGGAGGGGGCGCGCCAAGGGGAGTCCTACTCCCCCTTGTTGGAGTAGGAGAAGGGGAAAGAGGGGGAGAGGAAGAAGGAAAGGGGGGCTGCGCCCCTTGTCCAATTCGGACCAGAGGGGGGGGCGCAGGCCTCCTTCCTTTTGGCCTCTCTCCTCTATTCCCGTATGGCCCAATAAGGCCCATATACTCCCCGGCGAATTCCCGTAACTCTCCGGTACTCCGAAAAATACCCGAATCACTCGGAACCTTTCCGAAGTCCGAATATAATCGTCCAATATATCGATCTTTACGTCTCGACCATTTCGAGACTCCTCGTCATGTCCCCAATCTCATCCGGGACTCCGAACTCCTTCGGTACATCAAAACTAATAAACTCATAATATAACTGTCATCGAAACCTTAAGCGTACGGACCCTACGGGTTCGAGAACAATGTAGACATGACCGAGACACGTTTCCGGTCAATAACCAATAGCGGAACCTGGATGCTCATATTGGCTCCCACATATTCTACGAAGATCTTTGTCGGTCAAACCACATAACAACATACGTTGTTCCCTTTGTCATCGGTATGTTACTTGCCCGAGAGTCGATCGTCGGTATCCAATACCTAGTTCAATCTCATTACCGGCAAGTCTCTTTACTCGTTACGTAATGCATCATTCCGTAACTAACTTATTAGTTACATTGCTTGCAAGGCTTATAGTGATGTGCATTACCGAGAGGGCCCAGAGATACCTCTCCGACAATCAGAGTGACAAATCCTAATCTCGAAATACGCCAACCCAACATTTATCTTTGGAGACACATGTAGAGCTCCTTTATAATCACCCAGTTACGTTGTGATATTTGGTAGCACACAAAGTGTTCCTCCGGTAAACGGGAGTTGCATTATCTCATAGTCGTAGGAACATGTATAAGTCATGAAGAAAGCAATAGCAACATACTAAACGATCAAGTGCTAAGCTAACGGAATGGATCAAGTCAATCACATCATTCTCATAATGATGTGATCTCGTTAATCAAATGACAACACATGTCTATGGCTAGGAAACATAACCATCTTTGATTAATGAGCTAGTCAAATAGAGGCATACTAGTGACACTATGTTTGTCTATGTGTTCACACATGTACTATGTTTCCGGTTAATACAATTCTAGCATGAATAATAAACATTTATCATGAAATAAGGAAATAAATAATAACTTTATTATTGCCTATAGGGCATATTTCCTTCAACTCGAACCAGTTCATTGGCCAGATACCTCCAAGCTTTGGAAACTTTCCGATGCTTCAATATTTGGACATTTCCAAAAACAATCTTCATGGTAGGGTTCCAGTGGAGATCTTTAGAATCCCAACAATATTTGTAATTGATTTATCTTTCAATAGCCTTGTTGGACAACTTGCTACCGACATGGGCAATGCCAAACAACTTGTATATTTGGTACTTTCATCAAATAAGCTATATGGAGATATTCCAAGCACTCTTGGTGATTGTGAAAGTTTAGAATACATTGAGTTAGACTTGAATAATTTCAGCGGAAGCATACCACTTCATTAGGCAACATAAGCAGCCTAAAAGTTTTGAATATTTCTGCCAATAACTTGGGGTCAATACCAGCATCTCTTGGCAACCTACAACTTCTTGAGGAACTAGACTTGTCATTCAACCATCTTCATGGTGAGGTTCCAACTAAAGGGATTTTCAAGAATGCAACTATTGTGCGGATTGATGGAAATCAAGGGCTTTGTGGTGGGGCATTGGAGTTACACATGCTAACATGTTCTACCATGCCTTCAAATTCAACTAGAAAAAGGGGATCTTTGGTAGTCAAAGTAGTTATCCCAATAGCCATAATAGTGTCACTTGCTATGGTCATATTTGGCTCTTCGCTTTGGAGAGGAAAATACAAGAGCAAATCTATATCTCAACCATCATTTGCTACAAAATTTCCCAAAGTTTCTTTCAATGATCTATCCAGAGCAACACAGGGATTCTCAACGTCCAACTTAATTGGCAGAGGGAGATACAGATTACGTATATCAAGGAAAACTAGTGAAGATGAAGATGATGTTCTTTGTGAAAGTTTTCAACCTAGAGACAAGAGGAGCACAAAAGAGCTTCATCGCAGAATGTAATGCGTTGAGAAATGTGCGGCACCGTAATGTGGTTCCTATCCTAACTGTGTGCTCAAGCATTGATTCTAATGGCAATGATTTCAAGGCCCTAGTGTATGAGTTCATGCCACAAGGAGATTTACATAAACTACTATATTCAACCCAAGACTCTGGAGGCGCTTCAAATAACCTTATTACAATGGCTCAAAGGATAAGCATTGTCGTGGATGTAGCGGATGCAATGGAGTACCTACATCATAACAACCAGGGAACAATGGTTCATTGCGATCTGAAGCCTAGTAACATTCTTTTGGATGATAATATGACAGCTCATGTTGGAGATTTTGGCCTGGCAAGATTCAAAATTGCTTCCACAACATTACCTATTGGTACATCAAACTCTTCGTCGGTTGCACTCATGGGGACGATTGGATACGCTGCTCCAGGTAATTGAAATTTTTATTCTTGTGTTGCTACATTTTTTCTACATCTATGTGTACCAGTGAAAGTGACATCAGCTCTGCTTTTTGTTCATTATGCAGAATATGCGGGAGGTGGTCATGTATCAACTGTCGCAGATGTCTATAGCTTTGGTGTCGTTCTTCTCAAGACATTCATTCAAAGAAGGCCGACTGATGACATCTATAAGGATGGACTGAGCATAGTAAAGTTTGTAGAGATCAACTTCCCCAATAGGGTATTGGATATTGTCGATCCCCGGCTACTACAAGAGTTGGAGCTTTGCCAGGAAACTCCAATTGCCATGAAGGAAAAAGGTCTACATTCTTTGTCGTCTATGCTAAACATTGGCCTTTGCTGCACCAAGTCATCTCCGGGTGAACGTATCAACATGCAGGAGGTGGCTGCCAAGCTACATAGAATCAGGGATGCATATCTCAGAGAAGACTGAAGAGATGATTCTATCGCTTTAGTAGTATTAGCTGCCTGAATAAGTAGCTTGTTGTACAATTGGCATTTATCGCATAGCCTGTATGTAAAGACCCGGATTTACCAATCTGAACTCTCTGCGTGTTGATGTGTTAGCCCAGCTAATGCACGCTGAATAATAAAGATGAATATCATTTCCATATATCAATATTACCAAACATATATATGTTTTATTGATTAATACTTGATGGTCAAGCTCATTTTTGTTCATTTGATTAATACTAGTTGAATTGAAGTTGTTGAGTGTTCCTTTTTGCTCATCCTAATCAGAAATTGGAGTTGGTCCAAATCCTGACAAGCATTAGATTTGGGGATGTCAGTCATGCACTAGTAGAAAAGGGGGCAATGGTCTGGGCCAGGTAATCCCACTAGTCCCGGTTCAATCCAGAACCGGGACCAATGGGGGCATTGGACCCGGTTCGTGAGCCCCGGGGCCCGGCCGGGCCACGTGGGCCATTGGTCCCGGTTCGACTGGACCTATTGGTCTCGGTTGGTGGGACGAACCGGGACCAATGGGCCTCGCTCCTGGACCACCACCATTGGTCCCGGTTGGTGGCTTGAACCGGGACCAAAGGCCGCCCTTTAGTCCTGGTTCTTGCCACGAACCGGGACCAATTAGTTGCCTATATATACCCCTCGCCCGCGAGCAGAGCTCTCCCACTGTTCTGTTTTTCGTGGCCGGCAAGAGGAGAGCTTTGTGGTGCTCTAGCTCACCTCCTATGCACATGAGGTGTTCGATGGAATGCCCGAGCCACACTACTTAAGCTTTCTCCTCTCCAAGCTCGACCTCCAAGCTCCATTTTCCTCAATATTTGTCTAGGTTTAGCGGTCCGTCACGTCCCGTCCCCGTCTTCACCGCCGTCGATCGCTCGCGCCGATCTCGTCGCCGGCACCACCGTGGTGAGCCTCTTGTTCTTATCTTCTTTCTGAAAGGAAAAAAATCCTTACTTGTATGTTTGTATAGATACTTGTATAATTTTCTTACTTTTAATATTGCATCTTATATAGTGCGATAGTTTTGGTATCCGCCCCCGTCGGCCCTCGTCCTGTCTATGATTCGGATGTGGTATATATTATCTTTTCATAACTATTGGTTCATTTATTGTTTATGACAATTATGCCGACCAACGTGACATAGATTTTATTTATCTAGGAGGTTGTTGAACCGGAAATTCCAACCAACCCTATTGTCGAGAGGTTAAATTTAGTTGAAGAAGAAAACAATTTGTTGAAGGAAAAAATTAGAAAAATTGAGGAGGAGGAGATGATATTGGAGTTGCATGTTGTTGATGTAAATCGATGATCACAAGATCAAGATGGATGCAATGCGCTTGAAGATTAGAAAGATTAGAAAATATGCCATTCATACCGAGGCTTGGTATCATTATGCCGTTGGATCAGTTGTTACATTGGTTGCGATTATGATCGTATTTGTTTTCGCGTTGAAATGTTTTACATAGTTTCAGTGTATGGTTTAATTAATTTAGATGCTCTGCAGACCTTTATGTTGTTAGATGAGGACTATGTATGTACTTTGGTTTTAATGTGATGATGAACTTCTATTAATTTGGTCACTTAATTATCGATTCATGATGTTCCGTAATGATTTTTGACACACTTAATTATATATAATGCACGCAGATGAACCGGCAATGGAGGTACGGTTCAAGACACACCTCTGAGTACATTAAGGGCGTGCATGATTTTCTCGAAGTGGCTGAGGCAAATAAGCAGAATGGTTTTATGTGTTGTCCATGCCCTATATGTGGGAATACGAAGTCTTACTCTGACCGGAAAATCCTTCACACCCACCTGCTTTACAAGGGTTTCATGCCACACTATAATGTTTCGACGAGGCACGGAGAAATAGGGGTTATGATGGAAGATGGCGAAGAAGAAGAGTACGATGACAACTATGTGCCCCCTGAATACAGTGATGCTATTGAACATCAAGAGGAACCAGACGATGTGCACGATGATGCTGCAACGGGTGAAGCTGCTGAAGATCAAGAGGAACCAGACGATGTGCCCGATGATGATGATCTCCGCCGGGTCATTTTCGATGCAAGGACGCAATGCGAAAGTCAAAAGGAGAAGCTGAAGTTCGATCGCATGTTAGAGGACCACAAAAAAGGGTTGTACCCCAATTGTGAAGATGGCAACACAAAGCTCGGTACCGTACTAGAATTGCTGCAGTGGAAGGCAGAGAATGTTGTGTCTGACAAAGGATTTGAGAAGCTACTGAAAATTTGAAGAAGAAGCTTCCAAAGGATAACGAATTGCCCGATAGTACATACGCAGCAAAGAAGGTCGTATGCCCTCTAGGATTGGAGGTGCAGAAGATACATACATGCCCTAATGACTGCATCCTCTACCGCGGTGCATACAAGGATCTGAACGCATGCCCGGTATGCGGTGCATTACGGTATAAGATCAGACTAGATGACCCTGCTGATGTTGATGGTGAGCCCCCCAGGAAGAGGGTTCCTGCGAAGGTGATGTGGTATGCTCCTATAATACCATGGTTGAAACGTCTTTTCAGAAACGGAGAGCATGCCAAGTTGATGCGATGGCATAGTGAGGACCGTAAGAAAGACGGGAAGTTGATAGCACCCGCTGACGGGTCGCAGTGGAGAAAAATCGAGATAAAGTACTGGGATGAGTTTGCAAGTGACCCAAGGAATGTATGGTTTGCTTTAAGCGCAGATGGCATTAATCCTTTCGGGGAGCAGAGCAGCAATCATAGCACCTGGCCCGTGACTCTATGTATGTATAACCTTCCTCCTTGGATGTGCATGAAGCGGAAGTTCATTATGATGCCAGTTCTCATCCAAGGCCCTAAGCAACCCGGCAACGACATTGATGTGTACCTAAGGCCATTAGTTGAAGAACTTTTACAGCTGTGGAATGGAAATGGTGTACGTACGTGGCATGAGCACAAACAGGAGGAATTTGACCTAAAGGCGTTGTTGTTCGTGACCATCAACGATTTGCCCGCTCTCGGTAACCTTCGAGACGGACAAACAAGGGATACCACGCATGCACGCACTGTTTACTTGACACCGATAGTATATACCTAGGAAGCTGCAGGAAGAATGTGTACCTGGGCCATCGTCGATTTCTTCCGACCAACCATCAATGTCGAAAGAAAGGCAAGCATTTCAAAGGCAAGGCAGATCACCGGAAGAAGCCCGCCATGCGTACCGGTGATCACATACTTGCTATGGTCAATGATTTACACGTAATCTTTGGAAAGGGTCCCGGCGGACTAGCTGTTCCGAGTGATTTGGGGACACGCACCCATGTGGAAGAAGAAATCTATATTTTGGGACCTATCCTACTGGAAAGACCTAGAGGTCCGCTCTTCAATCGATGTGATGCACGTGACGAAGAACCTTTGCGTGAACCTTCTAGGCTTCTTGGGTGTGTATGGGAAGACAAAAGATACAGCTGAGGCACGGGAGGACCTGCAACGTTTGCACAAAAAAGACGGCATGCCTCCAAAGCGGTATGAAGGTCTTGCCAGCTATACTCTTACCAAAGAAGAGAAGGAGATCTTCTTTGAATGCCTACTTAGTATGAAGGTCCCGACTGGCTTCTCGTCGAATATAAAAGGAATAATAAATATGGCAGAGAAAAGTTTCAGAACCTAAAGTCTCATGACGCCACGTGATTATGACGCATAGCGCTTCGTTGCATTGAGGGGGCTTCTACCGGAAAACATCCAATTAGCCATTGTGAAGCTATGTGCATTCCTCAATGCAATCTCTCAGAAGGTGATCAATCCAGAAATCATACCAAGGCTAAGGAGTGATGTGGTGCAATTTCTTGTCAGTTTCGAGCTGGTGTTCCCACCATCCTTCTTCAATATCATGACGCACGTCCTAGTTCACCTAGTTGACGAGATTGTCATTCTGGGCCCCGTATTTCTACACAATATGTACCCCTTTGAGAGGTTCATGGGAGTCCTAAAGAAATATGTCCAGTAATCGCTAGGCCGAAGGAAGCATCTCCATGGGCCATCAAGCGAGAGGATGCCATCGGGTTTTGTGTTGACTTCATTCCTGGCCTTAAGAAGATAGGTCTCCCTAAATCGCGGTATGAGGGGAGACTTTGGAAAAACACGCTTGGAAGGACTCAATAATATGTAGGGACGGATATTCTTGGTCTCAAGCACACTACAGCTTCTCTGAGAACTCTACCTTGGTGACCCCGTATGTCGATGAACACAAGAACAGTCTGCGCTCCAAACACCCGGAGCAGTGCGACGACTGGATTACATGTGAACACATCAGGACTTTCAGCAGTTGGTTGGAAGCACGTCTCAGAGGTGACAACACTGTTTGTGATGAGTTGTACTTGTTGTCCAGGGGACCATCTTTGACTGTATTGATTTGGAAAGGATACGAGATAAATGGGAATACATTTTACACGATTGACCAAGATCAAAAGAGCACCAACAAAAACAGCGGTGTCCGCTTTGATGCAACAACCGAGAGGGGAAAGGACATATATTATGGTTACATAGTGGACATATGGGAACTTGACTACGTACATGATTTTAAGGTCCCTCTGTTAAAGTGCAAATGGGTCAATCTGTCAAGAGGCGAGGTACAGGTAGACCCACAGTATGGAATGACAACAGTGGATCTGAAAAATCTTGGGTACACTAACGAACCGTTCGTCCTAGGAAGAGAAAAGATAAGGAAGCGAATACATAATACGATGAGCCAAAGCGCCACATAGTTCTTTCAGGAAAAAGGGACATCGTGGGAGTGGAGGCAAGACAGACATGTCGAAGATTATGAAAAGTTTCATGAAATTCCTCCTTCAAAGTCAAGGTGACCCTGACATCATGATAAGCGATGAAGATTATCCATGGTTCTGGCGCAATAAGCAAATGACACAATCGAAGGAAAAGTGAAGACTTTCTCCGCAACTAGTATGATGATACCATGCCAACTTTGTAATGATTTAGTATGATACCATTATGCATTTTGTACATGCACATGCTATGTGGGTGAATTTATGATACCATGCCAACTTTCAACTTTTTCAGAGTTCATTTGAAATGCTTTAATGTCTTATGGTTCAGCCCTCGTAATAATTAAAAATAGCAACAATAAGTATTTTGTTGTAAGTAGAAACAAAATAAAATAAATAAATAAAGCAAGAAAGAAAACAAAAAAAAAGTGTTTTCAAATTTGAAAACTAATGGCACTAACAGAAAGTTTATAATTTTTCTAAAACTAAAAGCAAAAAAGAATTTAAAAATAAAGCAAAAAACAAAAGAAAATAAATAATGCAGAAAACAAAACAAAAAAACTGGAAAATAATTAAAAATAGCAACAATAAGTAAAGAAAACAAAAAAACAAATAAAATGCCTCCTACTGGGCCCCACGGCCTGAATACGACTAGAAACCCTACCATGGGCCAGGATTCAGGCCCACAGTAGGCCCAGAAGGCCCATCAGGCAAAGCAGTAGCAAGTAGGCCCACAAGCCTGCGGTGGAGAGGAGCTCGAGAGGGGTGCGGCAGTGGGGCTTATAAACCACTGTGCGCCCCTCTCAACTAGAGAGGTAGGACTAAACTTTGGCCCCGACGCCGGCAGCACAGGGGCCTTTGGTCCCGGTTGGTGGCGCCAACCGGGACTAAAGGGGAGGCATTGGTACCGGTTGGTGCCACGAACCGGTACCAATTCTCATTTTAGTCGGTTGGTGCCACCAACCGGGACCAAAGGCGGCCGCTTCCCGCCTTTGGGCTGCTGAAAAGAGGCCTTTGGGCCTTTGGTCCCGGTTGGTGGCTCCAACCGGGACTAAAGGGGGCATTAGTCCCGGTTGGTTTCATGAACCGGGACCAATTCTCTTCATATATAACTAGCACTTAGCAGTTTCTCCGAAATCCATCCCTTCCTTCTCCGCCCGACGCTCGCTGCTCTGCCTCGTCGCCGTCGCCGCCGAGCCGTCAGGCTCCTCCACCTCGTCGTCGCCGCCGCCTCTGACGCCGTCAGGCTGGTCCACCTCACCGTCGTCGCCGCCTCCGACGCCGTCAGGCTGCTCAACTTTGCCGTCGCCGCCGCCCTCGACGCCATCTGCCCGATGTCGGCGCCGCTCCCAGCCCAGCGCCGCCCGCCGTGCCCCTCTCGTGAGCACATGCCTCGCGCCCTGCCTTGCCTCGCTCCCGCACCCCTGCCCTGCCTCACGCACCTGCACCCCTGCCCTGCCCCGCCGGCGCCACCGCTGCCGCCATGCCCCTCTGCCCGGCTCTGTTTTTTTTTAATTTAATTTTTTTTCATATATATAATGTATGTGTATGTATGTGGCTATATGTTTTTGTTCATATGTTACTATATGTTTTTTTATTAGTTTATTTTTTGTGTTCATATGTGATGTATATGTGTATATGGCTATAATGTATATGTGTATGTGATGTATGTGGCTAGAATTTGCTAAATATATATGTTAAAAAAATTTTGTTCATATATAGAAATTTACAATTTTAGAAAAGTTTTATATATGCAAAAGTTACAATTTTAGAAAAAGAAGGATAGGAAAGAAGAAAATAAGAAGAGGAAAGAAAGAAGAAGAGGAGAGGAAAAGAAGAGGAGAAATAAATAAGAAGAAGAAGAAAGAAAAAGAAGAGGAGAAGAAGAAAAAATAGAAAAAAAATTCTATTTTTCTTCTTCTTCTCCTTTCTTCTTCTCCTTTTTTTTTTTTTCTTCTTCTTCTTCCTTCTTCCTTCTTCCTCTTTTCTTCCTTTTCCTTAATTATTTTCCTTTCTCGAGGGAGAAGAAGAAAAAGAAGAGGAGAAGAAGAAAGAAAGGAATAGAGGAGAAAGAAGAAACTTCAACACGAGGGGGTACCGATACCCCCTCCCCGATAACATTAT
Source organism: Aegilops speltoides (assembly GCA_021437245.1). Classification (NCBI taxonomy): domain Eukaryota; kingdom Viridiplantae; phylum Streptophyta; class Magnoliopsida; order Poales; family Poaceae; genus Aegilops; species Aegilops speltoides. Next base: position 576,617,349 of record CM038142.1, read on the forward strand.
TTTCCCATGTATATGTATGTCGTCGTTGTTGATATAACCCCTCGAGATAACCCGACATGAGGGCGGTCGATATATATACCCCTCTCGATCGTGATAACTTATACAACGGCAGCACCCCCCTCGGCCCTCTCGCTCGACCAAAACTCTCGAGGACACCCAAACCCTAGAGAGAAAACGATGTTGGTCTTCTACCCCCTCCCGCCGCGCCCCTACCCAACAAATTAACTCTCTCGAGGCCACCCAAATTTACCAAGTTAAAAGAGCGTTGTCGTCGAGGCCACCACAAACCCTTGAAGTGTTGTGTCGAGGCGACCCCAAACCCTAGAGAAGCAGCGTCGAGGCCACTAACATGATTCCTTATTGTGATTAGCTAGCTAGTTCTACGTTTGCCACTAATATATATATATATATATATATATATATATCCATCTGTACCATGTTTGAATAATAATTGACATGTTGTAAATATTTGCAGAAACTATGGAGCACTCCCGAGACGAAGAAACAGAAGTGATGTTGGGGGACATAATCGCACAAGGAAGTGATGAAGTTGCGTCATTTCTCAACGACACCGATGATCAGGAAGGACTAGGTGAAGAAGAGGGCTATGTTCATGATGGCTTCGGCCCATTAATGCCGGTACAAGAAGAGGACTATATTCATGATGGCTCCAGTGACACAATGGAGGTACAAGAAGGAGACCGTGCTGACTGCTCCGGTCACCGAACCGAGTCCGGCCAGGTATATATATATATATATATATATATATATATATATATATATATATATATATATATATATATATATATATATATATAGGAGTAGGATTTTCTACAATAGCTTGCCACGAGAACTAGTTAAGGTTTTCAACGGTGTAAAAGTTCTCAAAAATCCTGAAAAAAATCCTGAACCATCACACCTATAATATAACATGATCCAACGGATGGATTGAAAAAATTTGACTGCATGTGTCACGGACAAAAGAACAAATGTTTCAATATATATTGATCTGCGCAGTGAGCTGAAATGCTTGTTTTTTTTTTGAGGACACATAAATGCATATTTTCACAATCACACCGTTGGATCATCTTATTATATTAGAATGAGGCTCCCTATTTATTTCATATTTTTACTTACTTTTAAACCGTTAAATGTTTACCATGCCTTAACTAGTTACGTGGCAAGCTATGATAGACACAGTTTTACCTATATATATATATATATATATATATATATATATATATATATATATATATATATATTAGTTAAGCTCTGTCTTGACTAGTTAATTCATGCATCCATTGTTTTGGTATATGTACACATATTAATTACTCTCGTCTTTCTTCCTTATAATTTCTAGCCCTCCGAATCGAGCACAACTTGGTAAGGAGACGAGGCCCAAGAAAAAGTTGAGCTCGAATGAAAAGTTTGAGATCATAGAAATCGCATACCGACGGCGAACCAATTGAACCCATCCGGACAAAGAAGGCATTTTACGCTCGGTCACGGGGTTCTTGTTAGGGACAAGATCCCGATCGGCATCCAAACAATGGTATAAGCCTAAGGAGGAAGACCACGAGGTGTCTTATGTCAATGATATGCAAAAGAAGATCTTTGGACTCGGTGAAGGCAAATTTCACCCTACCGCCAGAGGAGGATCCGGAGAAGCCGTTAAAGAGCAATTAATCAAGTCTTGTGCTCTTAAGAAGATGGCAACCCTATTCAGAGGTGGAGGAAAGAGCTGAACAAGTTTGTCGACAAAAAAGACACCAGAATTCATCGGCAAATATGAGAAGATCAAAGATCATCGGCCGCATTTGTGGCCCACAAGACATCGGAAAAGAGTAAGAAGATGTCAGCGACAAACAAGCAAAATGTTGCGAAGAAGAAGCTTCACCATCGCACGGGGTCAGGTGGCTACCTCAAAGCCCGACCTAAGTGGTCCAAGGCTAAGAATGATCTGCTTGAAAAGGATCGAACCACGAGACAATGTCTTGGCGCACCGTTGCGGACTTGGTTCTTCGGGGCTGGCGGAACCTTGGACCCTGTATCAGGGAAGTGCCATTGGACGGATGAGCAACTGCAAATACTAGTCAAGAACCTTCGACACTATATCGATGCAGCGCAACGAGGGACGTTCGTTCCAGATAGGGAGAAGGACGAGCTCACAATGGCCCTCGGGAATCATGAGCACCTTGGACGGACACGAGGCATGCCAGGCTCCATTTCGTGGAAGGTTGGTTTTCGGCGCAGGGGTTACAAAACCCACGAGAGGAGGAAGAAAGCTCGAGCAGGCCAACCGCAGCGCTGCACGAAAGGGTAATGGGGCTAGAGGAACGAGAAGCGGCGGATCGCGACAAAGCGACTGCGCAAGCTTCCCCAAAGCTACCCTGCCATCTCGGCGGAGAAGCAGCGTGGCTTCCACCGAGCTGCTTCGGTAGGAGCATGTCTTGGCGGCTCGCCAGCTATCCCGTGGATGCTATCACGGAGTCTCAAAATTGTCACATTATGACGCAATGGATGAATTTGAAGGTCAAGGCAGCTGTTGGCTCTGTTTATCCTACTGGACCCGATGCAACTTATCACTGCCGGCCGATTCCAGAAGGATATGCTAGGGTGATGGTGGATGAAATAACGGAGGGATTTGAGGATCTCCTGCTTGACCACCCTACCGGTGAAGGGGAGACTAGGCTGGGTTCTGCTCTGAAGACTCCATGCCTATGGCGGAAGGAGCTCATCAACCTTCCGAACTGGACGCCTCCGCCTCCTCCTCCGGCAAGTCAGGGCACTCCGCCTCCTCCACCGACTCCTCCTCCGGCGAGTGACGATCAGGGCACGCGTGGCGGCACTCCGCCTCCTTCTCCGGCGCGTGGTGGCACTCTGCCTCCTTCTCCGCCTGCGCTGGCGCTCCCGAGCAGCCAGCAGCCTCCTCCTTCTCCGCCTCACCAACAGGGGCAAAAGAGACCTGCCACCACCCCAGCTGCTCCGGCGCGTCATAGTCCTTCTCCTCTGCCTCGTAAGCAAGCACGAAAGAAGATAGACGCCGCAGCCGCTCCGTCTGCTCTAGCATCCAGCAGCACAATCAGAGGCGGGAGGCAATACAGATACGGTCCACCTCTCAAGCCTCTAGAGAAGTTACCGTATGAGAGGACCGGGGAGGAAAATGATATGATCGTGCGGACCCACGTGAAGGAGTTCTTTGAAGGGGTGAAAGCAAAGAGACATCCACCTCCGGAGAAGAAGGTAGATCCGGTGAAAGCAAAGCGCACTATCGATGCCCTGAGGAAACCGGCAAAGTCTCCGCCGAGAACCAACTATGAGCGCATTACTGAACAGACATATCTCCAAGCGGAGCGGTCGGGAAGTACTGTCAGACATCAAAGGTCAAGAGAACGAGCAGCTGCGAAAAAAATTGACCAGCTCGGTGAACAAGCAAACCAATCGTGCCCCCCGCTCAATGTGTCTAACAGCGACATCATCGCTAATGCTCCGGGGATGGTGGCCGGTTATGGCAATCTACAACATTACCTGCCTGACGATCAACTTCCTGATTTCATGGAGGTGGACGAACACGATATCTGAGTACGGAAGCCTCTCGTCAAAGATGAAAAATCTCTAACAACGATGATGCGAAGATTCCATACTTGGTACATGAAAACCTGCAGAGAGTCTGGGGGGACGAATAGTTTGTATCTGAATATTAAAGAGGAGCACGACCTCGTTGGAACTGATCTGTTGTGTGTTCCATTTGAGGAGTTCTTTGCGTTCTTCAATCAAAAGGCCCTCGATAAATTAACGGTCTTTTGCTACTGCCTATAAGTACTATTTCTGTCATTAAGTCTCTATATATAGCTCGGCTCTTTCATTGCATGTATTTATAATTGATTATCCTCAATGTATTATGCAGATTGAAGATCGTCGAGTGCAAAAAACAAGAATATTGGATTAATTAACACAAATAGCACGAAAAAGAGGACGAGGACAACTTGCTACGATCATTGATCAAAAATGAAAACAAAGATACCCTACTCTTTCCTTACAATGGCAAGTGAGTGTTACTGTCGTGTGCATATTCGGTTTCCCTTATTACTCGAGCGAGGTTATAGTAATGTAATTGATGAGTTATGCATGCGTGCGCAGGTACCACTATGTTCTTCTGGAGATTAAGCTTGAGCGGGGACTAGTAACCGTCTTAGACTCGAGACGGAAAGATCCCAAAACCTATGCGGACATGACTGAAATGCTCAACAAGTTCAATCGATCATTATCGCACCATATCGGCAACTTGTTGTTCATTTCCTGATATCTCAAGTAATAATTATTATTTTCTTTGTCTTGCAGGGTTTGGAAACAGTTCACCGCAGAAGCTCCGGGACTGCCGAAGGAGCTGCGATATACATACCCGAAAGTAAGTACTATTGGCTAGCTAGTTGCGCATCTCCCGTTGATTCTATAGCTATACTTTCATCAATGTCATTTATAATGCTTCATTATCAGTTTGATTGACCTCAATTTCTCGTAAAGTGCTTGTGGCAGGAACAAGGGAATGATTTCTGTTGATACTACGTGTGCGAGTTCATCCACAACGCGACTTTGAAAAACAAGCTGGGGCTACTCTCAAAGACAATATGAAGTGCGTAAGCAATAATATTCACAATTTCATTTTATTACACCATCATTTCTTTTGAGTTTCATTCATATATATGTATTAATTAACCCCCTTCTTTAAATTAGACGTGGCAGATGCGGAATGAACTCCTAGAAGCAGATCGCATGAAAGCAATTCAAGAGGAATTGGCGGGATTCTTTCTTGACCACGTCATCAATAAAGCCGGAGAATACCATGTGGAAATTGATTTCAATTGCTAGGGGATTGTAATTAAGAGATCTTACATATTGTACATGTATGTAGCCAGTAGCGTTGGATACATGATACGAAAACTTGTTCTTCGACCAATCTCTCGGAGAAGGAGAGGTTGATCGATCACTTCTCTCGGTATGCATGACGAACTTCTGTACTCAATGGTTCTCTCGATCACTTATGTATATAGTACGTAGCGTCGACCAAGCACGGACATAAGAGAGGACACTTCTCTCTATTAATTAGCTAGCTAACACAATATATGAAACACCTAAATTAACCCCCCAAAACCCCCAACCCCCCTTCAAAAACAAAAACAAAAACCCCAGCCACTGGAATGCTGACACGTGGATGCCTTTTGGTCCCGGTTGGTGCCTCCAACCGGGACCAAAGGCCCCCCTGCCTGGGCTTGGCGCACCGGCCACATGGAGGACCATCTGTCACGGTTCGTGTTTGAACCGGGACTAAAGGAGTGAGGTATTAGTAACGACCCATTAGTCCCGGTTCATGAACCGGGACTAAAGGCCCTTACGAACCGGGACAAATGCCCTGTTTTCTACCAGTGATGGCCTGATGCCGATACTACAAGTAGGGTCTCTCGTGTTAATTCAATTTCCTTTTACATGTGTATTGGCTATCCAACCTGATCTAATGGTGTCTCGGCTAGGGGGCGTCTCACCATGTTGACCTGGCACGATGCGAAACGCCGATTTGCTTGCAGGTCATGTCTCCATCGAATCGTTGCAACTACATAGCGGACCTGCATCGGCCACCAATCACGAAGTCGATTGTGGCAGATCTCGTGCATGGGGTCCCGAGCTAGTAACCTTGAGATGATGGTAACAAAGACACGGGTTTTGCCTAGATTCGGGCTCTCCTAAAAGATAAAACCCCGTGTCCCCTTTTGTTGTATTGATTAGGGATGGAGTACAAAGTAGAGGTGATCTACCTCGAGATCATTGTGTGTCATCTACAAGCCCTGTCCCTTGGTGTATATATGTACCGGGGGCCTAGGGTTACAGCCTAGGCGATTACATATAGGGAAAATGTGGTGTAGAGAACTTCTAATGTCTTAGCTAGAATATGCCCCAAGTCTTTGGGAGGACCTTTTATACGCCATGGGTCGCCTTTATCTGGCCCACTGGTGAACTGACATGGGGGTTCTTGGCCCAGCCCACCTGGCGGGAGACGACGTGGTGAGTGACCCCCAATCCGGGACACGATCACCCGGCCCCGCCTCGGGGCTTGGAGTAGAGGGTGATACCCATGGCGGCGGTACGGGCCGAGGAGTGAGGTTGGCCAAGTGAGGCTCTCTCTAGTAGTGGCGTACTCGACATGTTGCGTGTCGCGTAGCGTCGACACACCACCGCGCCCTCCTACGGCAATGGCCCCTCCTTCGCCTCCATCGGCAAGCCCATCAAAATCTTCGAGATCGAGCGTGAGGAAGCCATCGCCACCATTGGGATCATCTTGGGGCAAATTTGATAAATTTGACCTATAGACGAAATTAAATCACAAAATGAACCGTCCGTGAAACTATTTCACACGGCTGACCTGTGGCGCCTAGCTCTCAGGCGCTCACTACAAGAAATATGTCAACTTATGACCTTCTGTCAGTGACCCTCGAAGAATTGGTCATAAATTTATGACCATTTCAGACCAATTGGTCAAAAGCTGTTCGGGGGGCTCCAAACCCTAAACCATTGCGACCATTTTGGTCAGAAAGGTCGTAATTTCCTCACACGAAAAGGTCATAAAGCAAATAGCGCTAGTCCGCTGCCTTATTTCTAGTTGTTAACGACCAATATAGATGGTCATAGCCTTGTAAATTGTGGTGGGTTGCTATGACTAGGCGCCACCTCATCGGTTTTGCCTATGTGGCATGTCCATGTGGCGATTTTGCCCTAGGTTGTGAAGCAACCTATATTTCTATCATTCCCAAAATTCCCAAAAAATCTCATAAATTCTTTGGGTCATATCTTCGTCAAATATGTAAAAACCTTCCTTGCCTAGTTCAAAAATAATTCAAAAATATTCATTTTCCTATTACATTCATAGTAACAGTTTGTGAAGGAAGTACCACTTTGGCATGTCCAAATAGTATCTATTTTCTCTGATGCTTTCCTATGCCCAAATAACCATCCTCCACCAAATGCCAGCTCAATCCATTCATTATTTTCAGCCAAGCTTCAACATTCAGTATTTATGTCCGGTGTGGTGGTTTGCAAAGCAAGTACCAGCTAGGCTCCTCCTTTTGAGCTGAAATTTTGTGAAGACGGTCTTCTTAGTGCTGATCATCCTCACCAAAACTCACACCCATTAGCCATGTACATTTCTGCCGCTAATCAAACACTTGGCTGCTAATTCATGTTTGAGCACCGATCGGTATCCTCGTGAGAATCTTATGTTGTAATTTTCTTCCTAGCACCTACATGGGGAGTGCCCAACCCACTAGACATGACTAGGCCACCTGAACACATGGTAACGCCACGGTCACTGTGGTGACCACACGATGGGCATCTTGAGCTTCACGCGCTCTAGAGTTCGGGCCCTCGCCACCGTCCAAACCTCGATGTCTCTCCATCAAACCATGTATTTCTGATTAAATAGATACTTATTTACCTAGAAATGATTTTTGAAAAAATAAAGAGCAAACTATATATGATGCATTGCAGTTCAAATTTGACCCGCTTCGGTGAATCATGGAAATTTGTCTTTTTCACGAGAGGTGGATCAAAAAATTTACACCCAACCATTTTGTCAATTGTGCATTAAATATGGCCTAGTATTTTATAAAAATGATTTGGTCCAATTTTGCAACAATAATTTGGTAGTTCCTTCACAAAAAACCTCCTTTCGCACTCGAAAAATGGAAAATGGTTTTTTCGTCCAACGAAAATGAAAACTTCCTTAGGCAACATTGTTTGCCATTCCAATATGCACCCTTGTGCACAATATGAGATCATTTGAACAAACTATGCCATGAATGTGGCCATAAGATTGATCATTTGGCTTGAAAGCCATGAATCTTCACACTTGATAGCTCATTTCTGAGAACACTTTTTTAAAATAATTACCGTATTACAAGTTTATTATTTTTCCTGGAAACTTGGTCACATACAATGACACAATGCGAAGGTTTTCCAATTTTTTGATTTTTTTTGAATTTTTATGCCTGTTTGAAATGCGGTCAAAGCGGCGGGCTTGACCGTTCCTAGCTAGTGGTTGAATCTTGGAATTTTTTGGTGTTTCTATGATTAAATAGATACTTATGTACCTAGAAATGATTTTTGGAAAAATAAAGAGCAAACTATGAGGCGGTGCAGATTCAGATTTGACCCGTTTCCAACTCGAATCGGCGACAATTTGTCTTTTTCATCGAGGTGGATCAAAACTTTTGCACCCAACCATTTTGTCAATTGTGCATTATATATGGCCTAGTATTTTATAAAATTGATTTGGTCCATTTGTGCAACAATTATTTGGTAGTTCCTTCACAAAAAACCTCATTTCGCACTCGGAAAATGAAAACTGAATTTTCCGTGCAAAGAAAATGAAAACTTCCTTAGGCAACATTGTTTGGAATTCCAAGATGCACCCTTGTGCACAATATTAGATCATTTGAACAAACTATGCCATGAATGTGGCCATAAGATTGATCATTTGGCTTGAAAGCCATTGATCTCCACACATGATAGCTCGTTTCGAGAACACTTTTTAAAATAATTACTGTATTACAAGTTTATTATTTTTCCCGGAAACTTGGTCACATATAATGACACAATGCGAAGGTTTCCCAATTTTTGATTTTTTGAATTTTTATGCCCGTTTCAAAATGCGGTCAAAGCGGCGGAATGACCGTTCCTAGCTAGTGGTTGAATCTTGGAATTTTTTGGCGTTTCTCGATTAAATAGGTCCTTATGTAACTAGAAATGATTTTTGGAAAAAATAAATAGCAAACTATGAGGCAGCTGCAGTTCAAATTTGACCCGCTTCGGTGAATCATGGAAATTTGTCTTTTTCACGAGAGGTGGATCAAAAATTTTACACCCAACCATTTTGTCAATTGTGCATTAAATATGGCATAGTATTTTATAAAAATGATTCGGTCCAATTTTGCAACAATTATTTGGTAGTTCCTTCACAAAAAAACCTCCTTTCAGGCACTCGGCAAATGATTAAAAATAGCTAGAAAGATCAGAAATGCATAGAAATTGGTCCTTATCCATAAAATGTGGTCTAAATCTAGTGAAAATTTGTGTGGTGCTATTTTGCAAAATATTTTTGATAGCTACTTCACAAAATCTCTCTATTTTTAGTACTTAGAAATGATTTTTGGAAAAAATAAATTGCAAACTATGAGGCAGCTACAGTTCAAATTTCACCCGCTTCCAGCTGAATCGGCGACAATTTGTCTTTTTCACCAGAGGTGGATCAAAACTTTTTACACCCAACCATTTGGTCAATTGTGCATTAAATATGGCCTACTACTTTAGAAAAATGATTCGGTCCAATTCTGCAACAAATATATGGGAGGTCCTTCACAAAAAAACCTCCTTTTGGGCACTCGAAAAATGGAAAATGGTTTTTTCGTCCAAAGAAAATGAAAACTTCCTTAGGCAACATTGTTTGCCATTCCAAGATGCAAACTTGTGCGAAATATGGAATCATTTGAGAAAACTATGAGGCAGCTATAATTAAAATTTGACCCGCTTCGTAGTGAATCATCGAAAATCCCACGTAGTATGAAACTACATCTAGTTATTCGAGGGAACCGTACTTTAATATTGTCATAAAAAGAGAAGGGGTGGTGCTGCGTTGGAGCTCCCCGACACTGCAATGCAGCTTCGTCGGGCACCGTGGTGCTGCGTTGGAGCTTTTAGCACGCCGTTGAGAGCTGTAATGGAGCTTTGTGGGGATGTTATCGGTGCTGCATTGAAGTTTTTTCACGCTCGGTGCTGTCGTGACATATTGATGTGATCGAACGATAGCCAATCCGCAAATCAGGCGACTAGCTAGGCGGATGATTTCTAGACAAAATCATCTGGTGACTCGTAGTTCTTTGCTTATTGTTAATCGATTAAGACCAATTTACATGGTCATAACATCATTTAAGCCTATACTTCCTTCCGATTGGTCTGGACATGTTCACGCGGATCAAGCATCGAGACCGTCGGATACTCACAGATCCAACGGCCCACACCCACCTCACCCTCTCATCCCTCGTCCCACCCGCGGTCCAACCACCCAAACCCTAACTCAGATCCCCACCCACTCCGGCCGCCGCTGCCCTTCTCCTCCAGATCCAATCCAAGTCGAACCACTCGCCCACCCGCCCCGACCTCCGTCTCCATTCTTGCGTCGTCGGCCACCTCCTTCGAGCTCGAGCCCCACCCCAAGCGTCGCTGCTCCACCTCTCCGCGCCCATCCATTGTGCGCGTCGTCGGACTCACCATCCTTCGCTGCACCGTGGAGGTGGGCGCGTGTGTGTCCGCCCTCTCGGTGGAGGCAGAGGGGTGCCGCGGCGGTGATGGGGAACAAGATCGCGTCGCCAAATACATCCACCGAATCCTCAAAACCCTAGCAGCGAAATCGACTCGATCGAAAAAGTTCTTCGTCTTCCTCGATTTGGTGCTGATTGTGGTTTGTTGGCGCACGCGCAGGAGGATGTGACGATGGAGAGGACGCCCGAGGAGGAGGAGGCCAGCTGAGGTAGCTCGAGTTCGTGCGCGCGGACGCGCGAGCTATCTTCTTTGGTCGCCGCGCCGACCTCTGGCGTATGCCAAGCAGGCGCGCCGCCCGCTCCGCCGGCGTCAACTACGTCGAGGGACCGTCAAGGCCGTCGTCGGCCCGTCTCACGACCGCTACCACGCCCGTGCCGCTCGATCTCCTCAAGTTCCTCGACCACAACGTGAGAACCTCAACTTTATTTCTTAGCTGTATGCAAGGATATATTATCCGATTCTGTTCTCGGCCGTTGCTTTCGCCACCTTTGGAGCACCTAGGTGTTCTCTGTTTCTTAATTTCCGTCGCATCTCGCATAGTGTTATCAGTTGTTCCCGTCGCGCGGATTTGAGTCATGCGTAGCTCAATTCCACTGAGCTATGTGTGCACGCGTCTCGTTTGGAATCAGCAGTTTACTGCTCCCAAATTCAGATCGAAGCCTCGTTTGGGCCTTACTTAGTCGTGCCATTAGTTCAGCAGTTCGTAGAATTAGTTGAGGTGTACGTGTGGAGAAGTTGGAGCCTATGACAATCACTGGTTCCATTTAGAGATAATTTTTAGGGGTTTCCAGTTTATTCAACTTGGTTGCACGATTGCCCTCGATTGCTCTTGTGGCATAGAGTATATCTGCTTGATCATATTTGCGTCAAGGTTTATTGGTGCGAGTGTGGTTGGCATGTAAGGGAGCCACTATGAAGATGGATAAGACAAATTCCACATGCACAGGGGATGTGGATATGTGATGGTGAAATGAGGAAATGTGGTTGTAGTATTTTCTGCACAATTTCCTCGTGTCTCCATCACGGCCTCTTTTGAGTTTAATTTCTGGAGACTCCTGTAGCTTCCTTCTGAAGGATGGCAATGTTGACACATCTTAGAATGAAAGCTGAACCATTCTTATACACTTTTAAGTCCAACTGCATGCTCCCAAACTTTCTTCTGTTCTTGTGTTTGAAATGAGTTTTTTTTAGTAACTAGGGGTCATGTATCTTAATGGCTGAGCATGGAGCATAACATCAGTTATCAAATGTGTACATTCTCACATGTGAAGCATGTACCATTTGCTAGTACTACGTAGTTGCTAGCGATGGCTAGCTTCGTGTTCGGTCTTTTGGTGGATCACATCCATATGCTCCGGTCCAATGCGCCCAGACTATAGCCTCATTTTTAATACGTTATTTTTATTTTCCAGCATTTGTTTTTTTAGCTACTGCAGCATTTCTTGAAATGATTTTTATTCTAAGCATTTTTGTCATACTCAATAAGCTAGTTCCTGAATCAAATTTGTTAATGAAATGTTTTTGTAGCATCCTATAGTTAATTAGTTGGCAAGTCTGATGTCCATTCGCCTGATTCCGTCGCCTGATTCCAGACACCTCCTCTGTTTTTTGCAGGTCTGGCAGCACCGCCACGTCGACGAAGAAGGTGGTGACCGCGGCGGCGAGCGGCGCGAGTTGGTGGCTGCTCATATATGTGCTTTCGACTAATCCAGCTTTTGGTCTAGCTGGGCATTACTTTCGTTTAATTAGCTTTCGGCTCATATATGTGCTCTCTATGATATTGATGGTTCCCTAGCTAATAATATGATGATTTAATCCCCTAAGCATTGATGCATCCCATATCACCATGGTTGTTGTTTGCTGTCAAGATTTGCTTAGCCTGGATACATGGTTATGTTTTTGTGTCTTGCTATCCTGTTGTCTCTATTGGATGGACAACATCCCAAGACAAGTACTTGCTAGATTTTACCTGTTCATGCAAATCTTGTTGGGTGTTGCAAGTTGCAACACTTGGATTATTTATTAATATAACCCAGCAGCGACACTTCCATTTTAACACATGTATTAGTGTGCTAAAACTACTAAAGTACATGCTTCTTCTTACCCAGAGTAGTACATCAGGCTTTTATTAACTTGTATCAATTGTATTAACTTGTAGCCTAGTCACTGCAGTCATGTTGTGCTTTTATCTTCTCTGTGATGTCATGTGCCTTTGAGTCATATATCTTTTTAGTCCCTCTATTTCCATAAATGTGACACTGTTTTGTTTCTAAATACTTGACACATACAAGTTTGAGGGCAATATCCTAAACCCCTGTTATGATTGATCCATCTCCTCTACTTTGTTACTTGTGCTTAATTGAGATGTCACTCAAGGGTAGTGTTTGGGCCAGCATATATAAATGATATGGTTGCTTACTTTAATATGTGTGTTGGCTCAAAACTGTCAAAATATCTAGAAAGAGAGTGAACTCACTTCACAGATTCTTTCAATCTTCAATGGATATGGTTTTTGCATTATGGATTCTTAATCTCGGCTGATTCAGATTCTTCCAAGTGCGCTTTTCGGGCTGCTCGAGCCATCTTTGTCGAGCTCTTTATTAATGGACCATCTACACCAACAAGTCGTTGTACATACACCGAGCCATAATTCTTTTGTGTCGTTGTTCCATGTGTCAAGTCAAATGCTACTCTTATTATAGTGCCCGATGCAAGTTTCTGAATTATGCCTCTTGAACTTGCGAGTTGGGATATCTTGCAAATGCTTTAACTTTTAAACTCAAACTGTTCCTTTTCTCATTTGATTCAAGCTTACTCTCGTTATAATGTATTGTGTAGTTGTTGTTTCAAACTGTTTTGCTACAAGTACCATAATTTGCATTGAAGATATTGTATTCTATTGTTGTATCATTGTTTAATAAAACCACAACATGATGCTCACATGAGATATCCACATGTTTACGTCTTTGTTTGATTCAAGCTTACTCTCATTATAATGTATTCATTGCTGTTTTGCTACAAGTCTGTGTGTTGATTTGATGACAAGAGTTTCCTTGTCACGGTCTTATCTTGCATTTTGACTCCTATGTTTCGTATGCGTGTGTTTAATTGATGTTGTTTCAACTTTGAATTGCTACGCATATGGCCTATCTGCAATTGAGATTTAAATTTGTGGTTGTTCCTCTTCTCTGGATGCTCAAGTGTGAAGTGTGAAGCAAGTGTGAAGCCGTGAAGTGTGAAGCCGTCAAGTTCTACTTAGTGAAGAGTAGCATATTGTAGCATATATGTGTTGTAAAGATTGTAATAGATTTATTTAGTGGTATATTTGATGAAATTTATGTGTTCTTTTTGATTATGTATGTGATCCGAAAACTTGTGAAATGGAAACTTGACCAATGGGTCCACTTATGAAAATAATCATCAAATTTGTACATTTCGACATGTGGGACCAATTTGGGAGATGATTATGACAAGTGGGACCCATTTGACTAGTGGGACCAGCTTGAATATATAATGGCTGAAAATAGAAAAGCAATAAATAGTAAAGGCCACGGCCAACAATAAAAAAGGCTACAACGTTGGGCTTGGCCCATGAAGCCGACCAGAATTACCAAGAAAAAAATAATAAAGGTTGAATAAATGGGCTAGGCCCATGTAGAAAACTGAATTGGACCGGCTGAATCTTGTGCCACATCGACTTGCCACTATTTGGATGCCTACGTGGCACGGAGGAGGTTGCTAGTGACCAAAACGCCACAAGAGGAATATTTTGGTAAATAGCGTTTTGACCATTCCGGAAGAAAGGTCGCTATAGTCGGTTTATGACGACGACTTTTGACCTTCATTTTTGGTCACAAAAGATCGTAAATGGAAATTTGTGACCTTCAAAGTGACCAATAGTGGTGGTCACAAGTTGACATATTTCTTGTAGTGGCTGCACTAGTGCAACGCCCGAGCTAGGCGTTTGCACTAGTGCAACTCCCACGAGCTAGGCGTCAGATTGTATAGTGTGGCGCCTAGCTCTCGGCCGCACACGACTTAGTAATTTTTCGATCCTGCACGCAGCGATGGCCGTGTAGCGCCTATCTATGAGGCGTTGCACATCAGTAGTGTAGCGCCGCCGTGGCGGGCGTCACACAAAAGGTCAGCCGCGTGAAATAGTTTCACGGATAGTTCATTCTATGATTTGATTTCGTCTGTAGGTCAAATTTGTCAAATTTGCCTCATCTTGGGGGGTCGTCGTCGTGGCCTGCCACTGCCCACCCCTTCTGCCCTCACACCGTGTCCCACCATCCGACTTCAATGATACTAGTTTGATGGTGTGCCTCCTTCGCATCTCAGATCGACGGCGTGCAGATCGGCTACATCCATGGCAAATCAGGGCGAGCCATAACCAGCTTGATCTGAAGCTAGTTGAGGGGAATGAAATGGCCGACCAGGAGAGACTGGGCTCATCTCTCTCATCTGTTAGCGTTCACACGCGGATAGCACAAAGCGAACGGTTGATTTTCTAATGTGGCAAACTAGCGAGCATCAAGATCCGTGCGAGCGATTCGACGGTCAGATTAGTGTTTGCTTGTGCCAAAAACTGACGTCAATTCTTTATCATTTGGGGAACAATTGCTAACAAACAAGGAACTAGCGTACGAATGCTAGGAGAACAAGCGACCCTGAACTGAGTCGAGGCCCGTTACCATGAGCGTTGTGTGTCAAATAGGGGGTGAGCAACTATCTAACGGCTCCCGCAGCGTTACTTATGGGGCCCGAGAGTGCGTTAGATGGTGCATTCAGCTGCCGCCATGTGCCATGCGCTAGGAGCTCCTCGGGATTTAGTTGAGCACACTTTTTCTTTGTTTTTTTCTTTTACTTGTTAGTTTTGACAAAAAAATTGGTTTTTTAGAAGCCATGCTTTTCTGCCGCACAACCTTTGCTGCTTCTGAAAAAGGGGAAAGCACGGCATACGCTTTTACAAGAAGCACAATTGTACTTCCTGAAAGGGGAAGAAAAACCGAATATTGGTTTCTAAGCTCGAGCTCAGATGCTCCCAAAATCTATACCGCAGGCTGTCATGTGGATCTGCGCCCACTGTTGTACTTCACCGTTGTATATCTCCATATTTAGCACTGCTCAGCAGCGCAATGAATGCGACCGCATGTCACACTGTACAAGCAGAACAGGCAGTTGAGGCACGGTTCAGCCATATTTCTGAGCCGGCCTGAGCCGTTCACCATGCAGGACTCACAGACGCCTACCAGACGAGCCCCTCTTAAATACATCTCTGGAACTGACCCATTGTTCTCTTTTCCGTATCATCTGATCACGGTCAGCCACTTCATGTATGTTAAGCAGTGAATCAAATAACCACAAGTAGTTGCAGCATATTTAAATTCAGACATATCGTCATCTGTTCACATAATCTCTAACACGTACGTAGTTCAAATTACTCTAATTAGATCTCCATTAGGAATACATCCCATGCCCATAGCTTTCCAGATGCACAATGCTCGTAGGGTTTTCTGATGCAAAATAACACTAGAACTTAAACGTGCCCACCTAACGATAAGTAACACACAGCCAAAACTGCATGCAGACTGGAATTGCTAATGTCTTTCTCGTCAGTCAATGATCTCCTCGTACAGGAACTCTGGGGTATCTCCCATGTTCCCCTTCATGGTCACTATCTCGTATGCAATCTTCTTGTGTAGGTGCTCGATCTGACCCTGTGATGAAGCAAAAATATGAGAAAACTATTAATTACTTTCATCAAATATGCCTATCAGTTTCAGCTAGTCAAGAAATAGGTTAGGTGGTTCCATACCTGGGGTATAGTTGATCGAAGGTATAGACCGGTGAAATCCAGGACGTAGTGAGCGACATATGGGCCACTGTCTTCCCTGTGAGGAAACAACATTGAACTTACAAATTTTGCAGGCAATTTTCTTTTATCAACCTGAAATGCCTAGGTATGTTCTAGGGTACTCACACACGCCTAATGCATGGCTCGTGCTGCGCCACCAAAGGGTACACAAACGACCATCCAGTGGTCTCAACCAAACCGGCTCCGAACATGTCCATGGATCTTCTTGTGCTGAAACTTCCTTGCTAGCGGCCCAAGTTTGATTTTCATCTCATTCGATGGATCTGTCTCCGTTGGGTCAAGCACCATCATAATCTTCTCGGTATCCAGGATATATAATGACCGGCAATCCATGAAATGCACCAGGAACATGAACTGAAAGTTGATTTTCAAGAACACAGAGAAAATCAGAAAATTAGGAGCATATGGATAACTGATGCTCAACTTTTCCAATTATTCCGTTTACCTTCTTTAGCCAATCAACTCTATAGCCCATGACTTTAGAGTCCATAGTCATCTGGTGGCTCACTGCCCAACCATAACCTGTAATTTGGCAACGTACACATTCAGTCTACGAGTTCTTCCACCAAAATATTATTCAGTCTAACAGTTCTACTACAAGAATACTAACAGTACGATAAATGAGGTTCTGACTGTTAAACAAGGCACCACTAAGGATGGGATGCAATGGCCAAGCTTACTTTCTGGTGTATATGGAATTTTTTCTAACGATTACAGAAGTAGACAAATTCCGAGAAAATCATGTGCAGTTGTGACGAACATACAGTGACAGACCAACAGCGGGAGGATTTGGGTTCACACCTTTTTTTGTCCTCCCAGGTGCCTCTGGATTGACTCTGTCAGTAGACTGGGCCGACCTCATCGGTGATGCATCCGCACGACGGCGGACTCGAACTCCTGCCATATCATTCCCATCGCCGCCGAGCTGTTGAGCGCAACCAGATCCAGTATTTGAGTCCGCAGGAACGGCAAGGCCGGCTCCGCTGTTTGGCAACAATACCGGGGGAACTGGATCTGGGTGCTCGAGGTTGTCCGTGAACTCCTCTCGTAATGGGAACCTGCAAGAAGATATCAATGGCCGCCACCAGGGCCCGTTCGTTAGGTCTCTTCTTCAAGGAAAAACAGCCTGAAGAGCAAATCCTAAAGAAACTAATTGCAGATCTGAGACCACTTACCTGTCAATGGCATCAAGCAGGAACTCAACCCCACCGTCTTCCATTTCCCCGTGCTCGCCGTTGCAGAACGAGCGCCGCCGCAAGGACCTACTCAGAACGGAGACAGAGGTGGGGGGACAGGGACAAATGGCTCAGCCGTCCACTTCCGTCGCCGCACACCTATCTGATCCCTGGCTCGGTTGGATTAGTAACGATCTGGTCCACGGACCAGAGTTCCCGTGCGCGAGCGCCGTCCCACCCATACGCTTTGGGCCCATGAAATAGCCACTGTTTCATACCGTATTTCATCGTACATCCTTTTTCCCACGCTCGACGTCAGACGCGTCAGAACGAATTATTCGGATCCCGAGCCTGGAACTGACGCCGACGATTTCGGGATCATCTCGGCTCGGGCACCAAATCGCCGTGTTCAAAAAAAACATGCTTTAATCCAAAAAAGTGAAAATGATCATAGTTTGTGCTTCTGCGAGAAGCACAACTTTACTTATGTAAGAAGTGCGCCGTTGGAACGTTGTAAATATAACACAAAGGAGCAGCGGCACGTTTGGCTGCGTTTTCACTTTCTTATCGGAGAAGCACATAGTGCACCTCTCGCGGAAGCACAATTTTGCTTCTAATGAAAGCATAAGCCGTGTTTTCCCCTTTTTTCGGAGAAGCACACGGTCAAGACCAAGGCTATATGAATCCACATCTCCAAAAACAAGGCTATATGAATCCAGAGACATAAATCAAACCAGAGGACGTCGCTCACAACATCACATCTGATTTACTATCACCAAAAGACAATTCAAAAATACAAGAGTTCTGACACATCCAAGATAAATTTGGTCCGATATTGATACAACAGTGCATGTACACCATCCACTGCGTTTGTTATATGGTTTAGATGAGCATCGTACAAATTTCAGACTCGTTTTCATGGTACACAATGCAATTCCGTACATAAAATGTGGCCACGGCTAAAAAAACAGACCAATCTTAACATACCTATTTCATAGCAAGTACAGCATGGCTGCCTGGCGGCGAACACATCAAAATGCACTCACGGATCCAAAATTTCACACAGTACTACAGAGAACAAGACAATGCTATCTCTACTGATAACGTGCGTACAAGTAAGTAGGAAACGCATGCTAGGTACACAACCCAGTAAAAACCGGGACTAAAGGCCTAGGGCTTTAGTAACGACCCTTTAGTCCCGGATCCACAACGGGGACAGATGGGCCTTACGAACCGGGACAAATGGCCTTTTTTCTACTACTGGAATGCAGCAGTGCAGGACCAAGTAAGGTTGCCCAAACAGCTCATGACATGACCATTAACAGAGCACGAGTTATTTACCCAAAACCACCACACTTGGGGCTAGGGTAACCATTCAGTACCAGATTTGAGCCAAGTCACAAAAAACCACCAACTCTGAGCCTAATCGGTAACGCGAGCAGCGACGGCCGATTGGCCGCGAAAATCATGAACCGACAGTGGGACCCACAGCGGGACGACGTCTTGCATGGCCGACGGACGCCCTTAGACGGAGGGGGACGGCCGTTTCCACGCTCGTGTACTAGTGGGCCGCGCGGGTCACTGGTCCCACCAGACCGCACCAGACCGCATCCGACCCCTCTGTCTCGACCCCGACGACCGCCGCCCCCGCCGCCACCATCGTCTCGCCGCCGTCCGCCGGTCCGCCATGGTTTCCTGGAGCGATGGGTCAAGCTCTTCTTCTTCGGACGACGATTCAGTGACTAGCCAGGTACATACATTTGGGGATTCGAGCATTTAGGGTTAGGGTTAGGGTTCTTGAGTTGGGGATTTCTTACCAAGTAGCTGATTTGTTCAATCTCTTTTGTTTTTAGCTTCCTAGGACTATCCGTGCTATGAATGGAGTGGCATTGCTCATGAGCTCTCCTCTCATCCGCGCTGCATCGCGAGCCTTGCCTCGAGCTAGTAGCATTTGACTCTACGGACACTGGCCGACATTTTCTTGCTTGTGCTCAGGAGAAGGTATGTTTGTTATTACTGTATTTAGTTAGTCTTAGTTAGTTCTTGCTCCATTCAAATGCCAGAAGCAAATTTTGCTCTCCTTATTATTGTGAAGAATTGTCACTGCCCACAGTTGATATAATTATGCTCTGACAGTAGTAAATTATGAAATGCTAGTGTAATTTGCTCTAAATAATTAAGTAGTGTACAACATTATTTGGTGGAAATAATTTGGTGGAAATCCAATTGTTGTTATAATGACAACATATATTTAGTTTATATGCTGTTAAAAGTGACAAAAATTGTTTGCATTTAAATGATCACAATTTCTTTCTGACAACACATATTAGAACATTTGTGCATTTATATGCTGTTAGAAGTGACAAAAATTTCTTACTGAGACCATCTCTTTTGAATTATAGGCTGAACTAAAGTGCAACTATCTGGAGTGGATAGACCATGAGTGGTCAGTGGCTTTGCAGCTCAGCCTAACTGAATTGTGGAGCATGTATGACAAAGAAATGAAGGACAGGCTGAAAGACAATGTTCAGCTTGCTGAACACAATTACAAAGTAGTCAGAGAAAAGAGGAAGATGGAAGAAGAGCTGAGATTTTTCAAACTTGATTTTGCAAAAATGGTGGCTGACAAGGAGGCTGCTATTATTGAGCTGGGCAATACTAGGTTGGCTCTCAATGATCTGAAAGAGGAGATGGAGAAGAAGAAGCTGGCAGACCATGGTTGCACAAACCTACATCAGTTACTCAGGGTAAAGGCAGAGAAGGAGAGGAACAAGCTTGTGGTAGAGAGAGGACAAGTGCTCACATAGAGAGACCAACTAAAGGAAGAGAAGAAAAAGCTAGAGTACATCATCTACGATTTCTTCAAAGCGAAGCATGGCCACAAGGACAAGATCAAGAAGTTGAAGGAGATCTGTGATGATTTCTAATTATGTAATGTGGTATTGTACTGGTGTAGTTGTGCTCTGTTGCAGAGAATAATCAGACCTAAGTAGAAGTGCACTGTAATGTGGTATTGTACTGGTTAAATTTGTACTGAATTATGCAGTTTATCTGTTGCAAGTCTAGAATTTGAATTTATGGCATGAATTTGAACTTAATTTGCAGTACTATCTTTTGTATTATATTTACCTCACTCCAGGTAAACCTCGTGTGACAGTCAAATTATTGTGCACAGAAAAATTTGAAAAACTAGTAACTTATGGCATGAGTATACCGGGAACTTTCTGGCATTATTTTGATGCACAGAATGTGATGATCAGGGAGTGCAAACAACTCCAAACAACATAGCAGTACAGAGTAAATATACCAATCCAAGCACGGAATTATAGATAGCAAATCCTCATAGCATAAAACCAACACCCATACATAGGTTCAACATGGCATTACACAGCGGTAGTAGTGCCACACATAGGTTCAACATAGCATTACATAAGTTCAAATTTAGTCTTGGCATATAAAAAGTGCTCTAGTGCCTGATGGAGCACACATGCACTTGGATACAGAGTGAAACAAGAACTCTCAGTAGTTCCCGCTGGCATAGAAGTACCCCTCCATCCTTTTGCTCATGTATCTTGTCCTTTTGGACCTATTTCCTATTGGCTGGCTAGTTGAAGCTTTAGCAGTAGTTCTTGGAGGATTGAAGCTTCTTGCACCTCTCCTTGCAGCAGCAGTACCAGCACCAGAAGGAGAAGAATTTGCAGCTCTAGCAGATGAACCAGCAGCTCTAGCAGATGTAGAAGGAGCTCTAGCAGATGTAGCAGCAGCTCTAGCAGCTGTAGCAGCAGCTCTAGCAGATGTAGCAGCACCTCTAGTAGATTTGCCCTTTGAAGCAGCAGCAGTTGAACCCCTTGAAGCAAATGTTGTACCAGATGTTGAGCTTCCACCTTGCTGCCATGAAGGGGCTGTCCTGTTTTCCTGCAATTTTGTTTTGTTGGATAAAGTTCAGTGATACTTAATGAATGATGAGATATAGAAGGAAGTCAAAAAGAACATACCATGTGTTTGTTCTTCCTGATTTGCAGATCTGGCCTCAATGGCTTTGCACAACTTGTGTATTTGTGGCCCTGCAACTTGCAGTTACTACAAGTTATTGTAGCCATCCTTGATGTCTGCTTTGCTTGAGGAGGCTCAAACCTGCCTTTCTTCCTTTTCTCTTCTGTTGGTCCCTTCTTGTCTTCTTTGAACTGAGGTGGGTAAATGTCAGGGGTTGCAGTTTTCACCCAACAATCAGGTCCAGGAACTGGGTAAACTATAGGCTTGTATGACTCCAAGTACATAGACTTTTTGAAGAACACATGTACATGGTCCTCTGGTAGTTGCTTGGACCTGTAGATGGCAGAACAACCATGGTTGCAAGGAATTCCAGAGATGTCCCACTTCTTACAGCCACATGATTTCAGGTTAGTGTCAACAGAGTAGGTCTTGTCCCCACTACTCACTTGGAAAAGACCTGGTCCAGCTATCAATGATTTACAATCCCTTGCATATCTCTTGTTCATCTCTAACTTCTCAACATAAGTTGGTGCAATTTCCCATCTTGAAACTAGTCCACCCTCTATCTTTTGCTGATACCTTACCAGAAGTTTGTCCTTGATCCCATTGATCATGGTGACAATTGGCTTGTTCCTTACATCAAGTATGTACTTATTAAAAACTTCATTTAAGTTATTGACCACCAGATCAGTTTTGCAGTTAGTATCCATTGCATGTCTTGACCAAGCTTTTGGAGGAATCCTTGACATCCACTCCCAAGCAGCCTTGCACTCAGCCTTCATGCTCTCCAGTGCCAGCTGAAAGTCATGTTCAGTGTAAGTATATGCAGCTGCATCCATGCATTTCTTCAAGTCTTCTCCTCTGAATCCTGCTCTTTGAAAGTTGGCATAAATGTGCCTCAAGCAGTACCTATGAGGGCAGTTGGGAAAGACTCATGATTGCATTCAATGAGACCACGAAAAGGATTTTGAATTTGTTAACATGAAATAAATTTTGAAAAGAAATTATGAAAAGAAATTAACATGCATTTAATTCAATTTAATTGTTGTAGTAATATTATTCAATTGTTGCACTAATATTTTATTGAATTAATTCAATTGTTGTAGTAATATTATATTGATTTAATTCAATTTAATTGTTGTAGTAATATTATTTTCAATTGTTGTACTAATATTATATTGATTTAGGGTAGGTGGGCTATGGTGGCCCTTTTGGGTCACCCAAGGCTATCTTCACCAAAGTGTCGACAAGTTGCATTACCACTCGACAAGTGGCAACTAGGGTAGGTGGGCTCAAATTAAGGTTGGTTAGGCTATGGTGGCCCTTTTGGGCCACCCTAGTCTATCTTGACCAAAGTGTCGACAAGTTGCATTACCACTCGACAAGTGGCAACTATGGTAGGTGGCCTCAAATTAAGGTTGGTTAGGCTATGGTGGCCCTTTTGGGTCACCCTAGTCTATCTAGACCAAAGTGTCGACAAGTATCTAGGCTATGCAAAACAACATAATGAACAGATTATACTAAGTGCTTAACTAATTAGACTAAATGCAAAACAACATAATGAAAAGATTATACTAAGTGCTTAACTAATTAGACTAAATGCAAAACAACATAATGAACATATTATACTAAGTGCTTAACTAATTAGACTAAATGCAAAACAACATAATGAACTAATTATGCTAAGTGCTGAACTAATGTAGATGAACTCACCTTTTGTCTATCAGACATGAATGTGTACTTCCCAAATTTTCCCTCTTCAGTCCCTCCTAGGGCATACTTCAGTTGAGTCAAAAACCAGGACCAATTTGGTGTGTCTTCAACTCCAACCACTCCAAATGCTATGGGATACATATTGTTGTTTGCATCCCTTCTAGTAGCAACTAGTATTTGTGCCCCACTAGTGAACTTAATGAAACAACCATCTAGGCCTATGAATGGCCTGCATCCATTCAAAAATCCCTCAACACATGCATTCAAACAGAAAAAAGACCATGAAACCTTGGTCCTGCAGTTGGGTTTTCTCTTGTTTTTCCACTCACAGTACTGACAATGCATCTTGATCCAGGATTTGTAGCTTTCACAGTCTCCAAAAAATGTCTCAGCCTATAGTATTGCCTCTTGTGATCTACAAGCACAATGTCCTTTGCTTTCCTCTTTGCTCTCTATGCCATCATCTTGGGCACCTCAACACCAAACTGCCTCTTTACCTTGTCAACTATAGCAGGTACAGTAGTGTTGGGGTCTGATCTGATAGTTTCAAGCATTTTGTTGCCAAGCCACTTTGAGCTAATCCTTGTCTTCTCAGATTGGATGGGACATGTGTGCTCCAATATCATCTTCTTAATGCAGAAAGTGGGCTCATTAGTGATCTTTCTTTGCAACCATGTGGAACCGACACCCTCTCCATCACAACACACTATTACCCTATCACCTTTGCACTTTCTGTGATATTTGTATCTTCTAAGTTGCTTCACATGCAAATTCACAAGAGCCTATCTAAATTGGTACACATCTCGAAACAAAGCCTAAGTGGAATTGTCTTTGCTCTGGATGCAGCCTGCCCTCATCATACCGGCACAGGTGGCCTTTTCTTAGCTCTGCTCCTTCTACCGAGGGATTATAAAGGACATTGGTTCATTGCCATCATCATCAGCTTCAAAGCATGTATCATCCTCTTCTGAAGATGGATACCAGTCCTCATTCATGCTTTTGTTAGCACTAGAGTGGGACCTACTAGTAGGCCCAGGCCTCTTTATCTTCTTCTCAACAGGCTCAGGAACTGCTATCTCTTGACAGTCATCATCCTCTTCCTCCAAGTCTATGTCATATAAATCTTCAAGGTCTGTGTCCCCTTCACAGTGTGTACTGCTCATGTATTGAGCTCTCTTCCTCTTAATGTCAGCAATTGTGTCTTTCAGATCACTGTCCACTTTCCTCCTCTGTTCTTCTTCTCTAGATACATTATCTTCTTCTTCATAGTCCATGGAATCTGAATATGCATCTGGGATGTCCACATCAGCTACAAAGTCTTCATCAAATACTGAGTCATCATCATCTTCATCAGATGTGTCCTCAGTTGCTGCATGCTCCTCCTCATCTGTATCAAACTGGAAATCTGCATAATTCACACTTACTTGAGTGTTTACCTGCTGCAATGCATTATTTTCATGCTCTGAATCTGCCTTCTCCGCTCAACAAAATTTGGCATGGTGGAGGAATTGTTTTTATTGGCATATAGTTCACACTTTCTTGTGTACCAAGAATATATGATGAGCCACCATAATGATCTGTTGTTTTGTGCACAACACCGACTCATTAACAAAAAAACAACAAAGTTGGTCCTTTGTCAAATCTACAAGTGTATCAGCTGGGTCCACTCCTTTAGGTTCTACTGGTGCTTGCTTCCTATTTAACTTCCCCTCTTTAACATACAAACACAATCACTACTGGAATCAGCTACTTTGCCATCTGCCAGCTCTTTGCCGTCAGCTAGCAGACGGCAAAGAAGCTCTCTGCCATCAGCTATCCGAAAGCAGACGGCAAAGAACTGGCTGATGGCAAAGAAAGCCTTTGTCATTAGCCTGTTCTTTGCCGTCCGCTAGCAGACGGTAAAGAGGGAGGGGGGCCCCACTGAGGAGCTGGTTAAAAAATACTTAACGTCCCCCCGCTTTGCCATCCGCAGCAGACGGCAAATATGAACAAAAGCGGACGGCAAAGGCTACCCTAACTAACCTAACTAACGGCCGAGCCCCCTCCCCCGCTGTTACTCTCTCCTCCTCGACCTCCCCGACGCCCCTCGTCGTCCACCCGCCCCCCCCCGCCGCCGCCGCCCCCGCCCCGCCCGCCCTTGCCCGCCCCTCCCCCCCCCCGCCGCCCGCCGCCACCGTGCCGCCCCGCCGCCTCACCCCGCCCGCCCGCCCCTCCCTGCCGCCCGCCCCGCCCCACCGACCGACGCCGCCCGCCCCGCCCCCCGCCCTGCCCTCGCCCTCCCTCCCGCCGCCCGCCCCCCCAGCCAGCCATCCTTGCCGACCCCCCACCCACCCACCCACCCACCGGCCGTGTCGCCCCTAACTCCGGTGAGTATTTTTTCTATTTTCTTTTTTTGCTGTTTAATTCTTGTTTAGTTGTTAGTGTTAGTGTTAGTGTTAGATTTAGTGTTATAAAAGAAGAAAATTTAGTGTTAGTGTTGAAAAAGAATATGTAGAAGAAAAGAAGAAGAAGTGGAAAAAGATGAAAAGAAGAAAAGAAAAGAAGTAGAAAAAGATGAAAAGAAGAAGAAGAAAAGAAGTAGAAGAAGTAGAAGAAGAAGAATAGAAGAAAAGAAAAGAAGTAAAAGAAGTAGAAAAAGATGAAAAAGAAGAAGAAGAAGAAAGGAAAGAAGAAGAAAGGAAAGAAGAAGAAGAAGAAGAAGAAAGGAAAGAAGAAGAAGGATAGAAGAAGAAGAAGAAAGGAAAGAAGAAGAAAAAGAAGAAGAAGAGAAGGAAAGAAGAAGAAGGATAGAAGGAAACACCCCGACCATCGACCCGACACCGACCCCGACACCACACCCCGACACGACCCGACACCCGACCACGACACCACCCCGACACACAGACCACGACACCACACCCCGACCCGACACACCACACCCTGACCCAAAACAGCACCCCAACACCGACATGACACCCCGACCCCTAAACCTCCGAAAAGGTGCTCTTTGGCCTTCAGAGGCCGACGGGTTATATATTTGTGAATTATTAGTTAGATCATATATTTTTCGATTTTTATGAAAAACATCATAAATAATTGTGTTGATCGTAGATTTAAATGTGCAGTTGTTTCATCGCTGCGAGGTTTGGTGTTCGATTTAATCGCCGTGCGTATGCGTTTGAGCGAGCTCTGCCCCTTCGTTCGTGGGTGAGCACAAATGACATGTCCTTCTCCCCCATTAATTATTTGCACAAATGACATGAAATTTGGTAGCTAGCTATATACATATTATTAGTAGTGTCAGGTATTCAATTTTTTTATGTTGTACTTGATGATGATACACTTAAGTGATATACATATTATTATTCATGTCGGTATTTTTTTATCTTGTACTAATTTCGTTTACTCTTTGTCATGGCGGTGTTGAAAGATGGAAGGGAGCCGATCGAGGCCAAGGACAACGTGCCCAAATTGAAGGTGTGCCACACCATCAAGGTAGCTCAAGCTTATATCAGTTCGGGCGGAATTGGGTAATGTGGTTTGCTTCATTATTAATGCAATTCATTCATGATGCTAGCTAGCTTGAGCCCTTTAATTACTAATTTACTTTGTTTCTCTCTTTCAGGCATGCTACAATAAGACGGATAAGGTGCCAGAGGGGTACGACCTATATGCCATGGCCCACACTGCCTCTTACAAGCAAGCCAAGGGAAGGCGACGAAGGGGAGGAGTTTAACCCGAGCAGATCCCTACAATCCAGGCGGTGATGATATCTAGTGGCGGGAGGTCCCGTGGCTCCATAGCCATTGATCCGAGATTGCTCCCGAGACCACGGTGAGTTTAATTTGAATGGACGTTACTTGCTAGTCTTAACATTTGAGTGTCATCATGCTAACGAAACATTGAAATGATCTTTGGTGCGTTACTCCACACAAGCATCACACGATCCTTCTCCACCATCGGCATGAGCCAGCCCGCCCCACACCTCCATGATCAAGGTAAGTTTCTCTAGTTTTTTGCTTAACAAATGCATAAAGACCTAGACTTAGCTTTATTTCATCCAATATGCTTACCTTAATGAGCTAGAGTTAGCTTCTTTTCCTGCAAAATGACTTAATAAGCTTACTGACCTCCAAAACCAGCCATTTTACCTAAGTTAGCTCTAAAACGATTATACTTAGCTTTGTTTCCTCCAAAATGACCTAAGTTAGTTATAATATGCTTAGTTAACTAGGTTTGCTCAATAATGACATGTACTTACCTTACTTATGTAAAAAACGGCCTAATTAGCTTAGTTAGCTCATAAACAATCCATTTTACCTACATTAGCTCTAAAATGATGCATTTTACCTAAGTTAGCTCATAAACGATCCATTTCACCTAAGTTACCTCACAAACGATGGCGTGCTTCTTCTTCTTCTAGTCTTCTTCTTCTAGTCACCTTTTCCTAACTTTCTTATTTGCTATTTTGCAGATTTCATTCACTTCGCGGAAGCTAGCTTGCTATGATGGAGTGCTTGTTTTTTATTTTATTCTCTTCTAGTATTCTTCTAGCTTGCTATGATGGAACTTGCTATCTTGATGAAACTTTGCATTGTAATATGTATGTGCAACTTCCTAATGGTTGCAACTTATGTGTATGTGCAACTTGCTATGTATTAGTGGATGGAACTATATATGTATGTACGATGAAACTTATGTGCTGTTAAATAGCCCTGTGAAATATATCTATATATGTCATATATATTTGCTGTGAAAATTGTTGGATTTAAAAAACAGGGGAAAAAAGCCATTATGCAGGCTCTTTGCCGTCCGCCACCGACGGCAAAGGGATCTTTGCCATCGCAGCGGACGGCAAAGAGGCCACGTGGCAGAAGCGTGCTTCGGGAGGTGACCTATCTGGTCGGTTTGCCAGCTTGATGGTGACGGCAAAGAGAAAATAACTTTACCTACAACGGCGGACGGCAAAGGCCTTCCGATGTTTGCCGTCGCCGTCGACGGCAAAAGGCTTGCCGTTAACCACCTAACGGAGTAATAAAGCGCAATTATTGCCGTCAAGCATTCTTTGCCGTCGGCGGTGATGGCAAAGGACCCTTGCCGTCACCGCCAAGCGGACGACAATGTAGCTCTTTGTCGTCCCTTACATTGCCGTCCACTTTTGCCGTCCGCCATCCATGCCTTTGCCGTCCGCCGTGGCTGATGGCAAAGTAGCAGATTCTTGTAGTGAATATCTGACTGGTTTTAAATTGATTTATCATATCATCAACTTCAGTGTTGTTTGTGATGACAGATATTCCTTGCATCCCTATGCCATCCTTCCTCAGGTAACAAATACTGTCATCACTTCCATATCCATTTCTGACCATCAAATTAAGCAAACTGCCATAAGTGATGTCTATCTCATACATCTTCACAAGGGCATACTTTCTAGCAGCATCTTTAGAGGGAAACTGAAAATATAATGACCGTGGCTCCTCAGGCATACACAATACAAAATAAAATAACAACATTTTCAGTAAAGTTAAAAAAGTCAGTACAAACAACACTGAATAACAGCAATATCAGTACAAACAACACTGAATAACAGCAATATTCAATACAAACAACTCTGAATAATAGCAATATTCAGTAAAAAAACACTGAATAACAACAATATTCAGTACAAACAAGAGTACTCTACAAACAACACTGAACAACATGTCATTAATAAGCAGTTCCTCATTCACTAAGATCTATGTATGAGGATAATAAAATACAATTAAGATTATGTATAATATTCAGATAAAAAAATGCAGTTCCTCATTCACATAACAAAATGCAGTTCCTCGTTAAGTAGCACAATATTACTGCAATCAACTAGGCCTAACCCTAGGTACAGCTAAAACTAACACTAGGTATCCTAACAAACCAGTACTGCTAGACCCTAACCCTAGGTATTTTGCACTGAGATTTACCTGGATTCAGATGGATGCAAGGGGGGTACTTCCTGTTGGAAATATGCCCTAGAGGCAATAATAAAAGTATTATTATATTTCATTGTTCATGATAATTGTCTTTTGTTCATGCTATAACTGTATTATCCGGAAATCATAATACACGTGTGAGCACATAGACCACAATATGTCCCTAGTGAGCCTCTAGTTGACTAGCTCGTTGTGATCAACAGATAGTCATGGTTTCCTGACTATGGACATTGGATGTCATTGATAACGGGATCACATCATTAGGAGAATGATGTGATGGACAAGACCCAATCCTAAGCATAGCATAAAGATCGTGTAGTTCGTTTGCTACAGCTTTACCAATGTCAAGTATCTCTTCCTTCGACCATGAGATCGTGTAACTCCCGGATACCGTAGGAGTGCCTTGGGTGTATCAAACGTCACAACGAATCGGGTGACTATAAAGGTGCATTATAGGTATCTCCGAAAGTGTCTCATTGGGTTGACACGGATCGAGATCGGATTTGTCACTCCGTTATGACGGAGAGGTATCTCTGGGCCCACTCGGTAATGCATCATCATAATGAGATCAAGGTGACCAAGGTGTTGGCCATGGGATCATGCATTACGGTACGAGTAAAGTGACTTGCCGGTAACGAGACTGAACAAGGTATTAGGATACCGACGACCGAGTCTCGGGCAACTAACGTACCGATTGACAAAGGAATTGTATCTGAGGTTTTGATCGAATCCTCGACATCGTGGTTCAACCGATGAAATCATCGAGGAGCATGTGGGAGCCAACATGGGTATCCAGATCCGTTGTTGGTTATTGCCCGAGAGTCGTCTCGGTCATGTCTGCGTGTCTCCGAACCCGTAGGGTCTACACATAAGGTTCGGTGGCGCTAGGGTTGTATGAATATGAGTATGCAGCATACCGAATGTTGTTCGAGTCCGGATGAGATCCCGGACGTCACGAGGAGTTTCGGAATGGTCCGGAGGTAAAGAATAATATATAGGAAGTGGTATTTCGCCATCGGGAAAGTTTGGGGTCTCCGGTAATGTACTGGGACCACCGGAAGGGTCCGGGGTCCACCGGTGGGGCCACCCATCTGGAGGGCCCCATGGGCTGAAGTGGGAGGAACCAGCCCATAGTGGGCTGGTGCGCCTCAGGCCCACCCCGCGCCTAGGGTTGAAACCCTAGGGGTGGGGCGCCCACTGGCTTGGGGGCACTCCACCCCTTGCCGCCGCCCCTTGGAGATTGGATCTCCAAGGGCCAGCGCCCCCCTGGAGGCCTATATAAAGGGGGGAGGGAGGGGGGCTTCTGTACCCTTGTGCTTGGTGCCTCCCTCCCCCTGCTACACCTCGTCCTCCTCCCGTAGTCGCTTGGCGAAGCCCTGCCGGAGTTCTGCTGCATCCACCACCACGCCGTCGTGCTGCTGGATCATCATCAACGTCTCCTTTCCCCTTGCTGGATCAAGAAGGAGGAGACGTCTCTCGTCCCGTACGTGTGTTGAACGCGGAGGTGCTGTCCGTTCAGCACTTGGACATCGGTGATCTGAATCACGTCGAGTACAACTCCATCATCACCTTGCAAGCTTCCGCACGCGATCTACAAGTGGTATGTAGATGCAAAATCTCTCCCATTACTCGTTGCTTAGATGAACTCATAGATGGATCTTGGTGAAACCGTAGGAAAAATTTTAATTTTCTGCAATGTTCCCCAACAGTGGCATCATGAGCTAGGTCTATGTGTAGTTCTCTAATGCACGAGTAGAACACAATTTTGTTGTGGGCGTGGATCTTGTCAACTTACTTGCCTCTACTAGTCTTTTCTTGCTTCAACGGTATTGTGGGATGAAGCGGCCGGACCAACCTTACGTGCGCTTACGTGAGACCGGTTCCACCGATTGACATGCACTAGTTGCATAAGGTGGTGGCGGGTGTCTGTCTCTCCCACTTTAGTTGGAGCGGATTCGATGAACAGGGCCCTTATGAAGGGTAAATAGAAGTTGACAAAATCACGTTGTGGTTATTCGTAGGTAAGAAAACGTTCATGCTAGAACCCAATCGCCACCACATAAAAGATGCAACAACAATTAGAGGACGTCTAACTTGTTTTTGCAGCGATTGATCATGTGATGTGATATGGCCAGAAGTTGTGATGAATGATGAATTGTGATGTATGAGATCATGTTCTTGTAATAGGATTCACGACTTGCATGTCGATGAGTATGACAACCGGCAAGAGCCATAGGAGTTGTCTTTATTTTTGTATGACCTGCGTGTCATTGAAGAACGCCATGTAAACTACTTTACTTTATTGCTAAACGCGTTAGCCATAGAAGTAGAAGTAGTCGTTGGCGTGACAACTTCATGAAGACACGATGATGGATATCATGATGATGGAGATCATGGTGTCAAGCCGGTGAAAAGATGATCATGGAGCCCCGAAGATGGAGATCAATGGAGCTATATGATATTGGCCATATCATGTCACAACTATATAATTGCATGTGATGTTTATTATGTTTATGCATCTTGTTTACTTAGGGACGACGGTAGTAAATAAGATGATCCTTACAAAATTTCAAGAAGTGTTCTCCCTAAGCGTGCACCGTTGCTACAGTTAAGTCGCTTCTAAGCACCACGTGATGATCGGGTGTGATGGATTCTTACGTTCACATACAACGGGTGTAAGACAGTTTTACAGCGAAAACACTTAGGGTTAACTTGCGAGCCTAGCATGTACGGACATGGCCACGAACACGGAGACCGAAAGGTCGAACACGAGTCGTATGGAAGATCGATCAACATGAAGATGTTCACCGGCGATGACTAGTCCGTCTCACGTGATGATCGGACACGGGCTAGTCGACTCGGATTGTGTAACACTTAGATGACTAGAGGATGTCTAATCTAAGTGGGAGTTCATAATTTGATTAGAACTTTATTATCATGAACTTAGTCTAAAACCTTTGCAAATATGTCTTCTAGATCAAATGGCCAGCGCTAATGTCAACATGAACTTCAACGCGTTCCTAGAAAACCAAGTTGAAAGATGATGGCGGCAACTATACGGATTGGGTCGGAACACGAGATCATCCTCATAGCTGCCAGGAAGCAATATGTCCTAGAAGGACCGCTAGGTGACGCTCTGTCCCGAAGAACCAAGGCGTTATGAGCGCTTGCAAGCTCGTCTTGATGATTACTCCCTCGTTCGGTGCGGCATGCTTTACTGACTTAGAACCGGGCTCCAAAAGCGTTTTGAGCATCACGGAGCATATGAGATGTTCAAGAGCTGAAACTAGTTTTCCAAGCTCATGCCGGTCGAGAGATATGATGTCTCCAACAAGTTCTCAGTTGTAAGATGGAGGAGAATAGTTACATTAGTGAGCACATCCGAAGATGTCCAGGGTTGCAACCGTATGACCCGGTGAACATTAACCTCCCAGATGAGGCGGTCATTAACAGAATCCTCGATCGCTCCCACCTAGCTACAAGAGCTTTGTGATGAACTACAACATGCAGGGGATGGTAAAGACCATTCCGAAGTGTTCTCGATGTGAAGTCAGCAGAGGCTGAAATCAAGAAAGAACATCAAGTGTTGATGGTCCATAAGACCACTAAGTTCAAGAAGGGCAAGGGTAAGAAGAACTTCAAGAAGGACGGCAAAGATGTTTGCGCCCGTAAGCCGATTCTTGGGAAGAAGTCAAAGAATGGACCCAAGCACGAGGCTGAGTGCTTTTATTGCAAGGAAGGGTCTTTGAAGCGGAACTGCCCCAAATACTTAGCGGATAAGAAGGCCGGCAACACCAAAGGTATATATGATGTACATGTAATTGATGTGTACCTTACCATTACTCGTAGTAACTCACCGGTATTTGATACGGTGCCGTTGCTCATATTTGTAACTCACGGCAGAGCTGCGGAATAAACGGAGACTCACGAAGGACGAGGTGACGATCGCGCGTCGGGAATGGTTCCAGAGTCGATGTGATCGCCGTCGACGCTGCCTCTACATTTACCCACGGATTAGTTTTGAACCTTAATAATTTTTATTTAGTGCCAAGTTTGAGCATGAACATTGTATCCGGATCTCGTTTAATCTGAGATGGCTACTCATTTAAGTCGAGAATAATGGTTGTTCGATTTATATGAGAGATATGTTTTATGGTCATGCTCCGATGGTCAATGGTTTATTCTTAATGAATCTCGGCGTAATATTACACATGTTCATAGTGTGGATGCCAAAAGATGTAAAGTTGATAACGATAGTCCCACATACTTGTGGCATTGCCGCCTTGGTCACATTGGTGTCAAGCGCATGAAGAAGCTCCATCTGATGGACTTTTAGAGTCTCTTGATTATGAATCGTTTGACACATGCGAACCATGCCTCATGGGCAAAATGACCAAGACTCCGTTCTCGGAACAATGGAGCGAGCAACTAACTTGTTGGAAATCATACATACCGATGTGCGGTCCAATGGCGTTGAGGCTCATGGAGGATATCGTTATGTTCTCACTCACCGATGACTTAAGTAGATATGGGTATGTCTACTTAATGAAACACAAGTCTGAGACCTTTGAAAAGTTCAAGGAATTTCAGAATGAGGTGGAGAATCAACGTGACCGAAAGATAAAGTTCCTACGATCGATCGTGGAGGAGAATACTTAAGTCACGAATTTGGTACACACTTAAGGAAATGTGGAATCGTTTCACAACTCACGCTGCTCGAACACCTCAAATAAACAAAGTGTGTCCGAACGTCGAATCGCACTCTATTGGATATGGTGCGGTCTATGATGTCTCTTACCGATTTACCGCTATCATTTTGGGGATACGCTCTAGAGAGCTACATTCACTTTAAATAGGGCACCGTCTAAATCCGCTGAGACGACACCGTATGAATTATGGTTTGGGAAGAAACCTAAGCTATCGTTTCTAAAAGTTTGGGGATGCGATGCTTATGTCAAGAAACTTCAACTGGAAAAGCTCGAACCCAAGTCGGAAAATGCGTATTCATAGGATACCCTAAGGAAACCGTCGGGTATACCTTCTACTTCAGATCCGAAGGCAAGATCTTTGTTGCCAAGAACGGATGCTTTCGGAAAAGAGTTTCTCTCGAAAGAAGTAAGTGGGAGGAAAGTAGAACTTGATGAAGTACTACCTCTCGAGCGGGAAAGTGGTGCAGCGCAGAAACCGCTCCCATGATGCCCACACCAACCAAGAGGAAAACAATGATGATGATCAAGGTACTTGGATCAAGTTACTCTTGAACCTTGAGGTCCACAAGGACACGTTCCGCACTGAGTGGTACGGCAACCCTGTCCTGGAAATCATGTTGTTAGACAACGGTGAACCTTCGAACTATGAAGAAGCGATGGCGGGCCAAGATTCCAACAAATGGCTTGAAGCCATGAAATCCGAGATAGAATCCATGTATGAAAACAAAGTATGGACTTTGACAGACTTTCCCGATGATCGGCGAGCGATAGAAAACAAATGGATTTTTAAGAAGAAGACGGACGCGGATGGTAATGTTACCATCTATAAGGCTCAACTTGTCGCTAAGGGTTATCGACAAGTTCAAGGGATTGACTACGACGAGACATTCTCCCCCGTAGCGAAGCTAAAATCCGTCCGAATCATGTTGGCAATTGCCGCATACTATGATTATGAGATATGGCAGATGGACGTCAAAACGGCATTCCTTAATGGACATCTTAAAGAAGAGATGTATATGATGCAGCCGGAAGGTTTTGCCGATCCTAAGAACGCAACAAAGTATGCAAGCTCCAGCGATCCATTTATGGACTGGTGCAAGCATCTCGGAGTTGGAACATTCGCTTTGATGAGATGATCAAAGCGTTTGGGTTTATGCAGACTTATGGAGAAGCCTGCGTTTACAAGAAAGTGAGTGGGAGCTCAGAGCATTTCTCATATTATATGTAGATGACATACTCTTGATGGGAAATGATATAAAACTTGGACAGCATTAAGGCCTACTTGAATAAATGTTTTTCAATGAAGGACCTTGGAGAAGCTGCTTATATATTAGGCATCAAGATCTATAGAGATAGATCGAGACGCCTCATAGGTCTTTCACAAAGCACATACCTTGATAAGATTTTGAAGAGGTTCAAAATGGATCAGTCCAAGAAGGGTTCTTGCCTATGTTACAAGGTGTGAGATTGAGCTCGGCTCCATCACCGACCACGGCAAAAGATAAAGAAGAGATGAGTGTCATCCCTATGCTTCAGCCATAGGATCTATTATGTATTCCATGTTGTGTACTGCACCGATGTAAACCTTGCCGTAAGTTTGGTTGCAAGATACCAAAGTAATCCCGCAAGGAACACTGGACAATGCCAAGAATATCCTGAAGTACGAAAAGGACAAAGAACATGTTTCGTTTATGGAGGAGACGAAGAGCTCGTCGTAAAGGGTTACGCCGATGCTAGCTTCGACTCAGATCTGGATGACTCTAAGTCACAAACCGGATACGTGTATATGTTGAATGGTGGAGCGAAGAAGTGGTGCACCGCAAGCGAAAGCGTCGTGGCGGGATCTACATGTGAAGCGGAGTACATGGCAGCCTCGGAGGCAGCGCATGAAGCGATCTGGGTGAAGGAGTTCATCACCGACCTAGGAGTCATACCCAATGCGTCGGGGCCGATCAAACTCTTCTGTGACAACACTGGAGCTATTGCCCTTGCCAAGCAGCCCAGGTTTCACAAGGAGCCCAATGCGTCGGGGCCGATCAAGCGTCGTTTCAACTCCATCCGTGAAAATGTTCAAGATGGAGACATAGAGATTTGCAAAGTACATACGGATCTGAATGTCACAGATCCGTTGACTAAACCTCTCTCGCGAGTGAAACATGATCAACACCAGAACTCTATGGGTGTTCGATTCATCACAATGTAACTAGATTGGTGACTCTAGTGCAAGTGGGAGACTGTTGGAAATATGCCCTAGAGGCAATAATAAAAGTATTATTATATTTCATTGTTCATGATAATTGTCTTTTGTTCATGCTATAACTGTATTATCCGGAAATCGTAATACACGTGTGAGCACATAGACCACAATATGTCCCTAGTGAGCCTCTAGTTGACTAGCTCACAGATCAACAGATAGTCATGGTTTCTGACTATGGACATTGGATGTCATTGATAACGGGATCACATCATTAGGAGAATGATGTGATGGACAAGACCCAATCCTAAGCATAGCATAAAGATCGTGTAGTTCGTTTGCTAGAGCTTTACCAATGTCAAGTATCTCTTCCTTCGACCATGAGATCGTGTAACTCCCGGATACCGTAGGAGTGCCTTGGGTGTATCAAACGTCACAACGTAACTGGGTGACTATAAAGGTGCATTACAGGTATCTCCAAAAGTGTCTGTTGGGTTGACACGGATCGAGACTGGATTTGTCACTCCGTATGACGGAGAGGTACCTCTGGGCCCACTCGGTAATGCATCATCATAATGAGCTCAAGGTGACCAAGGTGTTGGCCATGGGATCATGCATTACGGTACGAGTAAAGTGACTTGCGATAACGAGATCGAATCGTTGGGGAACGTTGCAGAAAATTAAAATTTTTCCTACGGTTTCACCAAGATCCATCTATGAGTTCATCTAAGCAACGAGTAATGGGAGAGAGTTTGCATCTACATACCACTTGTAGATCGCGTGCGGAAGCTTGCAAGGTGATGATGGAGTCGTACTCGACGTGATTCAGATCACCGATGTCCAAGTGCTGAACGGACAGCACCTCCGCGTTCAACACACGTACGGGACGGGAGACATCTCCTCCTTCTTGATCCAGCAAGGGGGAAGGAGAGGTTGATGATGATCCAACAGCACGACGGCGTGGTGGTGGATGCAGCAGAACTCCGGCAGGGCTTCGCCAAGTGACTACGGGAGGAGGACGAGGTGTAGCAGGGGGGAAGGCGCCAAGCACAAGGGTACAGCAGCCCCCCTCGCTCCCCCCCTTTATATAGGCCTCCAGGGGGGCCGGCCCCTGGAGATCCAATCTCCAAGGGGGGGGCGGCGGCCAAGGGGGTGGAGTGCCCCCCAAGCCAAGTGGGGCGCCGCCCAACCCCTAGGGTTTCAACCCTAGGCGCAGGGGGTGGGCCTTGGGTGGCGCACCAGTCCACTATGGGCTGGTTCCCCTCCCACTTCAGCCCATGGGGCCCTCCGGGATGGGTGGCCCCACCCGGTGGACCCTCGGGACCCTTCCGGTGGTCCCAGTACATTACCGGGAGACCCCGAAACTTTCCCGATGGCCGAAATACCACTTCCTATATATTATTCTTTACCTCCGGACCATTCCGAAACTCCTCGTGACGTCCGGGATCTCATCCGAGACTCCGAACAACATTCGGTATGCTGCATACTCATATTCATACAACCCTAGCGTCACCGAACCTTAAGTGTGTAGACCCTACGGGTTCGGGAGACACGCAGACATGACCGAGACGACTCTCGGGCAATAACCAATAGCGGGATCTGGATACCCATGTTGGCTCCCACATGCTCCTCAATGATTTCATCGGTTGAACCACGATGTCGAGGATTCGATCAAAACCTCATATACAATTCCTTTGTCAATCGAGACGTTACTTGCCCGAGACTCGATCGTCGGTATCCCAATACCTTGTTCGGTCCGTTACACGGCAAGTCACTTTACTCGCATCCGAATGCATGATCCCGTGGCCAACACCTTGGTCACCTTGAGCTCATTATGATGATGCATTACCGAGTGGGCCCAGAGATACCTCTCGTCACACGGAGTGACAAATCCGATCTCGATCCGTGTCAACCCAACAGATACTTTCGGAGATACCTATAATGCACCTTTATAGTCACCCATTCGTTGTGACGTTTGATACACCCAAGGCACTCTTACGGTATCCGGAGTTACACGATCTCATGGTCGAAGGAAGAGATACTTGACATTGGCCAAGCTCTAGCAGATTTAACTACGATCTTTATGCTATGCTTAGGATTGTCTTGTCCATCACATCATTCTCCTAATGATGTGATCCCGTTATCAACGACATCCAATGTCCATAGTCAGAAATCATGACTATCTGTTGATCACAACGAGCTAGTCAACTAGAGGCTCACTAGGGACATATTGTGGTCTATGTGTTCACACGTGTATTACGATTTCCGGATAATACGCTTATAGCATGAACAAAAGACAATTATCATGAACAATGAAATATAATAATAATTTTATTATTGCCTCTAGGGCATATTTCCAACATCTCCCACTTGCACTAGAGTCCCCAATCTAGTTACATTGTGATGAATCGAACACCCATAGAGTTCGGTGTTGATCATGTTTTGCCCGAGAGACGTTTAGTCAACGGATCTGCGACATTCAGATCCGTGTGCACTTTGCAAATCTCTATGTCTCCATCTTGAACATTTTCACGGATGGAGTTGAAACGACGCTTGATGTGCTCGGTCTTCTTGTGAAACTGGGCTCCTTGGCAAGGGCAATAGCTCCGGTGTTGTCATAGAAGAGTTTGATCGCCCCGACGCATTGGGTATGACTCCTAGGTCGGTGATGAACTCCTTCACCCAAATCGCTTCATGCGCTGCCTCCGAGGCTGCCACGTACTCCGCTTCACATGTAGATCCCGCCACGACGCTCGCTGCTTACCGCACCACCATCGCTCCACCATTCAACATATACACGTATCCGGTTTGTGACTTAGAGTCATCCATATCGAGTCGAAGCTAGCGCCGATGTAACCCTTTACGACGAGCTCTTCGTCTCCTCCATAAACGAAACATGTCCTTCGTCCTTTTCGGTACTTTAGGATATTCTTGACCGCTGTCCAGTGTTCCTTGCCGGATTACTTTGGTATCTTGCTACCAAACTTACGGCAAGGTTTACATCGGTCTGTACACAAAGATGGCATACATAATAGATCCTATGGCTGAAGCATAGGGATGACACTCATCTCTTCTTTATCTTTTGCCGTGGTCGGTGATCGAGCTGAGCTCAATCTCACACCTTGTAACATAGGCAAGAATCCTTCTTGGACTGATCCATTTTGAACCTTTTCAAAATCTTATCAAGGTATGTGCTTTGTGAAAGACCTAT
This sequence comes from Aegilops speltoides, assembly GCA_021437245.1. NCBI lineage: Eukaryota > Viridiplantae > Streptophyta > Magnoliopsida > Poales > Poaceae > Aegilops > Aegilops speltoides. The sequence goes on from CM038142.1 coordinate 576,656,529, forward strand.
GAGGCGCCTCGATCTATCTCTATAGATCTTGATGCCTAATATATAAGCAGCTTCTCCAAGGTCCTTCATTGAAAAACACTTATTCAAGTAGGCCTTAATGCTGTCCGAAGTTTTATATCATTTCCCATCAAGAGTATGTCATCTACATATAATATGAGAAATGCTACAGAGCTCCCACTCACTTTCTTGTAAACGCAGGCTTCTCCATAAGTCCGCATAAACCCAAACGCTTTGATCATCTCATCAAAGCGAATGTTCCAACTCCGAGATGCTTGCACCAGCCCATAAATGGATCGCTGGAGCTTGCATACTTTGTTAGCGTTCTTAGGATCGACAAAACCTTCCAGCTGCATCATATACAGCTCTTCCTTAAGATGTTCGTTAAGGAATGCCGTTTTGACGTCCATCTGCCATATCTCATAATCATAGTATGCGGCAATTGCTAACATGATTCGGACGGACTTCAGCTTCGCTACGGGAGAGAATGACTCTTCGTAGTCAATCCCTTGAACTTGTCGATAACCCTTAGCGACAAGTCGAGCCTTATAGATGGTAACATTACCATCCGCGTCCATCTTCTTCTTAAAAATCCATTTGTTTTCTATCGCTCGCCGCTCATCGGGCAAGTCTGTCAAAGTCCATACTTTGTTTTCATACATGGATTCTATCTCGGATTTCATGGCTTCAAGCAATTTGTTGGAATCTGGGCCCGCCATCGCTTCTTCATAGTTCAAGGTTCACCGTTGTCTAACCACATGATTTCCGTGACAGGGTTGCTGCACCACTCGTGCGGAACGTGTCCTTGTGGACCACGGTTCAAGAGCAACTTGATCCAAGTACCTTGATCATCATCATTGTTTTCTCTTCGATTGGTGTGGGCATCATAGAACGGTTTCTCGCGCTGCACCATTTTCCCGCTCGAGAGGTAGTACTTCATCGAGTTCTACTTTCCTCCCACTTACTTCTTTCGAGAGAAACTCTTTTTCCAGAAAGCATCCGTTCTTGGCAACAAAGGTCTTGCCTTCGGATCTTAAGTAGAAGGTATACCCGACAGTTTCCTTAGGGTATCCTATGAATACGCATTTTTCCGACTTGGGTTCGAGCTTTTCAGGTTGAAGTTTCTTGACATAAGCATCGCATCCCCAAACTTTTAGAAATGATAGCTTAGGTTTCTTCCCAAACCATAATTCATACGGTGTCGTCTCAACGGATTTAGACGGTGCCCTATTTAAAGTGAATGTAGCTGTCTCTAGAGCGTATCCCCAAAATGATAGCGGTAAATCGGTAAGAGACATCATAGACCGCACCATATCCAATAGAGTGCGACACGATGTTCGGACACACCGTTTACCGAGGTGTTCCAGCGGCGTGAGTTGTGAAACGATTCCACATTTCCTTAAGTGTGTGCCAAATTCGTGACTTAAGTATTCTCCTCCACGATCTGATCATAGGAACTTTATCTTTCGGTCACGTTGATTCTCTACCTCACTCTGAAATTCCTTGAACTTTTCAAAGGTCTCAGACTTGTGTTTCATTAAGTAGACATACCCATATCTACTTAAGTCATCGGTGAGAGTGAGAACATAACAATATCCTCCATGAGCCTCAACGCCATTGGACCGCACACATCGGTATGTATGATTTCCAACAAGTTGGTTGCTCGCCCATTGTTCCGAGAACGGAGTCTTGGTCATTTGCCCATGAGGCATGGTTCGCATGTGTCAAACGATTCATAATCAAGAGACTCTAAAAGTCCATCAAGATGGAGCTTCTTCATGCGCTTGACACCAATGTGACCAAGGCATAATGCCACAAGTATGTGGGACTATCGTTATCAACTTTACATCTTTTGGCATCCACACTATGAACATGTGTAATATTACGCCGAGATTCATTAAGAATAAACCATTGACCATCGGAGCATGACCATAAAACATATCTCTCATATAAATCGAACAACCATTATTCTCGACTTAAATGAGTAGCCATCTCAGATAAACGAGATCCAGATACAATGTTCATGCTCAAACTTGGCACTAAATAAAAATTATTAAGGTTCAAAACTAATCCCGTGGGTAAATGTAGAGGCAGCGTGTCGACGGCGATCACATCGACTCGAACCATTCCCGACGCGATCGTCACCTCGCCCTTCGCGAGTCTCCGTTTATTCCGCAGCTCTGCTGTGAGTTACAAATATGAGCAACGGCACCGTATCAAATACCCGTGAGTTACTACGAGTATCGGTAAGGTACACATCAATTACATGTATATCATATATACCTTTGGTGTTGCCGCCTTCTTATCCGCTAAGTATTTGGGGCGTTCCGCTTCAAAGGACCCTTTCCTTGCAATAAAAGCACTACCTCGTGCTTGGGTCCATTCTTTGACTTCTTCCGGCAATCGGCTTACGGGCGCCGCAACATCTTTGCCGCCCTTCTTGAAGTTCTTCTTCCCTTGCCCTTCTTGAACTTAGTGGTCTTATTGACCATCAACACTTGATGTTCTTTCTTGATTTCAGCCTCACGACTTCAAAGATCGAGAACACTTCAGAATGGTCTTCACCATCCCCGCATGTTGTAGTTCATCACAAAGCTCTTGTAGCTTGGTGGGAGCGATCAAGGATCCTGTCAATGACCGCCTCATCCGGGAGGTTTATGTTCATTTGGGTCATACGGTTGTGCAACCTGACATCTTCGTGATGTGCACACCGAAAGAACTGCTTTCCTCCATCTTACAATCGAGAACTTGTCGGAGACATCATATCTCTCGACCGGGCATGAGCTTGGAAAACTAGTTTCAGCTCTTCAACATCTCATATGCTCCGTGATGCTCAAAACGCTTTTGGAGCCCCGGTTCTAAGTCAGTAAAGCATGCCGCATCGAACGAGGGAGTAATCATCAAGACGAGCTTGCAAGCGCTCATAACGCCTTGGTTCTCTCGACGGAGCATCACCTAGCGGTCCTTCTAGGACATATTGCTTCTCGGCAGCTATGAGGATGATCATCGTGTTCCGCACCCATCCAGATAGTTGCTGCCATCATCTTTCAGCTTGGTTTTCTAGGAACGCGTTGAAGTTCATGTTGACATTAGCGTTGGCCATTTGATCTACAAGACATATTTGCAAAGGTTTTAGACTAAGTTCATGATAATAAAGTTCTAATCAAATTATGAACTCCCACTTAGATTAGACATCCTCTAGTCATCTAAGTGTTACACGATCCGAGTCGACTAGCCCGTGTCCGATCATCACGTGAGACGGACTAGTCATCGTCGGTGAACATCTTCATGTTGATCGATCTTCCATACGACTCGTGTTCGACCTTTCGGTCTCCGTGTTCCGAGGCCATGTCCGTACATGCTAGGCTCGCAAGTTAACCCTAAGTGTTTTCATTGTGTAAAACTGTCTTACACCCGCTGTATGTGAATGTAAGAATCCATCACACCCGATCATCACGTGGTGCTTAGAAGTTTACTTAACTGTAGCAACGGTGCACGCTTAGGGAGAACACTTCTTGAAATTTTGTAAGGGATCATCTTATTTACTACCGTCGCCCTAAGTAAACAAGATGCATAAACATAATAAACATCACATGCAATTATATAGTTGTGACATGATATGGCCAATATCATATAGCTCCATTGATCTCCATCTTCGGGGCTCCATGATCATCTTGTCACCGGCTTGACACCATGATCTCCATCATCATGATCTCCATCATCGTGTCTTCATGAAGTTGTCACGCCAACGACTACTTCTACTTCTATGGCTAACGCGTTTAGCAATAAAGTAAAGTAGTTTACATGGCGTTCTTCAATGAGAGGCAGGTCATACAAAAATAAAGACAACTCCTGTGGCTCCTGCCGGTTGTCATACTCATCGACATGCAAGTCGTGAATCCTATTACAAGAACATGATCTCATACATCAATATTCATCATTCATCACAACTTCTGGCCATATCACATCACATGATCAATCGCTGCAAAAACAAGTTAGACGTCCTCTAATTGTTGTTGCATCTTTACGTGGTTGCGATTGGGTTCTAGCAAGAACGTTTTCTTACCTACGAATAACCACAACGTGATTTTGTCAACTTCTATTTACCCTTCATAAGGGCCCTGTTCATCGAATCCGCTCCAACTAAAGTGGGAGAGACAGACACCCGCCAGCCACCTTATGCAACTAGTGCATGTCAATCGGTGGAACCGGTCTCACGTAAGCGTATGTGTAAGGTTGGTCCAGGCCGCTTCATCCCACAATACCGTTGAGAAAGAAAAGACTAGTAGAGGCAAGTAAGTTGACAAGATCCACGCCCACAACAAAATTGTGTTCTACTCGTGCATTAGAGAACTACGATAGACCTAGCTCATGATGCCCTTGTTGGGAGCGTTGCGAGAAAATTAAAATTTTCCTACAGTTTCACCAAGATCCATCTATGAGTTCATCTAAGCAACGAATAATGGGAGAGAGTTTGCATCTACATACCACTTATAGATCGCGTGCGGAAGCTTGCAAGGTGATGATGGAGTCGTACTCGGCGTGATTCAGATCACCGATGTCCAAGTCTTGAGCGGACAGCACCTCGCGTTCAACACACGACGGGGACGGGAGACGTCTCCTCCTTCTTGATCCAATAAGGGGAGGAGAGGTTGATGATGATCCAGCCAGCACGACGGCGTGGTGGTGGATGCAGAACTCCAGCAGGCCATGCCAGCGACTACGGAGGAGGGCGGGGTGTAGGGAGGCGCCAAGCACAAGGTACAGCAGCCCTCCTCCCCTTTATATAGGCCTCAGGCGCCGCCCCGAGATCCAATCTCAGGGGTCGGCGGCCAAGGGGTGGAGTGCCCCCAAGCCAAGTGGGCGCCCCCCTAGGGTTTCAACCCTAGGCGCAGGAGGTGGGCCTGGGGGGGTGCACCAGCCCACTATGGGCTGGTTCCCCTCCCACTTCAGCCCATGGGGCCCTCCGGGATGGGTGGCCCCACCCGGTGGACCCCAGGACCCTTCCGGTGGTCCGGTACATTCTCGGAGACCGAAACTTTCCCGATGGCCGAAATACCACTTCCTATATATTATTCTTTACCTCCGGACCATTCCGAAACTCCTCGTGACGTCCGGGATCTCATCCGGGACTCCGAAAAACATTCGGTATGCTGCATACTCATATTCATACAACCCTAGCGTCACCGAACCTTAAGTGTGTAGACCCTACGGGTTCAGGAGACACGCAAACATGACCGAGACGACTCTCGGGCAATAACCAACAGCGGGATCTGGATACCCATGTTGGCTCCCACATGCTCCTCGATGATTTCATCGGTTGAACATGATGTCGAGGATTCGATCAAAACCTCAGATACAATTCCTTTGTCAATCGAGACGTTACTTGCCCGAGACTCGATCGTCGGTATCCCAATACCTTGTTCGGCCTCATTACCGGCAAGTCACTTTACTCGCATCGCAATGCATGATCCCGTACAACACCTTGGTCACCTTGAGCTCATTATGATGATGCATTACCGAGTGGGCCCAGAGATACCTCTCGTCATACGGAGTGACAAATCCCGATCTCGATCCGTGTCAACCCAACAGATACTTTCGAGATACCCGTAATGCACCTTTATAGTCACCTAGGTACGTTAGACGTTTGATACACCCAAGGCACTCTTACGGATCCGGAGTTACACGATCTCATGGTCGAAGGAAGAGATACTTGACATTGGCCAAGCTCTAGCGCATTTAACTACACGATCTTTATGCTATGCTTAGGATTGGGTCTTGTCCATCACATCATTCTCCTAATGATGTGATCCCGTTATCAACGACATCCAATGTCCATAGTCAGAAACCATGACTATCTGCTGATCACAACGAGCTAGTCAACTAGAGGCTCACTAGGGACATATTGTGGTCTATGTGTTCACACGTGTATTACGATTTCCGGATAATACGCTTATAGCATGAACAAAAGACAATTATCATGAACAATGAAATATAATAATACTTTTATTATTGCCTCTAGGGCATATTTCCAACATGAACAAGGTATTTGGATACCGACGATCGAGTCTCGGGCAAGTAACGTACCGATTGACAAAGGAATTGTATCTGTGGTTTTGATCGAATCCTCGACATCGTGGTTCAACCGATGAAATCATCGAGGAGCATGTGGGAGCCAACATGGGTATCCAGATCCCGCTGTTGGTTATTGCCCGAGAGTCGCCCTCGGTCATGTTCAAGGTGTCTCCCAACCCGTAGGGTCTACACACTTAAGGTTCGGTGACGCTTAGGGTTGTATGAATATGAGTATGCAGCATACCGAATGTTGTTCGAGTCCGGATGAGATCCCGGACGCCACGAGGAGTTTTGGAATGGTCCGGAGGTAAAGAATAATATATAGGAAGTGGTATTTCGCCATCGGAAAGTTTGTGGTCTCCCAGAATGTCTGGGACCACCGGAAGGGTCCCGGGTTCACTGGTGGGCCCACCCATCCCGGAGGGCCCCATGGGCTGAAGTGGGAGGGAACCAGCCCATAGTGGGCTGGTGCGCCCCCAGGCCCACACCCCGCGCCTAGGGTTGAAACCCTAGGGGGGGGCGCCCACTTGGCTTGGGGGCACTCCACCCCTTGTCGCCGCCCCTTGGAGATTGGATCTCCAAGGGCGCTGCCCTCGAGGCCTATATAAAGGGGGAGGAGGGGCTGCTGTACCTTGTGCTTGGCGCCCTCCCCGCTACACCTCGCCCTCCTCCCGTAGTCGCTTGGCGAAGCCTCGCCGGAGTTCTCGTCAGATCCACCACCACGCCGTCGTCTTTGGTGGATCATCATCAACTCTCCTTTCCCCTTGCTGGATCAAGAAGGAGGAGACGTCTCCCGTCCCGCACGTGTGTCAACGCGGAGGTGCTATCCGCTCAAGACTTGGACATCGGTGATCTGAATCACGCCGAGTACGACTCCATCATCACCTTGCAAGCTTCCGCACGCGATCTACAAGTGGTATGTAGATGCAAACTCTCTCCCATTACTCGTTGCTTAGATGAACTCATAGATGGATCTTGGTGAAACCGTAGGAAAAAAATTAATTTTCTGCAACGTTCCCCAACACTTCCTCCCCCAACGAATCAGCCCCCGCAGACGCCTTCTCTGCCTCCGCAGCTGCCTTCTCTGCCTCCTCCGCATATTGGGACGGCGGCGGCAGAAAAGCTTTACCCCAAGCGGCCGCCGTCGAGTCCGAATCACCATTGGGGTTGGGGACCCACTTGCCATCGGGGTCGCATTGCGGGCGGCGTCCACTGTTAGAACGGCCACCGTTGCCGGAGCCGTCAACTCCTTCTCCGCCATCGCCGCCGCCGGAGCTGGTCGCCATGAGTGGAGCGGGAGGAACGCGCGGGAGGAAACTGAATTGGGGATTGGACAGGGAAACGGCGGGTGCGTGACCTAATAAGCGGGCGTGGAAACGGCCGTCCCCCTCCGTCTAACGGCGTCCGTCAGCCCGCGCCACGTCGGCCCGACAGGTGGGTCCCACCTGTCGGTTTCACTGTTTTCGCGGCCAAATCAGCCCGTCAGTGCTCCACGTTACCGATTAGGCTCAGAGTTGGTGGTTTTTTGTGACTTGGCTCAAATCTGGTACTGACTGGTTACCCTAGCCCCAAGTGTGGTGGTTCTGGGTAAATAACTCACAGAGCACCTTACCATGCTCTAAACTGGACCTGGATCACATAAATTACACGCAGTTGCAATCATCATACCAACCAGCCATGTACAGTATAGACCAAATAACAAACACCATCCAAGCACCCAAGTGCTTGGCATTACCAAACCAACCTAGATTTGAAGAATAAAACAAGAGGTAATCCTAACATAACTGTTTTGTTGGAGTTGTGTCGAATATAGTGTACGAGGTAGGTTACAGTTTGACTTGTAGTTGTATTGTGTTTAGATAGGATATGGAGTCATGTCCTAATAAGACACTTGTATCCTAGGCCTCTTTTATATAGAGGGGGTAGACACACGATGTAACATATGCCAACATAATAGCACCAGAACGCAGGAGAAACCGGCGACATGTGTCGGTGTCCAGGGCGACCGGGTGCGGTATTGTAGCGGTGTGACGGGGAGGAGCGCCCGTAGTCAGGCCCCGGGGATGTAGCCATATCGTGAACCTCGTTAACAAATCTTGGTGTCATGCTCGTGTGATTGCCCTGTCCTCGGATGATCGACGGTAGGCCTCGGATTTATTCTAACAAGTGGTATCATGAGCTAGGTTGCACAATCCGACGGGCGGTCGTGTTGATCTGGAGGATGGGACGTATCAGATTCGGTGCAAAGACGACGGCCATGAGAATCCGTTTGGAGGATCTCTGTCGCGGAAGTCGTCGGTTTGCGGCCGGACGGGATGGACATGCAAGGCAATCGGAAGCTGTAGCGCGTGTAGCAGCTGGCAGGGGCAACGTTGAAACGTGGAACCGGCGGCGGCGTAACGCGTGCCAGAGCGACAGATCGGATCGGATCGATCTGATTGAAGCTAGAGCGACAGCAGCGTACGAGACGTGCAGGACGACGGGCCGGAAGAGTGCGGTAGCGACCGAAGGGCCCGAGGCAGGTGCTGGAGGGGGTCCAGCGTGGCGTGGGCTGGCCCAGACGTGGTCGGCTGCCCTGACGCTTTTGGAGCTGGCTCGTTCGGTGATTGCACGGGTGTACGGAGGGCTGAAGCTGTGTTACATCAACGGAGGCTCAGCCAGAATAGCACGTGATGGCCAAGACATCGTGAGATTTGTTTGGACAAAAAAGACAAGAGGACCGAGTCCTGGTGTGCAACGATAGGCAGGCAAATCAATCGGCGAAATAAAACCATCAAGGGATATGCATCCATTGGAATTAGCAGGAGACGTTCACAAGGCAATTGCTAGCATCGGAGTTGTGCCTGGAGCTACAGAAGCTTGGTTAATTTTTTTTCACAGCGTCAGTCATATGAAGAATCATGACGCCATCAGGCATCGGGTTTGAGGTGGAGAAGTTCACGGAACTGAAAAACTTGGGTTATGGCAGACAAGGATGAAAGATTTGTTGGCACAATGGGGATGCTTGAAGGCGTTGCAGGAAGTAATGTCAGCTAAGATGGAATTGTCAGGTGATGGATGGAAATTCGCGGAAGACGATTTGGGAGCCTTGAGCATGTCGTTGCAGTCGGATATGTTCGGCTGGGTCGGACTTGTCAGTCTGACGGATCGACGTGAGTCGGTTGGTACAGAAGATGATGGTGGGATCGGCGGCGAAGACATAGGAGCGTGATGCTGATGGTGACCGACTTCTAGGGCGTGGAAACACGTGGCGCAGGCCCCGAGGGCTTGTGCGGCTTCGACAAGACTATGGCGCGGGGTTGATTCAAGATGGTGTGCACATGAGAGATTGAAGTCGACGGGGCGCAAGGGTGGAGTGATCATCTACCATGGAGTCATGTTGAAGGTGGAGCTGGATTGAGGGGCTACGGTGTCAGGATCCAGAGAATCGAAGCCTATTCAGCGGATGGGAAAAAGCGAGTGACACGCAATTCGGACTGGAGCCCAATGGTCTGATGGAAGCATGAAACTCGTCATCGGTCTGTGATGATCGGTGGTACTCTGCAGTGGGGGTTGAGTGGTGTGGTTTCACGACCCTTGAGTCTTGACCGGGACAGCGGAGGCTCGACGCGCTAATAGCGGCGAGGCGTGCGGTTAGCACGGGGACGTGGAGACGGGCCAGGGCTCTGGTGGTCATACATGTGGTGAGACAACTGTGAATTTTGACTCGGGATGACTACAAGCAACGGTGAAATTTCTTCAAATTTCAGACAGGCGGTCAAGAAAGGAGCGGTGATGTTGAGTTCAGGTAGCTCCTATGTGTGACACCCAATATGTGAGTTGTTCATTTTCATGCAGGTCAGTGATCAGTGTGTGATGGCATTGGACGGATACTCTGAAAGTTGGGAGCACAAGCTAGAGTAACAAGGAACTTAATTTTGCTCGAGTGTTGACCGTGGTCAAGAAAAGAAGGGACTACAGGTTACAGGTGGAGTCGCGTGGAGTCTTTGGAGTAGCAGCGGTACTCATGGGATAAGCTCAAGTCAATTGTACATGGAAGTTTGATGCAGGGACAAATCCAGGGTGGTGGAGTATATTCGCCAAGGTGGAGTTTGTTGGAGTTGTGTCGAATATAGTGTACGAGGTAGGTTACAGTTGGACTTGTAGTTGTATTGTGTTTAGATAGGATATGGAGTCGTGTCCTAATAGGACACTTGTATCCTAGGCCTCTTTTATATAGCGGGGGTAGACACACGATGAACATATGCCAACATAATAGCACCGGAATGCAGGGGAAACCGGCGGCATGTGTCGGTGTCCAGGGCGACCGGGTGCGGTATTGTAGCGGTGTCACGGGGAGGAGCGCCCGTAGTCAGGCCCCGGAGATGTAGCCATATCGGTGAATCTCGTTAACAAATCTCGGTGTCATGCTCGTGTGATTGCTTGGTCCTCGGATGATCGACGGTAGGCCTCGGATTTATTCTAACATGTTTCATACAGAACTAGCAACGTACAACATGGCTGTCTCGCGGCGATCAGATCAAAGTGCACTCAGTACTGCAGAGAACAGAGCAACGCTTGTCTCTACTGATAATCTGTGTCTAAGTACCAAATGCATGCTAGGTACAACCAACTATGGATCCATCATCACGGTTGCACAAACATCTCACTGACAACAAACATGAGCATCGACAGAGGACGTTAGCATGCACTCAACTCTAAACTGGGCCTGGATCACATAATAAATCACTCAAAGTCGGAACCATCTCGTCAACAAGCCCCGTACAGCCTAATCAATCATGAACATGAACCAAGCACCAAAGTGCCTGACATTACCAAACCAGACCAGATTTCAAGAATAAACCAATAGTGTTAGACCGTCAGCACGAAGCACTCACTGCCCAGGTGGTAAGAAAAGTATTCACAAGCTGCTACAAATAAAGAATAAATCAAATACAACTAAACGACTCGATTTTATCATAAGGCCACGCCGGCCTCTATGCATGAAGACACATGTATAACTTATGCAGAGGAAAGCTACCTCGATTTCAATGGGCGATGGATCATCGCATACCACCTGCATTTTGAGTATTTCACACAATGATCAACCAAACATTAATGGGCACATATGGCGCCAAATAGGAATTGGCCGTCCATACCTTGCTTCATGCGAGTCTGAAGGAAGACTCGCCTAAAGCAAGGCACTAGATGGGCCTGCCCAAGCGCGGGGAGGCCACAACCTAGTTTTGTTTTTATTGTTTTTTGTTTTCTTTTTTTACCATTTTATTTTTGTTTATGCTTTCCAATAAATATTACAAAAAACACTTCATATTCCAAGAAAATGCGTTTTTTTCGTCTTCCGAGAGGCGCGGCTGTGCCTCTCGTGGAAGTAAAAAAACTAGAAAACATAATATATTTTTTCGTTTTCGAGAGGCACGGCCATGCCTCTCGTGGAAGCAAATCCATGCCTATCTCGGAAGGAAAAACAGAAAACTCATTTTTTCGCGTAATTTTTTTTAAATGTTTTGTCCAAAATCTAAGAAAGGCCAGTTCAAAACGTCCATAAAAATTTCAAATAGTATGCAAAAGTGAAAAAACTTCGTTAATTAGAAAAAATTTCATCAATTTCGAAATAAAGTTCATCAACTTTGAAAAAAGTTCTTTAACTATGAGAAAAAGCTCATCGACTTTGAAAAAAGTTGAACAAATTTTGAACCAACTTCATCGAATTTGGAAAATAGTTCATGAAAATTGAAAAAAAGTTCAGCAATTTTGAAAAAAATATCATTGAATTTGAAAAAAAGTTCAGCAATTTTGGAAAAAATTCTCAAATTTAAAAAAAGTTTATCAAATTCAAACAAAGTTCATGCATTTTGGAAAAGGAAAAAGAAGAAAGGAAATGAAAGAAAAGATTTAGAAAAAAAACAGGTCACAGCAGTAGAGGTTTAGGGGCTGTTTGGTTAGTAGCCGGCGTCCGCCCAGCCAAAATATTGGCGTTGACCAGGGCTTCACATGTTGTTTGGTTCAGCGCCCAAATTTTGGCACGCCAGCCCGTCGTAGCTTCCTCACTCTGTTTCTGCGACAAATCGCTGGCTGAGATGCGGGCGGCTGATTTGCTCGCCAACTTTTTGGCATGCCCATGGTGCCCGTGATTTGGCGAGGCAGGCCCGGGCAGCAACCAAACAGCCCCTTAAACTGATTGAAGGTCGCGAGTTCGATTCTTGTCGCGTGCCCTTTGTTGCAGTTTTAACAGGTAAACGAATGTAAATGGGTCGGACCAGCACAGAGGGGTGTGTGCCGGTTTGCGAATTCCACATTAGTGGGCACATGTTGCGCGAAATAGGAATTGGCCGTATATACCTTGCTTCTTGCGAGTCTGAAAGAAGACTCGCCTGGAGCGAGGCACTAGATGGGCCTGCCCAAGCACGGGGAGGCCACAGCCTAGTTTTGTTTTTATTGTTTTCGATGTTTTCGTTTTTTAACTTTTTTATACTTTCAAATAAATATTACAAAAAACACTACATATTAAAAGAAAACGGGTTTTTTTTCGTTTCTTAGAGGCACGGCCGTGCCTCTCGGAGAAGGAACAAAAACACGTTTTTTATTGTTTTCCAGAGGCACGGTTGTGCCTAAAACGAAAACAAATCCGTGCGTCTCACGAAAGTAAAAAAAATAGAAGACATGTTTTTTTTCATTTTTGAGTGGCACGGCCGTGCTTCTCGCGGAAGCAAATCCGTGCCTCTCTGAAAAAAAAAGAAACACGTCTTCTCACGCAATTTATTTTAAAAAAAAAAATATTTTTTGTCCAAAAGCTAAGAAATACCGGTGGAAAACCAGAAAGCCCAAAAAAACTATTTAAAAAGATGAAATCGTGTGCGGAAAAAAATAAATGAAGGAAACGCCCAAAACATAGAACGTGTCGGCGGCTGAGAGCGCGGCAAGTGGCGCGCTCTTAACCCACCCCATGTGACCCTTGGGGGGCCTCCCAAAGCAGCGCTCCTTAGTTAGTTGCTCCCGGGGTTCCCTCTTGTCTTGCTAAATGCGACACATAGGGCGCCCCGCGCCGAAAGGATCCCAGGCGCTCACTAGCTGTGGCCCAACATAGCCATCTCCCGTACATAGCGTTCAGAAGATCTCCTCGTTCTTTCTAAAAAAAGATCTCCTCGTTCACATGGTTCGTTGTGTTTCTTTTCGTTTGATATTTCCTACTGAGATGGCCAGCGTTTTCATATATATAGTTTAAGATAATTCATGCATTCAAAAAAAATAAAAATTCAGGGGATACGTAAGAAATTAGGCAATTTGAAAAAGTTCATATATTAAAAAAGTTCCCATAGTTGGAATATAGTTTCATGAAATTTTAAAAAGTTCATGCATTTGGGAAAATATTGTGAGTTTGAATAACGGGTTTGAAAAAACATTCATGGATTTTGAAAAGGTTGACGAATTCCAAAGTTTGTGGGTTCAAAAAAAATTCATCGTTTTGGAAAACATTTGTGTATTTTAGAAAATTTAACAAATTCAAAAGGATGTTCATGAAATTTAAAAAAATTACAAATTTGCAAAAAAATGCGGGTTAAAATATCGAAGATTCTATAAACAGTTCACGAATTCAAGAGAAAGTTCACGAGTTTGAATAAATTCTCATGAATTTTAAAATTGCTCTCGACTAAAAAAGTTGATCAGGAAATTGAAAATAAAAGGGTCATAAAATTAAAAGATAAAACTTCAATAAAAGGAAAAATAAAATAGAAACGTTAAGCTGGAAGGAAACAATAAAAACCACAGAAAAAAAACAGACTAGAAATCAGAGTGCACCACGGCTCGACTGAGCGTGCGCACACATGGGCGCGAATGATAAGGAAAAAAGGAAGGTAAATGGGCCAACCCTAGGACAGAGGGGATGTGCGCTGTGGCGAATCAGTGCTATAAGCGCTAGATAGGAAACCCATATCGAAGGAACTGGCGCCTTAACCGCCAAATAGGAAGTCAAATCTGACCAGTAGTTTACATTCCATGTATTTATGTAGAAAAAAATGGGTACTACTCTCTTTGTAAATAAATATAAGAGCGTTTAGGTCAGCGAAGCAGTTGACAATCAGCCTCTTCCTTGAAACCAAAGGTGCTGCTGCTCATTGTGCTATATCTAGAACGTGCTACGTTCACCTCACTAGGCGATGCAAGTCGCAGACGAGATGTGGTCAAGATGGACGGACACGAGGAAGGAAGCTGCCCAGTTCCAGCCAACAGCGAACTCTACTCGTTCTTGCAACAGCGTTTTTTGCTCGGCAACAAGGAACCTTCTTGCACCAGCTGACACCAGCACTAGGTGGTGCCTACCAACAACACAGGGAAAGAGGCCCCAATCAATCTTAGCCTGCTTGGTTTCCTTATTACAAACGTTCCTAGCAGAGCCTTTGAACTGCACGTTGGAAAAACCACCACTAAGGCACACCAACGGACTGACAGTGCACTAGTATACAGAGTGAGTGACTCATGAACCCTAAGCTATGTACTCCCTCCGTTCCTAAATATAAGTCTTTTTAGATTTTCCACCATGGACCACATACGGAGCAAAATCAATGAACCTACTCTAAAATATGTCTATATACATCCGTACGTAGTTTGTAGTGAAATCTCTAAAAAGACTTACATTTAGGAACGGAGGGAGTACGTAACAGTGTGCCAAGGAATTGGCTACCTGTTACGGTACACTTCCAGTTCCAGTCATGCACGTAGTGATAAGCAAGAAACGGGGCAAGCCGCAGGCGCACCATTTAGTCGGCCTATACGATCCGCGATCCCCAATTGCAAAATAAGTCTGCATCCATATATGTATCTGCCTAAATGGCCGTCGAGGTCGAGAGACATGAATGAATAAAACGAGAGGAACATGGATCACAACATTAAATATGATCACCAAAAGACCAATCTTAAATAAAAGGACATCTCTTGTCTAAAAAAATAATTGCTTCTAAGTAAGCACCGCATGGCTGTCTTGGCGCTGAACACATCAAAATGCACTTGCAGATCCAAAATTTCACACAGCACTACAGAGAACAGAGCAGTGCTATCTCTACTGATAATGTGCATCCAAGTAGGAAATGCATGCTAAGTGAGTACAACCAGCTACGAATGCAGGAGTGCAGGACCAAGTAAGGTTGCCCAAACAGCTCATCACCATTAACAGAGCACCTTGGCATGCGTCCAGCTCTAAACTGGACCTGAATCGCATAAATTACGCGCAATTGCAACCATCCTACCAACAAGCCCTGTACACACCAATCATGTAGGAGTGCATTACCAAGCCAAACCAGATTTGAAGAATAAAACAAGAGGCAATCTTAAAAACACCATTTATACAGTATTAGCATGGTTGTCTGGCGATCAGATCAAAATGCACTTGCAGGTATCCAAAATCTTACAACATGCACATTTTTACTTGATTATTGAACCAACTATACAATGTAAAATACAAGTGACTATCGAACAGAACCTACTATAAAGAAAAGGCTCCCCATACACACCATATGTACTCTAGAAATATTTAGATGCTTATATACAATTATAGACTAGATGTTGACAACACATTTCAGAGAGAGGGGGGGTATATATACACCTTAATCCATGCAAGTGTCGCAAGTTAATAAATAGTTTTTTGTTTTTCATTTACTCATATCTAATTTGGTTTAAAGATTTTATGGGGTAGTATCACAAAAAAAAAAAGAACTCTCTTGCAACAATTGCCTAAGTTTAGTTGAGCACAAATGTATTTTTCAATGATACAAACTAAAACTATGTAAAAATATAATACTATAATTGATAGTAAGAAACCTTAAAATGTGGTTTATTATACTCACTAAATTGTTAAAATAATATTTACCCCCTCCGATCCATATTAATTGTCACTGATTTAGTAAGAAAAAAAGTTAATATAGATCGAAGTGAGCTCTAAATTTATGTTTTGTAATAAATAAGTATAAAAGTTTAGTACAATTAAACTTGCTCTAGAGTTGATAAGTCTTATTATCTCTGAAAAACACATAGTGTTAGATTTTAAAATGCATTCTCGTTCGCTGGCAGAGATCTGTGCCGAACGCAAACGCATATATTCCCTGCCGCACATGTTCCCCTTCACCATATCCTTTCATTTTCGCTCGTCGGAACACAAAGAAAGTGAGGGAAGAGGAAATCTGAGAGATAAGGGGGAGGACTTGACAACCACCCATGAACCAGCGAGTATTAGGTGGCCATCGGCAGGCACGGGCTCAGGCGTCACTGACAAGGTGCGGTAGGAGCTATGTGACGCCGCCATTGTATTCATTAAGATCGTCGACGAACATGAATGGCGGTCGAGTTTGGTGCTGATGGTGTTTTTTTATTGTACCACGACAAAGGTAGTTAAAAATAAATGTCGAACAAAAATAATAATTCTTACAATTAAATGGTCAAATCTTAGTATGTGATCATGGCAGCAGACCATGACATTTCTTTTTTGTTGTAGTTTTTTTAGTAGAACATTGTAAGTTTCAGTTGTAAGGATAGCATGGATTTTTTTTTATCATTTATATACCATGGCAATTGTATTAAGCAGAATAGGGTAGTTTTATTGTGGATAGAATGGCATTTTTTATTTTTATTTTATTTTGGACCATGAACTTTTTAGTGATTAGACAATCAAAATTTATTACTTTTACAGATTTAGTCTAAAAAGCATTGCATTTTATAAATGATTACACCATGGTGGTTTATTGATGGGTAGTATGACACTTTTATTAGTTTAGACCAATAGTTGACATTCGACATTTCCATGTCATATAAGGAGTAGTTCATTTAAAAAAAAAGTAGTTGAGTTGACAATCGGCGTCTTCCTTGCAAACAAACATGCTGCTGCTCACCTCACTCTTCTGACCAAGAAGAAATGCAGAAAGAAACTGTGGTTGGGCGGTGCAAGTTGGCAGTTGCAGATGTGGACACGAGGAAGCGAGGCAGCTTCCCGGTTCCTTCCCAGTAAGAAATGGATCCGCAACAAGCGGCCTCTCATTCATGCAGCATCATTTTTGCTCGGCAACAGGGAAAACATTGTTGCACTAGGTGGTGCCTACCAGCAAGACAGGGGAGAAGCCTAACCAATCTTATCCTGCTTGGGTTTCATCCAAACATTACAAGCAGAGCCTTTGAACTGAGCCGTCGGTCCCCAATTGCAAAAGAAGTCTGGATCCATATATGCATTTCCCTAAGTGACCATCGAGGCTCTATGAATCCAGAAACATGAATCAAACGAGAGGAACATCAGTCACAACATTTACACCTGATCTACTATCACCAACAGACCAATCTCAAATACATGAGTTGTGCTATGTGCAAGATAAATTTGGTCCGATATTGACACGACGGTGCATATACACCATCCATTGCGTTTGTTATATGGTTTAGATGGCATCATACAAAGATCGGACTGGTTTTCATCGGACGTAGAGCATCTGAAAATACAACGGTCCCTCTAACCATCCATAATCCATGTGTGTAGAAAAAAGAAATGGTAGTTGCCAATCGGCCTCTTCCTTGCAAGCAAACGTGCCGCTCCTCCTCTTGCTGTATTCAGAACCTCACTAGAAATGCAGAAATTGTGGTTAGGCGATGCAAGTCGCAGATGAGATGTGGTCAAGATGGACGGACACAAGGAAGGTACGTAGCTGACCAGTTCCAGTCTCTACTCCTTCATGCAACAGCGTTTTTGCTCGGCAACAAGGAACCTTCTTGCACCAGCTGACACCAGCACTAGGTGGTGCCTACCAACAACACAGGGAAAGAGGCCCCAATCAATCTTAGCCTGCTTGGTTTCCTTATTACAAACGTTACTAGCAGAGCCTTTGAACTGCACGTTGGAAAAACCACCACTAAGGCACACCAACGGACTGACAGTGCACTAGTATACAGAGTGAGTGACTCATGAACCCTAAGCTATGTACTCCCTCCGTTCCTAAATATAAGTCTTTTTAGATTTTCCACTATGGACCACATACGGAGCAAAATCAATGAACCTACTCTAAAATATGTCTATATACATCCGTACGTAGTTTGTAGTGAAATCTCTAAAAAGACTTACATTTAGAAAGAGGAGAATCGTAACTTTGATGTGCCAAGGAATTGGCTACCTGTTACGGTACACTTCCAGCCAGTTCCAGTCATGCACGTAGTGATAAGCAAGAAACGGGGCAAGCCGCAGGCGCACCATTTAGTCGGCCTATACGATCCGCGATCCCCAATTGCAAAATAAGTCTGCATCCATATATGTATCTGCCTAAATGGCCGTCGAGGTCGAGAGACATGAATGAATAAAACGAGAGGAACATGGATCACAACATTAAATATGATCACCAAAAGACCAATCTTAAATAAAAGGACATCTCTTGTCTAAAAAAATAATTGCTTCTAAGTAAGCACCGCATGGCTGTCTTGGCGCTGAACACATCAAAATGCACTTGCAGATCCAAAATTTCACACAGCACTACAGAGAACAGAGCAGTGCTATCTCTACTGATAATGTGCATCCAAGTAGGAAATGCATGCTAAGTGAGTACAACCAGCTACGAATGCAGGAGTGCAGGACCAAGTAAGGTTGCCCAAACAGCTCATCACCATTAACAGAGCACCTTGGCATGCGTCCAGCTCTAAACTGGACCTGAATCGCATAAATTACGCGCAATTGCAACCATCCTACCAACAAGCCCTGTACACACCAATCATGTAGGAGTGCATTACCAAGCCAAACCAGATTTGAAGAATAAAACAAGAGGCAATCTTAACACACCATTTATGCAGTATTAGCATGGTTGTCTGGCGATCAGATCAAAATGCACTTGCAGGTATCCAAAATCTTACAACATGCACATTTTTACTTGATTATTGAACCAACTATACAATGTAAAATACAAGTGACTATCGAACAGAACCTACTATAAAGAAAAAGGCTCCCCATACACACCATATGTACTCTAGAAATATTTAGATGCTTATATACAATTATAGACTAGATGTTGACAACACATTTCAGAGAGAGGGGGGGGGTATATATACACTTTAATCCATGCAAGTGTCGCAAGTTAATAATTAGTTTTTTGTTTTTCATTTACTCATATCTAATTTGGTTTAAAGATTTTATGGGGTAGTATCACAAAAAAAAATGAACTCTCTTGCAACAATTGCCTAAGTTTAGTTGAGCACAAATGTATTTTTCAATGATACAAACTAAAACTATGTAAAAATATAATACTATAATTGATAGTAAGAAACCTTAAAATGTGGTTTATTATACTCACTAAATTGTTAAAATAATATTTACCCCTCCGATCCATATTAATTGTCACTGATTTAGTAAGAAAAAAAGTTAATATAGATCGAAGTGAGCTCTAAATTTATGTTTTGTAATAAATAAGTATAAAAGTTTAGTACAATTAAACTTGCTCTAGAGTTGATAAGTCTTATTATCTCTGAAAAACACATAGTGTTAGATTTTAAAATGCATTCTCGTTATTGGCAGAGATCATGCTTAACATAAACGCATATATTCCCTGCGCACATGTTCCCCTTCACCATATCCTTTCATTTTCGCTCGTCGGAACACAAAGAAAGTGAGGGAAGAGGAAATCTGAGAGATAAGGGGGAGGACTTGACAACCACCCATGAACCAGCGAGTATTAGGTGGCCATCGGCAGGCACGGGCTCAGGCGTCACTGACAAGGTGCGGTAGGAGCTATGTGACGCCGCCATTGTATTCATTAAGATCGTCGACGAACATGAATGGTGGTCGAGTTTGGTGTTGATGGTGTTTTTTTATTGTACCACGACAAAGGTAGTTAAAAATAAATGTCGAACAAAAATAATAATTCTTACAATTAAATGGTCAAATCTTAGTATGTGATCATGGCAGCAGACCATGACATTTCTTTTTTGTTGTAGTTTTTTTAGTAGAACATTGTAAGTTTCAGTTGTAAGGATAGCATGGATTTTTTTTTATCATTTATATACCATGGCAATTGTATTAAGCAGAATAGGGTAGTTTTATTGTGGATAGAATGGCATTTTTATTTTTATTTTATTTTGGACCATGAACTTTTTAGTGATTAGACAATCAAAATTTATTACTTTTACAGATTTAGTCTAAAAAGCATTGCATTTTATAAATGATTACACCATGGTGGTTTATTGATGGGTAGTATGTCACTTTTATTAGTTTAGACCAATAGTTGACATTCGACATTTCCATGTCATATAAGGAGTAGTTCATTTAAAAAAAAGTAGTTGAGTTGACAATCGGCGTCTTCCTTGCAAACAAACATGCTGCTGCTCACCTCACTCTTCTGACCAAGAAGAAATGCAGAAAGAAACTATGGTTGGGCGGTGCAAGTTGGCAGTTGCAGATGTGGACACGAGGAAGCGAGGCAGCTTCCCGGTTCCTTCCCAGTAAGAAATGGATCCGCAACAAGCGGCCTCTCATTCATGCAGCATCATTTTTGCTCGGCAACAGGGAAAACATTGTTGCACTAGGTGGTGCCTACCAGCAAGACAGGGGAGAAGCCTAACCAATCTTATCCTGCTTGGGTTTCATCCAAACATTACAAGCAGAGCCTTTGAACTGAGCCGTCGGTCCCCAATTGCAAAAGAAGTCTGGATCCATATATGCATTTCCCTAAGTGACCATCGAGGCTCTATGAATCCAGAAACATGAATCAAACGAGAGGAACATCAGTCACAACATTTACACCTGATCTACTATCACCAACAGACCAATCTCAAATACATGAGTTGTGCTATGTGCAAGATAAATTTGGTCCGATATTGACACGACGGTGCATATACACCATCCATTGCGTTTGTTATATGGTTTAGATGGCATCATACAAAGATCGGACTGGTTTTCATCGGACGTAGAGCATCTGAAAATACAACGGTCCCTCTAACCATCCATAATCCATGTGTGTAGAAAAAAGAAATGGTAGTTGCCAATCGGCCTCTTCCTTGCAAGCAAACGTGCCGCTCCTCCTCTTGCTGTATTCAGAACCTCACTAGAAATGCAGAAATTGTGGTTAGGCGATGCAAGTCGCAGATGAGATGTGGTCAAGATGGACGGACACAAGGAAGGTACGTAGCTGACCAGTTCCAGTCTCTACTCCTTCATGCAACAGCGTTTTTGCTCGGCAACAAGGAACCTTCTTGCACCAGCTGACACCAGCACTAGGTGGTGCCTACCAACAACACAGGGAAAGAGGCCCCAATCAATCTTAGCCTGCTTGGTTTTCTTATTACAAACGTTACTAGCAGAGCCTTTGAACTGCACGTTGGAAAAACCACCACTAAGGCACACCAACGGACTGACAGTGCAGTAGTATACAGAGTGAGTGACTCATGAACCCTAAGCTATGTACTCCCTCCGTTCCTAAATATAAGTCTTTTTAGATTTTCCACTATGGACCACATACGGAGCAAAATCAATGAACCTACTTTAAAATATGTCTATATACATCCGTACGTAGTTTGTAGTGAAATCTCTAAAAAGACTTACATTTAGAAACGGAGGGAGTACGTAACAGTGTGCCAAGGAATTGGCTACCTGTTACGGTACACTTCCAGCCAGTTCCAGTCATGCACGTAGTGATAAGCAAGAAACAGGGCAAGCCGCAGGCGCACCATTTAGTCGGCCTATACGATCCGCGATCCCCAATTGCAAAATAAGTCTGCATCCATATATGTATCTGCCTAAATGGCCGTCGAGGTCGAGAGACATGAATGAATAAAACGAGAGGAACATGGATCACAACATTAAATATGATCACCAAAAGACCAATCTTAAATAAAAGGACATCTCTTGTCTAAAAAAATAATTGCTTCTAAGTAAGCACCGCATGGCTGTCTTGGCGCTGAACACATCAAAATGCACATGCAAATCCAAAATTTCACACAGCACTACAGAGAACAGAGCAGTGCTATCTCTACTGATAATGTGCATCCAAGTAGGAAATGCATGCTAAGTGAGTACAACCAGCTACGAATGCAGAAGTGCAGGACCAAGTAAGGTTGCCCAAACAGCTCATCACCATTAACAGAGCACCTTGGCATGCGTCCAGCTCTAAACTGGACCTGAATCGCATAAATTACGCGCAATTGCAACCATCCTACCAACAAGCCCTGTACACACCAATCATGTAGGAGTGCATTACCAAGCCAAACCAGATTTGAAGAATAAAACAAGAGGCAATCTTAACACACCATTTATACAGTATTAGCATGGTTGTCTGGCGATCAGATCAAAATGCACTTGCAGGTATCCAAAATCTTACAACATGCACATTTTTACTTGATTATTGAACCAACTATACAATGTAAAATACAAGTGACTATCGAACAGAACCTACTATAAAGAAAAGGCTCCCCATACACACCATATGTACTCTAGAAATATTTAGATGCTTATATACAATTATAGACTAGATGTTGACAACACATTTCAGATAGAGAGAGAAGAGGGGGGGGGGGGGTATATATACACTTTAATCCATGCAATTGTCGCAAGTTAATAAATAGTTTTTTGTTTTTCATTTACTCATATCTAATTTGGTTTAAAGATTTTATGGGGTAGTATAAAAAAAATGAACTCTCTTGCAACAATTGCCTAAGTTTAGTTGAGCACAAATGTATTTTTCAATGATACAAACTAAAACTATGTAAAAATATAATACTATAATTGATAGTAAGAAACCTTAAAATGTGGTTTATTATACTCACTAAATTGTTAAATTAATATTTACCCCCTCCGATCCATATTAATTGTCACTGATTTAGTAAGAAAAAAAGTTAATATAAATCGAAGTGAGCCTTAAATTTATGTTTTGTAATAAATAAGTATAAAAGTTTAGTACAATTAAACTTGCTCTAGAGTTAATAAGTCTTATTATCTCTAAAAAACACATAGTGTTAGATTTTAAAATGCATTCTCGTTCGCTAGCAGAGATCTGTGCCGAACGCAAACGCATATATTCCCTGCCGCACATGTTCCCCTTCACCATATCCTTTCATTTTCGCTCGTCGGAACACAAAGAAAGTGAGGGAAGAGTAAATCTGAGAGATAAGGGGGAGGACTTGACAACCACCCATGAACCAGTGAGTATTAGGTGGCCATCGGCAGGCACGGGCTCAGGCGTCACTGACAAGGTGCGGTAGGAGCTATGTGACGCCGCCATTGTATTCATTAAGATCGTCGACGAACATGAATGGCGGTCGAGTTTGGTGCTGATGGTGTTTTTTTTTGTACCACGACAAAGGTAGTTAAAAATAAATGTCCAACAAAAATAATAATTCTTACAATTAAATGGTCAAATCTTAGTATGTGATCATGGCAGCAGACCATGACATTTCTTTTTTGTTGTAGTTTTTTTAGTAGAACATTGTAAGTTTCAGTTGTAAGGATAGCATGGATTTTTTTTTATCATTTATATACCATGGCAATTGTATTAAGCAGAATAGGGTAGTTTTATTGTGGATAGAATGGCATTTTTTATTTTTATTTTATTTTGGACCATAAACTTTTTAGTGATTAGACAATCAAAATTTATTACTTTTACAGATTTAGTCTAAAAAGCATTGCATTTTATAAATGATTACACCATGGTGGTTTATTGATGGGTAGTATGTCACTTTTATTAGTTTAGACCAATAGTTGACATTCGACATTTCCATGTCATATAAGGAGTAGTCCATCCAAAAAAAAGTAGTAGTTGAGTTGACAATCGGCGTCTTCCTTGCAACCAAACGTGTTGCTTCTCACCTTACTCTTCTGACCAAGAAGAAATGCAGAAAGAAACTGTGGTTGGGCGGTGCAAGTTGGCAGTTGCAGATGTGGTCAAGACGGGCGGACACGAGGAAGCAACTTCCTAGCTCCTGCCCAGTAAGAAATGGATCCGCAACAAGCGGCCTCTCATTCATGCAGCATCATTTTTGCTCGGCAGCAAGGAAAACGTTGTTGCACTACCAGCAACACAGGGGAAAAGCCTAACCAATCTTTACCTGCTTGGGTTTCATCCAAACATTACAAGCAGAGCCTTTGAACTGAGCCGTCGATGCCCAATTGCAAAAGAAGTCTGGATCCATATATGCATTTCCCTGAGTGACCGTCGAGGCTCTATGAATCCAGAGACATGAATCAAACGAGAGGAACATCGGTCGCAACATTTACACCTGATCTACTATCACCAACAAACCAATCTCAAATACAGGAGTTGTGCTATGTCCAAGATAAATTTGGTCCGATACTGACACGACGGTGCATATGCACCATCCATTGCGTTTGTTATACTGTATGTTTTAGATGAGCGTCATACAAAGATCGGGCTGGCTTTCATCGGACGCAAAGCATCTGCATAATTAAAAGATGTCTTTTGTCCAACAAAATAGACCAGTCTTCACATGACTTTCATACCAAGTACAGCATGGTTGTCTGGCGGGCGGCGACGGCAAAATGCATTTACAGATCAAAAACTTGCATTTACAGATCAAAAACTTCACATGGTACTGCAGAGAACAGCCAACTACAAATGCAGGAGTGCAGGACCAAGTAAGGTTGCCCAAACAGCTCATGGAAATCATGACCATTAACAGAGCACCTTAGCATGCACCCAACTCTAAACTGAACCTGGATCACATAAATTAAGCGCGCAGTCGCAACCTTCGTACCAACAATCCCTGGACAGACCAAATCACCAACACCATCCAAGCACTTGCACCCAAGTGTTCGGCATTACCAAGCCAAACCAGATATGAAGAATAAAACAAGAGGTAATCTTAACATAACTGGTTCATACAGTACTAGCAATGCTATCTGGCGATCAGATCAAAATGCATTTACAGATACCCAAAATTTCACTCGGTGCTGCAGACAAGAGAGCAATGCTATCTCCATTCTCCACTGATAATCTGTGTCTAAGTGGCAAATGCATGCTAGGTGCAACAAACTAGGATAACATGACCAGCAATCAAGGTTGCCCAAACATCTCATCGACACCATGACCATCGACAGAGGATGTTAGCATGCATCCAACTCTAAACTGGACATGGATCGCATAAATCACTCACAGTCGAAACTATTGCGCCAACAAGCCCTGCACCAAAGTGTTGGGCGGCATTACCAAACCAAACCAAACCAAGCCAAGCCAGATTTCAAGAATAAAACAATAGTGTTAGACCGTCAGTACCAAGCACTGCCCAAATAAGAGAAGGATTCACAAGCTGCTACAAACAAAGAATAAATCAAATACAACTAAACGACTCCATTTTATCATAAGGCCACGCCGGCCTCTATGCATCAAGACACATGTATAACTTATGCAGAGGAGAGCTACCTCGATTTTAACCGGCGATCGATCATCGGTGGAGCATACCACCTGCATTTTGAGTATATCACACAATGTTCAACCAAACAGCATTGCCATGATGATCCATGCCGGTTCGCCTACTCGGCGGTGTTGGGCCTACTCAAGCAGTCGAGGATCTCAGTCCTGGTGCGCACGATGCGGTGGAACATCTCGCGCACCTGCCGCTCGAGTGGGTCGAGCCCGTCCTTGAGTGTCTCGCACACCTGCACCAGCTCCTGCGCGGCCACCCGCACCTCGGCGTCCTTCACCACGTCCAGCGGGAACTGCGCGGCGTCGGTGATCTCCATGAGCTGCCGCGACCACCGCTCGATGAGGTGTATCTCCTTGAGCAGCCCGCACGAGTGCTTGCGGTCCTTCTTCTTGGACTCCTCGAGGACGCGCTCGTAGAGCGTGGTGACCGGGGCGGCCCAGGGGAAGCTCCTGGGCACGGCAAAGTGCGCCTGAAGGCCGCGGTCCTGGCAGGGGATGGCGGCGACGAGGGCCCATGCCGTGACGAAGAGCACGGCGCCCATGGTGTACACGGCGGAGGCGAGGCCGCCCGTGGCGGCGACGTCGTTGGCGCGGGGCACCGGCAGGTTACCCCCGATGGCCTGCAGCTGGCGCGACGCGGACCAGGTGCGGGACACGCTCCAGGACAGCGACCTGAAGTGGGAGCCGCCGGAGCCGGACCCGGAGCCGCTGCTGCTGCGGCGGTGGTGCCCCCGGCTCTGCTGCCCGGCGGCGTCCTTGCCGCCGCCGCCGGCCCGGCCGAAGGAGCGGTTCCGCTGCCCCCCGCCGCCGGCGTCCTTGTCGTCGAGCATGAGGATGGTGAGGTCGGTGAGCGCCTTGCGGGCGCGGCGGATCTGGCCCTCCCCGAGCGGCGCGGCGGGGTCGGACGCGGCGCCCTGCGGCGCGAGCGCGGCGGCGGCGATGGCGAGGTGCTTGCGCCACTGGCGGAGCAGGTCGAGGCCGTCGCGCAGCGCGTTGCAGAGGTCGAGGGCCTTGACGGCGCGGTCGAAGAAGTCGGCGACGAGGCGGTCGAGCGGGGGGCGCGCGAGCGCCCCGGGGCCGCCGCCGAGCAGCGCGGAGCGGAACTCCTCGAGGCAGATGAGGAAGGAGTCGAGCAGGTGCTGGGTCCACGCTATCGACAGGATCTCCGGCGGCGCGTTCTTGGCGTCGGCGGGGGCGGCGTCGGGGGAGCAGGGGAGCAGGTCGAGCAGGAGCTCGGCGGCGTGGCGCTGAAAGGCGTCGACTTCGCGGTCGGCGGGGGAGGGGGTGGCGTTGGGGTTGGCGGTGGCGTTGTGGGGGTGGTCGGGCGTGGGCGGGGCGGAGTGGATCTGGCCGTGGTCGCGGTGGCGGAGCGAGAGGATGTGGCGGCCGAAGGAGGTGTGGTGGTGGTGGTGCGCCGGCGAGGCGGAGGAGTCGGTGGCCGGCATTGCGGGCGAGCGCGCCAGGGTTGGGCTACCGGTCTGCGACGGCGGCGGCGGCGAGGAATCGGGAATGGTTCGTCTGCTTCCGCCACCAACTATGAGGAGGAAGGAAGGTGAGCGGAATGGGAAACGGAAGGAGGGAATCCGGGGGCTGGAATGGGATTTCGGGGGAGGCGGGGGACGGGGGTGAAAAAGGCGTGGGGTTTGTCTGTCTGTCTCCACCTTGGCTCGGCCGCCTGACCGACTGTCGCGCTGCTGGCGTCTGCTCCTATCCTATCCGGCGGCTTTTGGCTGCTGCTGGTGTGGGTAAACAAAAAAAAATTAAATAAAACTATCTTCCTCCTCCAATCTTAATTAATTGATGTAGCCTCCTCATAATGTCTAAATTAATTGAATACACAATTACTCCCTCCGTTTCAAAATACTTTTTTCTTTTAAAACAGAGTAGATGAGTACAAAGTTGGGTCATCTATTTAAAACGGAGGGATTATAAAATAAAAATTATATGGGCTTTGTGTCAGTTAATTCTGATCGGGAGCATGAGCACTTTTTTTCTTTTATGCTCAGATGAACCACATAAATCAGAGTTGCATTACTATCATCGCGGACACTACCTAGTACCATTTCATTATAAGTTTTGTTTCTATTTACTTTACATATTATATTAATTTACCTTAAATCAAACTTTGTAATTTTCGTCATCAAAATTTATGAACATCTACAATACCACATACCATTACACTCATCATTATGTTTCCACAACATATACTACATTGCTGTAATTGTTCATATAGCTTAAAGTGGTACTTCAAAACAAAGGTAATACACAAAACAAAGTAAATGAAAAAGAAAAAGGAGTACACCTAACTATCATCTGTAAGTATAGTACATAACGGTCATGTGCTTGGATGGTCGGTGCGGAAAATACATGGATGAACCCTTTGGAAAACTCATTTCTAAATGCCAAAAAATCCCGAAAAATGTTTCACGCGTACATCTTCACATCCTATGTGTGCGCAGAAAGTTTGGCAGAAAAGTAACTTTTGTTTTGGCATGTGCAAAAAAGACAAACAAAAAATAGTGTTGTGGAACGCTATTTAGAAGCACTGAAATTTGTGCTTTTCACGTAGGACAAATAAAAAGTGATTTTTTTATAAAACTTTATGCCGCGCACATATTGTGAAGATGTATGCGTGAAATTTGAGCATGGATGGGCCTCTCAAGCCAGCCATTTGTGATTTTTTTTCCCTTTTTGCGTAGATCGGTCTTGTGTCCTTTTTCTATATGCTCAATACTCATTGCTTCTCGCATTTCACAATTTAAAATGCAATTTCTTATGAATTCAGCACATAGACTATTATGATACTGGCCCCACGATTTCCCACGCACCCACATGGAACATGGAGGCTAATTACCGAGGCCAACAGCAACCTAGTGGCATTTTTATACACTCGCCGAGAGGTCAAACTTGCCAGGCCCAACATGAACACAATGGAGGTCAATAATTTGTGGTGCAGAAAACGGGCACGACCGTCAACGTTTCGGACCAGACCTGCACCGCACCCGTGCACCACAAGTTCGTAACAGTCCGGCCACGCGCGCTCACGACACGACACATTCCTAGGGTACGTTTAGCTGGCAATTTGCACGTCGCCGTCGAGCGCTTAACTGCGGCCGTCATCGCTCGTCGACTCGCGGTGGAGGTGAGAGCAAGCGTGCCGATTTTCTACGGCGGAACCTTCGCTCCGGGTGACAGACAGCCGCATGACACGTAGGCGGTGGGCGGCTGGAAATGCTCACGTGTCCGAAAAGGCGGAACCCGGACCGGTCTCAGCTGGACAGGGAAGAGAGCCGGTCAAGGTCACGTGGTGGTTGGGCTGGGCCCGACCGTCGCCGTCGGTCTCTCTCTGGCGCGTGGGCCCTCCGGTGGTGGATATTTTTATTCGCGGCAAAAGATCTCAGTCCCGATGAGATGGCCGGCTCGTGCGGCTGATTGGCTATATAAAAATGATGAAATGAAGCCGCCGCCGATTGGTTGGGTTATTACGTGGGGTTATGATTAGTTTAATCTGTATTACATTCAGGATTAGTTTAAGATAACCCAAAGACAAATCCAACACGACAGAGCACTGCAGATGAGCGATCTGGTCGCCAAATAAATTCTGCAGCTGCAGCTGTAGCTGTGCTGCTGCCAGAGAAGCGATGGCCAGGAGAATCTCTCTTATCGTCACAGAAATGTTGTTTCTTTCCTTTTCTTATTGTACTGGCAGCCGCTTGTTACCGCTTGTTGCTAATAATAGCAGCACACTGATTAAGGGCGTGTTTTTTTCCAGGGACTTTTTTTGTAGAGACTAGAAAAAGTCCCTCTTAGAGACTTTTTTATCAAACGGGAATGACTTTTTAGGAACTAAACTAGGCATTTGGGACTAAATGAAGAAGACTCTCAAGTAGAGTTTTTTTGGGACTTTTTGGGACTTTTCCAACAATGCCCCTCCATGTATCCATTGGCCCGCCACCCCATGGTGTTGTTTGATTGTTATTTTTCTATATACTAGGGACAACATGGCCATTTAATAATGTCTCGGAAGGGACTATGGACTTTTTAGTCTCTGGAAACAAACAGGGAGGGACTTTTTAGGGACTAGGGACTTTTTAGTTGGGACTAGAAAAAGTCCCAGGACTTATGAACCAAAAAGGGCCTAAGATCATGTGCAGCGCAGAACCCAGCAAACAGAAATCAACAGCAACCCTCTCGGAGCAGACAATCAAAATGAATCTCATCAAATGTCTGCGGGCACGCATCCATCCACAGACAGTGGTAGAGGCGAAGGTCATCCAACGGTGGTCACCAAATAAAAAGTGGATGCCTAGCTAGCACGTGTCCCGCGTCCTGATCTGCTTCGTGTTCGCCCTCGCCGTCTTTGCGTGCCGGCGTGAACGATCTGTCAATGTTGACATCGTTATCGTGCTGGTCTGGCACGTCGAAGGGGCGGTTGCGCTCTGACTCATTGACGCAGAGCTGCCAACGCTCACGACGAATGGTGTGGACGCCTGCTCCTCGTCCTCCACCACCTCCATGACGGTCTCCGCCATCTTCATGCATGGGATCACCATCCTCCTACACCTCCTCCATTTCCGCTTGCCCGAGCTCTGTTTCAGAGAGCCCAGAGGTCGGCCCGCCACAATGCGAGTCTGATGCTGGTCCTCTGTGGCGCAGACCTCGGTCGCGATCACAGCGCGGCGCCGCGGTGACAATAATCTCCACCAGCCAAGAGAGGTCCCTCCATTGCAACAACAGATGGCAGGCAAGGAAGGACGATGGAGAGCGGTCGACCGTCAACTAGAACGAAGAGAGATGGTGTTCGCAACGGTAGGTTTTCTGATCATTGTCCGCCAGCTTTAAATAGCCCGGGCAGATGGAGCATCGGGGTTGAATGATGGCGGACGGAGTAGCCTTCTCAGTCTCCATGACGGTGTGAATATCGGACAGGAGAATGACCGGTCAGCCCTAGTACGGGTCGGGAGCCGTCCCATCCAGTGGCGGAGCTTGATGAAAATTGTTGAGGGGCAACTCAGAGTTGAGGGGGTGAAGAAGAAAAGTTATCTTTGATATTCAAGCATAATAATATTAGGGGTACACTTAAGAGTTTTCCTAGAGTAGGGAGGGGGGCAATGGCCCCCTTTGGCCCCCATGAAGCTCCGCCACTGGTCCCATCCGGCCGCGTCCGCTCTGACCGACATGAATGTGGTGCGGAGGGCGGGCAGATACTGCAGGAGAGGGTTTTTTGAATGGGTCGGCATGGTCGATGTATGACGTGCCAGCCGTCCAGACTCTCGCGGACCCCACTACTTCACTTGATTTTGGTTTGGACATTTCAGATGTCCGTGTCGGTTCCGGCTTTTTCTCTGTGACTCCGCAACCATTCAATATTTGCGGAACAATTTGATGATATGCGTTAGAGTTGCCTGACGGGGGCAGCGACAACAGAGGATCAAGGTGGCCAACATTTTGAGCAGTACCAGATGTATAGGGCATTTGCCTAGTCCTAGACCGACAATTTAGTTAGCTAAATATGTATTATATGTGACGAAAATTATAGGTTTACAAACTGCATTCGCCTATGAGTCCAGTGATATACTCCCTCCTGTCATTTTTACTTTGCGTGTTAGATTTTTGTCAAGTCAAACTTTACAAAGTTTGACCAAATTTATAATAAAAATATCAGCATCTACAATAGAAAATATATATACTACTCGCTCCATTCCTAAATATTTGTCTTTTTAGAGATTTTAAATGGACTAGCACATATGGATGTATATAGATATATTTTAGAGTGTAGATTCACTCATTTTGCTTCATATGTAGTCACTTGTGGAAATCTCTAGAAAGACAAATATTTAGGGAGTATGAAACTACATTTCACAATGAATCTAACAATATTGATTTGGCATTATGAATGTTGATATGTTTTTTATAAGTTTGGTCAGGGTAGAGATACTTTACTTCGGACGAAACTTATATGCAGTAACCCGAGGAAGAACTTTTGACGACATTGGAGTAACACACATTTAATTAGGCAAATCGATAACATAGAACTATGCGCGCGTATAGAGTAGTACTCCCTCTGAACCAAAATACTTGTAGTTGGAGAAACTTGTCTACTAATTTCCCCGGCTATAAATATTTCGGTTTATAAAACAGGTGAACCTTGTGTTGCCGGGTTTTTAAAAGCAAACCCGAATCAAGGGTTTCTCCAAACCCAAAGACAAACAAAGACACGGCAAGCAATAACTGTCCAAAAAGAGGGGCACGACAAGCAATAGCCAGGCAGCACTGCACCGTGACGGCTGGCTGCAACTCGATTCATTCGGTCGCCAAATTCTGCCTGCAGCTATGGCTGTATGTATACTACACTGTATGCATGCCAGCCCAGCAGAGCAAAATGCCTCGAATCTTACCTCACCATAAAAAAAATGTGCTTAATTCGATATCCGTCGTAATTTCTTTTGACATTTCTGTACTGTATTACTACTAGTACTAGTAATGAGCAGGTGCAGGTTCAGCGCCAAGCATCCGAATCAGTTCGTGAAGACTGACGGCCAGACGGAGCAGCGACGGCTGACTAACGTGGGTGCCACATGAGGCCACGTACGTAGAGGAAAGGAAAATGCTGCATCGCTCTCGGCCGCGCCACGGCCACGGCGTGCCCGAGGCCGGAAACGCTCGCCGTCCCCTCCGAAGGTCATATAACAAATTAAATTAAATTGCAGCACCATCTTGATCATGAAAAATGGACCTCAATATACATCTATCGTCGGATCCCGATCAGACGCATGTCAATTTTTCTGATAAATTTGTACGCTATATGATAATTTTATCTTACAACATTCCAAACCTTATACACAAGCATAGCAATGTTATCAGTTTTGGCATGGTAGATTTGATTGTCAGGATTTTTAGCATAAAAGATCTAACTTAAAATCTTTAGCGTTTCCTTAAAAGAAATTAGCGTGCACCACACTCGCACACCGTACCTGTTCGACCACATCACGCGGCCGGGCCTTTCTGCAATGGCTGGGGGTACATTTCTCACGTGCAAGAAATATGCAAGTCACCCCCGCAAAAAGAAATGCTTAGAGCAAAACTACTGTAGTTTTCTACGGCTGCGCGCGTGCACTGTTCACTTTGGTGACAGTCGCATTACACATGGGCAGGCGGCTTGAAATGCTCACGTGTCCGAAAAGGCAGAACAGGTCAGGCCCGCCCGTCATGGTCGTCTCTGCCATGTGGGCCCGTCCGTGGTAGATATTTTTGTTTGCGGCAAAAAATCTCGCTCCCGATGGCTGTCATGATGGTGGCGCCGCCGATTCGTTAGGTTATGGTTGGTTGTTTAACTATTTTTAGTGGTTTCATTCAAGAATCAGGACTAGGTTTAAGTATAAGCCAAAGGCAAAGCCAACACGACGGTTCACTGTTGATGAGCGATAAGGTCGCCGAGTAAGGGCTTCTTTGATTCAAAGGAATTTTATAGGATTTTTAGAGGATTGAAATCCTTAGAAATTTTTTCTATGTTGGTCGTTTGATCCATAGGATTGGATTCCATACGAATTTTTTCTATGGAATCTTTTTTACTACATTCATAGGAAATTTAACATCTACTCCAACCTCTTTTTACAATTTTTTTGTTTTTCCCATGCCATCAAACAATCATTGCTAATTTTATAGGATTCAAATGGGCATGCCACTCCAACCCTACATTTTTTCTATTCCTACGTTTTCAAAATCCTACGAATCAAAGAGGCCCTAAGCAGTTGTACCACTGCCAGCGACGTCCAGGAGAATCTGCCACGTGGGCCCACCCGTGGCAGATATTTTTGTTTGCGGCAAAAATCTCACTCCCGAGGGCTGTCGAAATGGAGCCGCTGCCGATTCGCTGGGGAAGGGTTAGTTTAGTTTAACTATTTTTTAGTGGTTTCATTCAGGAATCAGGACTCTTGGCTTAAGATAAGCCAAAGGTAAAGCCAACGCGACAGTGCACTGTAGATGAGCGATCAGGTCGCCGAATCCGCTGCTGTACCGCTGCCAGCAATGTCAAGAGAATCTTATCGCCAACAAAACGTTTCTTTCCTTTTTATTATCCTATATCATATAGATAGTGTTTCTGTGACCACTTTGCTAGTAATAGCAGCACTGATTAACAAATAGCTCAAATCAGCTGACACTTTGCGTCCACATGTTTCAAAAGTTAATTCAAATCCCTTAAAAAATACGTTAACGCAAACCCAAAGCCAAACAGGGCACCGCAAGATAGCCAGACCCGAGGCCGAAAACGCTCGCCGCTCAATTTCACAGGAAAAGCTCAACAATCAATCAACACAAAACATACATCCAGCTAAAAAAGCATAAAAAATACGTACATCAACCATGTGAAATTAAATCAGCTTCAGATCCTTCCCAAAATCATGTTATGATAACCGACCATGCTTTCAACTGGGACCCTTCAGCTATCACAGCGAATTTTCCCCTAATCCGGTCTTAAAGCCCAGTTTCGTGCATTTGTCACACCGTTTGTTTTGTTGTCGCATTGAAGGGGGATGCTTTTGGTATGTTTTTGTTCTCTTGTCAATCTTTTTCTCTTGTGATGGCTTGTCATTCGATAGTGGAACGGACCTAATCCATTTTTTGGGGTCGTACTGCATTTGTTCCACCTCAAGTTTGGGCAAATTAACGATCAGGGTCATCTAATGCTGCTGGTTTTGCTAAAAAAAAAAGAAAAATCTAATGCTGCTGGAACACTAAGGGCATGTAAACCGCTAGGAGCTTACATAGACGCTTATGAAGCACCTAAGCGCCTCAGCTCTCAACGCGAGACGCTAATTATTATACAGCATAGCCGCTAACTGGTGCAAGGAAAAGAAGCAAGTGCATGGTGCGTGGTTTTGCGTCGATGCCAGGGTTAGCGCCATGATTTAACTCAACAACCGATAATCTGTCAGGAATATGAACCTGGCGTCCGGGCTAAGCGCCCCGCGATGGAGATGCCCTGATAGCCTTCTTGGGGGAACAAGATAAGCACCGGCAACTGTTTGTTTGTTGGAGTATGTATGCAGTGGCGGAGCCAGGAAAAAATATATGGGGAGGCCGAGGGGTGTTAGAACAGATTGGGCAGGGCCAAATCACTGGAAAGTAGGTTTTTAGCAGCAAAATACTCACTAATTGTCTGCTATTCATTAGATGATTAGCAGCAAATATGTGATGTTAGGGGGGCCAGGGCCCCTGCTGGTCCCCCTTGTCTCCGCCACTGCAGGTATGTGTGTGCATACATGTTGGCTTGTTGGGTCCAGTGTGGTGTGAGCACACACACGCACACCATGTCGCTGTTCAGCAGCTAGCTAGCTACGTACGTACGTACATGTTGCTGCATGTGCATATAATGTGGAGAGGTCCTGACAACTCAAGAGTTCCTTGCAAGATGTGTGTGTGTGTTTTTCTGGTCGTGCATTTGTCGTACCGTTTGTCTGTTGTCCCATTGAGGCCTTGTTCGGTTAAGGTGGTTTTTGAAGGGGAATGGCAGGGTTTGAGGGGGATTAGATCCCCTGCAAGCCAAAATCCTCTCCAATCCACTCCAATCCCCTTGGGAGGAGGATTAAACGAACAAGACCTGAAGGGGGGGGGGGGGGGAGGGGGGGCGCTTTTGGCTTGCAGCGAACCCATTATTCAAGGTGGCAGAGGCCTTGCTCCACGGAGGGCAGTGTACCTGGCCGGGGATGAAGGTTTCTCCAAGGTTATCTTTGCCTTTGACTGCCAATCGCTGGTGTATAGGATCAACTACTCCGGTCATGATCGCTCGGGCATTGGGTCAGTTGTTAAAGAAATCAAACTTGCTTCTCGAAGCTTTGTTTCGGTAGTGTTCAAGCATGTTCCTCGGCAACTTAATATAGCGGTTCATTTATTAGCTAAGTCTTGTAAGAACTCTTCTAGTCTAGTTGTTTTTTCATTCTGCTCCGAATTGTATCGAGGAGACTCTGTAGCACTATTATGTGATCAATAAAGCCAACGTTCTCTCAAAAAAAAAACCCGCATCTGCCGGGAATAAAAACCGCCCGGGCTAAGCGACCCGCGATGGAGATGCCCTGATAGCCTTCTTGGGGGAACAAATAAGCACTGGACACTGTTTGTTGGAGTATGTATGGTTGCTTGTTGGGTCCGGTGTGGTGTGGGCACACGCACACCATTTCGCTGTTCAGCAGCTAGCTAGCTTACATGTTGCTGCGTGTGCATAATGTGGAGAGTTCCAGACAACTCAACAGTGCATTACAAGATGTGTGTGTGTGTATGTGTTGCTCTCTGCTACAAGATGTGTACCTCTAGAAGCTCCTTCCTTCACGCCTCATATGCAGACCCAACACCACACAAATTATTGCACATCCTTTCTTCCTTTTTAACAAAAGGAAATGTATTAATATTACGGAGATATTAATTACACCCACCCTCCACAACAACGAAATTTCCTAAACACATTACGGATGCACACATCCCAAAAGCAAAAGAAGAGAAAATGAAAGATTCGCTACGGTGATCAATCCCTTGTAGCTACATCACGAACCACCACCAAGGCAACACCCCGAAGTCTAAATTCTTCAAAAGCGACGCCCCCAAGAAGAAAACAGTGCACATGCGCCATCGTCGCCCGATCATAGATCTTAGCTTTTCACTCTGAAGAGAATCCGCGCTCTCAAAACAATGCCTTCAACAAGGCCACTATCAGACACAACCAATTAAGGCCAGATATTGGGTTTATACCCTGAAAGCTAAGACTCTGTACTCCTCCTGTGTTGCCGCCCCCACTTGCTGATGCCGCTGCTACAAGTCACGAATCACCAAACAAAGTCCTCATCGCCTCGAAGAATCGATCCGCCATTACCAGGCCTCATACCTCAGCCACCATAATGTTCTCCGCCACTGTCTTCATCATGGAAATCGAAATACCGACGTGTCCCATAATGTGAACAGACAACGACCCTCCTGAAGCCACACAAGCTAAAATAGGGGCGCACACGACTGAATCCCATCCGATCCAGCAATCTACAGGCATCAAGCACCTAATGGAGATCTCTGTCCGAGCCTTATGGAACTCGTCAACGGTCAGATCAATGAGGGCCGGCATCAATCAGAACACCGTCTTGACGCTAGAAGAACCCTGGGACCGTCGCTGGAGGGGAGCAGATTTGGGCTGGGAGACCTAGATCCGCCTCCACTAGCCACCATGGTCGGCTCCAACGTTGCCCTCACAACCCTGGTGGCACAGTCGCCGTCGGAACCCCTGGGGCCGCCGCCCCAGCGTTACATCTCCGCCGCCACGCTGAGCGCCCAGGGATGCCATCGCGCCTTGGCCAGAGGCCCCCACGAGAGAGGAGGAGAGCCCGCCGTCCGCCGTCCGCCTGGCGAGCTTTGCTCGCCGGCCTCCCCCGACGGCGGCAGAGAAGCAGGGGAAGGACGAGGGTCGGGGCGGCGGCTAGGGTTCGCCCGAGCCGCCCCGCTGGAGGCGACCAACCCTTTCTTCTTAAGCTTGAGCTATCACACTGATGCATGCAGGCAAAGAGAGAGAGAGGGGGGAGGTGTTGCTGTGCTTGATGCGAACGTACATTCGTGTTCTGAATGATTGGAATGCCAGTGTCGAGGGTTTTGTATTACGATTAATTTTAAATTAAGCCAAAGCCAAAGAGGACACGACAAGCTAGCCAGGCAGAACCAAGGCAGTGCAGAGGAAGAGGAAATCTGGTCGCCAAATTCTGCAGCTGTACGTGCCTCCACATGTACATGTACCTGTACCGAGCCAGAGTTTGGCGAATCTTTATCTTTTATCTTTTTGGCGAATCTTTATTTCATCGGGTCAAATACTTTCTTTATCATTATTATATTTCCTCCGATCCATATTAGTTGACGCATGTTTAGGCCTCCATTGGTTCGAAGGATATGATTATTATAAGAATAAAAAACTTATAGGGAATGCAATTACATGTATCTCAAATCCTATTAGTGGGAATAGAAAAAAAATGCCATTTGACTTACAGCATTGGGATTTTTTCCATTCATTCTAGACTCATATTTATTTTTCTTTGAAATGTGATGGATAGGAACCAATCCTATGTAGAATAATAATCCATTTCTATGAATCAAATGGCTCTAAAGAAAAAAATGCCTATAAGAATCCTACCCTATAGAATTTCTATGAAATTCCTTGGAACAAAAAGAGACCTATAGTCCAGCACTTATATTAGTTGAACCAAGTGCGCGTCAATTAATATGAATTAGACTTGAGTAGTATTTTTCTTGTAAGCTAATATTGGCAGTGATCGCCGACTATTAGCAGATGCCGTGCAGCACACGACGCAAGCAAGCAAATCAAGTGATTAAATCAAGATTTCTTACATCCGTGGTCACATCAGTCCAGCATTCAGCAGTAACTTCTAGTACATGTTGCTGTCTGGGCTGAGCACCCACCAGATACAATGCCCCAAACTGAGAGACCAGGACAACTCAACCTTGCAAGACCACATCCCTAGTAGGAGCACTACCTTGTAACTCAACATCTCTTCACATTTCATAGCAGTCCCAGGCACCAGCATCATACAGGCATAGGTAGCAATCACATCCTTAGTGGAAGCCTGTCCCTGAACCAGACATCTTGAACCCCTAACCCTATCAACAGCTTTAACAAGCACATCATCTCCCTACCTATTGATACCACCTTTACCCAATTGGTAACAGCTTTAACCAGCACACTGACCCGGGGGGCTGAAACTGAACCAACAATTTGCAGAGAATTTTGCTCATGCACTTGATGCATTCGTTCGCTTCGTTCCATTCCGTTCCCAGGCCTGGGCGCGGGATCTCGACGGAGAGATGGCACTGAATGGCCGCTGCTGTCGTTGTACTGAGAATTTACTTATTTATTCACACGCCAGCTTGGTGTCGAAGCTGGTCAGGCAGATGGCGAAGGCCTGGAACGCCGACAGCGGGTACCGGTAGTCCATGGTGAAGGTGTCCTTGGACACCTTGCCGAACTGCAGCAGCACCGTGTCGTGGTGGCTCGAGGATGACGATGCCGACAAGGAACTGCCAGCAGGCTGGGGCTGTGCGGCAGCAGCAGAGGTAGGCTGCTGCTGGGGCGGTTGCGTCTGTGAAGACGGCTCGGGAGCCGCCTCTCCTCCGGAGGCCGGCGGTGGCGGGGCGGGTGCAGCGATCAGCTGGAAGTTCTTGACCGAGGCCACGGTGACGCGCCCCCGGAAGTTGAGGCACCAGCACTGCAGCTGCTCGTGCCACCTTGGCGACTTGTTCTTCAGAACCAGCGGGCTCTCCTTGTCCCCCGCATTTTCATCGCCACCGTCTTCTCTCAGAGGCCCTCCCCCAAACTCGGAGAAGCGGCAGCTGCTGAAGTCCGTGGAGTACCTGGAACTTGCGGTGGTGCGGAAGGATTCCTCGAATAGCCGGGGGAGGAGCTCCTTCGGTTGGCCAGGCACAACACCGTCGGGGTCTACCGCTGATGTTGGGATGGAGTTCATGGTGCACTGCATCCGCCTTGGCCCACGGGTGCCGAGCACGTTCAGCTCGTAGTTCACCTGAGCGATGGGGTAGCTGCCAGTTGCCGCTGGAACTTTGGGGGAAACTTTCCTGGAGGAGAACCGCCGGCTGGTCCGTTCCTGCGGGCAGAGTTTACTGGCGTTGTATGGTGGCTGCGTGTCGTAGATGATGAATTTGGTGCCGAGGAAATTTGACCTGCAAGTACAATCCATGTTTTCTGTTAGATTTGTATGCACATATACCCGGACAAAGTCATTTTAAGTGACAATGGGGTAAGGGAAGACTGTTGTCAAAGGGTATGTTACCTCAATTTCCCGATGTAGCCACTACTTGACCGGGATATATTTTTAGGATCCATAGAAATGGCATAGTCGGTGTAAGTTGTTCTCCGACTCCTTTTAGCTGACAGTAGGAACTTGCCATTATCATCAAGCACAGCTGCAAGAGGCAATCAAAATGCTCAGTGTGCTGTGTAGTTTGTTCTGACTTCTGACCATGTTAAAACAAAACTACTTAAACCTCTGTGGCAAATACAGATTTATGAATAAAACAGGGATCCCTACAATTTTACTGAGGTTACTGAAGGCTTTATACACTACTATACTTTTTATTTTTATACATTTCAATACTTAAAAATCATTAGTGAATCATCAAAACTGAATAAAACATGATGATTAGGAGCACAATGGAGAAGTGCAGGGCAATTACACAAGCATACCAGAAGTAAGGGACAGGTAGAGACGATAAGTTAGCTTTGACTTGTCCCTTTTGATGAAACATTGGATCAATCCATCTCGAGATCCGGGCTGCACATGAGAAATTGAACCAAGTGTTAAAAGGTAAGAAAGTATCACATCCCAAATAACAAAAATGGATAGCTTAATTAAATACAGGGCCAGACTTATAAACAATATGGATGCCAAGTTTTCTTATTAATCAGATAGAATGGTGTGGTTACCTGCTTAAGGGACACAGGAAAGGTGAGCTTTCCACAGAATTCTGGATTCCTCACTATATCCTTGCACATCTCTCTCCAAGTTGTACAGACAGAAGCGCAAGCAACAACATCCTTGCGGGATGGCCAATTGCTGTCGTCTTCCTCCAGCCTTTTCATCACATCCCGGAGTAATTCAGGAGGAAGGCTAGCCCAATTGCCCTGCAGGTTTGTGACAAGACTATCCTGCAGATCACTTGCAGATTCAAGCGATTTCCCTCGGTGATGGCCCGAAAGGCTTGGGACGCTTGAAATTTTCGCCTCGAAATTCCGCCTTGACAAGTTTCCAAAGCTCTCCCTTAAATCGCGAACTATGCTGCGCAAAGTCATCTTTGAACTTGATGCAAATCCTGAGTAACCAACCGCAGCAGGCGACAAGAGCAAAAGTGCGATCT
Organism: Aegilops speltoides; assembly: GCA_021437245.1. NCBI lineage: Eukaryota > Viridiplantae > Streptophyta > Magnoliopsida > Poales > Poaceae > Aegilops > Aegilops speltoides. The sequence continues at coordinate 576,696,890 of CM038142.1, forward strand.
GCAATTCAGAAGCAGCACGGTGATCAATACCTTGTGAAATAAGCTCAGAGGCATGCTATGAACATTGCAGAACCCGCTAAGGCATGCCATAGATTATCTTACATTCTGTTCCTATCTAGCAACAAAACCGGCGTATCGCACACAGCATGGTAAGTAGCTCCTACAACGAGCACGCTTAACAGCGACTGTTTCTGTCTGCAAGCATATGCTGCCATGTGGAGATTTAATAGCGAGTATGGTGAAAGTCAAGCCTAACAGAGACTAAACCATGCCCACTTGACTAATCCAGACCCTGGCTAGGGACAGTGGACCAATCAGTTGATCAGTCATTCTCTCGTTTGTGTACCAGATACAAACATGGCCAGATGCGGCACGGCTTCTCCGATGGCGAAAGGCCAACATAACACCTTATTACAGGCATCCTTGATCAGCAAAAGTAACCCTTTTCTCCTTGTTCCTATCCTTAATCCGCGCGTCGTGGGTGGATAAACGAGAACGTTTTAGGCCTCCCGTTGACGCCGGCGCGTAGTAGAATATTTATCAACTTGGAAATATTAGTCTTTGCTACTACTACTACTACTACTACAATCTAAGAAACGGTGGAGTGGAAAAAAAGGTGCCTTTTTGCTAGAGTTCGAGTGGAGATTCCTCTGCCCAGATCAGGCAAAGGCACTCCAGCTCTGGAAAACAAGCAGCACGGATCCAGCACTTGCATCTGGATAAATGAAGAACAGCCAGGGTTTTCTTTCCTTCACCAAAGGCTGGTACAAAAAACAGTTGAATCTGAGGAACTGTTTCACACACAGCCTCAGGTTCATCATCCTTTTTTTCTGCGCTTCCGGGATCAGCTAGCTAACAAACTAACTAGATGCAAAATCAAAGATGTAATGCAAGGGCGAGAGGAGATATGTTGGGAAGAACAGGGCAGTTTCCTCACCACTGGTCTGGTGTAGAGACCACAGATCGGACGGCCACTGAACTGAACTGCTATCCAACAAGATGCCCGAAATCAAAATCTAGCATGGAATCCCCTGAGACTTGGAGACGCGCGGGACTCAGATTTGCACCCCGGATCTCGGCTAACCCTCGGCACCGACCTCCGAGAAGATCCGGCGGCTTCTTCGGCGACTTCTGATCCGAACGCTCGGCAAGAAGTCGCAGCGGCAGTGACGACCTTGAGTGGTGGTTGGGTTGGGAGTGAGGCGGGTGGGTGGGCGCGCGAGAAAGGCAGGGGAGAGCGGAGGCGCGGTAATGGTGGTGGTAGTGGTGATCCGCGGATCGGATTTAAGGAGACCGTCCGTCCTCCGTCCACGCCGGGTGGGTGGATAGGGCCGAGCCGAGGGAGGCGACGAGCGGGGCCGGCGGGCCAGGGGTGGAAGGAAGGAAGGAAGGAAGAAACGAAAACCGTTCGCTGCTTTTCTTCCCCTTTGCTCCGCCCACTGTCTTCTTTGGATTGTTCGTTGATATTTCTGTACTTGTGCCGCTGAAAGTTTTCTTTCAGCGGCGTATGACAAGGAGTTTTGAAAAAATAGATTCGGCTTTGCACTGGGGCGACAGCATAATCCGACGTGGATGCCACTGGGGTTAAACAAGGGCAAAAGATCTGGCAGGGTTTACCGTGCATGCATGCATGGCTGCTGGAGCCTGAAACACATGGGCAATCATGAATGCTCTGCATTTTTCGGCTACTATGTAGTATATGCTGGTAGTAATTCCCAGAATCCCACTGAATCAATTCTATATTGTAATGCCCACTCATGTCTGAAACTCTGGCTGTCATGTTACAGTTAGTAAGTAAAAAATAACCTGTATGTAAACACCAACTGAAGTCTGAAACCCTGGCTGTTGTTTCGGCGAGCAACCCTGACTTGACTGAATGTCTGAATTTTACCCAAAAGCTGCAAAATTTGCAAAAATAAATAAATTGACCGGGCCATTCGAAATTTGACAAAATCCAGTGGTATATGCTCTGTGAGCCGTTGGGATCTTGAGCAGTGGACAGCTAGCAGACTAGCAGAGAAGCTCAGGCTGTGTGCTGGTTTGGTTGGCGTAACTGTCCATCCATCCATCCATCCATCTGTTATTGCAAAGCAGGTGCAGCACCAACCAGTACGGCAGCGCCATTCAATTCGGTTCAGGTTCAGTCCAGCTGGGTGGATGCATGGATCATGGATCTTGGATGGATGAATGTTATCTACTTACTGCTCTCTGACGAGGACAAGCACAATCAAAATGCTGCAACTGAAATGCAAACACGGCAAGCAGGCAGAAGCATTTCAGTTTCAGTGGGATGGGGGAGCAGCGCGTCCAGTCCAGTCCAGATGCAGGAAATTTCACCATGCGCATTCAGAAAAGGTGCTGAAGAATAATACTGAACCCAATAACCCAGTCGTCCGAGTGGGCATTTCACTAAGGTGTCCATCAGGGAGGAGAAAAAGGAGAAGTAAAGGCATGCAGGATAAGAAAGCGGCACACATTATGGAAAGCAAAGGACAGTCACAAAGGAAACACCTTTTCTTTTCTTTTCTTGCAAGGCAATGGCCTCGCGAACAAACAAGCAAAAAATATCCCGAGATATTTTTTATTCCATCTGAGGATCTTTTGTTTTCGACTTGTCATAAAATATCCCAAATATCTATGGCAGTGTGATGTGTGTTCGATCCTATCGACCAGATGGTTAACCGATATTCAGAGATTTACATTGACCTGGTAATCATGCTTCAGAAAATACCTGATTATATACTACCCAGCAGCATGGGTTGGAAATCAGATGTTGTGCAAGTAAATTATCCCAATATCTTTTTTTCTTATTAATCTCAGATGTGGTGTGATGCGAGTTCGTTCTTATCGACCGAATGATTAATTAACCACTCTTGCAGATTTACATTGACCCGGTAATCATGCATTATCTTCTGTTTAGTAAAATGTCTGATTACCGGTGCCATATGGTATGGGCTTGAGATCAGGCTGTACTTATGTTCATCAAGTAAAAACGTCATAGTGTTAGTGTGTACACTCATCCGTGCCGTGGTAATCATTGAGGCAAATTAGATGGATGTCACTGTACTTAAACGCGCACTGATGATCCCATAAAGCATCATGGAACCGCTGCACGCGCTGACAGCTACATGGATCCAACCAAATGGTCCAGCTTGATTTGATTCAATGTGGTTGCTAACTGTTCTTCTCATTGCTGCACGCAGGCAGGCAGGCAGGTGGTTAGCATGCCTGCATCTCCCTTTAATTTCCCATCTGTCTACCTTTTCATTTTTATTTCTTGCCAAGTGTACTTGCACGAAAACATTTCACTAGAAACTCCAGATCTTTCCAGATTCTCCTGCTCAATTATGTAAGTCAAACGATTGGATACGCTTGCGAAATCACCACTGGTGGAAAAAAGGCCTTTGGTCGCGGTTCGAAGCGCCATTAGTCGCGATTCTTGAATCATGACCAAAGAAAGCGCGATTAAAAGCCACCACCTTTAGTCGCGGCTGCTTAAGAACCGCGACTAAAGGCCCGTCCACGTGGGCGCCAGCGGCCGTCGGGCGGAGGACCTTTAGTCGCGGTTCTTCGCCAACCGCGACTAAAAGGCCGCCATGAGTTTAGGGTTTTAGCCCCCCTAAACCTGTTTTCTGTTTAATTTGTTTTGTTTTATTTCTTTTGTGCTTTATTTTAATTTTGAAGGAGTTTCATATATTCTACGGTACTACATACATGCATATGAATGTACAATTTCAAATAAATTTGAAATTAGAACCAAAAGAATTCAAGAGGAATATACAATATATATTCAATATCATCGGATGACCATATACAATTTTGAACAAGTTTCCATACATGATTTAATCCATATAAAGTTCTTCGTCCTCGTGATAGTGTTCTCCTTTAGGATGGAGGACTTCCTGCAGAACCATCCACTAGTTCCTCTTGAAGTGGTGAAGCGAGCTTACGGACTAAGCGTCCACGGAGGTTATTCCTCGAGCATTGGTATCACTCGGATCAACCCGCTCGAGGTGTATCTCGGATCATCTCCTGAACAAAGTATGCACATAGATTGGTCAACGGTGGTGAATATCCCGATCTTAGTCTTTACCCTTTTGAATTCTAGCTCTTTTTGAATTCACCGACCTTTGTATCTCTGAACCGTCTCCAAACCCTACGAGGCAAAGAAAATTAAATGAACAAGAGAGTTATTAGTTACTTGATATTAGGAAATGAGCGAAATAGGCCGATCGATATAGGCGCAAATGAATGAAAATAATTACTTCGCAGCATTTTTCGATGTCGGCCCAAAGCTTTGGATCCTTATCCGAGAGTCGTGGGCGAGACATTACGAGGTGTTAACTTTAATTACTAGCGAATCCGGTGGAACTGCGGACACGATACATGCACGATCGTCATGCATAACTCATCGATTAGCCGGCCACATACCATGCATGGAGTAAACAAAAGAGAATGTGCTCAAGGCGAAACACTCACCCAAAATGGTAAGGAAATAGAATATCACTTTTGAGTTCTGCTTTGTAAGAAAGCGCCACAGTGCGCCTCCACGTCGTCGGGTAATGCTTCAACACAATATCATTAACGATGTGTGGGTCGATGAACCCAACATCATGGATGTTCCTTACTCGCATTCCTTTTTCTTCATTACGCATGTATAATAGAGGACACAACAATATAGTTAGGACATATATATAGTGCGAGCAATATGAGCGAGATGGGGTAGAAATTAATAAATCACTTACGAATGTAGCAACCGATGATAGATTTGTCGAGCTCGCATGTGATTGAAAAATTGGAACAATTCACTCGATTCAACTTGTACATAGTAATGTTTGAAGTGATGCTCATGTCTAACTTCCGCATAAATATAATCTTTGGCGTTTTAATTTTTATGTAACCCTTGTACCAATTCAGCAGACGTTTCATTTGGTCGGTAGATCCTTTTCTGCTTGAGCTCGACGAGAGGCCCATTCTTGACATATGTAATTACTACCTCCTTCACGGCAACTCATCAAGGCCTAACAGTTCACGAAGAGTAATACCTAAGTTGGCGCTTGTTCTCGCACTTTCGTTCTGATCAATCCTGTCTTTGCCGCAGCTTGTATGATCTCGGGGCATCCGGACGAAGGCTTCCACTATAAGCGGGCAATCGATTGTTTACTTTGTTCCCGAGTGGGCGACTTGTTTCCGCTTTTTATACTTCGGCCTTCTCCGCTCTTTGTTCTCCTTGAACATGAGTGCCCGCCTTTTAAGTTCACGTGCATAGTCGGTGGCGATTCTTGCGGCTTGGGACGGTGTGCTCAAAATGACTTAGCCCACTTCTTTTCTTGATCGAATATCTTGGCTTGGGCTCGGGCTCTCTTTTCTTCTTGCAGTCCGCCTTCCATTTCTCCAAATCAGCGATCGCGCCGCGTCGACTTCCTCGGCACTACGTTCCCAAGGCCTTGTGGGAGAGGCTTGATGATGGCTCCGTACCTTTGTGGTCTTAGGTACATAAGGGTCCGGGTTAATACTCGAGACTTCTTCGCTTCTTTGCCATAGGTGGATTGGGGCGGCGTCGATCACCACGGACGAGGATCGGGCGGCGGATGATCACCGCCGGACGTTGTGGGATGAGGCGGCGTCGGTGATGTGACGGAGGTGTAGGTGAACCGCCACCACCACCACCACCACCACCACCGCCACCGCCACCACCACCACCGTAGGGGGTGGACTTGTTGTCCTTGGCGCCTCGCTGAAACTTGATAAACTTCTTTTGCCATAGAATGTAATGGCGCTTGACATCTTCAAGTCTTTTCTCCCCTTGGTGTAGCAATTTCAATCTCGGTCCTCAAACCTTGGACTATGTCCTCCACCGTGACACGAGCATAGCCATCTTTAATGGGGTTGTTGTGGTGGAGTGCTCCTGTAAACATGGTAAAGCCTCGCCGATGGCTACCTTCATGGATATGTTCCCCATAGGATATCAGATGACATTCTTTCATCTCCTTTATATCGCCCACGGGTAGCGAGGAGGCTCGGTGCGATAATTTCGACCACCGAGGCTCCGGTGCGATAATTCGATCGTCGGTGCATCTACACCGGCCGGTGGGGCCTCCGTGGAAGCCACGCCGCTTCTCTGCTCTTGGCTTCCGAGATCCATTGGATGATCTTCATCTTGCACCCGAGCTGAATCTCTTTCGCTACTAGTACACTCATGGTTTTCTTCATCACTTCCATTTCGATGCCAACCGCCCCACAACATCCGCTTCCCGATCCATCTTTCTCTTACGGCTTCAGAATCAGACGGGTCATCGCTCGGGGAACCCTATTTTCCACGGAATGTGCCCCATGCCTCGTACACGTCCTCCGTGTTCGAGATTCGAGGGCTTTTGTCGTAGCGTCGTTCTCTCTGTTGAACTTGATCTTCCCTCTTGAGCAGCCTTCATTGCGTCAATAAGGGCTTGGGTGGGTTTAATTAATTTGCCACGTAAACACACTCCCCTGTCTCCGGGTTGGCGTTCCCCATGCCCCCGTACCACCAGCTTTTGGCCCTTGGGTCCCATCCTCCGTACTGGACGGATTCCTCGCGCCCTCGGCTCGTTCTCCATCTTCTCGAACCTAGGCACCCAAATGCGATACCCTCCTGGCCCCATAACATGATTGTACTCCTTCTTAGCCGCATTTTCCTTATTTTGTTTCGATATTTGAAGGAACTGCTCCGATTTCTTTTGCTTCACAAATTCGGCCAATCATCTTTCGTTTCTCATATTGTCCTCGAAATCCGAGTCTTGTTACGCTTGACAAAGTCACGGGCTAGATTTTGCTTGAATTTCCGGAATCGTCGGCCATCTTATGAAGAGCGAACTGTTTGACTTTCCTCCTCCTCTCCTTGTTTTCCTCAATCTTGTTACCCTCCTCATCGAATTTGTTGTATTCGGAGGTAGAGCGAAATGTTCCATAAGCTTCGTCAAGCAATCTTTTTTGTTCTCTTATCGACAAAAGTGAAACCATCAATTCGTGCCTTCTTTGGCTCATTCCACTCTGGGCGGTGATCGAGGCGTTGTCTCTAACAATGGCTCCGCATTGGTGATAAACTTGGTGGCGTTCTTGCGGGGCTCAGGTGACCTGCCGGTTGCAAAGTCGACAACTGGATGGTGCATGTTTCTCCTGGTTTCATAGTCTGGTTGCGCCACGCTTTGACGGCGTACTCGATTGTTTTGACGATCCGCCGAGGGCTAAAATAAGAAAGAGAGTCGCAGCGTTAGTACACACATATTTATTCAAATCGGTTAGTTTGTATCACCGGAGGCTCAATGTATATATATACCTCGGCGGAGGTGGTTGCTACTTCCATTTGAAGATAAATCGTTTATCGGCGTTTCTTGACATCATCTTCTTGTGGCGCCCTTCATCTTCACCGTCAAGGTTCGGATAAGAAGAGATATCATCTTCTTCTTCTCCGTCGGCACATATTGAATATCGCCGTTTATGATGCCGAACATATGTGCTTCACCGTCCGGATCATAGTTGTCCATAATCGGTCACTCTATCGTCCGACATTATGTCGATCCTGAAAACATGTAGTAAAACAAATTAATTAAGTGAAGAAGCGGTGGCGGTGGCGGTGGCGAAAGGCGGTGGCAAAAGGAGGGCGAGAGGGGTGGGAGAGGGTGTCATGATGAGAGCGCAAGACGGGCGGGGTTTAGGGTTTAGGGTTTTAAGTTGGCGGTTTTCTTTGGCGGTTTTACATTGTTTTTGTTTTTGGGGTTTAGGGTTTTAAGTTGTTTACGTTTTGTTAAACTAAAACTAGTTAAAATTAAAGAACAAAAAAAGAAAAAATTCCTTTTCCTTTTCTCTTTTTTTCTTCTTCTTCCTTTTCCTTTTCTTTTCTTTCTTCTTCTTCCTTTTCCTTTCTTCTTCTTTCTTCTTCTTTCTTCTTCTTCCTTTTTCCTTTTTGTTTTTCTTTGACGGTTTTCATTTTTTTTTGTTTTTGGGGTTTAGGGTTTTAAGTTATTTACCGTTCTTGTTAAACTAAAACTAGTTAAAATAAAAGAACAAAAAAAAAAAAAAAAAAAATTCCTTTTCCTTTTCTTTTTCTTCTTCTTCCTTTTCCTTTTTCTTTTCTTTCTTCTTCTTCCTTTTCCTTTCTTCTTCTTTCTTCTTCTTTCTTCTTCTTCCTTTTTCCTTTTGTTTTTCTTTGACCGGTTTTCTGTTGTTTTTTGTTTTTGGGGTTTAGGGTTTTAAGTTATTTACCGTTCTTGTTAAACTAAAACTAGTTAAAATAAAAGAACAAAAAAAAAAAAAAAAAAAATTCCTTTTCCTTTTCCTTTTCTTCTTCTTCCTTTTCCTTTTCTTTTCTTTCTTCTTCTTCCTTTTTCTTTTCTTCTTCTTTCTTCTTCTTTCTTCTTCTTCCTTTTTCCTTTTTGTTTTTCTTTGGCCGGTTTTCTGTGGTTTTTTGTTTTTGGGGTTTAGGGTTTTAAGTTATTTACCGTTTTTGTTAAACTAAAACTAGTTAAAACAAAAAAAAAGAAAAAAATTCCTTTTTCCTTTTTCCTTTTTCTTCTTCTTCCTTTTTCTTTTTTCTTTTTCTTTCTTCTTCTTCCTTTTTCCTTTCTTCTTCTTTCTTCTTCTTTCTTCTTCTTCCTTTTTCCTTTTTCTTTCTTCTTCTTCTTTCTTCTTCTTCTTTCTTCTTCTTCTTCTTCTTTCTTCTTCTTCTTTCTTCTTCTCCTGGATGCAAGGGAGGGCAGGGCGGCGCGGCGGGCGGCACAGGCAGGCGGCGGCCAGGCGGCGGGTGTGGGCGTGGCGGCGGCAGGCGCAGGCAAGGCGTGGGCAGGCAGGGGCGGCGAGGGCAGGGGGCGGCAGGCGCGCTGCGGGCGGGTGAGGGCAGGCGTCAGGCGGCGGCGCGTCGGCGTCAGCGTCGTCGGCGTCAAGGCGGCTTCGGCCGAGGGCGAGGGCGATTTAACAACAGTGGGAATCGTCGGCGAGTATTTATAGGGCCCCACTTTAGTCGCGGTCGGGGAGGAGGGCGACTAAAGTACCCTTTAGTCGCGCCTCCTCCCCGATCCCGCGACTAAAGGGTTTTTCGTTCAGCGAGAAAGGACCTTTAGTCGCGGCCGGGGAGGAGGCGCGACTAAAGGGTAACCTTTAGTCGCGCCCTCCTCCCCGCCGCGACTAAAGGTCTCAGGCTGGGCGGTGCGGTGGGATGTTTAGTCCCACTCGCTAGCCGAGAGGCCTCGGCGATGGTTTATAAGCGCTGCCGCGCCACCACTTCGAGCTCCTCTCAAATGCTGAGCTTACGGGCCTATTCATTACTATTAGCTGGGCCTATTGGGCCTTCTGCGGGCTGAATCTGGCCCATTAGTGGGTTTCTAGTCGTATTCAGCCGTGGTGGCCCGATGGGTGGCTTATTTTTTATTTTTGCCTGTTTTTTGTTTTCATTTTTGCTTTATTTATTTTGTTTTGTTTCTACTTACAACAAAAAACTTATTTATTTTATTTTATTTTATTTCTAATTACTTATTTATTTTACTTTATGATAATTATTTTTGCTATTAAAGTTTCTAATTACTTATTTATTTATGTTATTAAAATCTTAAAAATACAATTATATATCAAAAAAATCAGAAAATAAAACTAATTCATTTTAAATTCTTGTTTTTCTTCTTTTTTTCTTCCTTTTTCTTCTTTTTTTTTCTTCATTTGTTTCTTCCTTTTCTTGTTTTCTTCTTTTTTTCTTCCTTTCTTCCTTTTTCCTTTTTCTTCTTTTTTCTTCATTTGTTTTTTTCTTATGTTTTTCTTCTATTTGTTTTTTTCTTCTGTTTTTTCTTTTTTTTCTTCATTTGTTTTTTCTTCTGTTTTTCCTTTTTTCTTCTGCTTTTTTCTTCTGTTTTTTTCCTTTTCCTTCTTTCTTCTTCTTCCTTTTCCTTTTAAAATCGGAAAAATAAAACTAATTCATTTTAAAATCTTAAAAATACAATTATATATCAAAAAATCAGAAAAATAAAACTAATCCTTGAAGGTTTGACAAAGGTTTGATACATCATTCAGTTCATCGACCAAATACAAAGTTTGGTACAATAAATTATTACACATCAATTCTTCCCTTGTGTCCTCGCTTGCTTACGATTGTGCGTATCCATGGAGCATCCTCATCATTTAACTTAATGCTTGGGTCGGTGTTCACTTTGAAGGCGGAATTTCAGCAAACATATTATAATCTTGACATATGTCATCTTGTCCTCCACTCCCACGATGTTTCTTTTCCTGAAAGAACAATGTGGCGCTTTGAATCATCGCATGATGTCTTGATCGTTTTCTTATCTTTCCGTTTCCTCGGTTTGCTACTCATGTCCTTCACATAGAAAACCTGGCGACATCTTTCGCTAGGACGAATGGTTCGTCAAGGTAACCAAGATTGTTGAAATCCACCATTGTCATTCCGTATTCTGGTCCACCTTTACCCCACCTCCTGTTAGCTTGAACCATTTGCACCGGAACAAAGGGACCTTAAAGGAGGGTCCATAGTCAAGTTCCCATATCTCCTCTATGTAACCATAATATGTGACCTTTTGCCCATTCTCGGTTCTCTGCATCAAAGCGGACACCACTGTTTTGGTTGGTGCTCTTTTTATCTTGGGCGATCGTGTAAAATGTATTCCCATTTATCTCGTACCCTTGGAAAGTCGTTATAGTCGAAGATGGTGTCTTGGCCAACATGTACAACTGATCTACAACATCATTGTCATTCATTAAATGTTTTCTCAACCAAGCGCCGAAAGTCTCCATGTGGGCCTTCCTAATCCAGATTCAGGCTTCCCGGGTTGTCCGGCGTAAAATATTCTTGTGTTTCTCAAAGCACGGAGCCACCAAGTTGGAATTGGTCAAGACCAGATGTGGTGTGCTTGATCGAGAATGGCCGTCCATACATATCGTTGATTTCCTTCCGATCGTGCCTTTTCCACTTAGTCTCCCCTCGTGCCGCGATCGAGGAAGACCAATCGGCTTAAGGTCAGGAACAAAGTCAACACAAAACTCAATTACCTCCTCATTTCCATAGCCCTTGGCGATGCTTCCTTCTGGCCTAGCACGGTTCTGAACATATTTCTTTAATACTCCCATGAACCTCTCGAAGGGAACATATTGTGTAGAAATACGGGACCGAGAGCGGAAATCTCTTCGACTAGGTGAACCAGGAGGTGCGTCATAATATTGAAGAAGGATGGCGGGAACACCAACTCAAGCCCGACAAGACATTGGATCACATCGTTCAGTAACCGTGGTAGAACTTCGGATTGATTACCTTCGAGAGATTGCATTGAGGAATGCACATAGCTTCACAATGGCTAATCGAACATTTTCGGCAGAGCCCTCAAAGCAATCGGAAGCAATTGCGTCATAATCACGTGGCGGTCGTGAGACTTGAGTTTTGGAACTTTTCTCCGCCATGTTTATTATTCCCTTTATATTGGGCGAGAATCCAGACGGGACCTTCATCTGCTCGGGCATTCAAAAAGATGACCTTCTCTTCTTTGGTCGGGCGTAGTGGCACGACCTTGAAACCATTCGGATGCCGGTCATCGTGGTCTTTCAAGCGTTCGGTGGTCTGCCGTGCTTCCTTTGTATCATTTGTCTTCCCATACACGCCCAAGAAGCTTAGGAGGTTCACGCAAATATTCTTCGTAACGTGCATCACGTCGATTGCAGAGCGGACTTCTAGGATTTTCCAATATTCTAGCTCCCGAATATAGATTTCTTCTTCCACATGGCTGCGTGCCGTCGGCTCCCTTCGAACCGATTGTCGCGGGACCCTTTCCAAAGATGACTTTCAAATCCTTGACCATATCAAATACCTCGGCACCGATGCATTCCGAGCTTCGCCGGTGATCGCCTTGCCGTTGTAATGCTTGCCTTTCTTTCTTCTTGGATGAATTTTGGAAGAAATCGGCGATGCCCAAGGTACACGTTCTTCTTACAATTTGGCAAATGTACACTTTCGGTCTCATGTAGCGGTGCGTGCATGCATTGTATCCCTTATTTGTGATCGAAAGGTTACTAAGAGCAGGCCAATCGTTGATGGTTCGAAAAGCAACTCAGAGGTCAAATTCCTCTTGTTTGTGCTCATCCCACACGGACACCACCCCACAATTGTAAAAGTTCATCAACTAATGGCCTTAGGTACACATCGATGTCGTTGCGGGTTGCCGGACCTTGGATGAGCACGGCATCATAATGAACTTCCGCTTCATGCACAACCAAGGAGGAAGGTTGTAGATGCATAGAGTCACGGGCAGTGCTATGGCTGGAGCTACGCTTTCGCCAAAAGGATTCATGCCATCCGCATTTAGAGCAAATCTTATGTTCCTTGCGTCATTTGCAAAATCTGTGAACCATCGTCGATCTTTCTCCATTGCGTTCCATCTGCGGTGTGTCTCAACTCCCGTCCGACTTACGTTTCTCTTTGTGCCATCGCAACAACTTGGCATGCTTTTGTTCATGAGCAGACGTTTCAACCGTGGTATTATAGGAGCATACCACATCACCTTGGCGGAACCCTCTTCACGGGTTTCGGCCCTCAACATCGTCACCAGGTCATCGACTCGATCTTATAACGCAATGCGATTGCATACCGGGCATTCATTCAAATTCTCGTATTCACGCGGTAGAGGATGCGATCGTTGATGCATGCATGTATCTTGAACCTCTAAACCTAGAGGGCGGACAACCTTCTTTGCTTCAGTGCGTCTTGGCGGGCAACTCGTTATCCTTTGGAAACATATTCTTCAACATTTTCAGCAAGTTTTCAAATGCCGAGTCACTACACGCCCTCGCCTTCCATTTCAGCAAATCCGATTGTGCAGCCCAGCTTTTTGAGACCATCATCGCATCCGGGTACAGCGCCTTTCGTGATCCTCTAACATGCGATCCAAATTCTCCTCTCCTTTTCGGTTTAGCGTCTCCGTGCATCAAGCAATGGTCCGACCAAGATCATCAGCGGGATCATCACGTGCCTCTTCTTCACCTTCCCTTCACCTTGACATCCTCCATGAAAGTATCACGAAATGAGCAAGATAGCTTTCATCGATGAAATCATCCCTTCTTCATCTTCTTCCATTATAACCCTCTTTCTCCATGCTTGGTCCAACAATTATAGCTTGGCATGAAACCCTTCAAGCGGATGCATGTGAACAACTCTTGAGGAAGAGTAACCCTTCTCATTCTTCAGATAACACATGGACAGATAACAAAACCCCCGCTTGTTCGCATTAGCCACTACGAGGAAATCTTTCAAACCCGTAGTGAACTCACGGAGAGTCGGTTACCGTACATCCATTGCCGATTCATCGCATTATTATAATATAAAATATATAATTAACCATCATGCATTTGTTATGAACTACACACATGCATATATTGACACATCAAAGGTTCATCAAGTTGCTAACCGCGATCGAAGAGTGTGGCTCCAACACTTCATGTCATGTTTGTTTCATGCTCTTGGGGCATTTCATCAAACACCTTATGTGCATAAGAGGAACCAAAAGCAAACCTACACCCACTTGTGAAGAGAATGGCTCCAAATGGCTAAGTGTTGGCTGCTGGATGGGTATATATAGGGGAGGGGCTTTAGTCGCGGTTGGCGTGCCAACCGCGACTAAAATGCCGAAAACCTTTAGTCGCGGTTGGCACGCCAACCGCGACTAAAGCCCTCACGCACCAGTGGCCACCGAGCGCCCAGGCCCGGGCCTTTGGTCGCGGTTCACCTCCAGAACCGCGACTAAAGGTCCCATTGGTCGCGGTTCCTACAGCTTCGCGACTTATGGGCTGGACGGAAAGCCTGTTTTTCCACTAGTGCACGGAGGAGAAAACAAATCAGAGATAATGAGGAAGAAAAATAATAATACCAGATACAAGCACACAGATTCGGAGAAAACCATCATCATATAATAACAACGACGGCAACAATTGGCACTAGTTTTTTCTCCCATGATGTTACCTAAATGGAAGCAAGTTGCAAAACAAAAAGGAGGCTCGCACGCGCGCCCTGACGGCCCTACGGGGAGACGGATAACATTAACAACGTCGCGATCTGTCACTCATCACCCCAATTATCAGCACTGATCGGAGGTTTGTGCAGATGCAGGTGCAAGCACCGAGGAAATCCCTGTGAAACTCCATGGTGGCCATGGTGGCCAACTGGCCATGGGCGAGACAGCAACAAGCACCTTGATCCGATCGGCTGCCGCCTTTAATCCGATTCGGCTAGCTTTATGCCGGCAAGATTGATTGAATCCAGCTGCACCAGAGGAGACTGGGACCTGAAACTGAAACTTTTCTTCTTGTTTCTTTTGTGCAACATGATAGTAGCAGCAGAGTGAGACGTGCACCATCTTTCTCTCCGAAGTATCTGATGCTAAGCAATGTGTAATAGGGATGGTTGGTTAGTTCGGCACACGGGGAACAGGCATCGGCTAATGGCGTATCTTACAGGATTATGGGAGGAGTTTTGTATAACCTGGTGCAGGGATCAGATGCTGGGTTAGATGATCGTTTGGGCTAATGCCCACTCAGCTGCTAGTGTGAAATATGCAACCTCGCACTAGCTAGAAGCGGTCCTTTTGCCCCTGCTTACTAAACAAGTTTAACTAGTCTGATACCTTTGGTTAGATTAGCCTAGTTCGTTAAGGGGGAGTATGAGATCATTAGTATGTACTCCCTCCGTTCCAAAATAGATGACTCAACTTTGTATTAACTTTAGTATAAAGTTAATACAAAGTTGAGTCATCTATTTTGGAAAGTTAGTACAAAGTTGAGTAATCTATTTTTGAATGGAGGGAGTACATGACTGCTCTTTATCCTTATCCACGGCGGCTGCAAAGAAAAAAAAATAGAAAGGAAGAAGATGCTTGGCGGCGGGCAGGGCAGGGGATGGCAACGATCTGGCGGGGTCGTGGCTTCGGTCGTGGACAACGGCGGCGCGCCGGTAGCCGTTGTACGGGTGCAGTGGCTTCCGATTAGATCCATCCAGATCTGGCCCTGGTCGCCGGTGGGCGGCTCGGGGTGGTGCCTGCAGCCGCCCTGGTCGATGCTTGGATGTGGGCTACGACGGCGTGGTGGTAGCACATGGTGGCGGTGTGGGTCTCTTCACGGTGGCGGTGTGGATTTCTCTAGGGATCTTTCGCGGCTGCTGGTTGTGACCGGTCTGGCACCTCGCATTGTTGGGCGGGTGGCTGGGACGGGCCGGATTGACATTGGTTCTTCCCATGCCATTAGTATATTACAATTTCCTGTCATGTTGTTGATTCCATTTTGCCAAACAAGCTGATCAAATAGTGAGCAACCCATTTTTTTGTTTAGCTCCAAGCAATGAAATCTGGCATATTATGCAGAGAAAGAGGTATCACGAGTACTCTTTGATCATCATTTGGCCACAACATTTGTCTCAACAAATCTTCATCCCGAGTCTCTTTGTGGGAGGGTGCTGCGGGCTAAATATTTCCCTAACGGGAAGCTTCAGGACGCTGTTCCCGCCCCTGGCATATCATACACTTGGCGCAACATCCTAAAAGGGATGGACTTATTGAAGGAAGGGATTATCTGGAGAGTGGGGATGGGACTAACATCAAGGTGTGGGAAGATCCTTGGATCCCCGAGGGCGACACAAGGAGGCCTAGATCTCTCCCTGGGCGCTCCCCAATCACTCTTGTAGCAGATTTGCTCAATCCAAACACCGGGGGCTGGGACGAGGCATTGGTCCGTGATCTCTTTCAGGAGGAAGACACAAAGGCCATTCTCTCCATTAGCATCTGCGAAGGGATGGAGGATAATTTTGCTTGGCATTTTGATCAGCGTGGCATCTTCTCTGTCAAGTCTGCTTATAAGATTGGTGTTATGCTGCGCGATAGAAGGCTGGGAAGAGATGCTGCAAGCTCTAAGGAAAATTCTGCTAACAGCACTGTCAAATTTGATTGGAAGCATGTCTGGTCCCTGAAGGCCACCAGCAAAATAAAGATGTTTGTGTGGCGCCTTGCCCACAATAGTCTGGCTAACCGCATGAAAATAAAAAAGCTAGGCGTGGACTTGGACACTAGATGCCCTGTTTGCCATAGGTTAAATGAAGATGGAGGGCACACCTTCCTGAAGTGCAAGAAAGCTAAAGAATGCTGGAACATTTTGGCTTTGGGAGAAACCCGGGAAAAGCTCATGCTCTGCAATTCAGCCCACTCCATGCTTCAGGAGCTATGGAGGTGTGATGAAGACACACAACTGAAGGCCGTGACCTTTATGTGGGAATGGTGGAATGTTCGCCTCAAGCGGTTTGTCACCGGGTGGAGAAGATGATGATTGAGTCCCTGGGCTTGCGCAAACCAAACAAGCCTCCTAGACCACCAGACATTCACAAATGGAGCAAGCCCCCTGTGCATCATGTGAAGGTTAACTTCGGCGGTGCCTTTGATGAAAATACATGTGCAGGGGGCTGGGACTATGTGGTCCGTGATCAGGCTGGCGAATTTATCACTGTTGGTGCGGGCAAGTCCGTGAACCTGAAATGTGCTTTGCAATCTGAATCTGTAGCCTGCCTTGTTGCCATTGATGGGGCGATCAGGATTGGGGCAAATCGAATCATCTTCGAGTCTGACTCCTCAACCCTTATACAGGCTTTGAAGAGCAACGATTATGACAAGGCAACCATTGGTGTGTTGGTGAAGGAAGCTAGAAGCCTATGCATCCTAAACTTTGATTCCTATGCTTTTTCTTTCAGCCGACGCACTTGTAACTCTGTAGCCCATGAGCTTGCCAAGCTGAGCGTTCATTCTGGGTCTGATGACTCCTTCTGGGAGGCCTCTGCCCCCAATTGCATTGTAAAACTGTTAGCCAGTGACATTGCTGTGCTTAAAGTTTAATGGAATTTCCATGTCCCGTAAAAAAAACAAATCTTCATCCCGAGAATTTGTGACTGGATCAATAAGATATGAAACCCTAGACAGAAGATGCACTCCTCTCGGAGTAATAATTTTTTCTATTTGCACAATTTGGAATCCAAGCATCGTCCCGGATATTGATATTTTGTCCATTCCCAACTCGCCACATATAACCATCTTTCAGAGAGTTGACTCCCGTCATAATACTTTGCCAACTAAAAGAGGAGCCCTTTTTTAAAATTGCATTCATCAAATCACCATCGGGGAAATACTTAGCTCTCAATATAGTACCACATAAAGAATCAGGATTATAAGAAGATGTCACACTTGTTTAGCTAATAACTACGCCAGATTGAAACAATGTATATCCATGAAGCCCATATCTTCTTGATTTTTTGGAACACACATCTTCCACCGGGCCATCCTATGCATCCTCTTCTGGTTGTCCTCGTCACACCACCAGAAATGTGACATCCTGTTAATCATACCTTTACAATTCTTTTTATAAATTTTAAAGATGGACATAACGTAGGTTGGAATAGCTTGTACAACATATTTGAGGAGTGTTTCCTTCCCTTTGGCGGATAATAATTTTTCTTTCCAACCACTAATCTCATAATTATACAATCTATTGGCAATTGAAAGAAAGCGCTTTTGTCCATACCCACGTTGGCAGGCAAACCCAAATATTTTTCATTGAGGGCTTTAGTCAAAATATTCAGAATTGTAAAAATTTGCTCCTTGTCTTCCACTTTTGTATTGGGGATAAAAAGATGATTAATTCTTCAACACTAACCGTGTTTCCCGAAACAACACAATGAGAGTCTAAAACTAATTTTGAAGCCTCGTCATTCATGGCATTAGCTCGCATGAGGATCAAAAAATCATCTCCAAATAGGAGATTGAAATCGATGGTGCATCTCTACTAAACTTAACTCTGAAAATACTTCCATTCTCCTCCGCATGAGCCAAGAGAACAGTCAAGCCCTCTGTACATAACAAGGATAAGTAGGGAGAGAGGAGATCCCGTTGCCCTAATCCTCTAGTAAGATTAAAACTCCCAAATTCTTCCGGATTGAAACAAACCCGGTATTCCACAGTGGATACACATTGCATAATTAAATTCACCCACTCCTCTTGAAATCCGAGTTTTGACATGATTTCCTTTTAAAAAGGCCACTCAACTTGGCCATATGCTTTGTGCATATCCAGTTTAATGGAACACATACCCTCTTTGCCCGCCCTTTTTTTCTTAATTGTGGAAGCACTCGTATGCCACTAAATTGTTGTATGTAATTATTCTTCCATGCACAAAAACACTCTGAGTTGGGCTTATAATATCTGATAAGATTACACTCAATCGAGCGCCAATCATGATTTAATATCTGAGTTAGAAATAAAAGTTCTCAAGTAACGGTTTATTTAGAAGAATCACGCTTATATGATGTAGGAGGTTCACTTGTAATTGTAGTATGCATGATTTAATTTTTTCATGAGTTTGGCTATTTTTAGGTATATAGCTAGATGATATCTAAAACTAATCGATTTTAAAATATTTTGAATGGAGATATTTGAGAGGAAGGTGTGATGGCAGAGAATTTTTTGTGTTGAAATGACGAAGACCTTATATTATCAAGAGATTTTTATACGTATATATAAACTATTTTTTCAATCGACAATTTTATCTATATAATTTTGTAGTATTTGGTGAGCATAATTAACCACATTATAATGTTGACAATTATTATTTATATCTTTCTTATATAGCTCCAACGTGTACCATCGAGAAACACACTTGCACTGTACTAAATTATACAACCTTTTGTAATAATATTCATATTGTTTTAATGTTGCCTCAAAATTTCCTATAGCCATATTTATTTATGCATCAATTAAATTTCATTTTACCTCCACTCCCCCTCCCCCACTCTATGTCATGTGTGTTTGGGTATATCTGAATATCTTTCAAATTATTGGTAGACATTCTTAAAGGGTATCTTTTATGAAATATCTTCATAGTGGTTTGTAGTGAACAATTACGTATATACATAAAAAAGTCTAGAGTATATTAAATGTTTGTGAGGAGCTTGCCACTAAAACCATTAGCATGTCATTGACCATTTTTATGGTGAAATGTATTCTAAATATTATAACAGGTTCAGTAATAACTGAAACGAGCATTTTCTATTAAAAATGACCGACATACATCAAATCGCTTGGATAAAAAAATTACGAGCATGTTTTTAGTATACTACCCAACAACAAAAATAATTGGCATTGGTATTTTTCTAATGCTACCTAAGTGAAAACCAGGAAGGAGTGAAAACGAAGGAGAAGCGAGTAAACAAGCATGCACGCGTATATGCTTGTACGGGTGATTCATGGCTTCGATGGCTCTACATGTAACATCAACAATGTTGGACTTCTCCCTTGTCGGTTCATTTATCAGCCATGATCGAAGATGATGGTGGAGATGCAGGTATGGTGAAGGTACTAGGAGAATCCTTGTGAAAAATACTGAATGCATTCATGGCCATGGGAGTTCAAAACCATCACCTTGATCAACCGCAACGTTTAATTCAGTTAGACAATTCCATAAAATGTTTACTCAACAAGATTGAATCCAGCTGTACTGGAGGAGTCTTAGGCTTTTTTTTTGATGTATCTAAGTACAAGATATGTCTAATAACACAGTTAGTTAGTCCAGCCCGAGGAAACATGCATGAAACAAATGTGAGGATTTTGTATAGATTTAGGGTGCTAATGCTAGATTAGTGTTGGTTTAATGCCCCCTACTTGAATGTAAAGATGCTAATTGACACTAGGTAGAATAAATCCACCTATGAACAGTAAAAGATTTAATTAATCGGATCTTTTCAATTAGATTAGTGTACTGGGGGAGAATACAACATGAGTATATGTCTGCTCTTTATCATTATCCACAACATATTACATATTTAATTGTTTGAAGACAAATGATAGCATGCTGAATTTGGTTGTCGATAATCTACATAGACATGAACATGTCAGCTCACCGAGGATGGCATTGCGTTGAAGCATACAGAAAGGGACACTATTCGGCGGCCTCCGCTCACAAGGCACATTTCCTTGGCACGACCTTCTCTGCTTGGACCAAATGGTTTGGAAGGCTTGGACGTCGCCAAAGGTTAAGTTCTTCACATGATTGGCTATTCAGGATCGAATTTGGTCCGCCGATAGGTTGGCCAAGTGGTGATGGATAAATTGTGGGCTTTGCCCCCCTTTTTAAGAGATGGCAAGAGTGCGGCACACACGTCTTTTTTAAGTGTTGTTACACTTTGAGGCTATGGGGTTTGGTAATGGAGAAGCTACGATTCGAGGACTTGGGTGTGGCCTCTTGGCATCTGGAGAGCCCCGCAAAGGATCGATGTGCAAGTCAAACCGACGCCGACACCACGAAGAGGAAGGCCATGGCCTCTCTTATCAAGCTTGTGTCATGGACCATATGGAACGAGAGGAATGCAAGGGTATTCCGCAACAAGAGCGTGCCACCAATAATTTTGCTCAACACCATCATGACTGAGGCAAACCTTTGGATCATCGCCGGAGCGAAAAAATTATGGTCAATTGTGTTACGAGAATAATAATTCATGTGGTATTTGGGTAACAAACTTATTCTCTCCTTAATTAATAGATATAGAGACAAATCTTTTGCCTCTGTTTCGAAAAAAATAAATCAAAAGATGGCATTATGCTTGTAATATTAAATTAGTAGACGATGATTGCCGCTCTAATATAGTGTCAAGAGATGACAACAATATTGTGTACTACCATACAATTAAGCGTATCTGTTCAAAAATCAAGGAACAAAAAGGAGATACTAAAAGATGTCTACACAAAACAAAGCTATTAGCTTGTTGCTCATTAACTAGAAAGTAGGATGCCTATATTTTATGATCCCAAAAAAGACAAGAACTGTACTGTATTGTTTCAAGATAGGTCTTTGCAACTGGACGACGGTATGTTGAATTTGGTTATCAATAATATTCCGAGATGTGAACATGACAACCACTCGCATGATCAATACTGAAAGATGGCAGTATGCTCATAGTATAAAATTTATTGAATTACTAGACCGCGACTAACCGACGTGAAAATATATAATGATGAAAACACAGAAACAGGTAGCATGCATGCCGTTGTTGCGAAACTAAGCTAGGTGAGACCCCCACCCCCCTCCCTGCGTCGCTCCCGCAAATGACGGGGGAAACCCTAGCCGCCGCCCCCTTTGCTCCCACCTTCCCTCCCTCTCCTTGCCGCTGTTGGAGCTCGATGACGGGCAAAGCCCGGTCAGCGGCGGTGGGGCCTCCTCTTCTCTCCGTGCGGTGGTGGGCGGCGCGAGACTTAATCAACGTGCGGGGGTGTGCCACCGTGTGGGGCGCGGCGGCTGAGCCTCAGCATGGAAGGCTATGTGGTGACGGCGGTGGCACGTGCCGTGGTGGCGGAGGCCGAGCATGCCTGGTGGCGACGGCCCAGGTCTGGTTCCGGATCTGGCGGGTGCTTGGCGGTGGGCGGGGCGAGGGATGGCAGCGATCTGGCGGGGTCGTAGCTTTGGTAGTGGACCAAGGCGGCGCACCGGCAGTTGCTAAGAGAGTGCAAGAGTGCGGCACACACCTCTTTCTTAAGTGTTGTTAACTTTGAGGCTATGGGGTTTGGTAATGGAGAAGCTACAACTCGAGGACTTGGGTGTGGCCTCTTGGCATTTGGAGGGCCCCGTAAAGGATCAATGGGCAAGTCGAACTGGCGCCGACACCATGAAGCGGAAGGCCATGGCTTCTCTTACCAAGCTTGTGTCGTGGACCATATGGAATTAGGGGAATGCAAGGGTACTGCACAACAATAGCGCGCCACCAACAATTTTGCTCATCACCATCATGACCGAGCCAAACCTTTGGATTCACCGCCGGAGCGAAAAAAATATGGTCAATTGTGTTACGAGAATAATAATTCATGTGGTATTTGGGTGGATTGTAACAAACTTATTCTCTCCTTAATTAATAGATAAGACAAATCTTTTGCCTCTGTTTCCAAAAAAATATCAAAAGATGGCATTATGCTTGTAATATTAAATTAGTAGACAATGATTGCCATACAATTAAGCGTATCTATTCAAAAATCAAGGAACAAAAAGGAGATACTAAAAGATGTCTACACAAAACAAAGCTATTAGCTTGTTGCTCATTAACTAGAAAGTAGGATGCCTATCTTTGAGACCAACCTAGGATGAATGGCGCCACACTTTTCTAAATGGAAGCGAGTTGAAGAACAAAAAGGAGAGAGTGATTCAGAGCCTTGATTCATGGCCCTACCAAGAGCTTGATAACAATAACAACGTTGCCATCTATCACTCATCACTTCATCAGTTTAATTAATTAGCAGCACTGGTCGAAGAAGATTAATTGATTGTGCAAATGCAGGTACATGCACCGATGAGAAAGTTTTCTCGAAACTCAATAGGAGACAGACAACAGCAACAGCAACCAGCTATTGCCTTTAATTAATTTCCATTCGCCACACAGGTACTGCTTTATACTCCCTCCGTTCGGAATTACTTGTCGCAGAAATGAATGTATCTAAACGTATTTTAGTTCTAGATACATCCATTATCAAGACAAGTAATTCCGAACGGAGGGAGTACGTACCAGCAAGACTGAATCCAGCTGCTCAAAGAGGAGGCTGCAGCTGAAACTTTTATCCTTCTTCCTTTTTCGCAAAAGACACTAGCAGAATGAGACTTGCATCAACTTTTTCTTGGACGTATATGATGCTAAGCTATGTCCAATAGCATTGTTAGTTAGTCCGGGCACATGGAACAAGCCTTGATTGATCGCATATCTACCCGATTATGGGAGGAGTTTTGTATGGCTAGAATCAGATGCTAGATTAGTGTTTGGGTTGATGAATCCCACCCAGCTGCTAATGTTAAATATGCAGCTAGACACTAGCTAGAATCAATCCTTTTACCTTTGCATACTAAATATTCATATTTTCCTAAAAGAACTATTAACAAATTTAGAAAATATTCACCTTTTAAAAAGTTCATTTATAAAAAAATTCATGTTTTTTAAGACGGAAATCAAATCCTAAAATCCAGAAAAGACCAAAAGAAGTAAAGAATCGTCTAAAACCTGGTAAAACTAAAAAATTGTAGCAAAGCTCGCTCCAGTAGCTTAGACTCAAATGCGCCAACCCAATCATGGTGGCCTGCGTGAGCCACCTTCTATTTGAAGCTAACAACGTAACATCAAGTAAGAGTTCCCAGTTTGACACTAAGAGCATCTCCAATAGATGGTCCAAATTTTGGCGGTCCAAAATCGAAGATGTAAAATATGGACCGCCAAAAAGTGTGTTTTAGAGCTCCGAAAAATGCTCAACTACAACAAATGGTCCAAATCGGAGATGTAAAAGAGCAACTCCAACAAATGGTCCAAAACGAAGATGTAAAATCGCCTTGATCGTCTTCTTCAACCTCGGGACGTCGGCCGCCTTCGTCAAATCCGTCGCCATCAAGCTCTCCCCGACCTCCCCGAGCGCGCCATTCTCCCCGTGATGAGCTCCTCTCCCAATCCCCCTATTTTTTCCCTTCAATCGGTGTCGTTTGCCACCGCTCTCGTGCTCGTCCGTGGTCGCCATGGCCGGAGCCCGAGCTCCCCTGTACGTGCTCCTTTGCCGGCCAGCAGCGACGGAGGCGGCCAACAGCCGACGCGAACACCACGAGCAGCGGCACGGGCCAGCAACGACGGCAGCTCGACCCGATGGGGTCGGCGGGCGGCGGCGGGCCGGAGGCGGTGGTAACGGGCAGGCCAGCGAGCAACGGCGGGCGGCGGAGGCGGGCGGCCTAAGGACCGGCGGAGGCCTACAGGGCAGCCGAACCGCCGAGGCGCTGAATACCACCCGCTGCTGCCTCCTGATTCGGCGGCGCCCGGGCGGCTGCGAGACGGCTTTTGGCGATGGGGGCAAGGGCGGCGGAGGGCGGCGGCGGCGATTTGGGGCGGTGGCAGCGGCGGATTCCGGCCGACTGGTGTCTGGGCGGGCGGACGGACGCGGCTGTGAAATGAAATGAAGGGAGGTTGGGCGTTGGCGGGCGGTCGCCAAATTTGAACCAGATGCATCTCGTGATGTAAATTTGCACCGCGAGGTGTTGCATTTTACATCACAAGGAGGTCGCGGTCCAAATATTTTTACATATGGACCGTCTGTTGGAGTAGCGTTTTTTGCCCCAGACGGTCCAAAAGTTAGGTATTTTTACATTTGGACCATCTATTGGAGATGCTCTAAGGGCGTCAAATAGGAGGTCCCAAAAGACCGGTCTCCAATGTCGTTGCTGCTTGAAATGACTAGAATTACTAGATATCCCACACATTGTTGCCGGAACGTTTTGCAGTATATTTTATGATGAAACATGCTTTTAGAGTAACTATAAATGTGCACGTGCATTAATTGCACGTAAATATTGGTCGATTTTTTGCGCATTAATTATGTGATGAACGCTAACATTGATATTTAGAAGATATTAATTGCCCGCTAAACATGTTGAACACTCACCATTGGAGCAATCCAGATCGTTGGATTGACCTGGTTTGACGGTTGAGATTACTTGTATCTACTCTCTGGGTCTTTTTATATTGGTATAGATAATACGAAAACTAAAACTAAAGAACATTTAATTTATTATTATAGTTATAAATCATCAATTAGATATAAATAACATAACAGAAAGAAAATTCCAAGGCGTTTCCACCCATATCCTTAGCGACTAGGGCAAACTCTCCTCTCCATACTTCGTAGCTGAGACCGTAGATTCGTCGCCCACTCTGACAACCAGTGGCAGGGAGGGAAATCTCCGTGTCCCTATGTGATAGCCTGGCTTAATAGGGCGATTTCCTTCTTTTCCGGGAGCCCATTCAGAAAGAGATCAAAAGTTATCCGTGCTCAGCTTAGACCAATTTCAAGATGGGGGACTGACTAGAAAGTTGGTCCCAGGTGCGCACAAGTGATGACAAATTACGCAGTAAAGACGGATGCAGCTCTCAGGAGGATGGCGAAGTTTCTTCTTTAAGTTTGTTTGCCAGACTTCGACCCTCCTTGAGTTCACCGTATGGACGTAGTTGACAGGAGCTTCGACATAGATTCCTACCCTCTCTTTGGGGTGGTGAGGTAGGGCTTCTCATCATGTGGTGAGATTTGATGTCAGGTGATTTAGATCTATTCAAGGTTTCAACGACGATGACTACCACTCCAGGGCGCTGTTCCTAAGGGACACGTGCGCGAAGACTTCGTGGCTATCATCGACAAGGTTAAGCTGACTCTGGTAGGGGAGTGACGACAGCGGCCGTCAGCAACTCACTTTGGCAGCGGCAGTGCTCGTCTGTGGTCTCAGGATCTCGATCTCATTTTTATTATGTCTGCAGCGCTATGTACTTCCGGTGAACTTATATAAAAGGT
Organism: Aegilops speltoides; assembly: GCA_021437245.1. NCBI lineage: Eukaryota > Viridiplantae > Streptophyta > Magnoliopsida > Poales > Poaceae > Aegilops > Aegilops speltoides. Next base: position 576,722,278 of record CM038142.1, read on the forward strand.
TTGAACATTTTCACAAAGAAAATAGGTGTCTTTTCTATACATGATTGTGTCGATATGAGATTTTTTTCATGTATAATGCAATGGCGGAGCTATGTGTATAGCTGAGGGGGCTATGCCGCGCCCCCAGCCCAACACAAATTCCTGAAGGAAATTTTTTGAAGGAGGCATAATTAAAATAAAGTATTCTCATTATTCCCTATTAACATGTATACTTTGCTTCTGGCCCCCTGGCATTGCATTCAAGCTCCGCCACTGGTATAATGCATGGTGAGATGGCATGCTCAGCCCCGTATCTTGGCACGTGCAACTAGAGAGGTTAAATAGGGCCTCCGAATTTCAGGGGCCCCATTATTAGAGATTACTAATGATATTGAAGAAGATCAGGTTGGCATTCAGCTACCGTATGGCTGTACCGCTCTCGAGCAATTTCAGTGAGTTTTCTTTCTAGTTTTGTTTGGATTTTCCTGTTTACTCTAGTTTTCAGCTTTTTAACTTTTTACTTTTGAGTTTTCAATTTATATTTCACTTCATATTCAGTTTTTATTCATGTTAAGTTTTTTTAATTTCATCTAGCTTTTAGTTTTCTTTTGGTTTTATAGTTTTGCAATTTTTCCTTTAATAATATTATTGCACACTTAAAAATCAATCAATAAATTGTGTTTTACTAAATATGCAGTTATCATTTTATGAACTATGCTGAACTTTCTAATATATAGTGAATATTTTAGTATGTACGCTAAATAGTTTAAGTGCATACTGAATTTTTAGTATTTCAAGAATATTATACAATACATATTTTTATTTCAAATTGTTTTTAAGTCACTAAATCCTAAAAATTATCTAATAGTTGTTTTTTCATAGGAAAATCAACTGAAAAATGTAAGCAGAAAGGAATACAAGAAAAGTCGCTCAAGGGACTGCACTGGTTGAAAAGTAGAAAAGGTTGGCATTCTATTTTTTTTAGAACCAGGTTGGCATTCAGTTAGTGACTGCTCACGAGGAGTTACACTGAGTTTTCTTTCCAGTTTTGTTTAGGGTTTTCCGTCTGGTTTTCAGTTTTCTTACTTATCAATTAATATTTATTTTTTATTTTTATTTTTCATATTCGGATTTTATTCCCGTTTATGTTTTACCTTTTCCTAAATTCATCTTTGTTTTTTTCCTTTCTTTCCATTTCCTTGCATTTGTAATTTCTCATTTTTAATGATTTTGTTGTGCAATTAAAAATTTACCAATAGACTTTGATTCTTTTAAATACACAATTAACATTTTATAATATATGGTGAACTTTTAAATATATAGTAAATATTTATATTGTACATTGAATATTATTAAACACGCACTGAATATATTTTTAATATTCCTGGTTATTTATTTAAAGTATATATTTATATTAATATGTTTTAAAATATTTATATTCTAAAATACGCACAGTTAGTTTTCAAATGAAAATCAACTGATAAAAATGAATATTTTTGTTTTGCGGGTGGATAAAAATGAATATAGAATGAATAGAACAATAAGACTCCGTGCATCATGGATTGCTCCATGGGAGTGCACCATGGATTGCCGCAGTGGGCTGGCAAATTACGCTCAATCTTCTGTGCAGCCTATACTATTTGCGGTCTTTCCAATTTGACGCTTCAACAAGACTCCGTTTTTCATAGTGTTTAGGACCGTTCAATCCTTCTAAAGTTTATTATTGGTCATGGGAACGTTCCAGAATGGAATTCTAAGTTTTTTTTGTTTTATAACTTATTCACAATTTCAAATATGTCATATTTTAGAAATGTTCCTGTTTTTTTAACTATCCAGAAATTACAAAAAAAAAATTAAATTTTAAAGATATTCCCAAATGTGAAAAAGCTTTCGAATTCTAAAACTCTTCACAAATTTTGGAAAGTTAAAAACTTCAAAATGTGTCCAGAGGTTTAGAAATTTTTTGATATTTTTTATAAAATATTTATGCTTTTTCCAAAAAAAATTAATATTTTTTTGAAAAATCAGCATTTATAAAATATTTATTTAAAAAATCAGTCATGATTTCAAGACTGAAATAAAAATTATTAAAAACCAGGCAAGGCCAAAATAATAAGGAATCGTCTAAAACCTAGTATAACCAAAAAAACATTTAGCAACTCTCACTCATGGTGGCTTGTGAGGGTCATCCTTCTAGTTGATGCAAAAGGCATATCATCAAATAGGAGGTCCCATTTATTTGACACTAGGTGCGTTAAATAGGTGGTGTCAAACAGCCGACCACCCATGTCATTGTTGTCTGAAATTACTAGTATTACTAGATGATACCCCACACGTTGCTGCGGAGATATTTTGTAGTATATTTCATCGATATTTAATTGTGTGCAACATGAATATTTAAAGTAATAAGGTGTCCGCTAAAACTAAAAATACATATAATTTATTGTGATTGATTATTATACTTTAAAATATAAATAGCATAATAGAATGAAATTTCTCATGCGTGTTTGCATGTTGAGGTGAATATTTTCCTATATATGGTTGCATGTTGAGGTGAGCTTTTTGCCATGTATAATGCATGCTGAGATGACATGCTTCCATGAGAGAAATAGTTAATTAAGGTAGCTATTTAAATATAGAATATTACATAAGTTGAGGTTCTATGACGTTATATGTGCGGCAGTTGCAGTCTTGGGGATACCTGGACATGTTTGCACAAAGTGATTAATAGTGGCAGTGAACGCCGTGCAATTCCTATGGTATAAAATAATTGTTGATTGCTCGCAGCGACCTGCTATGAGCTCGCCCAGGTTGGCATTTGGTTACTGCCGCACCTGAGCGGTTTCACTGAGTTTTCTCTCTTAGTTTGTTGGGGTTTTTCCGTTTAGCCTGGTTTTAGTTGTTTTTCCAATTTATAATTCATTTCTCATTCTCTTTTTCATATTCGTTTTTTGTTCCTGCTTAAGTGTTTTTCCCCTTTCCGCCTTTTCCCGATTTCATTAGGGTTCTGGTTTTTCTTTTGGTTTTCTTGCTTTTGCACTTTCTCCATTGTTTTAATAATTTTACTGTACAATGAAGAAGTCCTCAATATATGGTGAATACTTTTTAATATATAGTGAACATTTTTCGATATATGGTGAACTTATTAATATATAGTGAATATATTAAGTATACACTGCACATTTTTAAAGACACACTGATTTGTTTAATATGTGACGAATATCTTTTTAATATATTTTATTTAGCATTTCCTAAATATTTTATTCCTAAAAAACGATCCAACAGTTAGTTTTCCAAGGGAAAATCGACTAAAAAAGAAATAAAAGGAAGTCGCTCAATGGAGTGCACCACGCATTGGCAGGTGGGCTGGCCAACTAGGCTTGAACCTGTGTGTAGCTCTTACTATTTGACGCCTCTATTTTAGACTTCCCTTATTTGATGCTTCAAACAAGACTCCGTTATTTATAGTTTTTGGCACGGTTCAAACCTTCTAGAAGGTTTTAGACTAATTTATTATCGGTTTTAGGAACCTTCTAGAAGTTAATTTGCAGTTTTATTCTTCTTCTTATTATTTTGTTTTGAGTGTTTCTTTCAAAAAAATGTTTACAAGTTTGAAAATTCATGATTTTGAAAACTGTTCACGTTTTAAAAACTTTCAGAAATTAGAAAAACTATCGGAGTTTTTAAATAAATACTGGCTATTTTTTTTTGGAATTTGTAAAGCAGTTCCAAAAATTTTGTAAGCAATCATAGTTTTCAAAATATGTGTGCAGTTTTCAAAAAATGTTCAAACTTTTGAGAAAATATTCCGTTTTTTCAAAACATATAAAAATTCTAAAATGTCCACCTTCTAAAGAATGTTCATGAAAAATATTCACGATTTATTTTGATAATTAATAAAATCTCCTAAGAAATACAGTAGAAAATATCAAAAAGAAGAAGCATCTAAAACCTAGTAAAACAAAAATATTGTAGCAACACTCGCTTTAGCAGCTTAGACTAAAATGCATTGGGCCAGTCGTCATGGAGCGTAGAACTAGTGTGTCACCCACCCATTTGAGAAAATACTCACAATTTGAGAAATATTCATTTTACTGAAAACATAGTAAAAAGTTCTCAAATGTCCACTTTCTAAAGAATGTTCATGAAAAATATTATTATTTTTATGTTAATAATTAATAAAATCTCCTGAGAAATAGAAAATTCCAAAACAAATAAAGAATCATCTAAACGTAGTAAAACAAAAATATTGTAGCAACACTTGCTTCAGCAGCTTACACTAAAATGCGTTGGCCCAGTCGTTATGGCATGTGTGTGTCATCCTTCTATTTGGCGCAAGGATCGTAGCACGAAATAGGAGGTATACTTATTTGACACTAAAGGCGTCAAACTGACGTCTCAAACGGCCGGGCAACCATGTCGGTGCTGCCTAAAATTTCTCACCGGCGTTGGTATCCCCGAGCCAATCAATGTTTAGACCCCACCAAGCCCACTCAAGGAGTTGTTTGATTCGCAGAAAGCCCACACTAGTTACTGCAAAGCATATATGTGTTTTTCATGTCAATTACTTTATGTGCAAGTTCTAAAAAACACGCTTATATGTGCATATAAAAAAAGGGTGCAGTGCAGGAACTTCACAGCTAAACGGTAAAGCTTATATCTTGTTGTTCAGGTCATAAAACTACTTTGTTGTACATGCTTTCTCTACTTTAAATGGCAAGCTTATGCTGTCTATATAATGGCAATGACAATGACAGTGTAGCAGCACACAGTAGCACTTTTTCCACAAAAAAAGAAGAAGAAGCACACAGTAGCACTCACAGTGACATGGCGTCCTACAGGTTAGTCAGACATTGAGATGTTGCCGATGATCACCTCTTAGTAGTTTTTTTTCCTTTTCTTAAGTAAAACATCACCTCTTACCAGCTGAAATCTATAGCTGGACACGAGCTAAGACCATGTAGTTTTTTTTTTGAGGATCAATCACTCCCTTTTATTCTTTTCTTTTGAGACAAATTCCCTTTAATTCAATCACGCTCAGACCATGTAGTGTGGCAGACTGGAACGCGGCCGAAACTAAAAAAAGCCGTCATGATCCACGGCCCGTTCATGATCTTCTTAGCTCCAGTTGAACTGCTCTTAGTTTTTCCTTTTGCAGTAACTCAATTATATAGTCCCCTAAAAGGAGTAACTCAATTAGTACAACAGATAATTCTAAAAGAGGACACTGTTTTTCTTTTGCGGAAAAAGTCACTTTCTCGTAAAAACACAATATTTTTTTTTTTGCGGAAGAAACTTCCAATATATTCATAATCTATCATGGCGTTACAGAAAGCACAATAGTTCTTGTGTAACTTTGCAATGCTCTGCTTGATTAATCATCACTATTGTGCGGCAGATTCTGCCAACTAGATATTTTTTTCCGATGAACTAGAAATTAAACGTTGTTAACGTGCCAGTACAGTACATCCCGAACATGTATGTCATTTGTTAAGCATTTCTGGGCTTATGTATTTAAGCTGTATGTATTGACCGTCATACAGTAACACTGACAGTGAGAGATGGCGCACCGTTTCCGGGCGGCCTAATTATCCGGTTATGCCGTCTTGACCATCATACAACACGTGACGCTGACAGCTTCTCTTTTTTTTTTGCGAGAAAATTTCCGATCTATTCATCTTCAATCATGGCAGTACAACGAATACCAGAAATAATAGAAATTACATCCAGATCCGTAGACCACCTAGCGACAACTACCAAAGATCAAGCGAGCGAAGGCGCGCGCCGTCATCGCCCTCCATCGCCGGAGTCGGGCACAACTTGTTGTAGTAGACGGTCGGGAAGTCGTCGTGCTAAGGCCCGTGAGGACCAGCGCACGTAACACAACCCCGCAGATGAAGAATAACGTAGATCGAAAAATCCAATCCAAGACACACGAACGTGAGCGAACAACGGCGAGATCCGAGCAAATCCACCAAAGATAGATCCGCCGGAGACACACCTCCACATCGCCACCAACGATGCTAGACGATCGCCGGAACGGGGCTAGGCGGGGAGACCTTTATTCCATCTTCAGGGAGCCGCCGCCGTCTCGTCTTCCTGAGCAGGACACAAACCCTAGCAAAACTGAAAGAAACGATTAAAAACGGAGCCCTCCCGCTACTGAGACGAGACGTGACACTGAGAGTGACACGCTACTTTGCGTTTCTAGTTGGTCTTGAAGCTGACCCAGTCGTATATTACTTTTTTTCAAGAGAGAGCACGCAAATTACATGCCTTAACTTTATGAGAAAAGTATACTTTTCGTCCCTTAATTCTAGGCGGAGTCTAGATTTGGTCCCTCAACTTTATAGAAGGCAGAGGGTAAATTACAAGAAATTCAGACAAGCTTTCACCACAGCCCGGTCAGACATTACGATGTTACTGATGATCACACACACGCTAATAAGAAGATGCATACGATTTGGCCTCTCATCTTATTAACTAAGACAACATGCTTGATGCTTGCACAATTAATTAAAAGTTTAAAACACACAAACTTAACGGACACTCACACTACGTTACATCGATAGAACATGTCTCACATGTCGGCGGCGATCCCCTCGTCGCCGGTGACGGCGGTCTCGATGTCCTGGCCACGCCTGTTTGGGGCGGCGCAGTTGTTCCGGATCTCGCCCTTGTTGCCGGTGAGGAGGTCCATGTTGCTCATCTTGGTCATGGACCTGGCGAACTGCTCGAAGAAGGCGCCCTGGTTGAGGGAGAAGCGGGTGGCCATGCGCTTGGTGGTGGGGTGGTCTATGAGGCCCTGGTCCGACTTGAACAGGCCCTGCCTCGCGATCAGGTCGAAGTAGTACTTGTTGTCGAACACGTCCGGCGTGCGCACGTCGAGGTTCTGGGTCAGGGTGCCGGCTGGGTTGTCCCCGGCGCACTTGTTCCGGAGAGAGGTGGCGAACTTGGAGTCGATGGACGGGTTGGTGTCGAACACCGGCTTGAAGCGGTCCTCGAAGGCGGGGCAGTGGGCGACGCCGAAGGTGTGCGCGCCGGAGAGGGACACCAGGTCGGCCACGTCGAGGGCGCGGTCGCCGAAGGAGGAGACGAGGGTCGACACATTGAAGAAGGGCGCCGGCAGGAGGCCGACCTGGTCCTTGGTCGCGGGGGCGAGGGCGTCGCGGCGGCCGAGGGCGACGTCGAAGCGGGGGCCACCGGCCTTGACGAGGGAGTCGCGGGTGGCGAGCACGGTGATGTCGGCGCAGGAGACGGTGGGCCCGCAGGCGCGGTGCACGGCGGCGCGGATGCGCTCGATGAGGTCGAGCGCCACGGGGCGGAGGGTCTGGTTGGGGACCTCGTTGAGCTCGCTGCCGGCGCCCTTGAGCAGCACGGACGCGTCGCAGCCCTGCGGGAAGCAGTCGTGGAAGAGGATGCGGATGAGCGCCGGCGCCACGCCGACGTCGCGGCGGAAGGTCTCGGCGACGTGGAACTCCACGATGTGCTCCAGGTCCGGGCACGTCGCGGCGTGGAAGTTCGGTGACAGCTGGCCCTCCGACGAGTGGACGGCGGCGCAGACCAAGGCCAGGACGGCGACGGCCGCTGCTGCTCTGGACGCCATCGCTGAGGCTGAGCTTCTACCTTCTTGCACCTAGCTAGCTAGCTAGCTAGCTTAGCTACGTGGTACGACTGAGGGAGGGAGGGAGGGTCGTGTGGCTTGCACAAGATACCCACTAACCCCTTGCTATTTATACACCGAACGGCTAGTCACCTCCGAGCTGGCTGGCTCGATCCGATCCACATGTGATGTTCAAGTCGTAGAGATTAACTAGACAAGTGAGAAGACTAGTCGCAGAAAGAGAGAGACTAATTGCAAATTAAAGAGGAAGATGCAACATGTGCAAGTTGCATGGACAAAGGTCATGAAAATCAACTGGCTGGGTAGGGTAGCGTACCTCAGCTCGTGTCTCTTCCTCGAACTTTCCTCCTTGTTTCCACGTGAACTTTCACCTAACACTACAGTGACATGCATGTTGGACATAGTACTATATTATTATAGTATATATGCAAGGAAAAAAGTGGCATAGATTGCTAGACAGATTCCATGAATCGAGTACGTGCTTGCTAATTTGGTAGGGCATAATTTACGGATCAAGCAAGAGCATCCAGTTGGATCTACTTAACGGACATGGTATCATTCTGAACGACACCAAGCTACGGGCTGAGCGATTGATTAGTTAATGGCGGCTACCGAAGATAAATTAAGCTATAGGCGTGGTTAGTTGGGGGTCAAGTGTCGTCTTGTCTCTCGGACGAGACGATGCATGCAAAGCTACGTACCACTTGCATGAGAAGATAAAAGTTCGCCGCCGGGCACGTGCTGCACTGCACCACAACACTAGTAATACTATATTGGCCACGTACGTACGTACACTGGATCGGGTCAGTCATGGGCATGGTCGGTATGGACGCGTGCTTTCCTAGTTCCTATCCAAAGAGTCATTGGCTCTTCTATCGTCGCACCTCCTCCTCCTTCAGCATCATCAGCAAATAAATAAATGAATGCATGAAGACTTGTTCTTCTTTGCATGTTCACTGAAAGCTACCGCTGGAGGTGATCGGACGGGCTGCATTTCTGCCACTCCACATCCACCACAGATCCCTACAAAACCATGCACAGTATGTAAACTACGTAGATCACATGGTAATCCGTCATACATATAACATATAAACATAACAATTCGACATAGATATTTAGAAACATTATAATTGAGCACTTTTCGAGGCATCTCAGGCTACCAGATTCTCAGCCATCGATTCTCGCGATCCAATCGTTCTAGGTCATCCGATTGACGCAGAAATCCCTCTAGGGCGCGCCGTGGATCGTGGTCGGCCTGATTCGTGAAGGGTCACTACTCCGTAACATTTTTGGAGGCCCATGGTTCATCCGGGACTGTGTACGTCGCTGCATCGAGCAGGCCTTCTCCCCCGATGAATGGAGCAAGCCCTTCTCCTCCAACAGTTCCACTCCCACCCAGCTCGCTACAACCCAAGCCGCCAGTGCGCCATGGGGGTCGAGCCGGCGGCCGACGTGATGAAGCACGCGGCCACGCCGCCCTTTCCCAGACGCCCTGGTAGCACCGCCTTCTTCTCCCCCTGATGCCCCTCATGAGCACCGTCGCGATGAGGACCTGCTCCATCTCCCTCTGCTGCCCCGTTTGAGCATCGTCGCGATCTCGACATGCTCCAGCGACGCCCGCCCGATCGAGCTCCTCTGCAGCCAGCAAGACCTCCGCCTTGATCTCCCTTTGCCGCTGCTAGCAGTACGTGTTCCTTCTCCCCTCTTCCGTCACGGTCGAGCGCCGCCGCCAGCAGGACGTGCTCGAGCGACGCCGGCACGACCTAGCTCATTCACCTGCACGCCCTCCACTCTGGCCAATAGAACTCCATGACATAGTTGAAAAATAGTCTTTCTGGGCTATGATATTGCAACCTGGATCTTACAGATTACTCATGGAAGTGATTTTAATGCCATTTTAGGCAAACACGAGTACCAAAATCGGCACCGTCTAATCAGTAGTTTTTGGTCATTGTAGGTCGAAAAGCGCAATGAAGGATTTTTCTTTCTCCTAGAGTCATTCATTCATATGAAAAGGGAAGTGCTGACAGATAAATCATATGTCCATACGCCATGTGCTTTCCTCCGTTTATCTTTCAGTGAAGTCATTCTTGTTCAGATTGAAGATATGCACTTCACCTTCATAATGTGTATTCTTATGTTCCATCAACTCGAGTATGTCATTATAGGTTGCAGACTTGCATTATGGATCTTCAACTATTATTTTTCTCGAATACACCTAGGCCTAGCTGACCAGTGATTTTGTAGTTCTTTGACCAGATCCATCTTTTCACTGGCTTTTCGACATTTCCTCCAAGTGATTGTTTAAATTTTTATTACTGTATAAGAATGGAAGTATAACAAGTTCATTTGTTCTACTAAGCAATACTTATTTAATTTGCATATTCATGTGACGAGTATGTAACATCTTTTTTTTCATTCTATGTACATCCGTCAAGATACTATATAGCTCACCAAGAAGATATGGGAGCACTGATTATGTACCCTCAAATAATGTTTCTACTGAAATAGATATTACTAATTTCTTTGGATTGTTATTTTGCAAAATTTGATGTATTGCCTTGGCCAATTCTTACGGAGAATCTTAAGACCACTGCAGATTTATGAAGAACCATGAAGAAAAATCCACATATATGGAATGGAACTAAAAATCTTATGGGATTGGAAATAGCAATTGATGAACTAAAGAAGATACAACTTGTCAGCTCAGTTAGGTTCTACTCTATGTAATTTCTTTTTTCATTTTTCCTGCTGTTAAAAATGATGTCTAATATTGTATGGCTTTTGCTTGGTCAGTTTTTTATTTGTCTGGGAAGGATGAACTAGATATCTAGAGATAAAGTTGTGGAGCAACTTCTACTTTGCCAGCCATGTTACATATACTTGGAGATTTTTCTTTGTTGAAATTTAACCCATTTTAGAAAAAAACCATCTGAATTGGTTGTACAGCTGAGTTTGCAACTTTTCTTTTGCTTATTTGAATGCACTCCATAATTAATGGATGTAATATTTAGAGGGCAAACAGACCATTTTTTTGGCATATGGTACTAACTGTGAAGTTTCCGCCAATCATCACATATGTTCTGGTTGATGCTCTCATATTGCGTAAAACTGAAAATGTATGAATATATTACATATTTGAAGTTCTTTCCATTCCCATCAAGTGTCAATGCCATGCCGCATGAGTTCTCAATTTGTTAAAGAGGTCATGACGTCAGTTATGCCATCGATGTGATATTCCATTGTCATGTCCATGATGTATGACGTGTGAATTTCCTTACAGTAGTATCAACTGATCAACTTTAGGGTGACGGTAACACTCAATAAAATCTGCTCACAGGTGTAGATCAGGTGGTTGCTTTTTCTTTCAGGGTAGATCAGATGGTTGCTTTGCATTACCAATCGACCAGATAGTTAGAGTTGTGAGTATAGTTTCTCCTATTTCGATAGTTCATACAGATATGAGTAATGAAGTGTTTTTGAGTAATTTATCATTTATTTATTAATAATACACATACAGTTGCTTGATTAAATTACTTGCTAAGCTTTGTGAGCAGTGGAGGATTTAGTACAAATTGTTGGCTTTGTCCCTAGAATTCTTTCTTTTTTTGTAAGATAGTTCCTCTACAATACATGCTTTTCCTTCTTCACAACCCATTGCGAACTATTGCACTCCTTCGTTGCGAACCCCTCTTCTATCACTATCATTTTATTGAAAAAATAGAAGGGTGCAGCAACGCGTGCCATCAATGATCTAGTAACATTCAAAGTTCGTCACAATCTGATCCAAAAGGGTCTGCTGGAGTTCATCACATAGCTAACTTAATACTACTAATTTAAAATAAGAGAGGGCCGTTAGATTTCACCACTTCCTCGTCGGACACTTCCCCTTGGGGTCTTGGGAGCGGTGGCTGTCCTCGGCCTAGGCATTGGCGGCAGGCAAAGCGTCGCCATCCGTCGTATCGCTGTCCGATGCCAAGGAGAAGGAGGAGATGATGATCCCTGCCATGCACTGGGGTGCTGCGGAGCTACAACTGCCCAACCGGCCTGCTACCAACGCCGCGGAAGAGGAGCTCCCGCCCAGGTCCATTCGCGACCGACGGAGGGTAATGCAAAGTGCTAGCTCATCCTTGTCGGCCGCTGACGAGATAGAGGACTCTGCAGCGAGCTTCACCCAGTTGATGGAGTCGGAATCACTGTCGAATATGGTGGAGGGTAGGGGACTGGGCGGAAAGAGGAAGGGGATGCGACGGATGAGGAGCGGAGAGGTCGAGCGACTGAGGTTTGCCAAGGGGGTTCGTTCGTCTTCAGGTTTTTGTGGGGCAGGTGAGGGGTGGGGCTGGCCACATTTGGGCTGATGCAACAAGGCAGACGCGCCCGGGCCTCCCCATATCCTCCTCGGATTTGGGCTGGATATGAGGGGTATCGGTCAGCCCGGAAATTTAGGGCCGGTACGAGGAGCTCGTCTAGGTCGGTTTTTTTTATTTGACAGACCAGTGATATGGCCGTCCGTCTGAGTGTATAGGGAGGTTTGGGTTGCACGTCTGTAGACGCTCTTACAGTTTGTTGTCAAATTTCTGACAGCCTTTTTTTCATTTTGGGAAAATTTCTGTCACCAGCCGGAACTGAAACTCTTGGTACCAAAATCCCAAACTCACGAGGGAGTGCTCCCGGTAAGCAAAACCAGGCCGAGTAAGACCCCACGTGTGCGAAACAACTACCATATCATCGGCTTCACAACTTTAATTATACCATCTCCAACAACATGTTGATTAGTTTCTTGGTAGATATATTCATGCTATCAATCAATAATGTCCCTCCTTCATCAGGTTTATTTGGCACCTCATATTTTGGATCAAATTTTGGCCATTTATATAACTAAAAACTTATGGTTTATATGCTATAAAAAGTATATCATTGGATTTCTATTTGAAAGGGGATTCTAATCATATCATTTTTGTGACATATAGTTTATATTTTATTAATTATCGCTGCATTTACAAATTCGAATTCATGGTTTGTTAAAAGTAAATATAAATTTGGAATATATTTATTTTTAAAAATATATACAAAAGAAAGAAAACCAGTGGAAAACATTAAAAAATTTAACCTGCAGGATGCTAATTGGGCCAGCTAAACTGGACGCCCGCAGTGGACAACGCTATGTTCCATCGCTTGTCAGGCGATGTGTAGACGCGCCCGTCGTGAGACGTCAAGTCAGAGAACCGGTTTTATGTGCACATAGCGAGCGCGCACACACACCCGCGCTATGGTGGGTCCGCCCATTTATTACTGAATTTTTCAAAAACAGATCTGTATATTTAAAGAATAAAATGCTATAAACATTTGAAAACTAAATACTACATTATGCAAAAAATTATAATCTTTATGTCTATGTGTACAAATGTTTGTCCTATTTCCCTATATGTGAAAAACATTATAAAAAATTTCATCACCTATTGAAAAATATTTGTTCGCTATTTAGCAGATTTTTTCCTTGTATTTTCAAAATGGTTGTTGCATATTTGAAAAATATTCACCTCCTATTTTAACAGCATTTTCACCATGTTTTGTAAAAAAATTCATCATGTATTAATGAAATGTTCATCTTGTGTTTTAAAAATGGTCACCATGTATTTAAACATTTTTTATCATGTATTTGAAAATGTTCATAATTTAAAAAATGTATTTCATGCAATCTAATAGATTAATTATTTTCCATATATTGTGAATATATGCTCATATACTGAAAGAAAAATTCCAAACAATAAAATAATAAATCAAGAACCAAAAATACAAAACACAAAGTACTAAAAATACATTAAAGAAAAAGTGAACATACAATTAAAAAGAAAAGGGGAAAAGAAGAAAAATGAAATCCTGACATGGCGTGCCCCTGCGAAACAAGAAAACGAAAGATGAAAAAAAAGAGCAAAAACACAAGAATTGAGATTGCTATTTCAGTTCTTGCAGCTTAGTCAGACATCACGATTTAGGAAATCTAAAAGACAATATTATGATGCTACTGAAATCTTACACCGGCGTGCAAAAGGAAGCTCGGTCGACCCTATGCTAGGAAGCATACGAGCTAAGCACTCACTTATCTTATTGACCAGATAGCACAATACCACTCACACAAACACCATTGTGCGTGTATCCTGCCATTCCTCACGAGCACTACGTTACTTCATCTCTCACATGTCGGCGGCATGGCCCTCGTCGCCGGCGCGGGTGGTACATTAGCTTTTTGAGCACAGTACGGACATAAACGCTCATATACATGCGCATACACTCACCCCTATGAATGCACACACACACACACCCTACCCTTATGAGCACCTTCAAAAGACTGAGCTGGCATATCATCTTCAAATTTACAAAGTCACCGTAGGCACCTCGTCGTCGAACGGAACATCTCCTCCCACTGAAAACGCATCGCCGGAAATCCTGAAATAAATTCAGAAATAAATGCGAGCATCATGACTTGAATCCTTGTGGGCTGGAGATACCACAGTCTCTCTAACCATCCAACCATAGGTTGGTTCACGGTTGGTACATTAGCTGAGCAGCTACCGCAGTAATGGGCCGGCCGATAGTGAAAATTGTGACAATAAAAGAAAAAAGGAAAAAAAAAGAAAGAAAAACCATATACATATGGCACAGCCTCACGAAATAAGAAGCCGAAAGATGGAAAACAAAAGGTGAAAACACAAGAACTGAGATTGCTATTTCTGGTCTTGCAGCTTAGTCAGACATTACGATTTTGGAAACTAAAAGACGACATTACGATGGTACTGAAATCTTACACCGGCGTGCAAAAGGAAGCTCGGTCCACCCTATGCTAGGAAGCATACGAACTAAGCACACTCATCTTATTGACTAGACAGCACAGCACACTCACACACAAACACATCGTGCGTGCATCCTACCGTTCACTCACGAGCACTACATTATTTCATCTCTCACATGTCGGCGGCATGACCCTCCTCGTTGCCGTGGGCGGTTTCGATGCTGACAGGCTTGTTGGGGACGGCGCAGTCGTTCCGGATCTCGCCCTGGTTGCCTGTGAGCACATCCATGGTAGTCATCTTGGTCATGGACTTGGCGAACTGCTCGAAGAAGGCGCCCTGGTCGAGGGAGAACCGGGTGGCCAAGGCCTTGGTGGCCGGGTGGTCGATGAGGAACTGGTCTGACTTGAACAGCCCCTGCCTTGCTACCAGGTCCAAGTAAAACTTGCTGTGGAAGGCGTCTGGCGTGCGCACGTCGAGGTTATGCGTCGCGGCGAACTTGGGGTCGATGGCCGGGTTCGGCCCGAAGCCTAGCTTAAAGCGGTCCTCAAAGACCGAGCAGTGCGCGACGCCGAAGGTGTGCGCGCCAGAGAGGGCCACCGGGTCTGTCACGTCGAGGCCACGGTTCTTGAAGGACTGGATGAGCATGGGCACATCAAAGGATGGCCCCGGTAGCTTGCCGACCTGGGCGCGCGTCGCGGCGGCCGAGGGCCACGTCGAATCGTGGCCCGCCGGCCTTGACGAGTGCTTCGCGGGTGGCGAGCACGGTGATGTCGGCGCAGGACACCTTATTGTCCTTGCAGGCGGTGTGCACCGCGTTGCGGATGCGCTCGATGAGGTCCAGCGCCGGCCGCCGAAGTGTAAAGTTGGGCCCCGTTGGCTGCTCACCGCTGGTTGCGTTGAGGAGCACCGATGCGTCGCAGCCCTGTAACCACGGTACAGTAATAAGCGACATTCAATTGTACACACATATACATAGATACAAACATACTCCGTTTTAAAATGCTTGTCTTCCTTTTAGTTTAAATTTAAACTGAAACTACCTAAGTATTTTGGGAGGGAGGGAGCACATATTTCTGACATTGATACGCACCTGTGGGAAGCAGTCGTGGAAGAGGATGCGGATGAGGCCGGGCGCCACGCCGACGTTGCCCCGGAAGGTCTCCGCCACGTGAGACGCCACGATCTGGTCTAGCTGCGGGCACGCCTTCTTGTAGAAGTCAGGGGACAGATTCCCGGCGGCTGCTGCCGAATGTGCGGCGCAGACCAAGGCCAGCACTACAACAACGGCTGCTGCTGCTCTGGACGCCATTGCTGAAGCCGAGCTTCCTCTTGCTTGCAGCTAGGTAGCTATGGCCTATGAGGGAGGAGAGGGTCGTGTGGCTTGCACAAGATACCCACTAACCCCTTGCTATTTATAGACGGGTAAGGACCTCCATACTGAGTACCTAGCTGCCTGGCTCGCTCGATGCGATCCACCAGATAAGATGGAGAGACCCTAAACCCTAATTACAAAAGGGGAACAAGATTCATGTGCAAGTCGCAAGAATCAAGGTCAGAAAATCAACCGTTCCTTGAACGTTGCTCCTCTTGGCTCCTACTGTATGCATTTGCACGTGACACCCCCGCATGAGTTATTTACCCAAAACCACCACATTTAGGGCTAGGGTAACAACTTAAAACCACATTTGTGCCAGGGCACAAAAAACCACCAAACTCCGCGCCTAACCAGTAACACGGTGCACTGATGCTCGGATTTGGTTGCGAAAACAGCCAAACCAACAAGTAGGGCCCGCATGTCAGGCTGACGTGGCATGCTTATGTAGACAATATGCTGAGTTGGACGAAGGTCCCACTTGTCAATGACTCGAGTGCTTTCTCCCATCCCTTCTTCATCCTCCGGCTAAGGGACGCACAGAGGCCGTGCTCGCCGCTGCTTGACCACGGGCGCTGCCCCTCCCCGCGTGCCTCCGTGGTGTAGGTACCGCCCCCTCCCTGCGCTCCTCCCCGCCGCCGGTGGACAGCCAGATCTGGTGCGTCGCAACCATCTGGGCACGCCGCCGCCCGTGCCGATACACCCATGGCGCCACCCGCGCCGATCCACCCAAGCCTCGGGAACCCTAGCTAATCCCCTCCAAACGCTGGGCTCTCCTCCCTCCAACGTCGCCTCTCTCTTCCTCCCTATCCTATGCCGCCGCTCAAGCTAGCGCACAGAGCGCTGCCATGGCCACGAGTCATCAGCCACCGTGCCAAGTGACCACGAACAGGCCCGCCTCGTTGCCTTAAAACCTTGACTCGATGCACTACTTCGAATAGCCACATAAATAGAACGGAGGAGGCCCGACGGGGATGAGTTCGTTGTCTTCCTCCGGTTCGGCCGCCGCCGCGTCTCCTTGAAATTCGCCGGCTCCACCGCACCCGGGCCACTTCCGTTCTCCTGGTACGCTCTGAGACATCTCTGCTGAGCCCCTGGACATTCCCCCTTCGACCTCTCCGACCTCGAGTGCACTCCCCCGCCACGCCATGCTCTGACAGCCGCCGGCGAGCTCTGTGGCCTCGCATCTGACCGTCCTAGGCACCCCGATGACCTTCCTCGGCCACATGGGCCCCCCTTGGTCACGACACTCTTCCCCGTGCTCTGGCTGCGTCAAGTTCATCCCCATGCCTGCAAGAACAAGCTCCCCAACGGACGCCCATAAGTTGTTTGATGAAATGCCCCATAGAAATAGAGATGGGAAGAAGATGACCGTTTAGTCATTGACAGGTGGGTCCGGTGTCTTATTTGCCACCTCAGTTGGTCAAACTTTTTGATCTTTGCCACGTCAGCCTGACATGCGGGCCCTACTTGTCGGGTTCGCTGTTTTCTCGAGCAATCTCAACGATTAGTGCTCTGCGTTACTGGTTAGGCGCAGAGTTGGTGGTTTTTTATGCCCTGACACAAATGTGGTACCAAGTTGTTATCCTAGCCCGAAATGTGATGGTTTTGGGTAAATAACTCCCCCCGCATATGCTACAGAGCCTTACTATATTTGTAAGGAAAAAGTAGACCACACTGCCCGATTGATTCCATGCATGGAGTAGGTGTCCATACAAGTTGCGGATCAAGCATCGATCGAGTCCATATAGAATCATTTTGAATGGCACGGGTTGTAATTTGTACAGGCATCTCTCGGAGGATCAAGATGCATGCATGCCTATCTAGCTACGCACCACTTGCAAGACAAAAACCGCTGAAAGCGTGCAATTGCTCCACTGCACCACTAGAGTTATACACTGAGCGCGTGCGTTCGTTGCCCAAGAAAAAGTCATGGCTCTTCCTCTTCGATCGTCGCCAATCCATCAATAGGCCATTAAAGAAACAAGAGAACCTGTGTTAGCACTAATCCTGATATTTCTATCTGCATGTTTATTTCCGTTTGCATGTAGCGAGCCAGTTTGTTTGGGTATGCAGATGTACGTGAGATGCGTCTGAGCTGATAGTGTCAGTTGTGCGTGCGTGCATGAAGCCGGCGCCGTTACCGTGTGAAACGGTGGTACATGCAATGCAAGCATTGAGGCCAACAGTCTGCATCGGAGTTAGCCGAGTGAGTCAGCCATGTTTAAAATTAGTCAAGAAACTAGCTAGCTGCAATGTGTGTGTCCCAGGCATGTGGATCTCAGCTCAAGTAGTGGCTAAGTGAGTTAGTCGTGTGTGTGCATGTATCCATTAGACTAGGTCGTGCAGTTAGTGGCGTGAGTATGGACTTAGTGGTAGGGCTTAGCTAACTATTTATATCTACTACTCCCTCCGTTCCTAAATATTTGTCTTTCTAGAGATTTCAACAAGTGACTACATACGGAGCAAAATGAGTGACTTTACACTTTAAAATATGTCTATATACATCCGTATGTGGTAGTCCATTTGAAATCTTTAAAAAGACAAATATTTAGGAACGGAGGGAGTAGGAGGCATCAGAGTTGTAATCAAGTTAAGAGAGAAATAAAAGGCCGTTGGTTGTGTGAAGCAGCACGTCCCTAAAGCTGTGTCCCTCTGTGCTTGTGTGAGTGTTGTGGGAGACCGCCAGAGAGCTAGTAGCTACCTGGGTGAGTCCAGAGAGTTAGCTCAACAACCTGTTCTTCCCATGGCCCATGCATGTGACTTGATACTCAAACTCTGAAAGCTAGTACCGTCCCAGTCAAATTACTCTCAGCTTTTTTTTAGCCCAGAGCTCATTATTAGCCTAGAACAACACGCGAGTAGTGAAATGTAGTGTCGGTTGCTAGGCAAGGAAGGCCCAGGAGGGAAAATCTTCCTCACACAGAGCATCTCCAATGATACTCTCCAAGGAAGGCCCAGGACTACTGGTCATGGAAATGGAATTATGAAAGAACAGTAAAATTCAGTGGTTGTTCAGCTTATAGAATGATTGTCGACACAAGAAAAAAACGGAGAGAGGATTGGCTTGATCAGAGGCCGGGATCCTCGAACAATTCAGCTAATGAGAGGACAAAGATGTGGAAAACTCAAGTACCGGCTAAATTAAGGGTTTTTCTGTACCGACTCGCACAGCAATACCTGCGGACGAAGGGCGTGCAGATGAAGAGGAATATGGCAACCACAAGTGCTATGTGTGGTGTTGAAGATTCATGGACCCCCGGGCAAAAAAAGAAGAAGGTTCATGGAGCCATAGATCACGACCTTCTGCATGAGACGATAGCATGAGGAAGTGTGCTGCCCTTTGCGCGGAAGCATATACCTCCAGGGCTCATGGCAGTCGGATAAGCGGGCTGCCAGACATGGGAAAGACAATGGAGATCAACCGCGGCCAGCCATCGACCTGTCAAGGGTATCCGTGTCGTGGGAATGGATATCCGCCGGCATCACCCATATACTAGATTTACCTTAGTCCGGTGTAGTTTTTAGTTACAAAATGTCCAAAATGTAATGAATTTCATCCGGTTTATATGAAATCCGCCGTGTTTCCACGAATTTTGTTCGATTAGTTCAAACAATGGTTGAAATGTATGTAGGCAGCGTTGTATGGCCGGTTCCCGCATCAGTGTTCACGGACAGACCCCCTCTGTCTGCAGACAGATGCTGGAGCAAATTTGTGGGTCAGCGTTGAAGTTGCCCTAAAAGCTTAAATCTAGGGTTTGTTCCCTGGTGTGCTGAGGCATGAGCATACACCCACCCAACAAATATTTTTGTTATCAACTTCAATTTTTTTCGAGTGATCATCTGCATCTTTTGTGTTCATGTCAATTTTGCAGAAAAAACTAGTATGTTTCGACCAAAAAGGTGAATCAATTATATGCGCCATTGAAAAGAAATACAAAAAAAATGAAACATTGTTTTCCAGCCGAGCGCACGTGATCCCAGATGCAAGTCTTGAACATATGAAATTATCTACTCCCTCTGTTCCCAATATTTGAAGTCTAGTTTTGCACCAAGTCAAACTTCTTTCAGTTCTATCTAGGGTTTCCTTGCATCTTGCTGGCGCTGCTGCCGGTCCGCCTCATATCTTATGGTCCTTGGACCATGGAGGCGTGGTGGATCCTAGCCTTGCCGGCGGGAGGGCTCTATTTTTTAGGTAATTTTTTTTAATTTTGTTAGGGTTTGTGCCATGCTCAGAAAAACGAGGCGGTGACAACTTCTTAAAGATGTACTCCCTCCGTCTCAAAATTCTTGTCTTAGATTTATCTAAATACGGATGTATCAAGTCACATTTTAGTATTAGGTACATTCATATCTAGACAAATCTAAAACAAGAATTTTGGGACGGAGGGAGTAATAAGGTTCTCCCCGGCTAGCCTCAGTCCCGATGATGCTTGCTGGATCCGCTTGGATCTTCTTCATTTGTCTACATTTGTGTGTTTGTAGATTGGATTCTTCCGATATACACTGCCCTTCATTGCCGTCGATTGCTTTTCTGGTGCGCCGGTCCTATGGAGCCTTAACACGAGCACTTCCCGACTATCTACTGCAATAATATTTGCCAGGCTCTGATAACGAAGGGGCGACGATGGCAGCGCGCCTTCGGCTTGCTCCAGTGCTTGTAGTCATCGCTAGACGGTCTACGGATCTGGTTGTAATTTTTTTACTTTTGGTGTTCTTTGTACTACCTTTTTTTGGACTTCTTTGTACTACCTTGACAATTGATGAATATATGAAAAGTTTCTGAAAATAACTTCTTTAAGTTTGACTATAAGTCTATAGAGAAATATACCAACATCTACAACATCAACTTTTTTTTGTGGGAATCTACAATATCAAGTTAATTTCATTAGATTCATCACCAAGTATATTTCATACTACTATATATATTTCGTATTGTGGATGTTAGTAGTAAAAAAATATAAAATTTGCCAAACTTACGGTAGTTTTACTTGGGGGTTTGTGCTCGGTTAAACGGTCGTCCTCGAGAGAAAAATAAACAATGACCCCGTTGGATGTGAATCGTGCGGTCTAGATCAATTCCTTGTTGGAATTAATCATGAGAGGAAAACTACTATGAGTCAGCCGCTACGAAGCCAGTCTATCAATCCTCGGACGAGATCGGCAACATACGAAGACTGCCGCGGCGGCGAGCTAGGGTTACATGGCGTCTCTTCCTTCCTAATCTACCCCAGACACCATCCCGTTGGTGCGACTTTGGTTCCTCCCGTCTTGCCTCCCCCTACCCCAGGCTCCGTCCTCGGGCGAGATCCATAGGTAGGAGTATCTTGCACTTTCTTCTTTCATTTTTCTTGAGGCATCAG
The DNA here is from genome assembly GCA_021437245.1 of Aegilops speltoides. Lineage (NCBI taxonomy): Eukaryota > Viridiplantae > Streptophyta > Magnoliopsida > Poales > Poaceae > Aegilops > Aegilops speltoides. The sequence goes on from CM038142.1 coordinate 576,743,407, forward strand.
TAATGCATCTAGGTTCGTCCTTATTAAGAGCGGATTATTCATTGTTCCTCCTTGACCAGTTGCTACATCTTTGATGACACGCAGATCGTACATCATCATACACCTATTTATTCAGCCTAGCTACTCCAATGGACAAACCAAACAACCAAGAAGGATCTATAATCAACAACAACAACAACAACAATAATCCTTCTGGCTTGTTGCATCTACCCACTGTAAGGATCCACGTACCTCATGGACACCGGTTACCTACTGTGCTATATCAAACCTTTAACCAGAAGCTCGACTGTTGAATTGAACTATATATAAACACTACTTGCCTGACTACTTATTGCAGGATGTTCTACGCTGCATATTGTCACGGCTATTACTCAAACAAGTCGTGAGGATGAGCGTGCTTTCTCATGAGTGGAGACGGCTAGGGATATGCCGCCCGGACCTGGTGTTCAACGGATATACCTTCGTCCGCACCAAAACAACCTGGTATAAAAACATGGACTCCGTAGCCATGGAATTCGTCACAGGAGTGGATAACGTGTTGCGCCTGCTGTCGCCTCCTTCCACCGCGGCAACTACTACGGTGGATAGGTTTGTCGTCAAATTTGGTCTTAACATGTGTCATACACAACACATTGATAGATGGATCAACTTTTCGACCGCGTCGATGGCCAAGCACATTGGTATTGATCTCGTTGGAGGAAACACCTCTGAAGATGGCAAGTATGTTGTTCCTATGTGCAAACTCAGTGGCCCAGATGGTTCCCGTGTCATGTCTCTTTATATAGCCAATGTCTGTCTAAAGCCGCCCCCTAGCTTCCGTGGCATTGCAAACCTTAAGAAACTCAGCCTACATTACGTGTCCATCGACGCAGGCGACCTCCAATGTCTATTGCTAAGCTGTGCTCTTCTCGAGAGTTTAAGCTTGGAGCGCTGTCCCTTGTCAAGCCTGAGCATATATCATGAGCTGAGGCAGTTGCAGTACCTAAGCGTGCGCAGGTGTGCAGTGGGAACGATACAGTTGCAAGCTCCGAACCTTACCACATTTGAGTTTGTTGATTGTCTGACGCCAATTGCGCTCGATGAATCTTTCAAGTTGTCAGAAGCAACCTTTGTGCTCAGGAGCAAATCGTTCACTTGGTGTTGTGATGCTACGGACTACATCTTGATGGAGCTTCCAACTGTTCTTCCTCATGTGCATAAACTCTCTCTGCATTTTGTTGTTTTTCACAAGGTTTGCTCTACGCCTTATTTCATTTTATGTTTCCATCAAGGTATCTGCATTCAGGTGCATGTTCAGCTGTTGATCCATCCCATGTTAATTTATTTCTTGGGATGTGCATTATTTCTGTTACAGGTGCATCGATTCAGTAAAAGCAACACCACTTTTCTCAATCTGCGGCATCTGAACTTGAACATTAGCATCATGTCCAGTCCAGAGGGCCTCGCTCGCTCGAAACACGGCCCCCGCGTCGCCTAGCTTAGGCGACATGGGCGGCGACCCAACCCCGCCGTCCAGCAGCTCCATCCACCGGCGCCTCCTCCCTCGCCGCCGCCTGGGGCCAACGCCGGGCAAAGCCCGTGTGCTGGCGGCGGCGGCGGGGCCTCTCCGTCGCTCGGCGCCTTTCCTGGGGGGTCGCAGCTGGGAGCGCTCGATCCAGATGCGCCCGGCGCTTTGCGCATGGCCGGGCCGGCAGCTGGCCGCGCGGCGGCCTTGGGCTTCCCGGTGAGGCTGTGGTGGCGGGGGCGACCGGTTTCGGTTGGTTTCGGCCAGATCCAGGTGCTGCTCGGGGCGCGGATGGTGAGGCGTGGCGGGTGGGACGCCGGGGCGGCGGCCTCGGTCCGGGCTCCCGGTGTGGCCTGGGCGTGGACGGCGCGCGTGCGTGCGGCGGCGGCTCGGCTCCGGGTGTGCGCGTGGGGCGCAGATCGACGGCTGGGCACGGCGACGGCTGACGCGCGTCGGGCGCGGCGACCGGTGGCTGGGCGTGGTGGATGCGCTGCTCTGGAGTGCGTGGTGTGCTGCGAAGAGAGCTCGTCTGCTCTGCTATCGCTCGTGCGGCTCCGATTGGATCTGGTGCGAGCTCGTGCTTCGATCTGGATGCTGCGCGATGTGATGAGGCGTGGGTTGCTGCGGTGGTGGTGGTCATGGTGGTGCTGCGGTGGTGGACGGCAGCTTCGGCCGGGGGGTGGTGCATCTCTGGTTGCGGTGGATCGTGGTCAGACCGAGGTCGGCCTCAGCAGGTGGTGATTAGTGGGCGGCGGTCGGTGGTGGTAGGTGGTCGGCGCATCTCCGGGAGAAATCTTTGCTCCGGTCTTCACCGGAGCCGGCGACGGCGGCGCCCGCGGGTGCCGTGATCTTTCTTGGAAGCGTCGTCGTGGAGCTGTGCTCCTCCTCCCCACGGCTTTGGCTCCAGAGGGAAACCTCAGATCCACTGGATCGGGCGATGGAGGCGTCTTCGCGTCTTTCTCCTCCTTGGGGGCATCGTCTTGGAGCCGGCTACGACTGGGAGACTGGTGGATTGCGGCATCTTCGCCGTGGATGGCGGCATCTTCGCCGCGTGGTTTGCTGAGGCGGGGCGCTGGTTTCTGTTTGGCAACGATGATGGCGTTAGTGATTTAACTGTAAGTTCTTCAACCCTTGATCATGGAAATTTTGCTCTTTTTCATTTCCGTTTTGACCTCCTCACTCGAACGAAATAACAAATGGTTGGATATACATATGCAGATAAAATGTGATAGATTTCGCGTCCCTTCTGCGAGGATAGTGACGGCTGTTCCAGGGCCTCGACATCGTCACCTCAGGAGTGTTCACATTACTGGCTTTTGGGATTTGGTGGGGATAGCCGAGCTAGCGCTTTACATCCTTGAGAATGCTACTGTGCTCGAGCGTCTGGTAGTAGATCCAGTGATATGGATGGACAAAGGAGATCTATATGAAGGTCAATTATATTCAATCAGCAAGGCCAGTAACTGCCAGGAGCTTATTCGACCTAAGCTTGCCAAGGAGGGGCTGCTGCAGCACAAGAAGTTTGCGGAGAAACACCTTAATAGAGATGAGTTTTGTCACATCATAACCATTTTATGAATATCAATGCTCCGATAAGTGATCGATCAATGTGGTAAAATTTGACCTAGAGCTTCTTCCTTCCCCAAGTAAGCTCTCTGAAGACGATGTAATCATATAAGGATCATTCTGAAGAGGCATGTACATGCTGAATGGTTAGAGACAAGTAGTGTGTCCGCTCTCAGAAATTCAGCTGTGTCGACACCCCATGTCCAACCCGCCTTGCATCCCCCTCGCGCCAAATTCTGCGAGTCTGGACAAAATACCGGCTCCTTTTGCTTAGAAGGTTGCTTGCTTTAGACTGTTGGTCAGTGTTAGTGAACCGGATGTAGTGATGCAATGTTATTCACCAATGGCGGAGCTATTTTGCCCCCAAAAAACACTGAAGTTTTTTGTTTCGACCCCCCAGTGATCTTCGGCTAGCTCCGCCACTGTTATTCACTCTTGATTTACAATCTCAGGTTCAGATAACCATTTACAAAAATATACTTAGGGTAATAATTAGGAAACAAGGGATAAGCCAAGGTGAGGTTCCGTTGCACTTTTTTTAAACAAAAGTTTGTTCTTTCAGTCTGCAACACTGCCAAGAAGGCATCGTCGCCGTGGATTTTGTTCTTGTAACTAACTTGTTGATTGTGACAGAGATGATATATTGGTACTTGCTTTCTTCCCTTTGTAGTCTGGAATGTCAAACCATGAACGTTCTGTTTTCTTTTGATTTTTCCTCCTGTCAATGACGAGTGGTGCTCTGGCTGGGCAACCACATTCCCCGGCCCGACCAAGCCCAGTGTCTCTTACTCAGAGTTGGCCATCCTCCTTCCGTTTCTAAAAAAGCACCCACCTCCTTCCTCAAAAGATAAAACCAATCAGCAGGAAACACGATACTCACTCATCAAAAGTAAATTCGGGAAAATAGTAAAATAAAATAAGAAACCCTTGTAATTTTTTGGCACCGAGATGTTTGACTGTACCAGGAGGGTGGTGAAATGACATTCGAGGAGCTCTTGAAAGAGAAACAGGTCACCAAAATGCTTTTTTTTTCAAAGTTGATCCGATTTTATTTTTTTGTATAGAGCTCCTCAAAGTTGAGGCGATTTTTCCCTCACTCTGTTTTTTCTTCTGCTGCCCCCCATCTCTGCAGGTTTTGATTCTCAACAGTGGCGGAGCTGGCGCCCGGCCACCCCGGGCACTTGCCCGGGCTCGCTGGCCACGGGACAGCGCGTACACTGATAAACAATGGGGCAAAATCTGCTATGCATTGTCGTTTATCCAGGCAGAACAAAAGTGTGCGTATACGTCAAAACAACGGGCTCCTTATTTTTCTTTTTGAGCAAAACACAACAATGGGCTCCTGCCAAGCGTTGTCATGGGCTAATTAACTAGGCCTACCAAGTACAGTCCGCGTAATGTACGTCAGTTATGGGCTGAGATTCCCTTCTTCCAAAACGAGCAGTCACAACCCAGTTCGGCACGATGCCACCACTTCGGCTGTTCGTTTCTACCCTAAAAAGGGGAACTCCTATTGGACGCTCGCTGCCGCAAGCAGTCGGAGCTTCGCACAGGGCAGGTGCGAGGGAGCGACCGAGTGGGCCGGCCCGTTTAGCGTTACAGCAGACCCCGGTTTTGGAACCTTCTATGATGTTTCCAGCCGGTTTTTCCGGTTTTGGGAACCTTCTAGAAGGTTCCTGAACCGGTTTTTTTTTCAGTTTCTTTTTTTCTGTTTCCTTTTTTCTGTTTCTTTTTTCTTTTCAAGTTTATTTTCAAACAAAATCCGAATTAGAATTAGAAAATACGAACAATTTTTTTTGGAAAATTTCAGATTATGAAATAGTTTTTGAATTATATAAAAAGAATTAGAATTACATGCAGTTTTTGAAAAATTTAGAATATTTTCGAGAAACAAGAACAAATTTGTAAACATGTTTTTTTAAAATGACAAACATTTTTTGAAATGGTTCAAACATTTTCTGAAATGGAGAACAAATTTTAAAGAACAGACATTTTTTGAATCTTGAGAACAAATTTTGAAACGGAGAACAAATTTTAAAGAACAGACATTTTTTGAATCTTGAGAACAAATTTTGAAATGGAGAACAAATTTGGAAGCACGAACATTTTTTGAATCTTGAGAACAAATTTTGAAATGGAGAACAAATTTGGGAGCGCGAACAATTTTTTAAAGCACGAACATTTTCCGAATTTTCTACAAATTTTTTAAAACTGGAACATTTTGATGATGTGAATTTTTTTGAAAAAGAGGAACATTTCTTGAATTTGTGAACAAAAAATAAAAATGTTTATATTTTTAAAACTTCCAGAACATTTTTTGACTTTGTGATTTTTTTGAAAAACATGAACTATTATTGAATTTGTGAAACAAATTTGGAATGCTGGAACATTTTTTTTCAATTCCCAAACATTTTATGAATCTTGAGAACAAATTTTGAAATGGTGAACAATTTAAAAAACTCCTGAACAAATTTGGAAGCATGAACAATTTTTTAAAGCACGAACATTTTTTGAATCTTGAGAACATATTTTGAAACATAGAGAAATTTTGAAAATTCCGAACAAATTTGGAAGTCCGAACAATTTTTTAAAGCACAAACATTTTTTGAATCTTGAGAACATATTTTGAAACAGAGAGAAATTTTGAAAAATCCTGAACAAATTTGGAAGCGCGAACATTTTTTGAATGTGTGAACAAAAAATTGAAATTCAGTACATTTTCTGAATTTCAGAAGTTTTGTACTTTGTTGTGTAACGAGAACAATTTTTGAATTTTGAGAACATTTTTTGGTAACACGAACAAAATTTAAATTTTTGATTTTTTTAAAGGAAGAGAAGAAAAGAAAAGGAAATAAAAAAGAAAATCATAAACATTTTGTATAACTATGAACATATTCTCAAAAAGAAAAATAAACTTGAAAAAGAAAGTGAAACAAGAAACAAAAAACGAAAAAATGAAAAAGAAACAGAAACGAAAAAAAGGAGAAATAAAAAAACCAAAGAAAGCCGAAAAAGAATCAGGAAAAACGATACAGAAAAAAAAACCCGGTTTAGGGAACCTTCTGGAAGGTTCCCAAAACCGGTATGGACGCATTATGTGTGGGCCGGCCCATTTCTGTCGCTCGCTGCGCTGCCCCTGTGCGATCGCTCGACAGTTTGCCGCAGCGAGCGGCGAATAGGATTTTCCCTAAAAAGGCTGAAACGTGGAGACGAACCGGTGGCGAGCAAATCCGGAGGCCACCCTAGGCGCACGGCCGGCGGCGGGTGGACCGGATCCATCTCTGCGAATGGGGTGGAGCGGATCCATCTCTGCGAATGACTTTCTCGTGATTAGGTAAGATTTCAAACTTATTTGAAGATTCATAGATTAGGGCAAAATTTTGAGTTTAGGCGGTGGGGCACATTCGCCTCGTGCTTTTCTTAAGCATATATGCCCGTCTCTTTTCTTACACAAACTCTCTATTTCGAATATTTTCACAAATCACAACACTTAATTTATGTGCCTTCTAGGATATTTGGATGGTAATTTTGATAGATATACTTGTACAAGTAACATGGTAAGTTTAGTTCTATACATGGCCTTGTTTTATGACTTATGTTGTCACATGGCAATATTTGGTAGCTCCTAGGACGGTTTGGCGAGAGCCTTCTCTAGGACACTTGGCAAAGAGCGACATATGACGTGGCCTGGGCAGTCCTTTGCCGAAAGCTGTTTGTCAATTTTCATTGAGGGGGTATTCGGCAAACCTATGAACTTTTTCCAAAGGCAGCACTCGGCAAACGTCAAGGACACGTTGACTCCAATGAAACCATCTTCGCCTTGTATCGTGTGGCTTTGCCGAAGATGGCACTTGGCAAACATCGAGGACGTGTTGCTCTTCAGTTGCCCTTTCTTTGCCTAGTATGGTACGGAAGATACTCGGCAAACACAACATATACCATGTGCCAAGCGCCGTAACTGTCGACTAGCCCTTAGCCTACTTTACCCTGTTTGGTTTGGCGGTGGATTTCTAAAAGCAGCTGTGAAAAATCTGCTGTGGAAAAACAGTTCTGATGTGAAAAAGATGTAGGCCATTTGGCAAACCAGCTAATACAGCTTTTTCAGATTTTGGCCCGCAGCGGAATCAGATTTTGGAAAGCACGTCCTGGGCTGCTTCCGCTTTTGGTTCAGATTTTGACAACGGATTTCTGAAATCGGATGCTGCTGGGTTCGCCCTTTGGTTCAGATTCTGCTGAGCGGCAGCGGAATCCGTCGATAAAAGTTGAACCAAACAGGGCCTTATTTTAGCGAGTAGCTCATGTTGACCCTCAGTAAAGTCTTTGTCTAGTATTTGAGGGAAGGAAATCGACGAAGCTCTCTTTGCTAAAAGGGGGTATTCCAAGTAGGGTTTGTCGAGTGTCGCACTCGGCAAACTAGTTGCTGAGCTAATATCGGCCTTCACCGAGTACTTTGGTACTTGGCAAAGAACCGGCTTCTAGTAGTGTATAAAACTGAATATTGATATATCATATACTAGCTCACATTAAAATTACATTACCATGACTACTATGTTCATATTTTCACTTAATTATTATTGTGTATTTGTGTTTCTGAAGTTTGGGGCAATTTTATATGTTGTATATCAGAATACTCGATATTGATTTTCAAATTAGACACTAAGGCTCAAGCTTGCCCGGGCTTCAAAAGATTTCTGGCTCCGTCACTGATTCTCAACAGTCAAGGACTGCAATCAGAGCTTCTTTCTTTCTCTCCTCTCCCCTAATAATCATACTGGCGGTTTAATGGAGTGGTAATAAGGATCTCATTAGTGATGTTAAACAAACCAGATACAATGATGCAATGCTAATTCTCCACGATTTACATTCTCATCTTGAGATGACATCTACATCCATTTAGGAAACATATCTTATGCCACTCCATGAGATGCCAGCCATGCTCATGTTACAAACTGATATGATACTTCTACTGCATGCGGTTCTGCAAACAGGAAAGGGTTACAACATAATAAATGAAGGTTTGCATGACACTATACTTATGTTACTACCCACTATAATGGTAATAACATAGACTAGTAACATATGACTAGCTACTAGTAACATGCATATGTTACTAGTCTATGTTATTACCATTATAGTGGGTAGTAACATAAGTATAGTGTCATGCAAGACTTCATTTATTATGTTGTAGACTCATTTTGCATTGGGGTGCGTTATGTTACGGTAACATACTATGTTACCACAATCATCTCTCTCCTCATTAACTCCATGCCACATAAGCATATATGTATTGGAGTGCGTTATGTTACTACCTAAGTTATTCCCACTATGGCTAGCCTAAGCCAAGGTGAGTAAATCATTTTTACACAGCTGCCAGAAAACAGTAAACAATCAATGTTTGCTGAAAAAATTACTTATTTGTCATTAGCCAGGACCACTGTCGCTGAGATTAATTTTGTGCCTACCTACGACGAAAGGTCGTGTGGCCTGCTCAAGCTACCCACTAATTAAGCCCTAACTATTTTGTAGTAAGAGGTTGGATAACTCCAAGCTGGCTAGCTAGCTCGATCTGATCCACAAGACCAGTTGTAAAGAATATAACAAAGAAAAGTGCATAGCAGCTGGTTAGGTACGAAGACATATATAAATTGAGTACATTGCTCGATTGATTCCGTTCCATGGGGTACATGTTAATATGGTCGGACATAGTTTACTAATCAAGTTGTGGCATCCAAGTTGGATATACAAGCTTGACGGATCTGGGAAAAAATTGGATGGCACCCTGACAGTTGAGTACCTGATCAGTGGCTAACTAACGACGTGTTTGGTTCACAGAAAAACTGCGGCTTCCGATTTCAATGCTTCCCGAAACCGTGTAATCTTGTTTGGTTCGCCTGCAATGTCTTTCGTAGCCCTGGTTCCTGATACAGGACTTCACGAAATTGAAAATGCCCATATCAGAGCTGATTGGAAAACGGGAACGCATCTGCGCCAAACAAATGAAGAGCGTTTTCCATAAAACTAATTGGAAACGGAGCTTCCTGATACGATATAATATCAATATGTTACCGGGGCTGAAACAAACGCGTCGTAAAAGGTGGCTAGCTAGCGAAACAATATGTGGTTAATTAGTTGGTGATACATTACATAGTAAAATTGTTTTAAATAGCGGCTATGCCTCTTAGCGACGCTATAGCGCCACCATGCTAAAATTTTAATTTCTGTGTAGGACCAAAGTGTCTTAACGTAATGCTATAGCGCGCCATCACGCTAAAATTTTAATTTCTGTGTAGGACCAAAGTCTCTTAACGTAATGCTATAGCGCACCATTTAAAACAACGCATACTATATTACAGGAAGAAACTGCCATCCGTGTGTTCTTCTCCCAGCTTCAGATCATGTATCAATCGACGGATTTTTGCTCTAGGTTGGTAGCTAAGTAGTTGAGTTAGAGATGATGTAATTTTCGACAAAGGGTGAATTTTATTAACTCGGAATGAAGCATCAAGAGGATACAAACATAATGAGCATACACCTGGCCTTTGCATAACTAGGATGCACACAGCCAACATCAACGCGCGCACACACACAAAAACATCGGCAAGTAGCAAAGTCATGTAAGACCAAAGCTATGCCTAAGCGAGAAAAAAACTCCTGAAGCGATCAAATCCGCGGTCAACAAATTAGAACAAAGACTGTATCCGCATCAATCATCTGATGACACCACAAGGACGATGAAATTCTTCAACAACAATGATGTAATTTAACTTAACAAAACTAAATGTGCTCCAAGACGAAGAATGGAGGCAGTGCGATGAACTGATGGTGATCATACACCGGTAACCAAATGGAACCTCTTACGGTAGGAAGCATATACTCCTACTCTTGGCCTGCTGACCACTCGCTCATTTTATTACAACACGTACGACAACAGCACAAAACCACTAGCACAAGGACACCATCTCTCCATGGCTACACACACATGGAACCGCACACACACATGAGCTAGCCTCGACAACTAACCAATCTCTCACATGGCGGCGGTGTGGCCCTCGTCGTTGGCGGTCTCGATGCCCTCGGCGCGCCTATTGGGGACGGCGCAGTTCTGCCGGATCTCGCCCTGGGTGCCAGTGAGCAAGTCCATGTTGCTCATCTTCACCATGGACTTGGCGAACTGCCTGAAGAAGGAGGACTGGATGAGCGCGAACCGTGCAGCCAAGAGCGTCGTGTCGGGGTGGTCGATGAGGCCCTGGTCTGACTTGAACAGGCCCTGCCTCACGATGAGGTCGAGGTAGTACTTGTTGTCGAACACGTCCGGCGTGCGCACGTCGAGGGTCTGGTTGACGGTGCCCTGGGGCACATCCTTGGCGCACTTGGCCCGCAGCCTCCTGGCGAATAACGGGTCGATGAGCGGGTTGAAGTCGATGTTCGGAGTGAAGCGGTCGGAGAAGGAGGGGCAGTGGGCGATGCCGAAGGTGTGCGCGCCCGAGAGGGCGACGAGGTCCGCCACGTCGAGGCTCCGGTTGCCGAAGGAGGAGATGAGGGTCGGCACGTCGAAGGAGGGCGCCGGCAGGGTGTCCACGAGGTCCTGCGACGCCGGGGCGAGCGCGTCGCGGCGGCCGAAGGCGACGTCGAAGTGGGGGCCGCCAGCCTGCATCCACCACGTACCCGCATATGCTAGTCAACACGAGAGTAGAGAATAACTCTCTGGGAGTGGACGCTAAGAATAATTGTCCGACTGACCTAAACAAAACATTTTGGTTCGAAGTGTAGTGTAGGTGTACCTGCACGAGGGCGTCACGGGTGGCGAGGACGGTGATGTCGGCGCAGGAGACGGTCGGGCCGCAGGCGCGGTGCACGGCGGCGCGGATGCGCTCGATGAGGTCAAGAGCAACGGGGCGGAGCGTCTGGTTGGGCACCGCATTCAGCTCGCTGTTGTTCCCGGTGAGGAGCACCGACCCGTCGCAGCCCTGCGGGAAGCAGTCGTGGAAGAGGATGCGGATGAGGGCCGGGGCGACGCCGACGTCGCGGCGGAAGGTCTCCGCCACGAGCCTTCCCGCGATCTCCTCCAGCTCCGGGCACGACGCCGCGTGGAAGCCCCGCGAAAGCCCCTCAGCAGCCGCCGACGAGTGTGCGGCGCAGATCAAGGCTGCAAGGACGAGGACGGCCGCTGCTGCTCTGGACGCCATGGCTGCCGCCCTGTAGATGTAGCTGAGCTTTCTGCACGATGGTCGTGTGGCTTGCTCAAACTATGGACACTAAACCCTCGTTATTTATACACGGCTAACCACCCCAAAGCTGAGAGTAGGTACGTAGCTTAGCTCGATATTATCAGAGACTGTACAAAGTGGAAAACATGTGCATTTGCTAATTAGTCGCATTGACTAATGACTAGTCAAGGTGAGGGGAGAACGGTCGGTGAGAATGCTCGATGCTGCTTGTTAAGTACTCTCTCGGTCCGAAAATACTTGTCATTAAAATGGACAAAAAGGGATGTATCTAGAACTAAAATACATCTAGATACATCCCTTTTTGTCCATTTTGATGATAAGTATTTTACATCCCTTTTTGTCAATTTTGATGACAAGTATTTCCGGACGGAGGGAGTAATGCTTAGAAATTTCCCGGAACTTTCCGTATGCCTTGCACCCAACAACCCTTCACTGCACAACGACATGTTGTTATGTTAACTCCACTCGCGCATGGCTGGATATGACATAATTTAGGATCAAGATGTGACATCCAATGCAAGTTGGATATACATAATGGGTCGGGATTCATTTAGAACGACGTACGCCGAGCTAGGTACGACCTACACTGGATCGGATCAGCCTGGGTCATGGATCGATGTGTGCTCTTTTCTTTAACACATCCTTTCTTTTTCTCGAACCATGCAGGAGAGCTGCATGTATAACTTGTATATACATCGAAGAAGACGTGGCCAAGCCAAAGCAGCACGACCAAAAGAAAAAACTTGAGCTCTTCTTCGCCCATCTCTCAAAAAGAAAAATATAAGATGAATGCTTGTTGTGTGTGTGTGTGTGTGTGGGGGGTGGTGGTGGTGGCTGTCAACCTAGATCGGATGTTTCCTCCGGACACCAATATCTTTTGTGGTGGTAATAGGATGTGCATTGCTATTGTTGTACCGCACGATAATTCTTTCGTTTTCTATGTTTATTTATAAATAATCTAACTGCTGTGGTCACGATGGATTTTTTAGGTAAGTACATCCTCTCGTTTGTCCTCTTCCTCTTGTATATTTACTCTTCGTCTCTACTTCAAACTTTATGCGTGGCTAGCTAAGCCAGCGCCGAGGGCAGTTGCCGACAGTTTGAAAAACCAGATCAGTAACCAAATCGGTAAGGTAGTCCGTTCAGGTTTTCACCTTCACACGTCCACTTTCTACTAGTTTTTTAGTCATAAAATATATTTATCGGGAGTAATACATTTTCTTTGACAGTTGGTTATTGGGCCGCACTGTTAGGTATGGCATGTTTTCCTAGCGATCTGTGATCGAATCATCCCGAACCTCCCCCCACCCTATTTTCGCACCTGCGCGGTTCAACATTTTCTGCTTTACCTCACAATTTTTAGAAAAACCGCTCGGTTCAACCAATCCACTTTGGTTTGGTAGTGGAAAGGTCCAGAGAGCATAGGAAACATGCGTTGTCCTTGGTTCCGGGTTTCGGTTTGACCGGCAGTCCCGTGCAATTCTAACAATTGTGCTCGCCGGTTCTAGCGAACCTATATGCCAATATGTCTCTTTTATTCTTTTTTTATCAAGACATCTACATTTATGTGCATGTTGAGTATTTGACTTGCCACCTCGAACCTTCTCATGTCGATTTATTTGTTGGAGTTCCGCATTATATCTTTTCCAGGTGCAATTTTCTTTAGTAAAAGCCGCAACACTTTCCTTGATCTAAAGCATCTGAACTTGAACATTAAATACCATCATATACAGTCTACTACCTCCGTCCTGGTTTATTGGTCACCTTTGTAATTTTTGCCAAATTTTGACCAAAGAATTAACTAACAAAATATTAATGCATGTCAACAGAATTTATATCGTTGGATTCATATTTGAACATAGATTTCAATGATATAATTTTTTGTGACATGCTTGAACATTTTGTTAATTAAATTTATGATCAAAATTTAGCACGGAATACAACGGGGACCAATAAATCAGGACGGAGGTAGTAGACGATACTATGTGGGTGGCTTGGTTGGTTTACCTCTTGGAGTTAGCGCCTCTCTTAGAAGAACTAGAACTACATGAAACTGCTTCACTCATCGATCATGGTAATTGCACCTGTTCGCATATGAATGTGTATATTTATATTAATGAATGGTTGGATATACTTGTGCAAATAGATTGTGATAGATTTGGCCTTCCTGCAAGGACAGTGACAGCTGTTCCAGGGCCTCGGCAGTCATCGCAGGAGCGTCTACATTATTTGATCTTGTGATATGGACATATGGGGATAGTCGAGCTGGTCCTGTATATTTTTTTTGAGTTTGTGCAATTCCGAGATGTCCTCTAGACTCGGGCACGACGCGCCACATGGAAGCCCTGTCATATACCCCGGTGGCCACCGCCGAGAGAGACGATTGTGCAACGGAGATCAGGGCAGGGCGTCATTGCTGTCGCCCTGCAGCTGTAGCTGAGTATTTTTGCACCTAGTACAGACTGGGTAGTCGTGTGCTCTGCTCAGGCTGCCCACTAAACACCTATTTTGATATCATCAAGAAGACAAGTAGCAGAGACTAAGCAAAGTTGAACAACATGCGCTTCTTGCACTTTAACTAATGATGATGCTTGTTAATAATGCCTCGTCACATCCTAGAATTTTCCTCCAAGTTTCTATAGGCACCATGCCTGGCTTATCTCTCGGGGAGGATGATGTATGTTCTTCTGATGTACTCCCTCTGTTTCTAAATATTTGTCTTTTTAGAGATTTCAAATGGACTACCACATATAGATGTATATAGACATATTTTAGAATGTATATTCACTCATTTTGCACCGTATGTAGTCACTTGTTTAAATCTCTAGAAACACAAATATTTAGGAACGAGGGAAGTATATACCACTCCTTTTTTGTAGGAAATGTATCTCCCACTTGCATGAACCGGTGAAAGTTCCCAGCTAGTCTAGACCGTAGGCGTACCTTTGTACACCAACTAATTAGGCTACACTGGAGCGAGTAGTAGTCAACTAGTCATAGATGCCGGGATATGTGTGCGTTCCTACACTAGAAAGTCAAAGGCCCTCGTGCTCTTTGCAAATGCACCCATAAAGAATACACGTCTCGGCTGATTGTTTTATTTTCGTCGGAGAATTGCTAAGCGGCCGGTAAGATATAGGTGTAAAAATATACACATTCGTATTTAATTACAACGAATCCAAGAGTGGCTAGCTCCTTTTCTTAATTTTGCTCCAGTGGCTTTTAGTTGTTATTGCTAAAAGATGTGGACGCTATTGTTGCAACTTGCAATGCACGACAATTCCTTCTTTTTATTTTTTCAAAATAAATAAATGTCGTGGTCACGACAGATTTTCTAGCCAGGACGACATCTTATCCCCTTCGTCTTATCGGTTTATTCCCTATGCTGCTTAGATTTCTGCACCGCGTCAACTTTGCATGTTTGCTTTGACTTCTTCGGCCGCTGTTGGCCCCTTGTGTCGGATGGCTTCAACTTTTTGATGAATATTTGGGTCACCCAACAACCCATCGAACCACATACTTAATTTCGGCTAAAATTTGATGAGATCACCCACACACAAAAAATCGATAAGATGCAGCCGCGCATGTAGTTAATCCCATCTATAGGTCCAGCGAGGCTGCCATACATAAGAACACAAGCCCGCAAAAGTTGAGTTGCCGCATAGAGATAATAGATGCACCAACTGTAACCTCAAAACCCTAAATAGAAGAATGGCACGGCGAAGACGTGCACTACCTTCTAGTACCATTTCATGTTGGTTTAACCGTGTGTCTCCTCAAGCCATCTGTGATCAACGTGTTAGTGGAGCTGCCTTTCCACTCTATCGTTTATCTCTTGTCCGACTGTCACCATCGGCACACCTGCTTTTATCATATCCATACGCCATTGCATATACTTGAAATGGCAAGTTTGGGTAGCATTTGTGGGCTTATGTTGGCTTTATTGACCATTTGTACAATGACACTGATAGCACTTAGGGTGATAGTGACAAGGTAACATTTCTGATATTATAGGTGAACCAAATTTTACTATGTATAATGACAAGGTTGGTATCCAAATGGGAATAACCTCCCATGCATGGTAGGAGAATTACTCGTTCATTTTATTACAACATCACAAATCCACAGTATTATACAAAAGCACTAGCACCATGACACGACACAGCGCGCGCACACACGCTTCAACAAGCATCGGCGACTAACAAATATTTTTACTGTCACTGCCAAGTGTCCCTATGAGGAAGAACAACGTAAAAATGGGTCCTGTGCCTGTGACTTTTTTGCAAAGTTTTTTACTCCTCCTGTCAAGTGACCCAACAAGGAGAAACATTATAAACGATGGATCCCGTGGCTGTGATATTTTGCAAACTTTTTTACTCTCACTGCCAAGTGGCCCTACTAGGAAAAACAACGCAAAAATTTGGGCAGCAGCTTCAAGGGCCCCAACTCGAAAGTTTGGCAAAAACAGGTTCGTACTGACTCGGCCCATTGAAGGCTTAAATAAATTTATTCCATTCCTAATAAAGTTTGAAATAAAATTTTGTTCAAGTTTGATGGACTATTAAACATGAGATTTCCCGTATTTCTCAGTAATAGTTTCTCCCCGGTACCTTTGGTAATAAAACGGAAATGAGAAAAGAAAACCTTGACGCTAGCAAAGCCTTCAATGGGCTGATGTGTATGATATTTCAGCTGCAACGCACGGCATTCTCTGTTGATTTTTATCTGAAAATGATTTAAGTATTGTGGCCGCGACAGATTTTCTAGCTAGCACATATCTTATCGTCCTCTCCGGCGCCTCACCCCTCAGTCCATCGGGGATCAGCGTGTTGCTGGCCGTCCGATTTCTGCTAAGATCGACCTCAACCGTCCATCTGTACCGTTGGAGCATACCTTCCACTCTCACGTGGCCCGCCAATCTTTCTTATCATATCTATACGCCATTGCTTATACTTGAAACGGTAAGTTTTGGTACGTAGCATTCGTTTGTGGCCTTATGCTGCATTTTTTTTTTAGAGAAAAGGCTCAGCCAAGCCCGAGAAGGGCTTCGACCTAACCCGGCTTTGAATTAACAAAGCCATCAACCGGCCAGGATACATCGAGTAACAGCGAACAAACATAACAGAAAAGGAAGAAAAGAATGGGGATGCAACCCCAGACGACAGGTACAAGGTGAAGAAGCTAAGCAAACGATCGGGGACCTAAAACCAAAGCTACAACACCACAATCTCGCCCATCAGTGCGCCCGAAGCAGAGGAAACGATGCCCCTAACACGATGCACATCAGAGCGCTGCAAAGGGACGGAAGTCGCAACCGGAGACACGGCCGGAAGGAGAGCATCGCAGCCACAGGACCAAGCCAGTGCTCACCAGACTAGTCCCCAACACCACCAAGGCATTGCAGTCGCCGGAGAGATCACAATCTCCTCTCGCCCAGGCTCGAGGGCGCCGCACCGCCGTACTAACTGGAGCACCTTGGGAAGGGGCACATCGCCTGGAAGAATCAATGAATACGCCCGGAGCAGCGACGCTGCAGAGAAAGGGCCACCATCGGGGAACCTGCCAAGCACGCCACGAGCACCATGTTGGGGAACGTAGTAATGTCAAAAAATTTCCTACGCACACGCAAGATCATGGTGATGCATAGCAACGAGATGGGAGAGTGTTGTCTACGTACCCTCGTAGACCGAAGCGGAAGCGTTGACGCAACGTAGAGGAAGTAGTCGTACGTCCTCCCGGTCCAACCGATCCAAGCACCGTTACTCCGGCACCTCTGAGTTCTTGACACGCGTACAGCTCGATGACGCACCCTCGATCTCCAATCCAGTAGAGGCTCCGAGGGGGAGTTCCGTCAGCACGACGGTGTGGTGATGATCTTGATGTTCTCCTGTCGCAGGGCTTCGCCTAAGCACCGCTACAATATGATCGAGGTGTAATATCGTGGAGGGGGGCACCGCACACGGCTAAGGAACGATCAATGATCAACTTGTATGTCCTAGGGTGCCCCCCTACCCCCGTATATAAAGGAGGGAGGGAGGAGGTGGCCGGCCCTAAGGGGGGGCGCGCCATGAGGAGGGGAAACCTACTCCAAGTAGGTTTCCCTCTCTTTTCCTTATCTTATTTGGAGGGGGAAGGAAAGAGTACTAGTATTAGGAAGTAGTACTAGTAGTAGTAATAGGAAGAGGGAAGGAGAAAGGAAGGGCGGCCCCCCCCAGTCGGATTGGGCTTGGGGGCACGCCCTCTCTTGCTCCTTCTCCTTCCTCCTACATGGGCCCAATAAGGCCCATATACCTCCCGGGGTTCGGTAACCTCCGGAGCTCCAAACTTCTCCGGAACCTTTCCGGTGTCCAAATACATCCGTCCAATATATCAATCTTTATGTCTCGACCATTTCGAGACTCCTCGTCATGTCCGTGATCATATCCGGGACTCCGAACAAACTTCGGTACATCAAAATACATAAACTCATAATATAATTGTCATCGAAACCTTAAGCGTGCGGACCCTACGGTTCGAGAACAATGTAGACATGACCGAGACATGTCTCCGGTCAATAACCAATAGCGGGACCTGGATGCCCATATTAGTTCCTACATATTTTACGAAGATCTTTATCGGTCAAACCGCACAACAACATACGTTGTTCCCTTTGTCATCGGTATGTTACTTGCCCGAGATTCGATCGTCGGTATCCAATACCTAGTTCAATCTCGTTACCGACAAGTCTCTTTACTCGTTCCGTAATACATCATCTCACAACTAACTCATTAGTTGAAATGCTTGCAAGGCTTAAGTGATGTGTATTACCGAGAGGGCCAGAGATACCTCTCCGACATTCGGAGTGACAAATCCTAATCTCGAAATACGCCAACTCAACAAGTACCTTCGGAGACACCTGTAGAGCACCTTTATAATCACCCAGTTACGTTGTGACGTTTGGTAGCACACAAAGTGTTCCTCCGGTAAACGGGAGTTGCATAATCTCATAGTCATAGGAACATGTATAAGTTATGAAGGAAGCAATAGCAACATACTAAACGATCGTGTGCTAAGCTAACGGAATGGGTCATGTCAATCAGATCATTCAACTAATGATGTGACCTTGTTAATCAAATAACAACTCCTTGTTCATGGTTAGGAAACATAACCATCTTTGATTAACAAGCTAGTCAAGTAGAGGCATACTAGTGACACTCTGTTTGTCTATATATTCACACATGTATTATGTTTCCGGTTAATACAATTCTAGCATGAATAATAAACATTTATCATGATATGAGGAAATAAATAATAACTTTATTATTGCCTCTAGGGCATATTTCCTTCACACCAACCATCTCCATGCCCAAGGCGGCGCCTTCAGGAAGGTAACGACGCCGTGGCGCCGCCGCCGCCCAGCCACAGAGGCTAGGGTTTTCACCCGGGCGTTGGAGAAGGGGGAGGCAGGGAAGATGAACCTCGACGTCGCCACCAGGGAGGGAATGACATCCAGGACGCCATCGACGCCGTGACCACCACCGACGGTCAGGAGTTTCCCCCGGACATGCTCCCTGCCGCCACCCACCGGACCAGCCAACGGAGCCAGAAGGCGCGCACGCCGGAGATCCAGGCCGACCGGGGGTTGAGCGACACGTGCTGGAGAGGAGCGTCTCAGATCTGACGGGGGAGCTCGGGGCCTCCCCACGCCGCAACCACTGTTTGCCGGTACCTCGCTGCCCGCGCAGCCGAGGGGAACCGGCCAATCTCACTGACGAGCACCTCCCGCCGCCAGGGAAGGGCCGTCCACGCCAATCCAAGGCCGCCGCCTCAGATCCGGGCCTTCACCTCCAAAAGGGAAAGGCCGACAGCCTCGCCGCCACCCTCACCGGCAGCCGCGCGAGGGGGCCGGCGACCGCCTCCGACAGCGACGAGGAGGAAGGGGAAGGGGGGGGGGGAGGGGGCGCGACGGAAACCTAGGTTGCCCCCGAGTCGCCCTCCAGAGAGCGACGGGGGGCATCATGCAGTGACAAGGTGACAGTGAATGAGATAGCATTTCTGGATTTATATATATCCCAGCCAGATTTCACAATGTATGACGATCACACTGTTATCCAAATGGAAACAACCTCCTATGCTTGGAAGCAAATACTCCGGGCATGATGTCACTCATTTTATTACAACACCACAATTACACAAAACCACTAGCACCATGAGATGATGGTAGCGCACACACACGCTCACACGCTTCAGCAAGCATGCCGACTAACCAATCTCTTACATGGCGGCGGCATGGCCCTCATCGCTGGCGGTCTCGATACCCTCGACACGGCTGTTGGGAACGGCGCAGTTGAACCTGATCTCGCCCTGGTTGCCGGTGAGCAAGTCCATGTTGCTCATCTTCACCATGGACTTGGCGAACTGCTCGAAGAACGCTCCTTGGTTGAGTGAGAACCGCGTCGCCATGCGTGTGGTGTCGGGGTGGACGATGAGGCCCTGGTCTGACTTGAACAAGCCCTGCTTGGCGATGAGATCGAAGTAGTACTTGTTGTCGAACACGTCCGGCGTGCGCACATCGAGGGTCTGGTTGACGGTGCCCGCAGGCACGTCCTTGGCGCACTTTGCCTTCAGCTTGGCAGCGAAATTGGGGTCAATTGCCGGGTTGGTATCGACATCCGGCGTGAAGCGGTCGGAGAAGGAGGAGCAGTGGGCGATGCCGAAGGAGTGCGCGCCAGAGAGGGACACCAGGTCCGCCTTGTCCAGGTTCCGGTCGCCGAAGGACTTGAGGAGCTCCGGCACGGTGAAGGAGGGCGCCGGTAGGGTGAAGACGAGGTCCTCCGACGCTGGGGCCAGCGCGTCACGTCGGCCCAGAGCCACGTCGAAGTGGGGCCCGCCAGCCTACATCCACCACGTAGACGTATATGTTAGCCGTCAGTAAATCTCTATGTCGACGTACGCCAGGAATAACCATCCAATCTGAACACTCCGATTTGGATTGATGCCCGTGCGTGCTGCATGGCAGGCACGAAGGTCTAGGGTACGTAGCGTACCAGCACGAGGGAGTCGCGGGTGGCAAGGACGGTGAGGTCGGCGCAGGAGACAGTCCGGCCACAGGCGCGGTGCACGGCGGCGCGGATGCTCTCGATGAGGTTGAGCGCCACCGGCCGGAGCGTCAGGTTGGGCCCCATCGCCTGCTCGCTGTTGTTCCCGGTAAGGAGCACCGAAGCGTCGCAGCCCTGCAACGACAGTAAATAAGTAACAAGCGTCATACTTTTTTTTGGAGGATAGTAACAAGTGTCATACATACATACATACATACATGCATATGTTCACTTAGTCACGTACGTACATACATACGTAAATTGTATACTTGTGCCATATACGTACCTGCGGGAAGCAGTCGTGGAAGAGGATGCGGATGAGGGCGGGGGCGACGCCGACGTCTTTCCGGAAGGCCTCGGCGACGTGGTACTTGACGATGTGTTCCAGGTCCGGGCACGACACCGCGTGGAAGTCCGGCGAGAGCCCCGCCGCCGCCGAATGGACGGCGGCGCAGGCCAAGGCCACGACGACGAGGGCCGCTGCTGCTCTCGACGCCATCTTTCTCACTCTGCAGCAGATGGATGGAGCTAAAGGGTGTCGTGTGGCTTCCTCAAGCAAAGCGATCCAAGGTATTTATAATCGGCCGGTCCACGGTCAAATGTGTCCGATGCAATTTGCTAGCTCGATCTGATCCACAATTCCACACAGATCGACAAGTCGCAGCGAGAGATTACTTACACAAGTGGATCCACATGTGCAAGTTGCATGGCTTGAACCTAGAAGTCAGAATAGCTGATTAAGACCTACCGTTGTGATAAAAGAGTTTGATAATGCATGCATCGACGGCGTCGCTTTCGTGGGGCTTTCGTGCACACGCATTTGCACCTAACCAACGGCGACATGTTGCCAAACTAGCATACATGTGTATGCAATTAAGGGCGGGCGGGCAAGCAAAGAGCTGACCGGGCTCGAATTGTTTTTTCGGTGAAGCGGATTGATTGGCTGCTCGATTGATTCCATGGATGGAGAAACCAGAAGATTAGTACAAATCCACTTGTTAATGTATATATTGTCGGGCATCGTTTGCTAATCAAGATCAAGTAGGATATTATGAAGAATGGAGACCACCTGGATATGCTTAACGGATTTTGGAATAGTTTCAGATGGCATCTAGGAGTTGAGTGACAGCTTGATATGGCGGATTAATTAGCTAGGGATGGTTAGATGGGTTCGGTCGATGGAGTGTGGTCGCATCTCCCGGAGGAATAATTTTGAATGGCACCAGCAAGATCGACATGCTAGAAATCCGCTGAAAATTCTTAGCTAGGTCGACCACGTGATGCACTGCACCTACACTGTATTACCTAAAAAAAATCCTAAACTTGGCGTACGTTTCGTACGCTAAATAATCAGTCAACTAGACTCATGGATGCGCGTGTTCCTACACAAGAAGTCAAAGCCTATAGCTCGTCCCTGCGCGCATGCATGTGAGTTGATCCACTCAAAATTGTTCGACGACTGTGAAATTCCAGTACGCTTCCGGTTAAATTACCTTATGTAATTCCGGCAATTACCCTTATGTAAGTGGAGTGGATCTGAGTAGCATCGCCGGAAAAGAAAACTACCTACACTTTCTACCTTAAGTTTTAGGATTTGTGACAGGATTTACCACATTTAAGATATTTTCTACTTTTTTATTTTTTCTTCATGAATACGCATGATTGCATATCATTTCATTGATAGATAGAAAAAAGAACGTTGTTACATGTGTGCAGCTCTTGTTACCGTACATACGAATGGTGGCCACATGAGTGCGGATGTGCAGAGGGGGAGGTTGCTTAGCCTCGAGCTAACAAAGTCAAATTACATGCAATATTCTGTCGAGTCCTGGCCCAGCCCTGGCCCAGCGCGTGGCTTCTTGCTTGATGGTGTCGGTGACTAGGGCATGGGATGGGTGCGCGCCGTCGAAGATCATGGCATTCCGATGCTTCCAAATGGTCCAGGTTGCGAGGATGATGAGTGAGTTTGTTCCCTTGCGTAGGCTGGCTGGGAGCTGCGGTTGCGGCTCCTCCCACCAAGCGAAGAAGCCTTCGGTTCCGTCCGGTGGGGTGATTGGTAGGCGGCACCAGGTCAACACCTCGTGCCAAGAGATGCGCGAGAGTACGCAACCAATGAGGTGGCCGATGGTCTCATTGGCCTGGCTACAAAGCCTGTAGATGGGGTCGTGTGGCAGGCCGTGGCGGTGGTGGTGGACAATGGAAGAGTGCATTGTAGCATGATCTGACCGTGTAGACGTCGTGGGGAGTCCACTTCCACGATATCTTATCGGGGTTGGCAGACAGAGAGATTGCTAGGAGCTTCTGCCATAGCTCAACGTGCTCGATGATAGCCACGGGGCTGAGGGTGCCATGGATGTCGGATATCCATGTGTTGTTGGTCAGGGCCTCGCTGACTAAACGACATTTCTACTGCTGACGCGGGATGAGGCGAACTAAGTGGGGCTCTATCTCAAAGATGGATTGGCCCTGCAACTAGTGCTCTAGCCAGAAGTGGCAAGAATTGCCATCCCCAATGCGCCCAGGAGGTGGATGCCCAGAAGAATTCCGTGGTTTCACGATCGCTCGGCAGGTCTAGGTCTCTCCATGAGCCAAAGCCACCTGGTGTGCAGAGCCACACTGATTGTGAAATATTTTCACTTAATCTATCCAAACTACTACCACTTTTTATCCCTTTTAATTTCTGTTAGCATTCTGACTGATTGGGCTCACATTTCAGTGTTGGCTTGGTTGCCATGCAGGTGGTTAATTACTCTCGTGGGTTATGTTGGTTCAGTTTGTTTTCGGTTTTATTCAGCACACCGCACACGCCCATGACCTAGTCCAGACACACCCACCCACCGAGTTGTCTAGACAATAGTTCAATCGCTCCTCCCGCTCCTTTCTTTCCTTCTCTTTTCTTGTCATTCCTTTCTTTGTGATCGCCGACGATATGTGGAACCACCAGTGTCAAGAGGTACACTCCTGTCTCCCCCATCTTACACTCCTGTACTTTATCTATTCATGCTCCTCTGCTTCTTTTGTCATATGACAAAGGTAACATTTTTGCCGGCAGTAGAAGGGTTTAAGCTAGGTTGGAATTTTGGGAAAAACTTTCATTTCTTTCTGGACCGTTAGGATTAGATCCAAGTTCTTTTTATTGCTGCGAATGCTAAATCATAGTTCTTGTTCAAAAACTAAACAAATTGGTTTTCAGTTTAGGCAAAAAATAGAATTGCCCAAGGAGAGGAATAAAATTGGGCTTGAAAATGTGATCTTGTGTGCATTTTTAGTTGTGTTTCATGTTCTTGTTCATTGCATGAATAACTAGTTATTTCTGTATGTTGGAAAATTAGAATTTAGTGTTTAAGAGGTTGATGTTTCATTTGTAATCTTGGAGGAGCTGTTGTGTACAGAGAAGCTCGGTGTATTAGCTCTCAAGAATGTGGCTGATGTGGAGACAATAATGGTTAGCTGCTGGTTTATCCGGTGGGATTGCCGACACATCGAGAAATAAGAAAGACAGGGAGAGCCAAGCCTCCTCAGCGATTTGAATTCTCGGCCGTTGGATCTGGTAGCTTGATCGGATCTGGGCTGTCGGATCAAGCCCTTGGAAAACCTCGGCCGTCGGATGGAAGAGGTGTAACTGTTGCAATGAATAGTTACCTCCCGCGCCTGCCACATCTCATAATTCCAGCGCCCACCCAAGGGCATTCTCGTCATTTCATATCCTAGGGTATAAAAGGGCCCGCTCCTAACGCGGCGACCTCCTCCCGCACTCGCGCGCCCCTCCTCCTCCTTCTCTACGCCGCCTCCACCCAAACCCTAACCCTAGTTGCTCCCACACTGCCGCCGTCTCCGTCGCCCAGCGGCCCCAGCCCGCCGGATCTCCGCCGTCCACTTCCCCGCCATCGTCCTCGCGTGCACATGGCTGGCTCCTCTTACCCCTCTCGCCGACGGCGCCGTCCGGCCTTCTCCTCCTAGCCTTGCCTCTTCCTCCCTCCTCCTCCGGCGCTTCCTCCCCGTCGGCTCCTTCTCGTAGCACTCGCCTCCCGCATGCCGTCGTCTCACGGTCGTCCTCACCCGCGTCCTCTGCCGGCGGCCGCTTACATCGATCTCCCATGCCAGCAGATCGACGCAGCCAGGCCCGTCCACCGCGTCTCGCTGCCGCCCAGCTACTCCCCGGCCTCCGCCCAGGTTAGACCTCGTCCTACAGCTCGCCGCCCGACTAGCTTCCGGATAAGCTCAGCTGAGAGGAAGTGACCTGCTGCTAATTGCTCTTTCTGACAAACAAAACGTGTGCAATTTGTGACAGCCAATGATTTCTAATTGCAGTTAGGGTACGCGGTTTCAAATTCGGATTGTTGGATGATTAGGGATGTTCGAATTTACTCCAAATAGAAGAATGGCATGAAGGGGTGGAGCTAACCCCTATTTTGGTAAAGGAAGGAGTGCCTGGAGCGTTGGAATATTTTAAATTGATAAGCACCTATGTTTCCTGTAATGTACACTCCAGGAATTTCGCGTCTCTCTGAGACTAAACTTCTTGTTTTCGTAAGATTAGAGCATACAGAGAGTTCATTGGCACACAGATTGCTGAATTTGAATACCGTCATTGTAATCAACTTTATGTAGCAAATTTAACAGTCCCTGTTATGTTAGGGCATCTCCACCCAGGCCCCCAAGAAGACTCCCCAGGCGCCTTTTTAGACGCTGGCGTGAAAAAAACGTCCCACTCGAGGCCCCAGGAACCAGTTTTGCGCCGGATTTGGCGAAAGTTACCGCCGGCACGCCCATCCCGAACCCAGTCCCGCGGGGAGCAGCTGGGAACGCCGGCATTGCTTTTTCACATGCATCGGCCCACCTGCCAGCCTCTCTCCCTCCCTTCTCTCTCATCTCTCCTCTCCTTTCTCTCTTTTCTTTCTCCTCTCTCCTCTCCTTTTCCTTCCAGCACAACACCACCTACTACACACACAGCCGGAGCGGGGCTCGCGCGGCCGTGGCGGCGCACGCATGGCCGGGCGCGGGGCTCGCGCTCGCGAGGCCGGAGCGGAGCATGGCTGGGGAGGGGCTTGCGGAGCGGAGCGGGGAGGGGCTCGTCTTTTTCGCCTTGCACGTCTCCGTGCATGGCCAGGACCAGGGCCGGCTCCAGTCCAGGGGCGCGCCGAGGCCGCCATTGGGAAGCGTGGCTGGGTCCGCTCGCCGCCCCGTGCTGCTCCACCCGCTCGCGCTCCCTGCCTGCTCGCCGCCGTTCTGCTTCGGCCCCGGCCAGGTCCGCTCGCCGCCCTGTGCTGCTCCATCTTTAATCTGTCTCACTTTACATCTTTAGTTAAGGTCCCATCTTAATTTAAAAGCATGGTAGTTTTCTAAATTGTGCTTGAGTGTATTCTTTACCAGCCAAGCAAGAAACCCAAGGGATACATGTGTAGTTAATATCATCTTATGGTTTTGTGGCTGAATATAATTAGTTGCCATCATACTTAATATTCTCTTTTGCCCAATATGGTATGTAAGGAAGATTCTCTGTAGTATATGTTTGAATGTGTGAACTATTGATTCAGTGATGTAAGGCTGCCCCATATGTACTTATCATGTATTCAGTTATGTAACAAGCCAAGTAGCTAACATCCCCTTCTACCCAAGGTCAAGCATTCAGCGGCGGCATCAGAGGAGACATTGTCGTGCCGAAGGTTGGTACCTCGAGCCATACTTATCGCTTGTGATTCTTTCTTTTCTCTTGCCACTGAGTTCAATCCCTCTTTTCCCATGCAACCCCTTCTCTGGACAAGCAAAAGCTCTACCCCCCTCTTTTCCCATGCAGCCCCTTTTCTAGACAAACAAAAGCTCTGGCCGCCATGGATGCCAATGAGATTCTCGACCAAGGTTCACCTGGGTCTGCGTCCTCCAATAACAAGATGCATCCACTTATCAAGGTTAGCCGGAAGTTACCAACTTGCTTTGTAAAAGTGTTGGGATTTTTAAAGTTTGTATGAACCCTTTTTGAATAGACGAACTTTTTAGATATTTGCTTGTAAGACCAAAAGAAAATATGTTGACAAATGAACCTGCTTATGCAGAATGCTTTTGAGGATACGCATACAAAATCCTTTGTCAGTGTGCTTGCTTGACTGGGTTAATAAAAAGAATCATGCAACAGTAAAGAAAATGAACTATTGCTTATGTACAGAGCAAGTGATTTTAGTCTCCCTTTCCGGAGAAGCCTAAGCCGAAAATAACTGGCCTTGAGTACTTTTCATTCGTATGCATTCCAGACTCAGGAATAAATCTTGCATATGTGTGTGTACACAATTGTAACTCACTGTAGTAATTCATAATTAGTTCCATCTTTTACTTTGATACTGCAAAAATAGGGAGGAAATATTGTGTGAGTCAGTATCTCAAAGATAAACAAGGGGAAGATTTTAATATGCGGTGTCTCAGGCTGTTGATTTTTTAGGCTTATTTTGGCCATAGATTTATCCTGTTCATACGCTTAAATAAAATAGTTAAAGTTCATGTCTATGATTCGCATGAAAAAAATGTGGTATGTGCTTTCGAATCTGCAATAGTTTCAGCCTATAGGGTTTATTTCTTTC
The DNA here is from genome assembly GCA_021437245.1 of Aegilops speltoides. Taxonomy (NCBI): domain Eukaryota; kingdom Viridiplantae; phylum Streptophyta; class Magnoliopsida; order Poales; family Poaceae; genus Aegilops; species Aegilops speltoides. The sequence goes on from CM038142.1 coordinate 576,770,354, forward strand.
AGCTATTGGTTGTATGCCTGAACAGAATAACCAAAGTTTGAATTTATGTGTGGAAACAAACTAAATATAAGAAGCATTTTTCATGTTCTAAGAAATAGTATATTGTAAACGATGGGGTGAATTTTGCACTTCCATTTCTGGGTGTGTTGTTTCAGGATTTTGGAGCTTCCTGTTTATATTTCTGGATGCCTTTTGTGGTTCCAAATAGTGGTGATTCTCAAGTTGTTTTGTTTGCAGGTCTGGCAATATTCATTTGTGCCTAGCTTTTAACATACATGGATCAATCATTTTATTATTTTGTCATCTCATGTACTTTCACATGACGTTAGAGTTCATTGTCCGAATTGTTATTTAGGTGGTAGCTTTGTGAAAATAATAATAATTAGAAGCTCAACCATGAGAGATCAATGGTATTTCCAAACTGGAATGGCAATGCTAAGTCTAAATTTTACATTCAATTGGAAATCATGTTGGTATTTGGTGCATGACAAGGTGCAAATTTCCTATCTTTTGCAAGATGGTCTGCTTGGTTTGTGCTGATCTGCTTAAGTTCTTGTTCAACGATTAGATACGAAGTCTACTCGGCAGGAGGAGCATGAACAGTACATCAAGAGAGGAAGTAGGAGTTCTCCGAAATGACCATCTACAAGAACAATACATATTTGTTGATTGCTACCACTATCTATGTTTCCATAGCATTGTTTCCAACTACTGTAACACCTATTTTTACAATTGAAGGTATGAACTACCTGGCTTTATTTTGAACTTATGTACTGATGTAGAATGATGGCTCCCGATTTTTACTTGCTGGTATGAACTATTTCGTTGTATTTTCTAAAGCTCAAGAATTTACTCATGTATGCTAACTAACATTGCTACGACATTTGTATAGACTATCTCTAATAATTATCCTTTCCTTGCCATTTGGCATTGGTTTTTTTTTGTACAATTGCTCATTATCTTATCAATGTTGAAGCTACATATATTAGAAACACTTATTAATTACTCCCTCCGTTCGGAATTACTTGTCGTAGAAATGGATGTATCTAGATGTATTTTAGTTCTAGATACATCCATTTCCGAGACAAGTAATTCCGAACGGAGGGAGTACATTGCATTGGATGCAAGCTGTTGTTCTGCTTGCTGGTACCTCTGTTGAAATACTAAGTGTTTGATCAGCACCTAAGGCGGGTAGCTAGCGCACTTCCTATTATTATTGTCATGTATGAACGCATATGCTAAATCTGGATTCATATACCTGTTTGACCAAAACGTTGGGACCGGCACTCTCGCGCCAAGACGCAGTCCCGGTCTAGTTGTACATGATGAGAAGACAGGACTACCAGTGCGTGCCCAGACGAGCATCGCAAACTCTATTGCTCAGAAGGTCCGAGCATCAGCCCCTGCTCAGAAATGGTCTCGAGTGGTATCAAGCAGATTCAAGCTCAATGTGGACTCCTCCTTCCATGTTGATCGGGATAATGGGCCCTAGGAGCTGTTCTGTGTGACTAAGTAGTTGGCTTTATATCGGGTGCATGCAGATACAAGCAATATTTTATTTTATTTTAGAAAAGGAGGATGACCCCCGACCTCTGCATCTGGGCGATGCATACGGCCACTTTATTAATTATTTTCACAAGACCTTACAAAGTAATACAATAGTAAGACTAAAGCCGCCGTGTAAGCACCTCTATCCAGCTGATGAAGGGGCGCAGATAGCCTGGGCCTAATACCAAACAGACATCGCAGCCAAACCTAACATCTAAGACCTGAGAACCCATCCAGGACGCCTGCCGGGCATGGGTCTCACCGGTACAGCATGCACTCAGATGCCGCCGCCGCCAACTGCCACCGCTCCATCTTCAGAACTGTACTGATGCATCAACCTTGCTTGGTCTAACTATCGTCGACGCCACCACGGCGCCAAACGACACCTCCTCCCTGCGCGCAAACAGCTGAGCACGTCGCGGTCACCACTGATACACCTCAGCGCCATGCTGCCAGGTATCACCAGCCGACACAGCTTGAAGTCCTTGGAAGATCTGTCGTTCGTAGCACCTGCCGACCAGGCATGACAAAGCGTAGCACCTGTCGGTCAGGCATGACTTGACATCACCCCCGAAGCTCCGTGCAAGACGAAGCCGCTCCACCTCCCACAAACGATGCTCCCAAGAGAGAAACGACACTGCACTGCTGCCATTGTCCGATCTGGAACACCAGATCCTAGGGTTTCCCCCGGAGCAGCACGAGTGGGTCGACAATAGTTACACGCGCCATCGCCTGCCGTCGGCTCGGTTTTCACCGGCAACCATGTCTCCCCTACTCGCAGCCGGGACAAGATGATGGATCTCGAGATCCGATCACCAAGCCTCTGGTCGGCCATCTTGGGAAGAAGATGACCACCACGTCCAGCAGTCTCACCACGCCGGGCACGCGTCGTCGCCGGCACCCCCATGGTGCCTAGAGGCCGACAAGCCCCGACGAATCCCATGCCTTGTCAGCCGCCATGGCCCAGACCCCGGCACTACCAGATCCAGATCGGATCGGGGTCCAGGGCCCCAAGCCACAACCGCCGCGGAGGCAGCACCACTGGACGGTGCCTAGCCCTCCAGCCCGCCGCCAAATCCTCGCCGGAGCTCCGCCGCGCCACGCCGCCAAGCCGCCGCCGGGAACTCGCGCCGCCGCCAGAGAAGCCACAGCCGCCGCGCGTTGGAGAGGCCTCAAGCCGCAGCTGCACCGCCGCCAGGCAGAGCCGCCGCCACCCAGCACGCCCTCCGTCGCGCCGCTAGGCCCCGCCCAGCCCAGCGCCACCCAGATACAAGCAACATGGCCTCCATGTTCCTTCGATGGAAGGTGGAGAGGTTCTGATGGGTCTTTAGCTAGCAAAAAGAATGTTTATCAACTACTCCCCGCGTTCCAAATTACTTGTCACAGGTATGGATGTATCTAGATGTATTTTAGTTCTAGATACATCCATTTCTGCGACGAGTAATTTGGAACGGAGGGAGTACCTTGTGGTGGAGAGCGACTCATCCGAGGTTGTTCACGCTATCTAGAACCTGCCGGAGTATCGAGTTTCAGGTGCGGTGGTTTACTGATGATTGTCCAAACTTGATGAGTACCTGCGGCAGGGAGACAATAATGCATTGTGGACGAGAAGACAATGAGGTGTCAAACGAACTTGCTCGCTTTGGTTTCAGTGAGAGTTCATGTGAGGTATGGAGGGGTCATCCCCTCGTTTCCTGGTTCCATATTTTTTTTTGGAAAGGACATGTTAAGTTTTCGAATAAAGACATGAAAATTTTAAAAAAGGTTTGGCGAGAGACCAATAGGGAAGCACATATTTTAGCAAGTGTGTTGACGAGCCTTCCGTTTGTATTCCTGTTCTTATCGCAAACGGTGTAACTATTGTAACCAATTACTAACTCCGTCCTGGTTTATTAGTTCCTCTCGTATTTTAAGTCAAATTTTGATCATAAATTAAACTAATATAATATTAATGCATGTCATGAAAAATCATATCGCTGGGTTCGTACTTAAACATAGTTTTCAATGGTATAATTTTTTGTGATATGCATTGACATTTAGTTAGTTAAAACTATGATCACAACCAGGACGAAGGTAGTAATATAAACTGCCCGGATGGCTTTACAAAAGCAGAGTGTACATTAGCTAGCGAGCTCTTATTAAAACATTAATCTCGCGAGCATCGGTGATCTCAAGCAGAGGCGGCGAGCCCCTCGTCGCTGGTGGTGGTGAGGATGCTCTGTCCGTTGCGCACGAAGCAGCTGTTGCGACGGATCTCGCCGACGTTTCCTTGGGCCCCCTGGAGATTCCCGAGCTTGGTCATGGAGGCGGCGAACTGGCCGAAGAACCACCAGTGGTTCCCGGCGAAGCCGTTGACCACCCATTCGGTGCGCCAGTCGGCGGTGAGCTTCTGGTCGGAGGTGAAGACCCCCTTGCCCTGTTGCAGGTTGGTGAAGTACTTGATGTCGAACACGTCCGGGGTGGTCACGTCGAGGTCCTGCAGCCGGTTAAAGTCGCTGGAGCAGTTGGAGGCGAGGCTTCGGACGAAGTCGGAGTCCTCGGAGAAGCGGTTGGAGAAGGAGCTGCAGTGGCCCTTCCCGATGGTGTGGCCGCCGGAGAGCGCGACGAGGTCGACGTTGTCAAGGTTGCGGGTCTGGAAGACGTCGATGAGCGTGGCGGCGTTGGAGCTGGCCTGTGGGAGATCGAAGACGGCCGAGCTCGGGGCCGGCGCGAGGCTGTCGAGCCTGCCGAGTGGCACGTCGTAGCCCTGGCCACCGGAGAAGGCGACGGCGTCACGGGTGGCGAGGGCCGTGATGTCGGCGCAGGAGACAACGGGCCCGCAGGAAGCATGGACGGTGGCACGGATGGACTCGATGAGCTGTAGCGCCCGCGGCTGGAGCGTAAGGTTCGGCGGCAGCTGCAGCTCGCTGCCATCTCCCGTCAGAAGGACTGACGCATCACAGCCCTGTACAACCACGAAACAGATGACGCTCTCTGTGCATTGACATGGTCTCAAATATTTACTTTTGACCATTAATCGACATATACACGAGTGCATTCTACGCTTATATGTTAATAAAAACATGAATTTGTTGTGATGAATCTTATGATACCATTATCATCTTTACCAAACTATAGTATCCGTTAGATCACACTTCTATTAGTTTAATATATGAGATCTACTCGCAAAAAATTGAGATCTACTAGATAGCTGGATTAAATTACCTGTGGGAAGCAGTCGTGGAAGAAGATGCGGAGAAGACCGGCGGCGAGGGCGATCTCGCTCTGGAGCGCGGTCTGCACGGCGGAGCGCACCACGTCCTGCAGCTGCGGGCAGGAGTCTGCGTGGAAGTCGAAGGCGAGCCCGTCGGCGGGGGAGACGGGAGGAATACGGTTGCCGACGTGGTCTGTGGGCATGGAGATGAACGACCGCGTGGACAAGGCTGCAGGGCACAGCACCGCGGCCACGAGGACCAGCACCGCCGCTGTCCTGCTCGACGCCATTGATCCTAGCTAGCTACCTCGATCAGCAGCTCTGTGCCTTCAGCTGCAGTGCACTAGTGCTACTTTGGTTTTACTAGCTGCGAGTGAGCGTTGCTTCCTCACGTCAAACGTGAGGCCCTTATTTATACAGGAACAAGATCTGATCGATGCATCGAACGTTTGACATCAAAGTCGTCAGAGCAATTAAGATGGAGTAGAGATCCAAAACGAGATCGAGTAGTAGGTGGCAAGCTACACCGCGATCCAAGTGCACATGCTTGATCACGTACGTGGTGATGCAGATTGCTGAGCTCGTGTGCGTACTTGTGCCGACCAAGCTCACTGGTCCCGTGGTTCTGCTCGTGGCATGTCGACGAACAGTACGCCGAGGCCAGTAGTTATATGCAGAGATCTAAAATTCTGGCAACTTATTAAGGACAATATAACCGAGCCTAAAGCGAGCCCTCTCACGCCTTTAGCAGTTTTGGCCGTTGGATCTCGTGTCCTGACCATTTGTGGCTGTCTGATCGCTGCCTCACCTCTCTATCAATTGCTAAGTGGGCTTAGCTGTCCTCCGGCTGGCAACTCTGGTGGAAAAATCGGTGTATTTTGGTTAACTGGGCCTGCTCCCGGACAAAGCCCATCGATTCAGTAGCCGCACTGATTTGTTCTGCGGCGACCTAGAGGCGTGCATAGGCGATGCGGGTGGCACGGCTATCCCGGTCGCGGATGCCGAGTCGTTCGAGCCACCCGGCCCGCACGCCGACGCCGGTAGAGAGGAAGCGACGTTCGACTGTACAGGAGGGAAACTGTCTCGATGGGATTAAAGGAGGCAATCAGTTATTAGTTCCTGGGAGCGTTAACTAATTATTAAGGTGTGTGTTTCTTTTCCCTGATCTGCAGCTGCTTCGATTCCTGCACGTACATATATCTTCATCTTCTGGTGCTCTCCTCGCTCGTATTACTCCAGCAAACACACTGCCTATCACATCATAGTGGGGAACTGGGGATTGATTGCCCGGTGGCCAAATCCTAGATCGTCAAGCCGACCAGCCTGTAGAAGCTAGGAGCGGCTTCGAAAACGATGACTATTCTACTTAATGGAGCTCCCCGTCAACCCTCGGTTGCTCACTCCGTTTATAGATGGTCGATGGGAATTCCTCACGCCATCAATCTGCCGGCGACCCTATAAAATAACCTTCTGACCCACTGTCGTCGTCCCAGTCCTGCGGCTGATCCCTATCTACCGATCTACGTGATGTGAGCCAACAAAACACGGTGAGCAACTGAGCACCCCACTCCTGTTCCTCCATCTGAAGTTTGTAACAAGGTGAGCAACTGAACACCCCAATTCTCTTCTGCCATCTGCAGTTTTTCTTTTTGTTCAGATCTTGCTACTGATGGAAGGCAGTGTTTATGTATGTCTGTAAATGGGACTCATAATTAGATTTGTGTCAAAAATTATGTCTAACCATTTTGCAATTCTGATTGACTGCTATGGACAACTTGTTGATTATCTGTTTTCTTTGTAGCAGGTTTGGTGAGTCTCATGACTACTCAGGGTTCTGTTTTTGCTTGTCTAGATTTATTTTCTATGGTGTGCAAATAAATGATGCGTTGTATATATATGCAGACTTGTTTGATTATGAAATAAAGTATGGATTGGTCGTACGAATTATCGATTACTTCCCATGGGCTATTTTCTGATGATATTATTTGATATGGTCTTCTATGTATAGCTCCAACTTGGATTGATGATGTACATGCAAATTCGATGGTTAACTTATATTTTAAAAAACTCATTGCATATCTACAATTTCGAACAATTATATGACTAACTACTTGAGCCATTTTTTTATTTTTCTCAGATATTTCTTTCATTATTTTCCTAGAATGGATGGGTAACATACCGATGTAATTATATGATTCTTTTGTATTATTCTCCTAATAACAACTGTTTGTTTTGTTATTCCGAAACTTCAATTCGGAATTGTCCTTGAGTTGCAAACTACTTGGTTCATATTTAACCTCTATATTTCGTGCAACAATATACATAAGAATATTCCTACCATTTTATTGAAATAATAGATGGGCGCAGCAACGCGCGCCATCATGATCTAGTAAGCTATGAAATGTAGACGTGTGGCAAATGATACTTATTTGGTAGAGATTACTGCTAGCAGGTTGTGTTTCCAAGCAAATGTTAAAAATGTGTTATGTTACGAGCAACGATTTGGCGAACCGTGAAGCGTGAACTACGAGTACTATGAGTGGAGATGGGAAGGAAACTAAAATGTTCAGTGGGCCAGGATTGGATCGGCCTTTTGGCATAAGGAATTAGATGGTGGTTTGAGTGCAAACGGAGCAACCGGGTGTGGACCTTAACCCGACAGAGTCTACCACACCGAGGGCCAGTTCTTTCGTCAATTTAAAAGATAAGTCGCCTCCTCCCAAACTTTTTTCATAAGCCGTCTAACTTATGCATTGGGGCTTCTAAGCTAGTTATGAAGTAACTAATTTAGTAGTCTCAACAAATTTAGTTGACGGCTTATTTTTTAAGCTGGAGAGAGCCAGCTTGTTTTGTAAGTCGTCCAAAACAACTGGTCCTGAACCGGCCTCTAGATGCCACACCTCAAACGCGCCCCTAGGGGCTGCAAGTAGTATCCCACTTTGTACCGCGTTACTCATCAATTAGCTCAGAACATGTTCATCGCTTATCTGAAACTAACACTACAACATGTAAAATAAAATGATGTAATGCGATGAGGATGTAAAACATGTAATTTTGTAACCTACTTTTTATAAAAGGTAATTTGTGTCACATATATAGACTAGAAGGATGCCATCTCAGAAAAAACACTAAGAAGGTAAAAGGTAAAATAAGCTCCATTTTTTTTTACGAAGTGAAGTTCTCTCACATCCTCACCCTTTTGCGTAACAATTGCTATGGCTGGGGATAATTGATTCATTCATCTCATATGTATGATTGCAATAATAAAGACCAGTGCTTTTCTACATACATCTTACATGCACATGAAGGCTACGTGTATTTTTGGCATAAAAAAGGGGCTCTACATATAATTGTGGAATAAAGTGAATCATCTTTCCATGCATGAGAAGAATGCAAATCTATACATAATAAACAAGCAGCACCACACTTACCTCATCACAGTACAATCTACCCCGTTCGGCACTAGCACACTAGCTACGGAAGGATTATTCATCCGTTGTTCCTGCATGGATACGTACATATCCCCTCCATCCCATAATATAAGAACATTTTTTTACATTAGTGTAGTGTAAAAAACGCTCTTATATTACGGGACGGAGGGAGTACAATATATATGTGCCAATACAAATTGTTTCTACAGTTTTTGAGTACTCAAGTAATTTAGGAGTGGAAATAAAAACTACAGTAGCTCACTGCTTAATAACAAAAACAATGGCAGACACCATACATATGGTTGATGAGGCCACAAGTGCAACGCCCGTGAACACCATGTTTGGCGCACACCACCGCTCTTGATGACCAAGTTCCATTACCGAGGTGATATTGTTCAAGACATCTATAACGTGTAGGATCCCTGCGTACAATGGTGTCACCCGTAATGGTAGGAACAACCTTAAAACCGACACTCAGACTCCTTCTGATGACACTTTCGCTGCTTGCAATATCAATAAGGAGAGCATTGCCCCCGATGCTTTTCATTGGGACAACTCTTCCGAGGACGAGATCCGCTACGTTGTACACTACCATGCGCTTGGAATGTTCGCTGCTGGAACCGACGAGCAATATCTCCGAGTCACATTCTATCAGTTCAAAAGGAGTACGGATCTTGCCCTTTGGACATATGGCGATCACCTTGGGTGGCTGAAACGAAGTCGAGCTGAATCCAGATGTCTTTTCGTGGCGAGGTGGGTCGATCCGAAAAATCCGTAGTTCATCGGTGCTCGATGACGTGGGCTTCTGCAGCATGTAAAATTTGCCTTGAGATGATGGTATGATGCTGGTATATGGGGAGAAGGTCCAGGCCGAGAAACTCCATTGCTTGTCGTCGGTGGTAGCGAATACCACGCGCGACAGATCTAGAAACACGATCATGAGCATGGGAACTCTGTCAGCACCAACGCTCAAGGAAGCAGTCACCCTGCCTGGCGACAAGTAAGGACGCTCCATGCGTGAACTCCAATGGAATGATCCCAAGCTCATCGTGACATACGTGATTGGCGGGAACTTGGCAACGGTCCCCGTGAAGGGGTGAAGCAGGCATAGATCATCGCCGTTTTCATTATCATGTTGCCGGTGCCGCTGCAGGAGGAGGAGGCCGTCGACCGGGCAGAGGACGCGATGGTCGTCGAGAAGAGGGAGCCGGGGGCGGACGAACGCTCCGGTGTCGAGGTTAAGGAAACGCATCCGGCCATCTTCAAGGTGGAGGTCGTGGCCCTCGGGCAGCATCGTCCACCGGCGCGGGTGGAAGCGCGGGATGGCGATGCCATTTGCGCGCGGGCATGGCGTGCTGGACCGCACGTGCGTGCACACGGAGCGGAAGCGGACGTAGCCGCGCAGATCGTCGCCCACGAGCACCAGCCAGCCGACGAGCTCGACCAAGTCAGCCGGCATGGACGCTAGCGGAAACATGTTGTTGGCGCCCGGAGTGGAGGCGGCCGCATCCGTCGCCAGAGGGCCCCTGCAGTTCGCCGGCGGGGGCATCGATCGATCTGATCTTTTGAGATATTTTTCCTACCCTAGCCGCCAGCGTATGCGACTCGGCGACGAAGTATTCTGGAAGGGAACTACGATGCGTTTTTGTGCATGGGCTCGTCGGGCTAGCATCTGGCCCATCTCCCCATTTATCTCTGTCACGTGCGTGCGTGTACCCATCAACAAACTAGAGGTTACGGCGGATTCTAAAAATAAATAAATAAGACAGGAGGTTAGGGCATCTCCATCTCAAACCGGACACCAGTCTGCGTAACGTGGAAGCTAGACATCCAAAGCTCTGTGCATATATTTCAAACCGAATTGAATACAAGACAAATGATATCAAACGCAGCGAATGTCATTAATGTTCGGACATAGTTTACATAAAACGGCCGATGTTTCGACCTTTTTACTAAGAACAAGAAAGAACCCTAGGAGGATAACTTTTAGCGGGCGACGATCTCGTAGGCTTAGCCGTCTTGCCTGGCCACACCACTATCGCTTTCTGTGGCATCACCGTCCATCCAGTGAAGGAAGGGCGCACGACTGCCGCGACAGCCTTGTTCGGCTGCCACTTGGCGCTCGTGGCGGAACCGGTTAGCTTCGTCCTACACGGCGTGGAGGGCTGCCGCGACCAATGTCGACGACGCTCGTGGTTCCCTGGCGGCGGCCTTGCCCCTGCCGGCATTGGCGGAGGTATCGCTGAGCGATAGTTCCTCGCCAATCTTGTCGAGCTCCCTGTCGAGGCAGCGGCACCGCACGATCGTCTCCGCGATGCTAACGGACTTGTCAATAACCCAGGCTGCGGCCAGGTCTGGGTCATTGTGGACCCAGCCCGACGCCTCGTACGACTTGATGAACACGGAGAGACGGGCCACATTGCACAGCTCCTACCGCGTCACCCGCCTCACCACGGTGCCTGTAAAGTGGCTGCAGTCTACGTGAGCATACTTGTTGGAATTGGCGGCATTACCTTGTTGTGCCATATGATATGATATTGCATATTTGCCACCGGCTGAGCTTTTTGTCTATAGGAGAATAAGCACCAACCTCTTATTGAGCGATGCACACAATCATGCCGCCAGCAGAGCTGATCAGCCCTAGAAAAGAAAATTGAGTGCGGTGGAACAATTTGCAAGACATGAGCAAAACCAGGATGGAACTCCTTCAATTTCTAAACGTGAAAAAACCGAAAAGTAAGTCAATTCTATCTTTATATTTTTGAAAGATCATGAAGAGTATGACTTTAAGGGTAAGAAAACAAACTACACACATCAGGACCGAACAAACCGAGAAAAAAGGGATGATTCTTTTCCCTGATAAACTAAAAGTTACATCAAGGTTATTTGAAGTCGTCATCTCTTGCTTCATCTTTTCTAATCTTTTGAATCCAACGTTCCAACATGCTTCATCTTTCTCATCTTTTGAATCCAACGTTCCAACATGACGTTTGGAAAAAGGAATATCAAGCCTAGACAAACGTTGAAGGTTTTCAAAAGCTACATGACCTGCTGAACACAATAGTTGATAGCTTAATATCATTGCTTGCAAAACAGAACTGCGAATGCGCGCACCCATCGTAAGAGCATCTCCAATAGTTGATATAGAATACATCACCAAAAAGTTCTAGATGTAAAGTTTACATCACCAAAAAAATGAGTTTTACATCACAAATAAACACCAACTCCAACAGATAATGTAACATACATCAGCCGCACGGGCCCTACTACAACATGCGATGTAAAAATGGCCGCGCGGCAACAACGCTAGAGCCGCACAAGTTTAAATAAAAATCATCCCAAATTAATACATACAACAATACAACAATTTCATCAATCCACCACATCAACGGACGGCCGAGTCGGGGTGGACTGATAGATAGTGGTGGTGGCGTTTCCGGGGCGAAATCGCTGGAGGCGGTAAGCGGGCGGGCGGGCATGCGGGCAGCGGGAAATTTCCAAATGACAATTTGGTGTTCGCGCGGCTGCCGGCCGTTTTACATCACGTGCGGCCAAGTGATGTATATTTGCATCACTTGGTGATGTATCTTATACCTGATGTAAATTTGGAGTAATATTTTATACATCTACATCATTTATTGGAGGGGCGTTTTTTAGTCTAAGTGATGTAAAAGGCTGTAATTTATACATCTACATCATCTATTGGAGATGTTGTTATGCAATTGTGGGACGCTGGCCCACTGTCGTAAACATATAGACAGAGCAAAAAACAGGTGGCTTTTCTTTCTTAAGTTTGTCTATTTACGATCTATTGATGGTATAACAAGATCAAATTTTGGCTCAGTTAAGTAATAAAGCTTTGCTTTGCTCTCAAAAAAACAAGATCAAAATTTGGCTAGAAGAGGAGTAGACATGGCCCCAAGGGGGAACACGGGCTCGAGAAGACACTGGCTTCCTGAGTTTTGAATCTGATGCCATGGGGTTGAGTCTGCAATGACCTACAGATGCGCCGACATCGCTCCCAGGCACGACACTGAAAGGTAGAGGATGATTGACCGCGGAGAAGAGAGGAATTTAGCATCAACTTAGCTTGTGGTTGTTGCAATGCAATGCGCCTATTCATTCATGATTAACAGAGATGTATTACTACACATGATTATCTCATCTGATTTGTTCTACAACTCAAATATGGATCTGCAACTTAATTAAGAGAAATTAGGAGGCCAAAAGAAAAGTGGCTAATCCACCACAAGGCCAGAACAAACTTCAAAATGAGAAATTAAGTTGACTTATGTTGCTTTCGAATGAGCAAGGACAACATTCAAGCCAAAGCAGAGGATCTGGTTTCAGATTTGCAGACCTCATAACAACAAACACCGAAAATGAGGTTTATTTTTTTTATTTTTACACTGATCATTAGGATAGTTTTCCTTATTATTAATAAAAATATGCAGGCCTGGTAAGATGTTATGGCAGGTGCAGCTGGAGTTGCATTGTACCCAACGATGGAACACCCACAACAATGTCGCCCCTCACCTCTGTTTCACTCAGACACCAAACATGATGCTGAACTTGGTAGCAAGAGGAACGGATATGATGGCAGCACCCAGCGCAACGCCAAATATACGGTGCGAGATCGAGAACGTAGCGCTCAACTGTGGCTTCTTCAGAGGAAGATGAGGAGACAATGGGCGGTTTGCGACAGGAGCTGACAGGGGGCGACTTGTGTGTAGGAATCGGTATCCAGATGGAGGCATCTTCTGTCGCAGAGCTCCTAAGGGAGAAGATGCGTAGCTCCTTGCTTGCCCAATGCTTGAGGGGCCTCTAAGGCCATCCATGCTGTTGAAAGATGAGTTTGACGCACCTGAAAGACAAAAGCAACAAATGTAACCAGGCATCATTATTAGTTGATCCATATATATACCGGTGTAGCTATTATCAGGCAACAGGTGTAAAGTATTTGTTTAATCAAAACTTTAATCGTATCAGAGTATTCTAATGTGATTCAGATGCTTAATATCATGACTAGCTAACCAATTAGCAAAGACATCAAGGTTCAATGTAATCTCTGTTTTGTCCATGAGGGAGAGAGTTGCAGTTAAATATCTGAGAAATAAGCTACAGATCAAAGGATCACTTGTTCCTTTAGGTTAATATATATAATCTGGCACTTTATAAAGTGGCCTATTTTAGTTCAAGAACCATCATTATTACTAGTGAGTAATGCTAGGATTGGGATTTACAGTCAAACAAGAGCACTAAAAATGTCAGTTCTAGGATGTATACATGATGACCCTGTAAGTGCCTCAGTTTGGGAGAGAGAGCCTTATTAGAAGATATAAACTGCAGATTCCTATAGAGCAGAATAGCAAGATGATGGAAGAAAATGCTGATACTAGTATAATTCCATTTACTCATAGAAATTGCAAGCTTTATATTAACTACTAAAAAGATGGATGTTCTTCGTTAAACAACACACTGGATTATGAAACCATATGCGGATTGAAATGAGATATAGAAGCACTCTCTTAACACACCATATAGACCTCCCTATCTATCTAACATTTTTTCCAGCCTGAACCTCAGTTGTTAATCCTTTACACAACCTGCACAATAAGAATGCGCTTGAAAGGTTCATGTGTGCACGACCCAGTACCACCTATACAATTAACATGTGGCGTGATTGTTTGATATGTCAAAACTAGTTCAGATTCCAGAAGTAGGAATAAGATAGGAAATTATTACCACGGAGAGCAAATGGAGCGTCGTTCAGGGGTGCAAAGCGAGTGTTGCTGTGATGCTTGTCCATTCCTGCAGAAAGGAGAACCAATATCATTACATATTCACATTAGCAATCTATAAGAAGCACCGATACAGCGACACGGATATGGCTACTGCGATTTGTTGTGATGTGAGATGGATACGGCAATAAAGAAACTGTCACAAGACAAAGAACAGTTTTGAGATGTGAGATTGGATCAAAATACTGCCCCCATTTGTTGCCTCCATGCCTATTTTCAAGTCATCAATGATTATGAATTTCCTCAATCCTCAAGCCCAGCAGCACGCAGGCAGCAAACATCGCACTGGAGGACCGGAGGAGAGCACAATTGGGGAAGGAAGTAACCTTGATCTGCCCCAGGCGGCGGGCGGCGGGACGGAGACGGCGATTCCAGGCAGGGTCGGGGGCGAATCCAGGCGGTGGCGAGGCGATTCCAGGCGGCGGATGCGGCGGCGGTACTGGAATAGCTTGCGTTGCGCCTGACTTTTTTTTAACACATTGTGTTGTGCCTGTGTAGGATTAGCATCGTGATGGGTCTTGCTGGGCCGTCTCATCCCGTGTCCCCTGCGTACTCGCACTTTTTTGTTCCCTAAAAAAAACTCGCGCTTTTTTGTCTTCTTTTCCTTGGCCTAAAAAATATGGGTGCTGCTACGCGTCGGACGGCGGATCTCGCGAGCCATCCGTTGAGGTGGACTGAGCGACCTAGCGTAACTTTCTATCATTGCAACACAGGTCGTGTTGCAGGAAATTTCCAGAACATGGATCATGTTGCAGAAATTTTTGCAACATATATCAAGTTGCAGTTTTTTTTTGCAACACAGGTCTTGTTACAGTTTTTTTTGCGACACGGGTCTTGTTGCAATTCACAATTTTTACAACAAAGGTCTCATTGCAATTTTATTTTTCCTGCAACAGAGGTCTTGTTATATTTTTTGCAACACAAACCTTACTGCAGAAACTATTTGTAACACACAGTGAGCAGCGGTCATGTTGACCGAAAGAAAAGTAAAAGAAGGAACCGCTCGGGTAGGACACGCGTCGAACGGACAAGCCGACGGAGGCTCGGGTGCGATCCGCCGCTTGAAGCCAAGCATTTTCCAAAATATATATATATAAACAAGAAAAGAAGATTTTTTTGGTGGGCAATAGGATCTTTTTTGAGGATGTAATAGGAGTTTCATTCCTTAGCCTAAAAAAAGGAGGTCCATTCCATTTCATAAAAACAAGGGAGTTTTATTCCATTATGATAGTGTTACAATCAAGAGGTAAAAAAGTTATTTGATATAAGAGGGTCCTCTATGTAGCCACACATCAGTGCTACCATTAGTACGACACGACTGTATAATGCAAATTGATATGTTACCCTATTCTGAACATGAATAAGCTTTTGTGGAATAAACTTCTGGCCTACAAGAAGTGCGTGGATCTCCACGTCCATAGCATCATTCCAGTTAAATAAGAACCTTCCCCTCGAAAAAAGTTAAATAAGAACCTGTATGCTGCAAACATAACACTCCTATCATGTCGTCTAAGAATCATGCCCGTCACCGGCGTCCCATACCGAGCGAAGAAAGAATCGCATAATAGAAATACTTTGGGGATAAGATTTTTCTTTTGCCATACAAAACTTTCATTGCTCGAACGGAGTTATTACAATCCTTTTGACAGAGAAAAGTGAACCCCATTAGAGGCACAATGTAGCCACACAATAATTTTAGTTCGTTCGCGATCATCATGGTGTGTTCGTGGGAGGAGCATGCCAATTTTATTTCATCAGTGACTGGTCTGGAACATATAGAGCTGTTGGCATGCCATCAAGAGATCCAGTTAGCAGTCGAGACCGGTGCACAGAAGGTTGTGTTGGAGACAGATAACCAGGGTGTGAAACAGGTACTAACGAACGAGGGACTAGATAGATTGCGGTATAGACCTCTAATCGATGAAATCTAGGAGCTCCTTTTCTCGCTGGATGACTACTGGGTGACTTGGGCTAGAAGGTGCGCGGACCGTGTGCAGCGCATAATCTAGTTAGGGATGGCTACCTTAATAAATTGTGCATGACTTGGTTTTCAATTTCTCCGCTTTGTATTTGTGACATTATAGCGACTGCTAAACGAACAACTGTGCTAGTAGCCACCCGCTACTCTTAAGTTTTACAGCATTCGCCGTGGGATAAAACCAGGGCAGAAAACTAGAGCCCGCCACTGTGTTGTAGGGTACTAGACTACTAGTGGCATGCACAAAAATTGCCCACCATAGTTTACAAAATTTCCAAAACTTTACAGTGGCGGGCGACGACGCGCGCCCGCCATACATATAGTAAGGAAGGTGTTTGAAAAAATCACATTTATTAAATTCAGAAAAGTCTAAAGTTTTTACCACAAGGTGATATAATAATAAAGATCAGTGCATTCTTTCCTCACTTTTGCATGTACAGGAAGTGTACATGCATAATAGTCAACTGATTGAGTAATAAAGCGTCTTTACATCAAAAGAAAGCAAATCCACGCAAAACAAGTAGCATCACACCTGCTCAGTTCATTACTGTAAGTAAATTAGGAGTGTAAAACTTTGGAGATGCCCTAAAAGGAATACTCTGCGGGTAAGATTTTTTTTTTTTTTTTTGTGATGAAAACTTTCATTGCACAAAAGGAGTCAACCCCATCAGGGGCACAATGTAGCCACACAAGAGTTTTAGGTAACGAACGCCCCATTTGGACTCGTGCACGATTAGCCCAATACCGGGAAAAGTCTTATAGGTGGGTTCACTTTAGTGACGGGCAATGTCTGAGATCCGCCATTGCTATTTGGTAAAGTACTAGTGCTGGGTGAAAAATGTGGTCTGCCACTGCTAAACGGACAGCTGCTGCAGGCGCTAGTAGCCACCCGCTACTCTTAAGTTTTACAACATTCGCCATGGGACAAAATCAAGGCTGAAAACTAGAGCCCGCCAGTTGATTGGAGGGTACCAGTGGCAGGCACAAAAATTGCCCACCATAGTTTACAAAATTTCCAAAAGTTTACAGTGGCAGGGACGACGCGCACCCACAATACCTATAGTAAGGTGGTTTGAAAACTCATATTTATTAGATCCAGAAAAGTCTAATTGTTTTTACCACAAGGTGATGTAATAATAAAGATCAGTACATTCTTTCCTACACCTTTGCATGTACAGGAAGACTACATGCATAATACTCCCTCCGTTCCACAATACATGTCTTCCACTATTTGTCAAAATCTAGATGTATCTAGACATGTTTTAGTATATAGGTACATCCATTTTTGGATAAATGGAAGTCAAGTATTTTGGAATGGAGGGAGTAATAGCCACATGATGTAATAATAAAGTATCTTTATTATCAAAAAAAGCAAACCTATGCAAAACAAGTAGCATGACACCTGCTTGTCTAGTCCTGCAAACGTATACTACATAAGTTGTAATTAACCTCAACTGTTCAGTGCTGCAAGTAAATTAGGAGTGGAAAACCTACTAGGTCATCAAAGCAATGACAGGCTCCGTAGATATGGTGGATGAGGCTACAAGTACACCATCCATAACCCCTGTATATGGCGCACATCATACCTGTTGGCGACAAAGTGCCGGTACCAATGTGATATTGCTCAAGATATTTTGCACATGTGGGATGCTGACGCACAATGGTGTCACCTGCAATGGTTGGCATTGCCTTTGAACTGACACATAAATTCCTTCCGATACCACTGCCGCTGCTTCTAAGACCAACCAGGAGAGCATTGCCCCCGATGCTTGTTAGATGAACAACTCTTCCTTGGATAAGGTCCGCAATTCTGTAGACTACCATGCCTTTGTAGAACATGTAGTCCCAAGAACGGACAAGCAGGATCTCTGAGTCACATTCTACTAAATCGAAAAGGCCGTTGATCATGCTCTCCGGACATATGGCAATCACCTTTGGTGGTGGAAACAAAGACGGATTGAATCCTGAGTTCTTCTCGGGTCTATGTGGGTCGATCTGGAAAATCTGCAGTTCACCGCTGGAGGCAAGCTTGGGTTGCAACATGTAAAGTTTTCCTTGTGATGATATGGTGCTCTGATTTGGGGAGAAGCTCCAGCTTGATAACCTCCATTGCTTGTCCCTGGTGGTAGCAAAGAGTACACGTGGCATATCTCGAAGCACAATGGTGATGATGGCGACTCCTTGGGTATTAATGCTCAAGGAGGCGGTCACGCTACCCGGCAATAAGTAAGTACATCCATTGTGCGAATTGAAGTGGGTTGATCCTGAGCTCACCAGGGTGTGATACGTGATTGGCGGGAATTTCTCCACGTCTCCCGTGAAGGGGTGGAGGAGGCATATGGGGCCCTCTTGCTCGCCATGTTGCTGCTGCATGAGGAGGAGGCCGTCGACCGAGCAGAGGACGCAGTGGTCCTCCAGAAGAGCGATTCGAGGGCGGACGAATACTCCAGTGCTGAGGTTGAGGAAACTTTTCGTGCCATCTCCAAGGTGGAGTCCGTGGCCGCCCGGCAGCATCATCCACCGACGCGGATGAAAGCGTGAGTCGGTGATGCCATGGCCGCGTGGGCATACGGTGCTGGACCGCCAGTGCGTGCACACTGCACGGAAGCGGATGTAGTCGACCAGGTCTCCGGCCAGCACCCGCCAGCCGATGAGCTCAACCAAATCCGCCGGCAAGGACGTCAGGGGAGACAGGTCCTCATCTGAGCAGGTGGCGGAGGAGGCCGTGACCGGCGCAGGAGGGCGCTCGCAGTTCGCCGCCGGCGAGAACATGGATAGATCGATCCCGATCGGGTTTTGTCTTGCCCTAGCCACGAGGCCCCTCGGCAAGGGAGTTTTAAGCAGACCGCTCGGCGGTGAACTATTCAGGATGGGCCCTGAGATGCTAGTGTTGGGCCTAAGCTATCGTATCCACTCCCTCTGGTGGGGCTAACATCCAGCCCATCTTTCTTTAGTATACGTGCGTGTGATTGCTGAATAAAAAAGACTAATTCTTCACCCTCTTTGGTGTTTTTGGGTGAATGTGTGATTGATGTGCACGTTTTTTACACAACGAAATAATAGACGGTGTTTTCTTTTTCTAAAGATAATCATCTGACATCTGTACATAAATACTAGGAGTACTAGCTAGTAATACACAGAGGTATTTCCTGCAGCAACAAGAAAAAAAATCAATAATGCAAACATGTTTTTATCACCAACTAGCAAACATACCCGTGCATTGCAACGGGAAAGAAAGACGCTTGTCCCTAGCATGATAAGCACAACGTTGGTGCTTCGCTATGGAGAAAACACCACTTGTCATGAATCAAGGTTGCCTCGGTGAGGTAATTGTGTCGCGGGACACTCGATAGCAAAAACGGTGGTCAATTGATGGCAAGGTTCTCCAGGATGATGGTTCAAGACAGGAGACACGTCACGCTGACGTGTGACCAGATCGGCGGGACCAAGACCACGATGGCAGCGCGATGCGTGCCGCACATGTCATCGATTGTGGCGTCTCGATTCCCATGACCTCCCCTCCACCCTCTGCTTCCCAATCTTATCATCCTCGTCATCATCTTCCGGATCACGGCCTCCAGTAGCCCAATCGCCCGCTCCTTCCTATGGAGTTCTAGCCCTTGGCGCAGCATGCCCGCAAGCGTGGTCCGCAACGTACATATAGAAAGGAGGTTTGAAGAAAGGAATAGAGTACATGATGGAGGTTTTTGAGGCATAAATGAATTTCCACCTATGGTGAGACGGTCTAAGCTCCCTCTCTTTCTGCAAGATCCTTGGTTGGATGAGTTGGTTCGTGAGTCCTCGCAACCATGATCTAAATGCCTCTATGCATGCTATTTCTTTTTTTTTTTTGAGGGCCTGTAACAAATGTACCAAACGAAACAAAAACGATAGGACGCCGGTAATGAACAGACGAAACGGAATAAAAAGGACGTACCAAAGCAAAACGATTACTAAAAAAGTGGACAAACAATCGTCCACCCTACACGTGAAAATCATAACTAATCTTTTTCTAACTGTACTAGAAAGACATCTCTACCTAATATTAAAGACTAATGTTTGATTTGAATAGACCGGTTATACATGTTTATGTGCACATATTACTTCTAATAAGGTAGAGATGAAAAAAATATTGTTGGAATTGGGCACATGATGATGCGTGGAGCATGGTGGCCGATTGATCTTCCGGCCGCTGACGGCATGCATGGCAGCCGTGGTTGTGCTCGTCCAACGCAGATGTGTATGCATTTTTTTTCCTTTGACTGCGAGCATATGCGCACATGTTTTTTAGTTGGAGGTCATTTTTTAGCTTTAGTTTTTTTTGCATGTTTTTTAAGTTTCTTTTAAGGTTGGTTTTTTAAGCTTTAGCTGAGGCTGATTGATTACACGATACATGCACGTTTAGATGCGTCTGAGAGGAAGATACAAACATATAGTCAAGTGCGCGTTAATTAAACACCAGGGCTTCATTAGTCCATTGGCTAGCATTCTAAGCTTTATAGCGTGAGCTCTTTTTTTTTTACGGAGACGAATTAGGGACCAACGAAAAAACGTATGACGGACGAAAAAGCCTGTGGGTCCCACCGTAAACGAAATTTTGTGGAGAAACAATCCGTCCTTTAATATTAGGTAGAGATAATGTCAAGACAGTAATAAAAGCAACTGGTCGATCTCAGAAGGTGTATGGATATGTGAGCTAAGTGGCCGATTTCCTTCTTTCGCGCATGGATGCTCATTTTAGTAGTCTGTTTCTTCATCTGTATTGAATCTGACAGACTGAAATAAAACCGACCATACATGTCCCATATGAGAGAGAGAGAGGGGGAGAGAGAGAGAGAAGTTGTGCCATAAAAAAGTGTGGTGAAGCTTTTTCTTCCTTTTTCCTCGGCGGCTAAGGCAAACTTTCTCCTACAAGCTTCGCCAGCGAGACTGTGGATTCACCTCTTCTCTGCTTGCGCTCCGGCTAATAGTTTATGTTAGAGGTTTTTAGTCCTCGCAGGTGCGGTGCTCGAACGAATGGGGGTGCTTCCTCTTCGAGTTTTTCTTCAGGGCTTCAATTCTCCTCGAATTCGTCTATCTAGATGTAGTCGACGGAGCCCTGGTGTAGATTTCAGCCGCTTTCTTTGGGCAGCAAGATTAGGGTTCAATGACGATGATTGCGGCTCCGGGCCGCTAGTCCATAGAAGCATGTGTATGAAGACTTTCCGGTTGTCATCAATAAGGTCAAACCGGCTCCGGTAGTGGAACAACGACAGTAGCGTGTCGACAGCTCGTTCTGGCGGCGGTAATGGCCATTCGGTGGCGTAGAGACCTTGATGTAATTTTTTTTTATCTTTAAGGTGTTTTGTGCTTCTGATAAACTTTTATAATAGATCTTGATCTTCTTCCAGAAAAGAAAAGGAAGTGAGAGACCATAAGGAAACCATACGCCACAAAAGGAGTCCTACTAGCACCGGACCTGATGCTGGAAGAAGGATCTGCGGTTCACCGGCGAGGGTGAGGCAAAGCATTTAGCGCGTGGGCAGCCCGTTAATTAGTCCACATCGATGCTTGTAGAGTATCCCACTGTTGTTCACTGGTGTGATGAAGATGGAGCTTCAGGTTGACGATGAGGAATGGGAGGTTCTTCAGGAATCAAACATTTACCCCAATGCACACTTTCCGCCGGTTTACTAACGATCTCGTCAACTAGCACACTGCTGGGAGTATAGTCTACCAGTTTATCCACCTAATACACCATTGATACGATTTTTTTCTAGTTGCATACACATCGCCGATCTTATGCCTTGTACTGCTAATGCTTGTAGTTCTTTGATGTCTTTGCTCATTGTTGAACACTCGGTAGCCGATCTCATATTCTTCAACCAATGAAAAAAGTTGCGCCGACAACCTTCCGTCAATATTTTGTGTTCCAAAAGGTGTCACGGCATGGTCCATTAGAGCATCTCCAGCCGTTAAGCCCCCAGGAGGCATTTTTGGCCTGGGGGTGAAAAACTTTCCAACCGTGTCCACTCCCAAGCCGTGCCCAGGCCGCGCCATGCCTCCTGCCTGCTCGCATGCATCGCGACACCTCATCCCCCCTCCCCCCCGCTCTCTCCCTCGCTCCCTGGACGCCATGGCCGAAGCAGCCGTTCGCTCGCTCTCGCTCTCTCCCGCCTCCCCGCGCCACCACCACCTCGCCGCACCAGCTCCCGCCTCGACGCCGCGGCGCGCGCAGCTGCGTCCTCTCCTCTCTCCCCTCCCCGTCCCCCTCCCTGCCTTCACAGCAGCGCACGGCTCCCTCGGCGAGCAGCAGCCTCGCTCGAGCACGGGCCCGGCCCTCCGCCGAGCAGCAGTCTGGTCGGGCCGGTCCGCCGCAGCAACAGCAGCGGCGCCCACACGCGAGCTCGGGAGGGCGGGAGGAGGTGTCGGGGATTCTTTGGATAGTGAGGGACACGGCCTCCTCGTGCTCCTGGGGAAGTGGCGGCATGGCGCGGAGCTGGCGTCGCCGCGCTTGCAGCCGCCATGTCCGCCTCGTCGTCCTCGTCCTCGGCCATGCCGCCCCGTCCGCCCCGTCCCACCCAGGCCACGACCGCGCGCGTGGTGCTGGAGCTCGACCCCGGCCCAGCTGCTGCCTGTACGCCCGTGGAGTGCGCGGGCGGAGACGGCCACTCAGGTCGCGCGAGCCCCGGCCATGCTCTGCTCCGGCCGCGCGAGCACGAGCCCCGCCCCGGCCATGTGTGCTACGCCACGGCCGCGCGAGCCCCTCCCGCCTCCGGCTGTGTGTGGTATGTGGTGGAAGGAAAAGGAAAGGAGAGAGGAGAAAGAAAAGAGAGAAAGGAGAGGAGAGAGGAGAGAGAGAGGGGCTGGCAAGTGGGACGATGCATTAGAAAGAGAGCGCCGGCGCCACCAGCTGCATCCCAGCTTTCTGGGTTTGGGTTGGGACCGCCGGGCGTAACTTCGGCCAAATCCGACGCTATTTGTGCTCTTGGGGTCCTGGCTAGGAGAAAAATTAAGCGCCGGCGTTCAAAAAGTGCTCGCGGGGGGCATCCCGGGGCCGGCTGGAGATGCTCTTACCACCATTCGATAGTTCCATGACGGTTCAACCAGCAGCTAGACTCCAAATTTGAAGTTTCTCGGCGCATGAATGCCATTGTCATGCTCCTTCAAGTTGGGACCTTGATGGCCACAAACATTGCAAAGTTTGCGGAGACGTTCATACTGAACATGACAGTTTTCTTAGATTTCCTCCGCGACATATAAATACCATCCTCGTCAAAGGTAAGCATATCAATCTTCACATGACCTCTATAGAAATTGCAGTGCAAATGCTACTTTTACAAATTCCCGTGACAAGAAGGCGCATTCATACAAAAACGGTGATGTTCGGCCAGAGGATATTCCTCCATGGTTCATAACTTTTATCATGTCCATGATTTTTTTTTTCTTTTGAGGAATCATCACATGTGCACAGACACGAAACCTCCACGGTTTCATCAAAATTGGGTCCCTATTGGCGAGGGTTGAGTTTTTCGAGTTGAGAAAAGAAACAAATCAGAGGTGGTCTTTGTGAAAAAAAGTGGTCGTGGTCTTAATTAGACAAACTCATATTCTTTAACTATTTTGATGAGATTCCAAACGGCCTCCAACTCTGATAGTCTGTAAGTACTAGAAGTAGTAAACTCCATGTGATAAAGAAGGTAGAGCTAGCCTGCTACAGTATATCTTATTACATGGATATTAGCAGTCGTCTTCAACATACTTATGGAGTATGTGATCTACTGATCTCTTCTTATTTGAGAAAAGAAGATCCCAGAAGCAAGGAGAACTCAGGTAGGCAGCAAACGCCGCCTAGCTTGGACGTACAATGAGACTAGCAGCACTGTTGGCAGATGCGCCCGACGTTCCCTTGGGGTCCCGAGAGCGTCCCCATCTTGCTCATCGAACTGCAGAACTGGTTCCACAACCACCATTCATTGTCCGCAAAATCATTTACGTACCCTTGGATGGTCATGTTGAGGAGGAGCTGCACGTTGGAGGTGAGCACGCCCTTCCCCTCTTTGACATTGATGTAGCACTTGTTGTCGAACCTGACCGGGGTGGTCACATCAAGGTCCTGACAACGGTGCGCGTCGGCGGTGCAGTTATCTTGTAGCTTACGGACAAAGTCATCACAGCTGGAGTTGGGTAAACGGTTGCTGAAGGTGGCGCAACGAGCTTTCCCAATGGTGTGCACACCAGAGAGCACCACGAGGTCTTTCTTGTTGAGGCTGCGGCTACCGAAGGCAGCTAAGCTGGTCAATGCTAAAGGTGGGGGCGGGAGCTCCTCGACGACCCTCAGCGGTTCGGGGTTGAAGCTATTGAGCCTACCGAGTGGCACGTGGTAGGTTTGGCCACCTGACTGCAAGTTGCATGAAAACATGTAATTTAGCGTGTGGATAGGAAAAAAACCGTACTCCCGGTTCGATTTTTTCGTCCGAGTTTTTTCGTGAAAAAAAGTTCGTCAAAACCAATCAACATGGGATCTAGTTTTGAAGATCTCGACGCGAGGAATCCAATGGTGAAAGCGGTTCGAGATTTGAACGCACGGTTTATAAGATATAACGTTTTGAATAAACTAGTGATCAATCTGTACGTGCAATGCATGTTAATTTGGAAGTATATTAAGTGCATGCAGATATTAACTAGAATATTATTTGCGTGTTATTATGTGATTAGCGCTATATTTGACATGAAATTAACTACACGCTAAACATATTGAGCGCTCGACATTAAAGCAGTCTAGGTCGTTGGATTGACATGATTTGATGGCTGAGATTAATTGGGTCTGTTCCTTTGGGTCTTGTTATATTGGTATAGATACAGATGAATCTATGAAAAAAGTGAAAACTCCCGGGTTGCGACAAGTGGCCCATATGCAACGTGCCACTTATCGCAACCTGGAAAGGTTGGAGTGATCTTTGCAATGGGTACTTCTTAATTAGTTATTTCGAGAATATACAGATAGGAATAACCAGCCGAGAATGAATTTTGTCAAGAGCAAACAACACGAATATAACGAGCATCTGTGCTCGTGCTCAGAAGAGCATTTTCGATCGCTTCATTCCTTCATGCACCATTGCACGATGTAATACAATACCCCCTCTGTTTCCAAATATAAGTTTTTCTAGAGATTCCAACAAATAACTACATACAAAGTAAAAAAGAATGAATCTATACTCTAAAATATGTCTACATACATCCATATGTTGTAGTCCATTTGAATGTTTAAAAAGACTTATATTTAGGAACGGAGGGAGTAATAAAGATCGGTACATTCTTTCTTACACCTTTGCATGTATAGAAAGACTAGACGCACAATTGTCAAATGATGTAACAATAATCAAGTGTCTTCACATGAAAAGAAAGAAAATCTAGGCAAAACAAGTAGCATCACCCTTGGTTTTCTAGTCCTGCATACGGATACATAGGTAGTAATTAAGTTCAACAGTTGATCGCTCTAAGTAAATTAGGAGTGAAGAACCTAGCTCATCAGCCAATAAAACAATGACAGGCTCCGTAGATATGGTCGATGAGACTACAAGTACACCACCCATGAGCACTATATATGTCACATACCATACCTCTTAGCGACCATGTGCCGCTACCAATGTGATATTGTCCAAGATATTTTTCATGTATGGGATCATGGCATACAATCATGTCACCTGCAATGGTTGGCATTGCCTTCAAACTCACACTCAGATTCCTTCCGATTTCACTCCCACTCCTTCTGACACCAACCAAGAGAGCCTTGTCCCCGATGCTTGTTAGAGGAGTAACTCTTCCTTGGATAAGGTCTGCTATTTTGTAGACTGCCATGCGCTTGGATAAGAGGTAATCGCTGGAATCCACTAGTAGTATCTCGGAGTCGCATTCTACTAATTCGAAAAGGGCGTTGAACATGGCCGTGGGGCATATGGCAATCACCTTTGGTGCCGGAAACGAAGACGAACTGGATCCGTAAATCTTCTCGGGCCGAGGTGGGTCGATCTGTAAAATCCGAAGTTCAACGCTAGACGTGGGCTTGGGTTGTAACATATAAATTTTTCCTTGTGATGATATGGTGCTCCCGTTCGGGGAGAAGCTCCAAGACGATAATCTCCATTGCTTGTCCTTGGTGGTGGCAAAGAGCACGCATGTAACATCTAGAAGCACGACCGTGATCATAACGACCCCTTCAGCGTTAACGGTCAAGGAGGCGGTCACCCTGCCTGGCAACAAGTAAGCAGATCCATTGTTGTGAGAATTCAAGCGGGCCGTTGATCCAAACAAGCGCACCATGGTGCGATACATGACTGACGGGAACTTTGCGGTGTCTCCCGTGAAGGGGTGAAGGAGGCATATAGGGTCTTCGTCTTGATCGCCGTGTTGCCGCTGCATGAGGAGGAGGCCTTCGACCGAGCAGAGGACGCAGTGGTCGTCTAGAAGAGGAAGTCGAGGACGCACGAATACTCCGGTGTTGAGGTTGAGGAAACGTTTCCTGCCGTCTTCAAGGTGGAGCCTATGGCCGTCCGGCAGCATCATCCACCGACGCGGATGAAAGCGCGAGTCGGTGATGCCATGGCCACGCGGGTGGATAGTGCTGGACCAGGAGTGCGCGCAGACTGCACGGAAGCGGATGTAGTCGAGCAGGTCTCCGGCGGCCAGCACCCGCCAGCCGATTAGCTCAACCAAGTCTGCCGCCATGGACGCCAGGGGAGACATGTCGCGGGAGCAACTGGCGGAGGAAGCCCTGACGGGCGAGGGAGGGCGCTCGCAGTTCGCCGCCGGCGAGGACATCGATTGATCCCAGATCACAGATTGACCTAGGGTTTTTTCTTGCGCTAGCGTAACAGGGGACCGATGGGATACGATTTTTAAGCAGAATCGCTCGGTGGCGAACTCTTCGGGATGGACGTTGGGCCTAAGTTGTCATATCCACTCCCTGGTGGGGCTAACATCAAGCCCATCTTTTTGTAGTACATGCGTGTGATCTTTTTTTTTGTAGTACATGCGTGTGATTGTTGAATAGGAAAAGAAAATCTTTATCCTATTTGGTATTCTTGTGTGAGCGTGTGATTGCTGTGCAAGGGCAACTTTTCTCGAATACCTGTGCACAAAAAAACACTGAATATTATATTGTGTTTTTTTCTTGAAATAATCATATGTAAATCATATCCACACGTGTTTCCTGTAGCAAAGGAAAAAAAAAGCAATAACACAACGGAGTTTTTATCACCTATAAATCTAGGGTTTCTCTACCTCTCACCGGCGTCGCCGCCGGTCTACCTCGCCTCCAGTGGCCATAGGGCCATGGGAGAGGAGTGGATCCCGACCCTTGGCAGTGGGAGGGCTCCATTTTAGTATCTTTTTTCGAGTTTTGTTAGGGTTTGTGTCCTGTTCAGGTAGACAAGACGACGGCGGCTCTCCAAAGACGGAATAAGGTTCCCCGCCTAGGCCCCTTTCTGGTGGTGCATCGAATATCGTCGGTGGGCGTGTGGAGATGCGTCTCCGGCTGATCCGTCTTTGGTGGTTTTGCTCGGATTTGGTCATCATTCGACTACATTCGAGTGTCTTCAGATTGGTTCCTTTTGATCTAAGCTACTCTTCATCGGCGGCGGTTGCTGTTCTGTTCCGTTGGTCCTATGGGGCCTTAGCACGACGACATCCCAACTGTCTACTACAACAAGTTTTTTTCGGCTCCGACGAGTGAGGGGTGATGATAGTGGCGCGCCTTCGGCTCGCTTTAGTGCTTGTAGTCAATGCTAGGTGGTCTGCAGATCCGGATGCAATTTTTATTATTTCTAGTGTTTGTTCTACTGCCATGGTTGAAGATTATCTCGGAAGATAGTTTTCCTTCTACTCCCCATGAGCGATGTAGCAACTAGGGTTTCCATCCATCTCGCCGCTGCCGGCGCTGATATTCCCCACTTCCTGTGGCCTTAGGGTCATGGAGGTGAGGTGGATCCCGACCCTTGTATCCCTAAAGATGGAATAAGATTATCTTCGCCAAGCCCTCATCCCGGCGGTGCGTTTAGCGTCATGGCAGGGAGTGTGGAGATTTTTCTCCGGTAGTTCTTGTGGGATTCGGTCGACGTTTGTCTTTGGTGAATCTGTATGGATTCGGTATTCGTTCATTTGTGTCGTGTATTTATATGTTGGATTCTTCCGGTTCACGCTTATCTTCATCAACAATGCTTGTCCTTTTGGGCCTTAGTATGATGACTTCCTAGCTATCTACAACAACAAAGTTTACCAGGCTGCGACAAGGGAGAGACGATGACGGCAACATACATTTGGCTCGTTTCAATGCTTGTAGTCGTCGCTAGGTGGTCTGTGGATCTACATGTAATTTCTGTTAGTTCTAGTGTTCTTTGCACTGCCATGATGTTTGCTGAATAGATCAAAAGTTTTCCGGCAAGAATAGAAAAGAAAATGTCAACACAATAATAAAAGCACCTGATAAATCTCAGAAGGTTTATGGATATGGGAGCTAAGTGACCGTGTTCCTTTTTGTCGCACGGACGGTCATTTTAGTAAAAAAGAATCTCCCATACACCTCAAACGAGAATCCTACTAGCATCGGAGCTGATGCCGGTAGAAGGATCCGCAGTGCACGACTCGTCCGCATCGATGCCTTTGGAGTATCCCGCTGTTGTTCCCTAGTGTGACGAAGAGGACTGCAAGGTTCTTCACGAATCCATCATCTACCGCATGGCTTGACTGACGAGGCTTTTGTCAACAAAATTTTGTGTCGAAAAGGTGTCACGACCTGGTCCTCTACCACCACAGTGACGGTTGCAGGCTGATTTGTCTAGGAGCCAGACTCCAAATTTGAAGATTGTCAGCTCACTAATCCCATTGTCGTGTACCTTCGAGTTGTGGCCTGAAGGCCACAAACATACTAGTAGCAAAAATGGGAAGACGTTCATACTGAACATGAAAGACGTTCATAAAGACTATCCTTGTCAAAGGTTTACGCACATGATCTTCATACGACCTCTACAGAAATTAGAGTGCAAATGCTACTTCTACAAATTCCCGTGACAAGAAGGCACATTCATCAAAGATGAGATATTCCAGACCAAAGTACCTGCATACTCCCTTCGTCCTTTAAAGAGTGTACTTTCAACTTTGTTTAATGGTTAAACTATCTCAAAGTTTGACCGAGTTTGTGCAAAAAATGTATCAATATTTGTGAAACCAAATAGGAGCATGATTTTATCATGAATCTAATGCTACTAATTTAAAAGAACCGGCCAGACTTTCGCTCGGAGCAGCAGAACCTCATTCCGACACACTTAGTCGACGCCAACCAGCACCTCCAACGCTCAAACCTCCACTGACAACAACCGCACCATTTTTGTACAGGGACCACCTCCCTGCCATCGATGCCGGCCAACAACACCAGCGACGAACCAGATCTGACCACCTGCCAGACCCATCGCCCCTCCAGTGCAGGGCAGGCATTAGAGGGGCTCCGCTCCAGGAAAGGACAGCGACCTGCACGCAAGCCGCATGATGCCTGCGAACAGGGGTGAGAGGGCTGCCACCCCATCCCAACCAAGCCGGACGGATCTGAGGCGCGAAGCCAACGCCGCCGCCACAAAACACCGGGAGCCGGAAGTGCCGTCGCCGGAAGCAGCAACAGGAACTAGGAGGATGACCGGAGGAGCCACCCACCGGGGCGTAGGCGCGTAGCAGTTCGTCGGCAGCCGAGCACGACGAGGGCGCGACCTCCCTCCGCTATGGATGCGCGTCTCCGCGCCGGGAAACGCCACACTGCCACCGTCCACGACGTGGGCTTAGCCCGGCCGCATCCTACGGGGGCAGCGAGGGGAAGGGGAGGAGAAGTGGGTGCGCCGGCCGGCAACTAGGTTCCCCCTAGTCGCGTGGGAGTGACGAGGGGGTCAAAAACTTGCAATATACTCCCTCCGTTCCATAATATAAGAACGTTTCTGACACTAGTGTAGTGTCAAAAACGTTCTTATATTATGGGACGGAGGGAGTAGAACAGAATCGACAAGCTCGTATTGACAAAACTATTTTGATAATAAGATTCCCAATCTAATACAGTTTGTAAGTACTAGAAGTAGTAAATTTTCTGTGATAATGGGGTAGAGCCAGCCTGCTACTTCTTATTACAAGGAGATTAATAGTCGTCTTCAACATAGTTACTATGTGATCTAATACAGTCGTCTTCAACATAGTTACTATGTGATCTCCTTTTATTTGAATAAAATAAAAAGATCCCATCTGAAGGAAGCAGAACGCAGGCTGCAAATGCCTCCTAGGTTGGACGTACGATGAGACTAGTAGCACTGCTGGCGGATGCGGCCGACGTTCCCTTGAGGTCCCTGGAGCATCCCCATCCTGCTCATGGAGCTGCCGAACTGGTTCCAGAACCACCACTCATTGTTGGCGAAGTCGTTCACATACCCTCGGGTGGTCTCGTTGAGGAGGAGCTGCACATCGGAGGTAAGAACCCCCTTCCCCTGCTTGAGGTTGATGTAGTACTTGTTGTCGAACTTTTCCGGGGTGGTCACGTCGAGGTCCTGACGCCGGTTCACGTCGGCGGTGCAGTTGTCTTGTAGCTTTCGGACAAAGTCATCAGAGTCGGAGTTAGGAAAACGGTCGCTGAAGGTGGCGCAACGAGCTTTCCCGATGGTGTGCGCGCCAGAGAGAACCACAAGATCTTTCTCGTCGAGGCTGCGGCTGCGGAAGGCAGTGATAAGCTGGTCAACACTGAAGGTGGGGGTTGGGAGTTCCTCGACGAACCTCAGCGGTGCGGGCTCGAAGCTGTCTAGCCTACCGAGTGGCACATGGTAGGGTTTGCCACCTGACTGCAAGTTGCATGATGAAAGCATATGATTTAGCATGTAGATAGGGAAAACATTCTTACATATTTACTAGCAATACTTACGGAAGTTTAACCACATGTTCTGCATTTTTTTTCTTACAAAAGTGACATACCGCTACAACGACGTCGTGAGTGGCAAGGGCCATGATGTCAGCGCAGGAGACGGTTGGCCCGCAGGCGTTGTGCACTTTATCACGGATTTCCTCCATGAGGAACGCCACTTTCCGCCTCATATCAAGAGACAGGTTCGGTGGCATTTTCATCTCACTCCATGGTGTTCCCAGCAGAAGGATAGATGCATCGCATCCCTGTAAAACATACATATATAATGTGTGTATGTGCTACATAACTCAGTTGTTCTCCGAAATAATTATTTATCAGGGGCATGCACTTACTTATTACCTGGGGGAAGCAATCGTGGAAGAACATACGGAGGAGATCGGCGGCGATGGTGATATCCTCCTCGAGGGCTTCTACCACGGCGGTGCGCACGATGCCCTGCAGATCGGGGCACGACAGGTCGTGGTAGTCCGCGGTGAGACCGTCGGCTATGGTCACTACTGGAAGTGTACTATGGTACTGGCCATCAGTAGTCATGGAGATAAGCTGATCCGGCCGCGTGGATGACAAAGCTGCAGCTGGGAAGAGGAGCGCGGCAAGGACAAGTCCCATCAGGGCCACCATTGCTCTACTCCAAACCATCGATCCTTCCTAGCTCTACTACCAGTACTGCACTACTATCTCGGAGTGTGTCTTCCTTACGCCCAGGACAGTGTTATTTATAACTCAACATGTAGCCTCAGGGTTGGAGATTGAGAAAGGGTAGGTGGACAGATGATGGAGGGGGAGGTTGAAAAGACCGAAATGCCCTGGCTTAGATTTAATTTCAATCAGCAGCTAGTAGCACACTCATTTCATTAATTAAGATCATGACAAGATCATCTAATTTTTTTATAAGATCAGGATAGATTCGAACATGGAGCATCGTCCTTTCTCTTTTAGTTTTTGTGTTCCAGATGCAATTGCCTAGCTTTGGATCTAGCATTTAGTATTAATCTATTGTATACATGAACGAGTTTATTTTTAACACAGTACAGACACTCAAACATGCAAACATACACTCATCACTATGAACGCATGCACACACCCTACTCCTATTAGCATCTCCGAGAGATTGAGCCGGCACATCATCATGAGATTAACGAAGTCGCCACAGACACCTTCGTAATCGACGGAAACGTCTCTTTCATGTGAGCGCATATCGCCAGAAGGCTTGAAATAAATCCAGAAAAATCCAGACACCAATGTGAAGTCTAGGACCTGAACTCTGACGGACTGAGGATACCACTCTCCACCGAAACATACAACCAAAGGTTGTGTACATGTGTGAGCTATGTTTAGGAGTTTAAGGCTTACTTGATCATATCCTTTAGTGGAACCGTTCTCTTCTCACTTCTTTCTTCAAAGGCGCCTTTCTTCCTAACCCGGATTGCAGTTTATCCCCCTCGTTTCTATTTCACAATGATTCCCTTCCCCCATCAGATGCCAATGGTTCCCACTCATAAGTTTTCTTTAGAATCGCCTGGTGACCCAAATTTATCAATGTACGAAAAATGATGTACAAGCAACCGTGAAATAAGACACCGATAAATAATCAAGTAGAGTAAAGGAAAGGACAAAATTACCCTAGAGTTTTACTCCATATAGTAGTGCATGTCCCGCAGTCATTGCATTACTCAGATGGTGACAATATAAGGATATTTTGCATTCCAAAAATACCAAAAACAAAACAAGAGTTTTAGTCGATTTTGCATTACTTGAAAACATAGGAACTTAGGACCCATGGAGTTCTATAATCCATGACATATGTTGCCAAATTATCTTTATGTGTTATTTTGTGTTTCACATGTACTCCCTCCGTGTTACTTGTCTCGGAAATGGATGTATCTTGAACTAAAATACGTCTAGATACATCCATTTCTGCGACGAGTAATTCCGAACGGAGGGAGTAACTGTTTGTGTTTTGGATCTAGTTAGAACACTTTGATCTACTACAATGCATTGTTAACAAATGGATCGGTCATGGACCGAAGGGAAATTATTTAAGCTACCGTGTGCGTGCTCAGTCGATCTTGATCTATATATCAAGATGATCCAGAAAAATATATTGTATTTGGTAGTTATTTTTTTTAATATGAGATGAGGATTAAAAACTTTTAGATCAGATTCCATAACATAAGTCTACATATCGTTTTTGTCAGATACCAATATCTACTCTGGGATCAAGTCATAGCATTGGACCTATATATGTTTGGTTTGTTCATTATTGTTCAGTAAGGTACTCTTGCGGTAAATCTTACTCTGACCAAATTCCTTTGGCGTTGTGTGAGGGAGAGCTCAAATTACATATAAATCAAATAAACTCCCACATAATTACTCCCAAACTAAAACCCACAAATCACTATACTTATGGAGCATGAAACAAGCTAAACTAGCAATGAGAGATTAAAGGGCGAAGTTGCTGACCTTTTAGAACCCTTGGATAGATGGGGCGCCTCCAATCTTGAAAAATCTTGGCAAAAATGAAGGATGAACTCGAGCTTGGGGAAGAAAACATAAAGGAGAGAAAGCTTGGACTCAGGCTGGACGAAGCAGCTTTATATATGAAAGACTTTAGTCCCGGCTGGATATACCAACTGGGACTAAAGGTCTATCTTTAGTCCTGGTGGGTGATACCAACCAGGACTAAAGGGGCTTGCAGAGGTCCCATTTCAGCTGAGACTAATCCTGACCGTGCCCCCATCCGCTCCTAGCCATTGGAACTGGGATTAATGCTCACATTATTCCCGGGCCCAAACACAGCCGGGACTAGTGCTCCGGATGAAAGGTCGGTTTTCTATTAGTGTTTGTATTTGTGATTCTGCCTCTTTGAACAATTGCCGGGGCTAAAAATCAACTTTCACAAGAGCGAATTGTTCTCCTTTGGTAGGGCCAAAGAGGAGCAAGATGCATATACACAATTGTTCGGATGTGAATTAAGGGAGCCTATGGTTACTGGGTGCAACTAGTGAGAGATGGTAGCACGGGCTATATTCAACCGGTTTGGATGGCGGTCACATAACAGGATAGGAGTCTAGGGAGCCTGTCCTTTTACTCATGCCGGTTGTGGTTTTGAGCTCTTTTATATGTTTCTATGTTCCGTTTGCGAGCTATAATACTTTTAAGACTTTGTGATACTTTGAGACTTTTAATAATGTGGCTATATGCATCGCTCTGCAGAGGCCGGGGGCAAGCCTCCTTTTCCAAAAAAAGTGATTCTGCGAGTGGGAGTGTGCCTTCCTCTGGTCTAGGAGTGATCTTGATGACAGCCCACGTAGCTTATATATGCTGATCAAGGCAAGCTGGACCAATAAGTAGAAGCAAAAAAACTGGAATACCTCTCGTTTCAGGCTAGTCACCAATATGCATCCATTGTATTATAGATGACCGTGGGAAGATAACGATCCAAATAGAGAAATATTTCTCCTGGATTTGTAGTAGATCTAGATTGTGTGTTTGCGCGACATCTGCACTTACAACGAATTGTTAACACGTTGATCAGTAATGGATAGACCGAGGCAGGCAGCAGGCGGCATGAGGCGTTAATGTAGATGCTCGATCATATAGATCATGTGACCCTGATTGTTTGAGAAATCATTGCTAGGATTCCATAACTCCACATGACTACACTCACGTTGTCTGTCATGATCGATCGATCATAACCCAGCGATGGTGCCGCGTATGCATTGATCTAAATAGAAATGCTTACACAGATATAGTTACCTACTGGTCATGCTAGTTGTGACTTGTGACTCTCTGAGAGAGTGTGCGATATATTCATACCCCCTAGGTAAGTATATCTTGTGTGAATAAGTCTATGGTTAGATGGTTATGAGGACAGTGGTATACCCAGCCCACCAGCGTTCAAGTCATAGACTTGATATTGGTGCTCGATTTTTTTGGATTTATTCAATGTCTTTCGGCGATGTACCTTCAGTGAAAGGAGACGTTCCCATCGACTACGAAGGTGTCTGTGATGACTTTTTTAATCTCAAGATGATGTGCCGGCTCAATCTCTCAGAGATGCTCATAAGGGTAGGGTGTGCATGTGTGTTTTCATAGGGATAAGCGTATATGTGTATCTATGAGTGTTTGCATCTTTGTATTGTGCTAAAAAAAGGGTACATATACCTTGTCCTAGTCAAGACTATAGCTGGAGAGCAACGGAGAAAAAAGGACTAGCCGGAGAACACATCTATAAACCCGAAAATGCATACATGTAGGAAGACTCAGGTTTTTTTTTAGAAAAGGAGGCAAAACCTCCTGCCTCTGCATCAACCGATGCATGCAGCCATCTTATTAACGATAAAGTACCGAAGTCTTAGGGTCACTAGGGGGGCATTATCATAGTGCAAAAGGAAATAAAACAAAGAAAGATGCCACATCCGGCGAAATAGATTAGGCTACGATGGCTATAGACATAGCCTATTATCAGCATGCCATCCAAATCAGCTGAAGATAGCCGTGCTACCGTCTCCCAATGATTGCACCCAAGAACCAAAAGCTCCCTAAAGTCCACACGAGTGAGTAATGACCACATACGGATCGACGTTGTAGCTCCGTAGATTACCTGCAAAAAATTCATGAAGTTTGTCCCATTGAAAATCACATCATTTCTAGTATTCCATATCATCCATAATAGTGCACATATTGAAGGAAATATGCCCTAGAGACAATAATAAAGTTATTATTTATTTCGTTATTTCATGATAAATGTTTATTATTCATGCTAGAATTGTATTAACCGGAAACATAATACATGTGTGAATACATAGACAAACATAGTGTCACTAATATGCCTCTACTTGACTAGCTCGTTTATCAGAGATGATTATGTTTCCTAGCCATGGACAAAAGAGTTGTCATTTGATTAACGGGATCACATCATTAGGAGAATGATGTGATTGACTTGACCCATTCCGTTAGCTTAGTGATGGATTCATGTACCTAGGGTAGGGTCATAGGCCTGACCTAAACGTCCTACCCAAGGGCACCCTTAGAAGAGATAACCTTCCAGTCGACCAACGAGGAACCCACTCGACTGACTAGAAGGACTCGACCATGAAGATACACTCGACCACCAGAAGGTCAGAAGGTACTCCGCAACGCAACGACCTGTAATTGAATAGACTTAATGATAGTTAAGGCACTTTATGAGGGGCGTTACCAGTAACGCCCCCGGCTTAATGTACTTTAACCTCTCCATTATGTGGGCTGGCTGGGGTCCTGGGCAAGACTCTATATAAGCCACCCCCTCCACAAAGAGGGGTTCGCACTCTTGTAACACCTATACACATAATCCACTCGACCGCCTCAGGGCTCCGAGACGTAGGGCTTTTACTTCCTCCGAGAAGGGCCTGAACTCGTACATCGCTTGTGTTCACAACCTCTCCATAGCTAGGACCTTGCCTCTCCATACCTACCCCTCACTCTACTGTTAGATTTAGAACCACGACAGTTGGCACCCACCGTGGGGCAGGTGTTTTAGCGATTTGTGGAGAAGTTGTGGTACTTCTGAGTACTTTCATCATGATGACTGCTGGAGTTTTGGTTGAGGGGCGCGAGATCCGTCTCGGTGCTCTCACCTTTGTCGCCGACGACCGCTGTGGCTCCGTGGAGGCTCCACTCGACATCGAGGCGCCCCGTCCGCAGGCGGCGACTTTCGCGCATGTGTCCGCGGCGTTCTGCTGCGGCAACCGTCGACCCCGATCGGTCGACTCCCTTATCGGGCCCCCGCCGGTCTCCGGCCAGCGCAAGCGCTCTGGTCGGTCGAGACTCCAGCGGTGGGTGAAGCACGCGGTGGCTCGCCAGACAGCCATCGCCCAGGTCGCGGCAATTGAGCCCGACGAGTCCCTCTACGGCTTGTTTGACCTGTCGACTGGCTCCGTTGAGACTGCATCCGAATGCGATAGCAGTGATCCAGCGGCGGAAATCCTCATGGTCGACGGTCCCCGCAGTCCTCCCGGCTTCGCCCATGGGGGTGGAGCAGGTGGGGGAGGTGACCTCGCACAAGACCACGAAGAGTACCAGCCCGAAACACTCGACTCTCTGCAGAGGGAAGAGCTACGCCGCAGGATCATGGATGCTCTGGATACTCCCATCGCGGGAGAAACCCCTGAGGCCCGCGCCTTGGAGGAAGCACGTTTGGCCAACGTGGCTGAACGCGCTCGTCTGGAGAACCTTCAGCGAGCACTAGACGAACGCGCGCGGCAGCGAGTCCCCGAAGCCAGTCGACGTCGACTCTTCCCGCCGACTCAGGTATACCGCACGCCGATTCAGAATTTAGCAGCTGCAACCCGTATAGCAGAATCCATCCAGCCTTCGCAGTCAGAAGCTGGGAGAGGCTTGATGCAGATCAGAGATTTACTCCGAGCAGCGGGAGATCAGAATTCAGCCGTATCGCAGTCGCGCAACAGAATTCGCAGTCGATCCGTCGCTGCGAATACGGTTCAGTCGGCTCACAGCCCCAGATCGCCTCCGTGGCGGGAAGGGCGCGACAACCGGCGAGATCAGTATGGAGACCGATTCGACAGGGATGACAGGCGTCGAGTGCCCGTTTCCCCTCCGAGGGAAGGGTCTTACGCTCCTCGACGGCAGGATGACATGCGTCGATTCAAGACGGGCGAAGAGTTCCATCGACCCTGTGGAACCAGAGCTTCGACGCGATCCATTATCGTGCAAGGCTTGGTCGACCGAACAGAGCCCATCGAGGCGGACCGAGAGGATGCACCCACAAGCAATCGAGTGCATGTTTCGGTCCGGAGTGTTTTAGCAGGCTATCGAGCCGCAGTGATCCCCCAAATTTCAGGTTGGCAACAGAGTCAAGAATTCATCGGGAGTCCAAGCTCGAAACTTGGCTTGAAGATTACCGAGTGGCTGTTCAGATTGGTGGTGGGAATGATGAGGTGGCCATGAAGCATTTGCCCTCATGTTGGAAGGTTCTCGCCAGGCATGGCTGAATCAGCCACCTCCTAGCAAGATATACACTTGGGAAGATTTGTCCCAGTGTTCATCAGACTTTGAAGGAACTTGTGTTTAACCGCTGGTTTGACAGAGCTGCAAGTCTGTGTGCGTAAGACCAATGAAACTCTCCGAGAGTACATTCAGAGGTGGATTACTCGCACCATCCGTGGAAAATGTGTCCGATCATCAGGCAGTTTGCGCCTTCAAAGATGGCGTCAAGAACAGGGAATTGAGTCTGAAGTTTGGTCGAACCGGAGACATGACCTTGAGTCGAATGATGGAGATTGCTACCAAGTACGCCAACGGCGAGGAAGAGGACCGACTCCGAAGCGGCAAGTACAAGCCAAGTCAGTCGGAGAAGGGAAATTCCAGTCGGAAACAGAAGCGGAAAGCCGAGCCAGCAGCTCCTGGTGAGGCCCTGGCCGTGACTCAGGGGAAGTTCAAGGGGAAGCCAAAAGGATCCTGGAATCCTAAGAAAGTAAAGGATAAAGAAGGAAATGACGTGATGGATATGCCATGCCATATTCACACGAAGAAAGATGAAGAGGGCAACATCATTTACCCAAAGCACACCACTGCCAAAGGTCGACTCTCGATCCAGCAGCCAGGAAAACAGTCTAAGGACAAGGAGAAGGAGCCAGACAAGGCCGGAGACAAAGAGGACAGTGAGGAAGAATATCCACATGTCAACTCCACTCTGATGATCTTCGCAGATGTGGAAAGCAAAAGTCGACTGAAAGTCATTAACCGTGAGGTGAACATGGTTGCCCCAAAGAAACCAAGTTATGTGAAGTGGTCCCAAACACCCATCACATTCGACCAATCTGATCATCCGACTCATATTGCCACCCCTGGGCGGCAAGCTTTGGTGGTCGATCCAATTGTCGAAGGCACTCGACTGACGAAAGTGCTGATGGATGGTGGTAGTGGGCTGAACTTGTTATATGCAGACACATTGAAAGGGATGGGCATTCCGATGTCCCGACTGAGCACCAGCAACATGAGTTTCCACGGAGTCATACCAGGGAAGAAGGCCAACTCACTCGGCCAAATAGCTCTAGACGTGGTTTTTGGTGATTCCAAGCATTTTCGCAAGGAAAAATTGACCTTTGAGGTTGTGGATTTTCAGAGCGCATACCACGCCATTTTGGGGAGGCCAGCCTACGCACGATTCATGGCTCGACCGTGTTACGTGTACCTCAAACTGAAAATGCCAGGCCCCAAGAGAGTGATCACTGTCACCGCGATCGGAAAAGGCGTAAGAGTGCTTTTAAGGGCTCAAGATTGCCGACTCCCAAGTGACAGCGGTCGAATTCAAGAATACAAGCAAAACGCAGATCCGAGTGATTTGTTGCGATCCAAGAAGCCGCCACAGATCAGATTTCACCGTCCGTGAGACGGCCAGTTCACATTCACCCGACCGACCCCAATGCAGCACCGACCCACATCTCCACGACACTCGACCAAATAGGAAGAAGCGCCATCCAGTTCCTCCGTGAGAATGGGACATTTTCGCATGGAAGCCACCGACATGCCGTGTTCCTGGGGATCGGCTGAGCATCGCCCGAGTCGACAAGTCAGCAAAACCAGTCAAAGAGCATCTCCGGCGGTCCGCCATCCAGAAGAGAAAGGCTATCAGTGAAGAAGTGGCTCGACTGTTGGCGGCAGGATTTATCCGAGAGATATACCACTCCGAGTGGCTCGCTAATGTCGTCATGGTTCCCAAGAAGGACAACTCGCTCCGCATGTGCATTGACTTTAACCACATCAATCGGGCCTGCCCGAAAGATCATTTTCCTCTCCCTCGCATAGATCAAATTGTTGACTCGACCGCGGGATGTGAGATTGTCTTTTCTAGATGCATATTCCGGTATCATCAGATCCGTCAGATGGACCCGACGAAATAAAACAGCTTTCATCACTCCATTCGGTGCTTCGCTATATCACCATGCCATTCGCCTCAAGAATGCCGGAGCCACATTTATGCGAATGATTCGAAGTGTCTTCTCACCAAATCAGTCGAAATGTGGAAGCGATATGGATGATATCGCCGTTAAGTCGCCAAGAGGTTCCGACCTGCTTGCTGACCTCGCCAAACATTTGCCAACCTCGGAAGGTACGATATCAAGCTCAATCCGTCAAAGTGCACATTCAGAGTTCCCGTGGAAAATTACCGGTTTTCGTTTCGAACGAGGGATCGACGCTAATCCGAGAAGATCGGCACTATTCTCCGAATGAAACGCCTGCGGCGAGTGCACGGCGTCCGAAGCTTCATGGATGCTTGGCCGCATTAAGTCGATTCATCTCACGACTCGGTGAAAAAGCATTGCCTCTTTACCGATCGATGAAGAAGGCCGACAAGTTCGAGTGGACTCGAAGTCGATGCAGCGTTTGCCGAGCTAAAAGCTCTGCTCTCCACCCAGCCGGTGCTTGCTGCTCCAATCAGCAAAGAACCTCTGTTGCTCTATATCGCAGTCACAGGACAAGTCGTCAGTACAGTGCTTATGGTCGAGCGGGAAGAAGAAGGAAAAGCCTTCAAAGTTCAACGCCCAAAGATATTATTTGTCTCAAGTCTTGACTCCATCCAAGCAGCGATATCCACATTATCGAAGCTTGTGTATGGAATATACATGACCACGAAGAAGGTTGCCCATTATTTCTCCGATCATTCTATCACATCGCCGCCGACGCTCCTTTATCGAGATTCGCACAATGAGACGCAACCGTCGAGTGGCGAAATGGGCGATTGAACTTCTTCCCCTTGATATCAAATTCAAGGCAAAGAAAGCCATTAAGTCCCAGGCAATAGCAGATTTCCTTGCCGAGTGGATTGAACAACAGCAACCGACTGAAGTTCACTCGGAGCATTGGACCATGTTTTTTGACGGCTCTAAAATGCTGAATGGTTCCGGTGCTGGGGTTGTCCTGGTTTCCCCCAGAGGAGATAAGCTTAGGTATGTGCTCCAGATTCACTTTGATTCCTCAAACAATGAGGCAGAGTACGAGGCCCTTTTATATGGGTTGCGCATGGCCATCTCACTCGGCGTCCGTCGCCTGATGGTCTATGGCGACTCAGATTTAGTGGTCAACCAGGTGATGAAGGAGTGGGACGTGAGAAGCCCAAAGAATGATCGGATACTGCAATGCAAAGGAGGAAGCTGGAAAAGAAGTTCGAGGGGTTGGAGCTCCATCACATCCCCCGACTGAAAAATCAAGCAGCAGATGATCTGGCAAAGATAGGTTCCAAAAGAGAAGCCATCCCGAGTGGTGTGTTTTTGGAACATATACACACTCCGTCAGTTAAAGAAGATCCCTTCACAGAAGAAGCTCCACAACCCAAGA
This sequence comes from Aegilops speltoides, assembly GCA_021437245.1. NCBI lineage: Eukaryota > Viridiplantae > Streptophyta > Magnoliopsida > Poales > Poaceae > Aegilops > Aegilops speltoides. The sequence continues at coordinate 576,811,569 of CM038142.1, forward strand.
GTGCCACAGACCCGACTGAGGTTGAGGTCCCAGCAGTGGTCGACTTGATCATGGAGGTTTTAGTGGTCACTCCCGACTGGACAATTCCATACATAGCATATATCCTGAGAAAAGAGCTCCCAGAAGATGAGGAAGAGGCTCGGCAGATCGTCCGTCGATCCAAAGCCTTTACCGTTATCAAAGGACAGCTATATAGAGAAAGCCCGACTGGAGTTGGTCAAAAATGCATAACGCCAAGAAGGTCGAGTCGTACTCAATGACATCCACTGGGGCCTGTGGTCACCATGCGCCCTTCTCGGACCATTGTAGCCAAAGCATACCGAGCCGGATTTTACCGCCGAGGGCGTAATGAGATGGCGAAGGAAATAGTGGACAAGTGCGAAGGATGTCGGTTCTACTCCAATATGTCACACAAGCTCGTCGCTACTCAAGACCATCCCACTCGTCTGGCCTTTTGCAGTATGGGGGTTGGACATGGTCGGTCCCTTGCGAACAGGTCGAAGTGGTTTCACGCATGTGCTGGTAGCAGTCGACAAGTTCACCAAGTGGATCGAGGCTAAACCAATCAAGAGTCTTGACGCCGGTACTGCTGTTTCCTTCATCAGGGAACTGACGTTCAGATATGGAGTCCCGCACAGCATTATCACGGATAATGGGTCGAGTTTTGACTCGGAAGAATTCAAGGATTTCTGCAACGCTCAAGGCACACGAGTCGACTACGCTTCTGTCGCCCATCCACAGTCGAATGGACAGGCAGAGCGAGCCAATGGCTTAATCCTCAAAGGTTTAAAACCCCGACTGATGCGTGATCTCAAGCACGCGGCTGGAGCATGGGTCGACGAACTACCTTCAGTGCTTTGGGGATTGCGGACCACACCCAATCGGTCGACCGGAAGAACTCCATTCTTCTTGGTCTATGGAGCTGAAGCAGTCTTGCCGAGTGATCTTCTCCACAACGCTCCCCGGATTGAACTCTACAACGGCGAAGTTGAGCAAGCGCGTCAGACGCAATGACCTTCTAGAGGAAGAAAGGGAGATGGCTCTGATCCGCTCGACCATCTACCAGCAAGACTTGCATCGCCTTTACGCCAAAAATGTGAGAGGTCGAGCCTTCCAGGAAGGGGATCTAGTTCTCCGAGTGGATCAGCAGAAACAACATAAGCTCGCTCCCCCCGGGAAGGTCCTTTCATTGTCACCAAGGTTCTCCACAACGGGGCGTATCGTCTTTATAATGTCGAACACAATATCGAAGAGCCCCGAGCTTGGAATGCGGATCTGCTCCGCCCATTTTACACTTAAAGTTTTTCACTCGGATGAGTTGTAATAAAGTACTTCTGTAGTTCATGGATTTCGAAATAATAGTGTCATAATTCCTTCATAATTGTACAAATCCTACCGAGTGGTAAGCCAGACTTCCACTCGGGGGCTTAGCCGCGAATCCGCTTCGCCTAAGTTATAAAAATCCTACCGAGTGGTAAGCCAGACTTCCACTCGGAGGCTTAGCTGCAGCCCAGTGCTCGCCTAAGTTGTTAAAAATCCTACCGAGTGGTAAGCCAGACTTCCACTCGGAGGCTTAGCTGCAGCCCAGTGCTCGCCTAAGTTGTTAAAAATCTTACCGAGTGGTAAGCCAGACTTCCACTCGAAGGCTTAGCTGCAGCCCAGTGCTCGCCTAAGTCGTTAAAAATCCTACCGAGTGGTAAGCCAGACTTCCACTCGGAGGCTTAGCTACAGCCCAGTGCTCGTCTAAGTTATTAAAAATCCTACCGAGTCGTAAGCCAGACTTCCACTCGGAGGCTTAGCTGCAGCCCAGTGCTCGCCTAAGTTGTTAAAAATCCTACCGAGTGGTAAGCTAGACTTCCACTCGGAGGCTTAGCTGCAGTCCAAGTACTCGCCTAAGTACAATGTATGCTCGCAAGAAGGACGAGGCGCAGGTCGACTGCGACCCTCTCCTCCGAGTTACACCATAAGTACAATGTGCGCTTGCAAGGAAGGCGAGGTGCAGGTCGATTGCGATCCTCTCCTCCGAGCTTCGCCACAAATACAACGTAAAAAAAAATCCTACCGAGTGAAGAGCAGCTCTCTCGCTCGGGGGCTTAGCTGCAGCCTAGTGCTCGCCTAAGGTATAAAAATCCTACCGAGTGAAGAGCAGCCCTCTCACTCGGGGGCTTAGCTGCAGCCCAGTGCTCGCCTAAGATATAAAAAATCCTACCGAGTGAAGAGCAGCCCTCTCACTCGGGGGCTTAGCTGCAGCCCAGTGCTCGCCTAAGATATAAAAAATCCTACCGAGTGGAGAGCAGCCCTCTCACTCGGAGGCTTAGCTGCAGCCCAGTGCTCGCCTAAGATATAAAAAATCCTACCGAGTGGAGAGCAGCCCTCTCACTCGGGGGCTTAGCTGCAGCCCAGCGCTCGCCTAAGGTATAAAAATCCCTACCGAGTGAAGAGCAAACCTCTCACTCGGAGGCTTAGCTGCAGCCCAGTGCTCGCCTAAGGAATAAGTCGACTACAGTGGGCGTCTTGCTATGAACCTGCAAAGGACAACTCAAGCCAAAAGTAACCATATCCAAACATCAAATCCAAGTTTAGGTCAATACCTAAGGGAACCGAGAGTGCTCAGGCACTAAGCCTGTTAAGGTTTATCGGTTACAATTCCACTCGGCATACCGAGGCAAATTTAAAGTGTCGGGTTTAAAGAAAGTTTTTTACCCCTCCTGTGGAGGGCTAGAAGGAGCAACAAACTCATCGAGGTCGATCCCGTCTGCGATTCGGGTTGCAGCAGCGATGAAAGATTCCATGAAGGACCTGAAGTCGTGTTTCTTGGTGTTGGCCACTCGGAGAGCCGCCAGCTTCTCTTCTCGCGCGCCCTTACAGTGGACTCGGGCCAGACACAGGGCAACATCAGAGCCGCACCGAGCCGAGGACTTCTTCCACTCTTGTACACGGTCGGGGACCGCGTTGAGTCGAGCCATCAACGACTCGAGGTCATTCTGAAGTGTCGCCCCGGGCCAAAGCGTCGAATCAATACGAGAAGTGGCAGCCTTCAGTCTAGCAAGATAATCCACGACAGCTGCAACACGGGACTCCAGTCGGAAAACATTCATGGCAACTTCATCATTCACCGGAGAATTGACAGGGTCAAGGTTCGGCTCCAACTGGCTAGTTTCTTCTTCAAAGTTTCGACAGAATTCTGCAAAGACAAAAATCCGAGTCAAGATAATGGTCGAATGCGAGCATCACAATTGGAAATGTTGGTCGAGTGTAAAAGATTACCTTCGAGCATGAGGAACAATTTCTTAGCAAGACCACCCAGGAAGCCTTCCAGGTCATTCTTCTTCCCAGTCAACTGGTTGATCTTCTCGGTCAGAGTGGTCTTGTCTGGCCAATCGGTCGACATCCTTGGTGGCAATCGCTAGAGCAGCTTTCAGATTGGTATTTTCCTGCTCAAGCTTGGTGACTGAAGCTAACTTCTCGTCAGCAAGCTTGGTCTTCTCAGCTAGCTCAAGATCCTTCTTCTTCTGAGCTTCCTTCACCTTGCCTGCAAATTACAGCAAAGTCAGATTTTGAAACAAATGGAAGGAAAGAGGAGTCGTCGAGGTCTCACCAAACATACCTTTGGTGTCCTCCTTCGCCTTCGTCAGATTCTCCTGCACTAGCTTCAGATCCAGCTCGAGCTGAATGTGCTTCTGCTCCAGTTCAGTATAGCGCGCCGCAAGGTCACAGGATTTCTACGAAGAACCAATCGACAAAATGTTAAAGATGATTCACTTCCGAGGGAATAGGGAAAAATCATACGTTTCTAAGACTACAGTCGAATGCAAGCATTCGACCATAGTCTCGGGGACTACACCCAGTGGGTGCACTCAGCGTGCCCCCACTAGTCCTATTCAAGACAGAGTCGACCAGTCGACCCCCACTGGTCCTATTCAAGACAGAGTCGACCAGTCGACCAAAAAAAAGGGGGAATTTTCTTCAGATCGTAATCAATCGCCGTGATCGACCACGCCTCGGGGATTACACCGGTGGGTGCACTCAGCGTGCCCCCACTGGTTTGTAAACCCATTCGCCCTAGTCGAATGGTGATCAATCTTACTTATAAAGTTTAAGGCCGATCGCCAGCAATGACCTTAGCCTTGGGGATTACACCAGCGGGTGCACTCAGCGTGCCTCACGACACGGAGTTTTTATCGACACACCCAAAGAGGTGATTGCTATGGATTTCAGAAAGAAAAAGTTTTGATAGCATATCCTAACAGTAGCAGCGGTGGTCGATCGACCTGAACATTGCTTTGAAGAGCGAGCTGGCATCATAAGCTGCTTGGCTTGCATCCCGGATGATCTTCACCGCCCATCATAATCCCCTTGGCATGACGCTTCCTTAGCAGCGCTAGCTTGGTCCTCCGGGACGTGGTGTGTGGTGAAGAGCGAAGGCTGCCTAGCACTCGATGAAGTGGGACGAGCACTTGTCAACGGCTCCGCGAAGGACACGGTGTGTTGAGTGGTGTTCTCCCCCTCCGTGGCAACAATCTCGGGCGCCGTCACATCTTGGGCTGCTTTGCCAGTGGACGCCTCCCTGCTCCTCCTATGCCTCAGTGGTTCTTCGTCCTCATCATCATCATCAGGAAGGGTGATAATGTCACGGGATGGAGCTTCAGAAAAGTATCTAAGTTAGAAATCATGAGTCAGTCGACTAAGAACAGAATCAAGGGTATAGTACCAGGATTTGAGGTCGCCGCGTCCTCCATCTCATGGTCCTCAGCCTTGCCTGAGGTTTCAGAAGTTGCAGCACTGAAGTTCCAAAGAGTCAGTCGATTAATTCAAGTATCAACTAGAGATAAAGCTTGTACAAAACAGGAAGACTTAAGTAATATGTTTACCCTGATATGGTGGGGATGGACACCTTCATTTTCGGTAGGGGCTTGGTTGGCCTCGACGGAGCTACCTTTGACTGCTTCGGCGCCTTCTCAGTCAGCACCGGAGAAGCGGTCCGAGGGCGTTTGGTCGACTGTGAGGCAGTCGCAACCCCCTTACCGCGTTCAGTCGCAGAGTCATGAACGAGTTTCAACCGCCTTTCCGAGCGCGGTGGTGCAACCTCCTCCTCCTCCTCCTCTACTTCATCTTCATCATCGTCGTCGTCGTCATCGTCATCTTCAGCAGCGTCTGAATCCCACTCATCCTGGCTCTCGCCTCCGCTGGCTTCTCCCTCCTCAGTCGGAGCCTGAGCTCCATTGGGCATTGAGTACAGCTCGGTAAGGTCCTGGAAGATGTCAAGACAGAGTTCAATCGACCAAATTGCAGAACATACAGAAACAAATTCAGCATATACACAATGGAAAGCAGAGCAAATGTACCTTATCTGGAACGCTGTGGTGGTCGAGTGGAGAAATCCTCCTGGATCCACGAGGATTATCCTTGTTCCCGGTAATCGCGGCCATCCACCTTTCCACTATGGCGCTGCCGACCGCTTCCGGTGGACTCGAAGTCTCGTCTTCGGTTCCGCAGTACAACCACATGCAATGGCTCCGAACTGAAGGGGCTGGATTCGCCCCAAGGAAAACCTCCGAAAGGTCCATGCCACCACACCGCCTCAACCAACCGCACCACACGATCCATCAACATCTTCACATCGGCTCTCTCCTCCGGAACCACCTTCAGGGAGGAGGGTTTGTTCACTCGACTCATGGTGAATGGAGGAGTCCACTGACCGTCTCCGGCGTCACTGCTCGCGAGAGAACCAAGTCGACTGCCAGCCCCTGACCAACTCGGGGAAAGTCATAGCTGGGAAGGTACTCTTATTCCTCACTTGGATTCCTAGGCCCCCACACATCTGGACCACTTGGGTTTTCTCATCGCCCGGACTCGCCTTCTTCACGGTCTGAGAACGACATGTGAAGATGTGCTTGAACAAGTCCCAGTGCGGTCGACAGCCCAGGAAGTTCTCGCACATAGATACAAAAGCAGCAAGATACGTGATGGAGTTCGGAGTAAAGTGGTGGAGCTGGGCTCCAAAGAAGTTCAAAAATCCACGAAAGAAGACACTCGGTGGCAGAGAAAATCCTCGATCGACATGAGTGGCCAGGAGCACACACTCACCCTCCTCCGGCTGAGGTTGCCACTCTTTACCGGGAAGTCTTGCGCTGCCATGGGGGATCAGCCCGTCGTCGGCCATGTCGAGGAGATCCTTCTCCCTGATGGTCGACTGGATCCAATCTCCCTGGACCCAGCCCTTCGGCAGGCGAGATCTCGACGAAGATCCGCTGCGGCTGGTGGATCTCCCCTTCGCCTTCTCCGTCGCCGACGCCTTCTCCGCCGCCGACGCCTTCTTAGCGCGCTCCAGCACCGCCGTCTTCTCCTTGCCCATGGCCGCCGGTGAAATGCGCGAGGGAGAGCGTTGCGGAGGTGACAGCGGTTGTGCAGGGCGGAGATGAGGAGAGCAGAGGAGAGAAGATGGAGTACTGTGCAGAGACCCTCACAAGTCGCATTTATAACATCCCTTCCGAGTGGATGACAGGTGGACCCGGTCAATCCAATCATATCTCGAAACAGTTGCATTGACACGATACGTGGCGGAAAAAGCGGCGCGGAGATCGAGGCGTCCATGTCCTGTCCAGTCCGAGCGCCGCGGTCCATTCGGCCAGCGCTTCCTCAAATTTCAGATCCCGCAGAATCATGAGCGGCGATCATCTGTCAAGTGCGAGATTTCTGCGATCCGTCGCCGAACCGCAAAGTATAAAAGATCACTCGACGAAAGAACAAGAATGGATCGAGTCGACTGAAGAAAAGTTGCTCGTTACCAACAAATAAGATCTTGATCAAGAATGACGCATAACCAGCATGCCAAAGTTCAATCGGAAACAGCATCAACTCCTTCCTCATTCAAGCCTCAATCCATTCGGAGGCTAATGATGGATTCATGTACCTAGGGTAGGGTCATAGGCCTGACCTAAACGTCCTACCCAAGGGCACCCTTAGAAGAGATAACCTTCCAGTCGACCAACGAGGAACCCACTCGACTGACTAGAAGGACTCGACCATGAAGATACACTCGACCACCAGAAGGTCAGAAGGTACTCCGCAACGCAACGGCCTGTAATTGAATAGTCTTAATGATAGTTAAGGCACATTATGAGGGCGCACAAGAACGCCCTGCTTAATGTACTTTAACCTCTCCATTATGTGGGCTGGCTGGGGTCTGGCGACTCTATATAAGCCACCCCCTCCACAGAGAGGGTTCGCACTCTTGTAACACCTACACACATAATCCACTCGACCGCCTCAGGGCTCCGAGACGTAGGGCTTTTACTTCCTCCGAGAAGGGCCTGAACTCGTACATCGCTTGTGTTCACAACCTCTCCATAGCTAGGACCTTGCCTCTCCATACCTACCCCCACTCTACTGTTAGATTTAGAACCACGACACTTAGCACTTGATCGTTTAGTATGTTGCTATTGCTTTCTTCATGACTTATACATGTGTGCTACCAAACGTCACAACGTAACTGGGTGATTATGCAAGTCCCGTTTACCAGAAGAACACTTTGTGTGCTACCAAACGTCACAACGTAACTGGGTGATTATAAAGGTGCTCTACAGGTGTTTCCGAAGGTACATGTTGGGTTGGCATAATTCGAGATTAGGATTTGTCACTCCGATTGTCGGAGAGGTATCTCTGGGCCCTCTCGGTAATACTCATCAACTAAGCCTTGCAAGCATGTAACTAATGAGTTAGTTATGAGATGACGACACGGAACGAGTAAAGAGACTTGCCGATGTGAGATTGAACTAGGTATTGGATACCGACGATCAAATCTCGGGCAAGTAACATACCGATGACAAAGGGAACAAAGTATGTTGTTATGCGGTTTGACCGATAAAGATCTTCATAGAATATGTAGGAACCAATATGGGCATCCAGGTCCCTCTATTGGTTATTGACCGAGAATGGTTTTAGGTCATGTCTACATAGTTCTCGAACCCGTAGGGTCCGCACGCTTAACGTTACGATGACATTTATATTATGAGTTTATGAGTTTTGATGTACCGAAGGAGTTCGGAGTCCCGGATGAGATCGGGGACATGACGAGGAGTCTCGAAATGGTCGAGATGTAAAGATCGATATATTGGACGACTATATTCGGAGTTCGGAAAGGTTCCGAGTGATTCGGTATTTTTCGAGTACGGAGAGTTACGGAATTCGCTGGGAGAAGTATTGGGCCTTATTGGGCCTCAAGGGAAAGGAGAGAAAGGGCCAAAGGGTGGCCGCACCTCCCTTGAACTAGTCCGAATTGACTAGGGGGGGCGCCTTCCTTCCTTCTCCTTCTCTCTTCCCTTTCCTTCTCTCCTACTCCTACTACATGGAAGGGTTCCTAGTTGGACTAGGAAAGGGGGAATCCTACTCCCGGTGGAAGTAGGACTCCCCATGGCGCGCCATAGAGGGCCGGCCTCCTCCTCCCTCCCTCCTTTATATACGGGGGCAGGGGGCACCCCATGGACACACAAGTTGATCTACGGATCGTTCCTTAGCCGTGTGCGGTGCCCCCTTCCACCATATTCCACCTCGGTCATATCGTCGCGAAGCTTAGGCGAAGCCCTGCGCCGGTAGAACATCAAGATCGTACCCTGCGCCGTCGCGGTCGACGGAACTCTCCCTCGACACTCAGCTGGATCGGAGTTCGAGGGACGTCATCGAGCTGAACGTGTGCTGAACTCGGAGGTGCCGTACGTTCGGTACTTGGATCGGTCGGATCGTGAAGACGTACGACTACATCAACCGCGTTGTCATAACACTTCCGCTTTCGGTCTACGAGGGTACGTAGACAACACTCTCCTCTCGTTGCTATATCATCACCATGATCTTGCGTGTGCGTAGGAAATTTTTGAAATTACTACGTTCCCCAACAGTGGCATCCGAGCCTAGGTTTTATGCGTTGATGTTATATGCACGAGTCGAACACAAGTGAGTTGTGGACGATATAAGTCATACTGCCTACCAGCATTTCATAGTTTGGTTCAGCGGTATTGTTGGATGAAGCGGCCCGGACCGACATTACGCGTACGCTTACGCGAGACTGGTTTTACCGCCGTGCTTTGCACACAGGTGACTAGCGGGTGTCTGTTTCTCCAACTTTAGTTGAACCGAGTGTGGCTACGCCCGGTCCTTGTGAAGGTTAAAACGGAGTCTATTTGACAAACTATCGTTGTGGTTTTGATGCGTAGGTAAGAACGGTTCTTGCTCAGCCCATAGCAGCCACGTAAAATTTGCAACAACAAAGTAGAGGACGTCTAACTTGTTTTTGCAGGGCATGTTGTGATGTGATATGGTCAAGACGTGATGAGATATAAGTTGTTGTATGGGATGATCATGTTTTGTTGAAGTTATCGGCAACTGGCAGAAGCCCTATGGTTGTCTCTTTGTTGCATAAAGATGCAAGTGCCAAATAATTGCTTTACTTTATCGCTATGCGATAGCAATAGTTGCAAGAGCAATAGTTGGCGAGACGACCATGTGATGACACATTGATATAGATCAAGATGATGAAGATCATGGTGTCGTCCGGTGACGATAGAGATCATGACAAGATACTTTGGAGATGGAGATCAAAGGCGCAAGATGATCATGGCCATATCATGTCACATATTTTGATTGCATATGATGTTTATCTATTATACATCTTATTCTTGCTTTGATTGACGGTAGCATTTTAAGATGATCTCTAACTAAATTATCAAGAAGTGTTCTCCCTGAGTATGCACCGTTGCCAAAGTTCGTCGTGCCCAGACACCACGTGATGATCGGGTGTGATAAGCTCTACGTCCATCTACAACGGGTGCAAGCCAGTTTTGCACACGCGGAATACTTAGGTTAAACTTGACGAGCCTAGCATATGCAGATATGGCCTCGGAACACGGAGACCGAAAGGTCGAGCGTGAATCATATAGTAGATATGATCAACATATCGATGTTCACCATTGAAAACTACTCCATCTCATGTGATGATCGGTTATGGTGTAGTTGATATGGATCACGTAATCACTTAGATGACTAGAGGGATGTCTGTCTAAGTGGGAGTTCTTAAGTAATATGATTAATTGAACTTAAATTTATCATGAACTTAGTCCTGGTAGTATTTTGCAAATTATGTTGTAAGATCAATAGCTTGCGTTGTTGCTTTCATATGTTTATTTTGATATGTTCCTAGAGAAAATTGTGTTGAAAAATGTTAGTACCAATGATGCGGATTTGATCCGTGATCTGAGGTTTATCCTCATTGCTGCACGGAAGAATTATGTCCTTAATGCACCGCTAGGTGACAGACCTATTGCAGGAGCAGATGCAGACGTTATGAACGTTTGGCTAGCTCAATATGATGACTACTTGATAGTTTTGTGCGCCATGCTTTATGGCTTAGAATCGGGACTTCAAAGATGTTTTGAACATCATGGACCATATGAGATGTTCCAGTAATTGAAGTTAATATTTCAAGCAAATACCCGAGTTGAGAGATATGAAGTCTCCAACAAGTTCTATAGCTAAAAGATGGAGGAGAATCGCTCAACTAGTGAGCATGTGCTCAGATTGTCTGGGTACTTCAATCGCTTGAATCAAGTGGGAGTTAATCTTCCAGATAAGATAGTGATTGACAGAATTCTCTAGTCACCATCACCAAGTTAGTAGAACTTTGTGATGAACTATAGTATGCAAGGGATGACGAAAATGATTCCCGAGCTCTTCGTGATGTTGAAATCGACGAAGGTAGAAATCAAGAAAAGACCATCAAGTGTTGATGATTGACAAAACCACTAGTTTCAAGAGAAGGGCAAAGGGAAAGAAAGGGAACTTCAAGTGGAAAGACAAGCAAGTTGTCACTCCTGCGAAGAAACCCAAAGCTGGACCATAGCCTGAAACTGAGTGCTTACACTGCAAAGGAAATGGTCACTGGAAGTGGAAATGCCCTGAATATTTGGTAGATGAGAAGGATGGCAAAGTGAACAAGGGTAAATTGATATACAGGTTATTAATGTGTGCCTTGCTAGTGTTTATAGCAACCCCTCAGTATTTGATACTAGTTCAGTTGCTAAGATTAGTAACTCGAAACGGGAATCGCAGAATAAACAGAGACTAGTTAAAGGGTGAAGTGACGATGTGTGTTGGAAATAGTTCCGAGATTGATATGATCATCATCGCACACTTCCTATATTTTCGGGATTAGTGTTAAACCTAAATAAGTGTTATTTGGTGTTTGCGTTGAGCATGAATATGATTTGATCATGTTTATTGCAATACGGTTATTCATGTAAGTTAGAGAATAATTGTTGTTCTGTTTACATGAATAAAACCTTCTATGGTCATACACCCAATGAAAATGGTTTGTTGGATCTCGATCGTGATACACATATTCGTAATATTGAAGCCAAAAGACGCAAAGTTAATAATGATAGTGCAACTTATTTGTGGCACTGCCGTTTAGGTCATATCGGTGTAAAGCGCATGAAGAAACTCCATAAAGATGGATTTTCGGAATCACTTGGTTATGAATCAGTTGATGCTTGCGAACCGTGCCTTTTGGGCAAGATGACTAAAACTCCGTTCTTCGAACAATGGAACGAAGCTCTTGACTTATTGAAAATAATACATACCGATGTATGCGAGACCAATGAGTATGAAGGCTCGTGGCAAGTATCATTTTTTTCGACCTTCACAGATGATTTGAGCAGATATGGGTATATCTACTTGATGAAACATAAGTCTGAAATAGTTGAAAGGTTCAAAGAATTTCAGAGTGAAGTGGAAAATCATCGTAACAAGAAAATAAAGTTTCGCGATCTGATCGCGAGCGAATATTTGAGTTACGAGTTTGGTCTTCAACTAAAACAATGTGAAATAGTTTCACAGTTCACGCCACCAGAACACCACAACGTTATGGTGTGTCCGAACGTCAGAATCAAGACTTTATTGGATATGGTGAAATCTATGATGACTCTTACTGATTTACCAATATTGTTTTGGGGTTATGCATTAGAGACAGCTGCATTCACATTAAAAGGGCACCATCTAAATCCGTTGAGACGACAACATATGAACTGTGGTTTAGCAAGAAACCCAAGTTGTCATTTCTTAAAGTTTGGGGTTGCGATGCTTATGTGAAAAAGTTTCATCCTGATAAGCTCGAACCCAAATCGGAGAAGTGCGTCTTCATAGAATACCCAAAAGAAACTATTGGGTACACCTTCTATCACAGATCCGAAGGCAAGATATTCGTTGCTAAAATGGATCCTTTCTAGAGAAGGAGTTTCTCTTGAAAGAAGTGAGTGGGAGGAAAGTAGAGCTTGATAAGGTAATTTGTACCTTCTCCTGAATTGGAAAGTAGTTCATCACGGAAATCAGTTCCAGTGATTTCTACACCAATTAGTGAGGAAGCTAATGATGATGATCATGAAATTCAGATCAAGTTACTACAAAACCTCATAGGTCTTCCAAAGTACAGTCCGCACCAGAGTAGTACGGTAATACTGTTCTGGAAGTCATGTTACTAGACCATGATGAACCTACGAACTATGAGGAAGCGATGATGAGCCCAGATTCCACGAAATGGCTTGAGGCCATAAAATCTGAGATATGATCCATGTATGAGAACAAAGTATGGACTTTGATTGACTTGCTCGATGATCAGCAAGCCATGTTAAATAAATGGATCTTCAAGAGGAAGACGGACACTGATAGTAGTGTTACTATCCACTAAGCTCGACTTGTTGCAAACGGTTTTCAACAAGTTCAAAGGGTTGAATACGATGAGATTTTCTCACTCGTATCGATGCTTAAGTCTGTCCGAATCATGTTAGCAATTGCCACATTTTATGAAATCTGGCAAATGGATGTCAAAACTACATTCCTTAATGGATTTATTAAAGAAGAGTTGTAAATGATGCAACCAGAAAGTTTTTGTCAATCCTAAAGATGCTAACAAAGTGTGCAAGCTCCAGCAATCCATCAATGGACTGGTGCAAGCATCTCGGAGTTGGAATATACGCTTTGATGAGTTGATCAAAGCATATGATTTAATATAGACTTTTGAAAAGGCCTGTATTTACAAGAAAGTGAGTGGGAGCACTACGGCATTTCTGATAAGTATATGTGAATGACATATTGTTGATCGGAAATAATGTAGAATTATTCTGCAAAGCATAAAGGAGTGTTTGAAAGGAGTTCTTTAAAATAAAGACCTCAGTAAAGCTACTTACATATTGAGCATCAAGATCTATTGAGATAGATCAAGACGCTTGATAAGATTTTCAATGAGTACATACCTTGGCAAGATTTTGAAATAGTTCAAAATGGAGCAGTCAAAGAAAGAGTTCTTGCTGTGTTGCAAAGGTATGAAATTGAGTAAGACTCAAATCCGACCACAAGCAGAAAATAGAAAGAGAATGAAAAGTCATTCCCTATGCCTCATCATAGGTTCTATAAAGTATGCTATGCTATGTACCAGACCTATTGTATACCTTGCTCTGAATTTGGCAAGGAGTACAATAGTGATCTAGGAGTAGATCATGGACATTGGTCAATAATATCCTTAGTAAGGACTAAGGAGATGTTTCTCGATTATGGAGGTGATAAAAGAGTTTGTTGTAAAAGTTACATCAGTGCAAACTTTTACACTGATCCAGATGACTCTAAGTCTCAACCTGGATACATATTGAAAGTGGGAGCAATTAGCTAGAGTAGCTCCGTGCAGAGCATTGTGGACATAAAATATTTGTAAAATACATACGGCTCTGAATGTGACAGACCCGTTGACTAAGCTTCTTTCACGAGCAAAACATGATCACACCTTAGTACTCTTTGGGTGTTAATCACATAGCGATGTGAACTAGATTATTGACTCTAGTAAACCCTTTGAGTGTTGGTCACATGACGATGTGAACTATGGGTCTTAATCATATACAGATATGAATATTGCTGTTAAATCACATAGCGATGTGAACTAGATTATTGACTCTAGTGCAAGTGGGAGACTGAAGGAAATATGCCCTAGAGGCAATAATAAAGTTATTAGTTATTTCCTTATTTCATGATAAATGTTTATTATTCATGCTAGAATTGTATTAACCGGAAACATAATACATGTGTGAATACATAGACAAACATAGTGTCACTAGTATGCCTCTACTTGACTAGCTCGTTTATCAGAGATGGTTATGTTTCCTAGCCATGGACAAAAGAGTTGTCATTTGATTAACGGGATCACATCATTAGGAGAATGATGTGATTGACTTGACCCATTCCGTTAGCTTAGCACTTGATCGTTTAGTATGTTTCTATTGCTTTCTTCATGACTTATACATGTTCCTGTAACTATGAGATTATGCAACTCCCGTTTACCAGAAGAACACTTTGTGTGCTACCAAACGTCACAACGTAACTGGGTGATTATAAAGGTGCTCTACAGGTGTTTCCGAAGGTACATGTTGGGTTCGCATAATTCGAGATTAGGATTTGTCACTCCGATTGTCGGAGAGGTATCTCTGGGCCCTCTCGGTAATACTCATCAACTAAGCCTTGCAAGCATGTAACTAATGAGTTAGTTATGAGATGACGACACGGAACGAGTAAAGAGACTTGCCGAGAACGAGATTGAACTAGGTATTGGATACCGACGATCAAACCTCGGGCAAGTAACATACCGATGACAAAGGGAACAAAGTATGTTGTTATGTGGTTTGACCGACAAAGATCTTCGTAGAATATGTAGGAACCAATATGGGCATCCAGGTCCCTCTATTGGTTATTGACCGAGAATGGTTTTAGGTCATGTCTACATAGTTCTCGAACCCGTAGGGTCCGCACGCTTAACGTTACGATGACATTTATATTATGAGTTTATGAGTTTTGATGTACCGAAGGAGTTCGGAGTCCCGGATGAGATCGGGGACATGACGAGGAGTCTCAAAATGGTCGAGACGTAAAGATCGATATATTGGACGACTATATTCGGAGTTCGGAAAGGTTCCGAGTGATTCGGGTATTTTTCGGAGTACCGGAGAGTTACGGGAATTCGCTGGGGAGAAGTATTGGGCCTTATTGGGCCCTGCGGGAAAGGAGAGAAAGGGCCAAAAGGGTGGCCGCACCCCTCCCCTTGAACTAGTCCGAATTGGACTAGGGAGGGGGGGCGCCCCCTTCCTTCCTTCTTCTTCTCTCTTCCCTTTCCTTCTCTCCTACTCCTACTACATGGAAGGGTTCCTAGTTGGACTAGGAAAGGGGGAATCCTACTCCCGGTGGAAGTAGGACTCCCCATGGCGTGCCATAGAGGGCCGGCCTCCTCCTCCCTCCCTCTTTTATATACGGGGGCAGGGGGCACCCCATGGACACACAAGTTGATCTACGGATCGTTCCTTAGCCGTGTGCGGTGCCCCCTTCCACCATATTCCACCTCGGTCATATCGTCGCGAAGCTTATGCGAAGCCCTACGCCGGTAGAACATCAAGATCGTCACCACGCCGTCGTGCTGACGGAACTCTCCGTTGACACTCAGCTGGATCGGAGTTCGAGAGACGTCATCGAGCTGAACGTGTGCTGAACTCAGAGGTGCCGTACGTCCGGTACTTGGATCGGTCGGATCATGAAGACGTACGACTACATCAACCGCGTTGTCATAACGCTTCCGCTTTCGGTCTACGAGGGTACGTAGACAACACTCTCCTCTCGTTGCTATATCATCACCATGATCTTGCGTGTGCGTAGGAAATTTTTGAAATTACTACGTTCCCCAACAGTGGCATCCGAGCCTAGGTTTTATGCGTTGATGTTATATGCACGAGTAGAACACAAGTGAGTTGTGGACGATATAAGTCATACCGCCTACCAAAGATGTCATACTTTGGTTCAGCGGTATTGTTGGATGAAGCGCCGGACCGACATTACGCCAGACGCTTACGCGAGACTGGTTTTACCGCCGTGCTTTGCACACAGGTGACTAGCGGTGTCTGCTTTCTCCAACTTTAGTTGAACTGAAAGGCTACGCCCGGTCCTTGTGAAGGTTAAAACGGAGTCTATTTGACAAACTATCGTTGTGGTTTTGATGCGTAGGTAAGAACGGTTCTTGCTCAGCCCATAGCAGCCACGTAAAATTTGCAACAACAAAGTAGAGGACGTCTAACTTGTTTTTGCAGGGCATGTTGTGATGTGATATGGTCAAGACGTGATGAGATATAAGTTGTTGTATGGGATGATCATGTTTTGTTGAAGTTATCGGCAACTGGCAGAAGCCCTATGGTTGTCTCTTTGTTGCATAAAGATGCAAGTAACAAATAATTGCTTTACTTTATCGCTATGCGATAGCAATAGTTGCAAGAGCAATAGTTGGCGAGACGACCATGTGATGACACATTGATATAGATCAAGATGATGAAGATCATGGTGTCGTACCAGTGACGATAGAGATCATGACAGTACTTTGGAGATGGAGATCAAAGGCGCAAGATGATCATGGCCATATCATGTCACATAGTTTGATTGCATATGATGTTTATCTATTATACACCTTATTCTTGCTTTGATTGACGGTAGCATTTTAAGATGATCTCTAACTAAATTATCAAGAAGTGTTCTCCCTGAGTATGCACCATTGCCAAAGTTCGTCGTTGTTGGGGATATTACCACTAGGTGTAAACCGGCCAGCTTGGGCCGGATTAGCTCCGTTAGTGGTATAAGCAGAGAAAGGCCCAAGGCCTATAGTCGGTTTAGAGCTTGTAGCCGTAAACCGGCCTGATGTATGACTTGTATTGTAAGTTAGGAATAGAGAGATACCAACCGGGATACGAGTATGAACCGGTTGGGACTCTCTGAACCGACGGGCGCCACGTGTATATAAGGGACGACCCGGCGACGGTTCAGGGGGACAACCACAACTCGAGCCTAGGCGAAGCTTGTTTGCTCCCTAGCCATCGAGACTACATCAATTCCATCACAACTAGACGTAGGCTTTTACCTTCATTGAAGGGGCCGAACTAGTATAAAACCCTTGTGTCTTTGTGTCCGCTTTAACCCCTGCAAGTAAACCCGTCGCGATGGCTCCACGACTAAGTCCTTTCACTAGGACATCTGCCGTGACAAATCCACGACAGTTGGCGCCCACCGTGGGGCTATCGCACGATGGTTTGACGATCTTGGAGGGCAAGCTCAAAGGACTCGAAGGCTACGTCGTGGGCCGGATGACCAAGAGTCGTCGCGGCCGGATCTACATCGACGACACCGGATGGGGCCCCGAGGCCGACTCAATCGAGTATGGATACCGGGTCCCCTTCGGCGGCATACACGTTTTCATCGGCAAGATCGAGGAGCCTGGGCCTGAGCCGGACATCTGCACCGACCTCATCGAGACGGCTCAGCGTGCGCGACCTGCCCAGGTTAAACCGGCCGTGAAGCATGTCTTCGTCGGAGTCACCCATGGAGGGAGTACGACGCCGGTTGTAACACGGTAGTGAGACCGTCGTTTATTCTGGCGATGAATCTTCGACAGGAGAGACCGAGTCATTGTACCAGCTACAGGGCGATATGATCAGGGGCTGTTCCGACGGTGACAGTATTCCGGTCCCCCCAAGCCAGCTAAACCGGGTGGGAGTATTCATGGCCGGTACACAGGCAGCAAACCACTCTTCAACCGCAGCAGCAATGCTTTCCGGTTCAGCAGCGGCGGCAGGGGCAGGAGGCCCGGTACGCCCGCCGGTTCAAGTTCTGTCGGATCTATTTGATGAACTAGCAGCGCTTATGGCGGAGGACAACCCAGCAGATCAGGAGGCTCATAATACAGAAATTGCAAAGGTGAAAGAGCAGATCGCGCAAGCCAAAGCGGATCTAGCGGCAGAGAAGGAGCGTATGGCCACAGAGCGGGCCGCTTTAGACGCACAAGCTTACAAACTCATGCTTGACCAGAGTGCGTCGCAGGAGGTGTTGAAGCGGAAGTATAGATCGCGCCTGCCGTCAGGATTTGATCCTAGAAATCTTTTCCAGACCCCGGGAGCCGGACCCAAGAATAACCCGCAAAGACCGGAGGTAAACCGGATTGAGGCGCCAGGAGCAGGAGCGACGGTACAGCCGCGCCTAATGGAGCCTCCACAGCAGAACACGGTGGTTCCTCCTCCGGTGCAAACACCCCCAGGTCATTATTCTAATCCTATGGACAACCTTGTTGCGGCCGCCAGACGATTGGGCGATCGGTCGAAGGAGATTCCCCACAAGCAGTTGAGACACGCCGGGTTAAGGAGCTCCTCCGGACTGCACTGATCCAGCAGGAAGCGTATTCATACAGCCGTGATCGGATTCACTCTACGCCCCGTCCAAGCCGGAGGTATAGCAGGCGTATGGATGAACCGGCCCTATCAAGCAACGCGCGGGACCGTGAAGCGGCCCGAGGCAATCACCAGATAGGCGGCATTCGTGATGCTCAGGAGGTAGTGGATCGGGCCCGGGCACGCAGGGAGGCCGAGTTAGCAGCACAGGATGATGCGGGTCAACACACACCGGTTCGCCCTACCACCTTCGCCGGACCAGGAGTCGCATCCGCTTTAGGGGTGCCCTGTTTAATCCCCGCTTCATGCAATGTGCGTCTGCCTAAGTATTTTAAAGGCCCACGCAAGGTGCCGAATTACACCGCAGATCTGTCCCCTGAAGCGTGGGTTGAAAGTAATGAGATGGCCATGGAGATGCTAGATGTGGATGAGACTGCATGTGCAAAGTACTTCACCATGATGCTGGAGGGCACAGCCCGTACTTGGTTGAAGAGCCTACCGCCCAATTCTATCAGTTCATGGGCCCAGTTACGAGCCCGGTTTATCCAGAACTTCAAGGATACGTGTAAGCAGCCCAAGTCCATAGTAGACCTGGCGGCTTGCGTCCAGGCAGAAGGAGAGTCAACAACCCGTTGGGTACGCCGTGTGTCTGAGATTCTGCACTCTTCTGACCGGATCAACGCTGACTCGGCGATCTTAACATTAGAAGGCAACTGCCGTTTTGAGCCCTTGAAGTTAAAATTGGGACGTATGAAGCGGTTCTGCAATGATATGGGAACCCTCATGGCCGCTTTGGTAAAGTATGCTGATTCGAACAGTACCAAGGATCCTGAAGCTGAGGATGATGAAGCAGGGAAGGGAAAGAAGAACTGCAACTCCAAGGGGCAGCAGTACAAACCGACGGGGCATGGAAACGGGGGCAAGCGCAAGGCCGATGGCAACCCGGATTTCGTAGCCAACACTAATGCGCAGGACAGAGGCCCGCGGCGCAGAGGCAAGGCGAACCGGGGTCCAAATCCTAATACAAGCCGTTTGAATTACTTGTTGAATCAGCCTTGCCTCAAGCACGGGTCGAAGGAGTCCCCATCGAACCATCTCTGGAAGGACTGTTATATTATGCAGGAGTTCAAAAACTCCAATGCTTTCGGTATGACCAGGGTCGTGGCGGTTCAGATCCGGTTTCCATGGGCGGGTCAGGATGGAGCTTCTGGTTCAGGGCCTAATCAAAGCAATCACAATAGTCAGAATAATCAGGGTGGCGGCAGCAGCAGCAGCAGTCAGGCTATCAGAGCCAACCAAAGCAGTTGAATAGTGGGCAATATCATGTTTTCACAACCAGTTTGGACAAGCGGGATCGGAAGCTTCACAAACGGGCAGTAAACTCTGTTGAGCCGGCCTTGCCGTGGTATTTACGCTGGTCCGAGCAGCCTATCGTGTGGAGCAGAGAGGACCATCCCCCCCGGGTTGATAATCCGGGTCAGCTGGCATTGGTGGTAGACCCTCAGGTGGGGGGCTACAAGTTCACTAAGGTGCTTATGGATGGAGGAAGCAGTATTAATATATTATACTATGAAACTTTCCGTCGCATGGGCCTTACAGACAAGGATCTCAGACCGTCCAATACGGTGTTCCATGGTGTAGTACCGGGCAAATCTGCTTATCCTGTTGGTAAGATAGCCCTGGATGTGGCTTTTGGAGACGAGCACGATTCCCGGTCTGAAAAGCTAACTTTTGAAGTGGTGAAAATCCGGAGTCCGTATCATGCCTTGTTTGGCCGGCCGGCTTATGCTAAGTTTATGGCACGGCCTTGTTATATCTACTTGCAGCTCAAAATGCCGGGTTACAAAGGAACGATAACGGTGCATGGAAGCCGCCGAGTTGCTTTGGAATGTGAGGAAGGCGATGCAGCGTATGCAGAGGCGGTCTGTGCCATGGAGGAGTTGAAGTTCTATAAGGACAATGTTGATCCGGCAGATATGACCCCTTTGAAGAAGCCAACTACGGAGCATGAATCGGATCTAAAGTTTAAATCGGCGGCTGAGACCAAGCTTGTTGACTTCGTGCCAGGCGATTCGTCCAAGCAGTTCACTGTCAGTGCCAACCTGGATCCCAAATAGGAAAGCGCGCTCATCGAGTTCATCCGTGAGAATCGGGATATCTTTGCATGGAAGCCATCTGACATGCCAGGCGTCCCGAGGGAACTCGCTGAGCACACACTTAATGTGGATCCCAAGTATAAACCGGTGAAACAGTTCCTCCGCCGGTTTAACGAAGAAAGGCGTAAAGCCATTGGAGAAGAAGTAGCCAGGCTTTTGGCGGCTGGTTTTATCATTGAGGTGTTTCATCCAGAGTGGCTTGCTAATCCGGTGCTGGTCCTTAAGAAAAATGGCACCTGGCGTATGTGTGTGGACTACACAGATCTCAACAAAGCTTGTCCGGCAGATCCTTTTGCCCTCCCCCGCATTGATCAGATTATTGATGCCACGGCAGGATGTGAGCGTTTGAGTTTTTTGGATGCGTACTCTGGATATCATCAGATAAAAATGGCAGTTAAGGACCAGGAGAAGACAGCGTTTATAACTCCCTTTGGAGCCTTCTGCTATGTATCTATGCCTTTTGGGCTCAAAAGTGCCTGTGCTACTTATCGGTGTGTATGAATTGCTCGCATACACAGATCGGCCGCAATGTGCATGCTTATGTAGATGATATTGTGGTGAAATCAAGACAAAAGGAGACACTGGTGGAAGATTTGAAGGAAACCTTTGACAACTTGTGCATTTATAAGATGATGCTTAATCCGGCCAAGTGTGTTTTTGGTGTTCCGGCAGGCAAGTTATTGGGGTTTCTGGTGTCTAACAGAGGAATTGAGGCTAATCCGGAGAAAATTAAAGCTATCACTTCCTTGGCTAAACCGAAGTGTATCAATGATGTTCAGCGTCTGGCGGGCAGGATCGCTGCGTTGAGCCGGTTTATCAGCCGCCTCGGAGAGAAGGCCATTCCCTTATACCAGATGTTGAGGAAGATAGATAATTTCGTCTGGAGTCCGGCTGCTGACGAAGCACTTGAGGATCTAAAGCGGCAATTGGCCAACCCGCCTGTTCTTGCGGCTCCGGTTGACAAGGAACCGCTGTTGTTATATGTGGTAGCCAATGCTCGAGCAGTAAGCGTGGCCATTGTGGTAGAGCGCAAGGAGGCAGGCAAGGAGTATCCGGTTCAACGGCCGGTTTATTATATTAGTGAGGTGCTCATCGAGTCCAAACAAAGGTATCCGCATTGGCAGAAGCTCGTCTATGGTGTTTTATGGCCAGTCGGAAGCTGAAGCAATATTTCCAAGGGCACCCTATCACAGTGGTTAGTTCAGCTCCTTTGGGTGATATCATACAAAACCGGGAGGCGACTGGCCGGATTGCAAAATGGGCCATCGAGCTTGGGCCGCATGGACTAAAGTATATACCACGCACAGCAGTGAAGTCACAAGCACTTGTTGATTTCATTAATGACTGGACGGAGTTACAAGCGCCAGAGGAGAAGCCGGATCACACGTACTGGACTATTCATTTCGACGGATCCAGGCAGTTGGAAGGCTCGGGGGCTGGAGTCGTTTTAACTTCCCCACGAGGTGATAAGTTTTGTTACGTTCTCCGTTTAATGTTCCCTTGTACTAATAATGCAGCTGAGTACGAAGCCTTGCTCCATGGTCTCCGGATGGCTAAGGAGATGAAATTAAGCCGGGTTAAGTGCTTTGGTGACTCGGACCTGGTGGCTCAACAAGTATCTGGCACTTGGGATTCTAAGGACCCGCTCATGGCCGCATATCGTCGAGAAGTGGATAATACCGCAGGTTGTTTCAAAGGCTATCAAGTGGATCATGTGGATCGCCGGAAGAACGAAGCGGCAGACGCCTTAAGCCGGTTAGGCTCTCAGCGTAAACCGGTCCCGCCTAATGTCTTTTTGGACGTCTTGCACAACCCGTCAGTCCAGCTCCCAGGTGAAGCGGATTTGGCTATTCCTGATCCGGAGGCTCAGTTGGTGGCAGCATTACATGCTATTCCGGATTGGACGATTCCTTTCCTTGCGTATATGACCCGAGGAGTTGCCGAAGATGAGGTTCGGCCGCATGATAATCCGCGCCCAAATCTATGACGATTCTTAATGGTGAGTTGCATCATTGCAAGGTATCGTATGCGTTTCAACGCTGTGTTTCCTCTGAGGAAGGCTGTGAAATTTTAAGGGAAATCCATGAAGGGGATTGCGGACATCACGCCGGTTCAAAGTCCCTAGTGGCGAAGGCGTTCCGTCACGGATTTTACTGGTTAACTGCCCATGCTGATGCGGAGGACTTGGTCAAACGGTGTGATGGATGTCGAAATTCTCCAGCGTGCTCATGTACCGCACAAGAATTGAGGATGATCCCAATAACGTGGCCGTTTGCACTTGGGGCTGGATATGGTTGGACCCTTTGCGATCCAAGGATAAGAAGACCCACTGTTGGTGGCAAGTGGACAAATTTACCAAGTGGGTGAAGCGAGCACTCGTCGGCAAGTGTGATGCGCAACAAGCGGTGCAGTTCATCAAAAGGGTGATTTTCGGTTTGGCTTTCCACGGTATCATTATCGACAATGGCACTAATCTATCCAAGGGGCTATGAAAGAGTTCGTGAGCGTGAGCACATCCGCTTGACGTCGTCGATGGCGCATCGATCACCCAACGGGCAGGCGTAACGCGCTAATCAAGAAATCTTACGAGGCATCAAACCCCGACTTCTGGTTCCATTACAGAGAACACCAGGGTGCTGGGTTGAAGAGCTCCCATCGGTGCTATGGAGTATCAATACTACGCCAAACCGGTCCATCGGGTATACACCGTTTTTCATGGTATATGGAGCGGAGGCTGTTCTCCCCAGTGATATCCGGCACGATTCGCCCCGTGTAGCGGCTTATGTTGAAGCGGACAACGAGATGGCGCGACAGGTCGCTTTGGACCTATTGGATGAGGAGCGGGATATGGCAGCCGCTCGTTCGGCGATTTACCAGCAAGATCTTCGTCGTTATCACAGTCGCCGGGTTAGAACCAGAACCTTTCAAGAAGGAGATTTGGTGCTTCGTCTCATCCAAGACCGCAGATATGCACAAGTTATCCCCACCTTGGGAAGGACCTTTTGTGGTCGCAAGAATCTACACAACGGATCATACTATCGATTGATATTCGAGGCGTCAAGACTCACGTACATCGAGGAGGAGACCAACAGCCGTGGAATATAGCTCATCTTGACCTTACTACACTTGAGTCATCGAGTCGGTTTATGTACATATCATGACAATGTATATATTATCTTCGATATAATAAAAACCGAGCCTCAGCTAAAGCGGGTCTCTGTCTTTCTTATCATGCGTGGTTACATGGAGTGTTTCATTTTTAAAGCGGCCTCGGTTTACCCCTTGACATTTATATTTATCACTTGGGGGCTTGGTCGTGTCCAAACCAATGCAACACCTCTTGATAGGCGAAAGCCACCAGATCATTGGGGACACGGTCACGTCTGAACAGTCACGCCTCTTGGTCGGCCAATAGGGCCAGAGTCATTTGGGGCTTGGTCGAACCGAACCAATGTCATGCCACTTGGCCGGCGTACTCGCCAAGAGTCTTTTGGGGACCTGGCCGACTAGCACCATCGCTACGCCTTCGGGGGGCTTGGTTGCGTCTGACCATGGTAATGCCATCTGACCAGCTCCATGAAGCTTTTCTTTTGCAAATAGTTATTGCCTTTGTTGCCATATTTTCACATAATTGGTATTTGATTTTTTGTTGTTGTGTTTCTTAACCTGACAAATATTTTTATCCGGTTCAACAGTCAGTTACAAACTGACAGGACACGGTTTTACGCTGGAGTTTTTCTTTGCCCGGTTTACCTTCTTCCTGTTCATCATCATGGAATAACAAGGGGGCTTGTGCTGATTCAGCACGGTTATATGGGAGTTATCATCTCCCCAGACGGTCATGGTTTTTAAAAAGGCCTCCGCTTCAAGTTTGGCTACGCCAGCTTCATATCCAGATACGGCAGGTATTTGTATCACATATTTATTGGAATTCTTATATATCTATTTGAATACCATAAACCGGCTGGTGGTATTACCACCGCCAAGGTTCGGTTTTTTCTGGTTGCAGGATAAACAAATCATGCAAAGGTTTTACAACTTATGCACGAAGGCATAGTCAAGCGCAAAAGTTTAAACTAAAGTTATTACAAGGCAACACAGTGCCCAAATGAGATCATTGTTTTCTGGGCAAACCGCCCGCAGCAGATGTTTAACCCGGCTACCGGTTCAAGCCTACTCTTCATCTTCTGCCGCTTCAGCCTCTTCATCCCTACCCATTGGCTGAAAATCCAGAGTGGCCCAGTCGATTCCCATTAGCGCTTGGAAAACAGCCTCTTCGTGGATCAAAGAAGACGGTTCAATATCGGGTGCGTAAGTATGCTTACGGATTGGAGGGATCAGGTTTTCCGGTTCAAAGGTTGGAGCAGACACTCGCCTGTTTTGATCATTATATTGTGCTTGGTAATGCTCCAAGTCGGCTTCTTCGACCAATTGACAAGTCGGTGCATATCTCGCACGGTTTATCGCCCGTAAGTCCTCTTCATCAAGTCGAGCCATCTTCTTTCACTTTGGGATAGCCTTGAGCTGCTTCCACGGGATCAAAATCCGTACCCATGCCTTGGCTCGGATCAAGGCATTGATGGCTCCGGTTCGTGCAGCAGATTTCTTCACCTCTTCAATCCGGAAGGAAGCATTGATAGCGGTTCAGGTATCTTGAATCGAGGAAGGCGCTGGATTGTTATGTGACATTGTGGTGATGATCGCTGGGCTCCGTATATAACTGCTCAACTAAAGTGTAGACAGCCTTCAGTTTCTTCCGCACATCATTTCCCAAGTGCCCAACGCGTGTGCCTACAAACGATAAATGGTTAGTTCTAAACCGGACTAATGATGCAGCAGGTGCAACATATCACAATTATTCACAGGGAGCTTACCAAAGATTGTTGCAGTCATAGAATGTACTTGCCGCTTTACGGCTGTCAGATCATCCACCACCGGTTTAAGGGCAGCTTCAGCATTTTCTGCCCGTTTGATCAAATTGGCCTTTTCAGTGGCCCAGACTGCCTGCTCTTTCTTGATGCCTTCCTTCACCTGTTCGGCAGCGGTCAAGGCGCTGGTTAATTCTTTCTTAGCCTTCTCTGTTTCGGCCTGCTGGGTTTTCAAAGCCGCTTGTAAATCGGCAATCCGATCATCTTTGATTTTCACCTCAGCCTGCGCATTGACAGTACGTTCAGCCAGAAATTTAAGTCAAAGTCCCAACCATACAACACAGTTATATGCTTGACACTTGGGGGCTAATGTACCTTCAATTTTTATACTGCTACTACATGGCAAAGTCCCAAGCTCAATACAAGTATTCAACTTGGCACTTGGGGGCTAATGACTATTTGATTCTACCAATGTTTCGTCCGGCAGTTTTTATTGAAGTACCGGTTTAAGTATCCAGGGTTAAACCGGCCCTGGTAGTTATCTTGGGAAGATTCCAAAATGGAACAAGAAAACAATCAAGTCGGTTTGATCAAGATTACAAACCGCCCTTGGGGGCTACAAGGACTAATATATTGGTGATAAGGAAAGGAGTGTTACCTCAAACTTATCCTCATTAATTTGACCAGGCCAGCTTCATAGTCACGACTGCTGTAAAGCCGGTTCAAATATCCAGAATGAAGGTCTTGGGCGCTTAAGGCAGCATATGTTTCCAGCTCGACATCCCACTTTCCCTTATTCAAAGTGTAAAAATCCTCTTTCACAGTATGCCGGGTTAAGGTTGCAGGATTCCCAGGTTCAGAGCGGCCCGTACCAGTAATCACAACGTCATCATCGTTCGACTCAACGAATTGTGTGGGCACGGCCGTTTTAGTGGGACTGCGAGGTTTCTCAAACCGGATGGTGCTGGCAGGAGGATCAGCAGAAGTTGAGGTATTGACAAGCCTCTCTTCAGGAATAACTTCCTCTTGAACCGGAGGGTCATTAGGAATATCTTCAGAGGCAACGTTTTCAAGATCCGGCGCTCGCTCATGATCTGAAGCGGCAGCCTCTTCAACTGTTTTGTCCAAGCGGGCCTTCTTGCTGGGTTTCGGTTTGGTTCTGAAGAGACAAAAGTCAGGGAAAAAGCATATCCATTACAGAAGATATCAGAAAGCATATGGCTGTATTGACTTACCCGGCGGCTATTTTCAATGGCGGTAGCTGAGTGGCTGAGGATTCGCCAGAGGATGAATGGGAAGTAACCTGATAATTGAGTCGGACGGATTAAGAGGTTGTGGAAGAAACCGCTTTGGAATTTAAAGCAATAAAAGGGTCGGAAACCTCGGTGCGGCGCTTTCGAACCGGGCTGTTTGGTAAACCGCGGAGGTAACTACGACGCTGTGCTTGGGGTTGTCGGCGAGCTTCATGTTGCTGTTTCTTCATAAGAAGTTTGGGATCCAAGTAAGCAAGAGGGTGAGAAAAGTTAACTTTCTGTTTTGCCTGGCGAAATTTTGGTGAAGGCAAGTTTGTTGAATCGGAAGAAAGAATGGTTACCTCATCAAATCCTGTGTTGCTGGTTTCAGCGTCATCCTGACAAGCATCATCATCAATAAGGCGTGTAAAAAGCAAGCCAAGAGAATCAAGTTCCGGATTACCCACATCATCGTCAATGGACGGGTCAGATGAAGCAGTGGTTTTTCTCTTGTGGGCTGATTTCTTGACAACTTTTGTTTTTGGCCGGTTTGGCCGCCCAGCTTTATCCGCTTTGTCTTGGGAAAGTTTCTTGCTCCAGAACGGATTATCACCCTGGATCAGAAATAATTAAATGTTGGATACATGAAGTAATAACAGGTTTAAATGATGACGCAGACAGAGACTTACCACAGGTGGTGTGTTGGTGGTGCAGTAAGGAGCCAAGCCGGTTTGAGCATAGAGATGCTCCGGTTCATTCAGCATTCTTCTTACTGAGTCCGTAACTTCATCATCAGAAAGTTCAAGTTTTGTGTGTCGGAGTGGGTCGTCGACGCTGCCGGTATACTGACACATCAAACCGGAACGCCGGCTCAAAGGCAGTATGCCCCAAGATAACCAGCAGCGTGCAAGATCAATGCCAGTCAAACCGTTGGCCATAAAGGCTCGGAGCTTGGACAGTCAGGGGCGATTGCTTCTCTCTTTGGCACTTAATCTTTGAGGAAAGGGATGAGTATTGCTTAGCCGTTCTGGACGAAAGCCAGGTAAAGGATTTTCACCTTCAGGAGAAGTATCCTTGCAGTAAAACCAAGTCGCATTCCACTCTTTGGGGTGAGTATGGAGTTTGACGTGGGGATAGGTGATCTCCTTCCTTTTCTGGATAGCCATACCGCCCAATTCTGTATTGGGGCCGTCGGTGAACTCAGTACGACGGTTTAGATGGAAGAGATCTCTAAACAGTTCAACAGAAGGTTCCTCTTGCAGATATGCTTCAGATAGCACTTGAAAGTGGCATAGGTTGGTGACGGAGTTGGGACCGATGTCTTGGGGACGGAGCTGAAAACTGGCCAACACGTCCCGATAAAATTTTGAACCGGGCGGTTTGAAGCCCCGGGCCAGGTGATCCGCGAAAACCACAACTTCTCCTTCCTGAGGTGTGGGAGGACATTCCTCTCCAGGAACCCTCCAGTGGACTGTATTTTTGTCATCTAAAGCGCCAATCGATACCAGTTCATTTAGCTGTGTTTTGAGACGCGGAAGGAACCCAGTTGCATTCATACACCTGTTTGGCCATGATAAGACCTACAAAGTAATGGATCCGGTTCAAGAGCGTGCTTGTTACAAAGTGGTTGATCTAAGTTATGATAAAACCGGAGGCAGTTTTTATAAATCAATTCATTGTGATATGATGTCAGATGCGCTCTGGCGGTTCAACAAGGGGAATAATGGTGTACCTATGCCGGTTTAGCAGATTTTTATTATGGTGAGTTAAACCGCCTAATCTAGGCCTTGGAGATAATCGAGTTATGGACAGTTTACAGAAACAAGTTTCACAAGATCTCATGATTACTACGGATCAAACGCGGGTTTTCAGAAAACAGGAAATATTTCGCGGAAGAAAAGAAGAAACAGAAGGGGACCATAAGGCAGATATATATGCAGAAGATCCATGGGATTAAAATGAGAAAGTACAGCGGATACGCAGGAGTCACCATTGGTACAGAACAAGATTTACAGTGTGGTTTAAAGTTAAAAGGATAAAAACGCACGAAGAACATGGTATGAAGCTAGAACCCTAAAAAACAGATCTAAGTACAGAAACAGATTTAAGAAGGGGAAGAAGCTTGCCGGGAATGGAGAAGATGCGGAAAGAGGCCGCAGTGTTCTGGTACGTTCAGGTCGATGCAGCGGCCTAGGATGAAGCAGAAGTCGATGACGGCGGCGGAGCTCCAAGGGCAGCAGCGCGAGGAAGACGAAGAAGAGGAAGCGAAGGGAGGAAAAGAATGACCCTTCG